>JAWDJE010000004.1:141260000-142460000 GCA_035047345.1 Bradypodion ventrale | reverse complement strand
AAAGGAGATTTTGAAAGAGAATGAGGTTATCCTGTTGAAGGACTGGTTTCGGATATGCAGAAATGATGCTAGTAGGATAAAATTGTTTGAGCAATTAAAAATTAATTGGTTCCAAAGATTGAGGATTATTAAATGGAATAGTAAATACATGAGTGAATATGATTTGGAAAGAGAAAAGACGGAATTTGAAGAGCTGATTCTAAAAGTTAGAAAAGGTGATATAAATACTAAGGGATTAGTTAGTAAATTGTATGCAATATTAAATAGGGATGGTGATCCACAAGAGGATTTGAAATTAAGGTGAGAACAAGATTTGAATATAAATATAGGAAAGGATTTATGGAGAAATAAATGGAAAAAGAGGATAATGAGGACTATGTTGGTTAGAATAAAAGAGCATAATTTTAAAATGTTGTGGAGATAGTATCTGACCCCAGTGAGGTTACATCAAATGGATAATAAAAAAGATAATATGTGTTGGAGATGTAAGGAGACTATTGGAACGTATGAACACATGTGGTGGAGTTGTAAAGTGGTTAAAGATTTCTGGAATAGAATTGAGAAAGAAATTGGAGAAATTTTGGGTAAGATGGTAAAACTGGGATCAGGTATCACTCTGTTGACAAACGTGGAAGATATTAATTTAAACAAGGATAAGAAAGAGCTACTAGAAATAATTATTACAATGGCTAGACATTGTATAGCTGGACATTGGAAAAATGATGTAATTATACAAACGGAAGAGTGGTATAAAGAAATGTGGAATTTAGCCTTGAATGACAAATTGACATGGGAGATAAAGAAAAAGAGAAATAATTTGAAAGAAAATAGATTCTGGGATATTTGGAAACCTTTTGTGGATCACTCCCTCAAGGGTGATGAGAGAAATAGACCTATACCTGAATAAAAGGGATTTTGGGATTAATGCTAATGAGATACTCTGAGCTCTCCAGGGCAATGTAAATAAACACTGGGTGATTTATTATTTGCATTTACATTTTTGTATAAATATCCAAATTGGCATTAAATGTTTTACTTGAAAACGAGTTTTAGAGAGGGGAATCAAGATTAGAGAATAAATTAAAAGTAATAAATTAAGAGATTATTTATAAAGATGGGTGTTAATTACCAGGATAGCTGTACACATTTTTTGTATTTTTTGGTATTATTATTATTTTTAGTTGTTTTTTGTATTTTGTACATGAATTATTACTTCTTCTTTTTTCAAGTATTATGTTGTACAATTTTGTATTTGTGTTTTGTATTTTATATGATAAAATTCAATAAAAAAAATTTTTTTTTTTAAAAAAAAAGAAGTACATAAAGCAAGCAGTGACAATCTGGTACATCACTGTTGTGTATTCAGGCACATTTACAAGTAGCACGGGCAGTGCCTTTGCAAGAGGGAAACAGCAGTTTCCTGCCATCCAAATTAGGAACAGAAAGTGGTGCGAAAACCCCTGCACAGGGCATGCTCATTAAGCAAATCAAAGTCCTGTGATTGGCTACAGTTTTGGATCCTGTTCTCCATTGGTTAAATACATATATTCCCTGTTATGATAGGTTAGTTATGATTGTCCGGTGGGTCGCTACTTTGTATCAAGAAGCCACTGCCAGGGAAACACTATATAAACCCCACGGGAAAGCAAGGGTGGGGCCGGACAGGATCTATACTTCCCTCTCTGTACAGGTAGCCAGCGACATGCTAGCCTGGTTCTCCTCCATTATACTACAATCCTAAAGTAGCTAGGTATTGCCTCCTTCCTTGGCACAATCCAGAGGGACTGATTCCATGGAACTGTATAGCCATCTCTGTGTCTGGAACATCTTGTAAGCTCATCTTGAATAGACTGTTAAATAAAGACTTGTTGCTGTTTGTTCATCATTGCCTGGACTATTGCTTGCAAGGGCCGGACATAACAATCACCTTCATGGAGATAAGTGAAAGGGGGTTTGGAATGCAATGTCATTTAAATCAGTTTCAGCTGACATAAGGAAGCACTACCTTAAAATGAACTACAGTTGTTGCGACAAGCCCCTGTAACTACTACCCTGTCATTGGGTTGTACTTATCTGTGTGGCAGCAACATGCAATAGTTTTATGCATTTCAAAACACATGTTATAAAAATGAGGAAATAACTGAGGAAACAATTACATTTCCCCCTCCATACTGGATATCCTATCTCATTATACAGGACATGTTCTTATATGTTTTCTGTGTGTGTGTGTGTGTGTGGGGGGGGGTTATTTTGCACAGTGTCAACTGCACATGACAGTGTAACTTGCAGTGGCATCTCAGTCATTTAATGAGTCCCCAGTTGGAATTTTGAGAGTTCACCAACATGCCAGATTGATGTGCACCCAGAAACCCAAGCAAAGACTTGTTAATTAGCAGAGGCAAGTCACTGTGTGTTGTGCTATTTGTCTTCTGTAGCTGTAACTATGCAACAGGGTTTTGGCCGATGCCTTGCAGCACTGTTAATAATAGGAAAGAATGGAAAGAAGCAGAGAACTAGTATTAAGGTGTGATCCCTGGCACAAATTTTAAAAAATGCACATGATGTTGGTACAGACAACTACAATTATTATTTTTATTTATCAAAACTGATTTTTATCACATAGTTTCCATTTGTCTGATGTAATTAAAATATGTACATTGCTCTTCACTAAGCTCTTGTTTTGTTTATTTATGCTATCAGGTAACCTTCTCTAGTTTTCATGCATTCATTTGATATCTTTGTTCTTTTAATTTTTATTTTACATACTTTTCTTTTAAAAAATGTTCTTAAATGCTAACTGATTTACTTTATTTGAAAATGATCTCTCTGGTGCTGCTAATCCCTAAAATCCACTGACTAAAGTAACCAACACCCTAATTTTGCATTGTTTGTAATGAATTAAAATAGGGGCTTTTGCTTTTAATGAATAAAGTAGTTTCTTTGAGTTCTTAATTCCCTGGCCAGAGCTAGAGAAGCCTGGGAAATGACCTTCAAAGCAGATGTTACTTAGTTTAGTTTTGGCTGTAGTCATAACAGGCTGAAAACTGTGTGAATGGAACTAAGAATGATGGACATTGTACATTGTGCTTTAATTGGTTAAACCCAGGAAGAGGAGGGATGAGTGAAAAAAGAGGAGTTTTGTTATATTGGAATGTGGGAGAGAAACAGGATGGTTTTGCCATGACTTAGGATCACTTGCTACAATGCAAGTATGTGAATAAACAATAGCAAGCTGTGGTCAAATGTGTTAGCAGGCTAGGCTAGGCTAGGCCTGAGAAATATAGCATGGTATGTGCATGTTATTGAACTTTTCTATTTGTTCTTCTAATAAACCTGATTGTAACCAGAAGAAGATGTATTTTTTTTCTTATAGAGCTTAAGCTGGTGGGAGAACATCCAGTTCATACGTTTCATTATTGGTAACACTACCATTAAGTTAATTTACACTCCATGTCCTACCTGATCTGGCTGGTTTGTAAGCATAAACAGTCAAGAATTGAAACCTATCATAGGTTTCTCTAACCTGGAGCAGGATAACAGGTACTCTGAAGCAGCACAAAGGCTTATGTAGGCTTCTGGAAGGGGTACAGGTCTTTGGAAGGTGGAATGAGTCCTATGATAGTGGGATAGATGTGGGGATTATCCTTACAAGTTTGTGTTATTTGCATTAAAGCATCTATGTTAAGTCATTGCTAGAATTGCTCCAAGAATCCTTCTCTTTCTCTGTATCTTCTCTCATGAAGAATGCTACAAAATACTTCACTCTCTCACTGGCTGTTGGAGTCACAAAAGAACATGTATCGATTAGTGAGAATCTTTGGGAGTTTGCCTCAGGGTCCTTTGATGAGACATTCTTTTTTTTAATGATCTTTTTCCTTTGGCTTTGGTTTCTTCCAGAACTCACTATACAAAATTTTGCAAGAGCCTCTTTTCTAAAGCCAGCAGACTGTGGATTTTTCAGAAAGCTTTGCAAAACCATAAATAATGAAGTTCAGAACACTTGAGTTGTGCAATTGTGGGGATTGATTTTCTCTTTAATGTCATGTTTGTGTTTTGAAACCACATCCGCATGAGATAGCAGCACAGGCTGTTCTGAATGTAGGTCAAATGCTTCTCAGACTTATGTGGTTTGGGGGTTAAAATGTCAGCTCTTTCTGCCATAGAAAAATACAAATGGGGCCTTTTCATACAAAAGATGCTAGAGAATAAGGCAGTGTGATCTTTTATAAATGGAAAGATGAGTAGTTTTGCAGTACATGTTACTGTGTAACATCTACTCTGAGGTTAAAAGACTGCAGAGCAGCAGAAGTATAGAATGCTGTTGTGTGGTATGCCCGTGTGCCAAGATTGGCCATTACCCTTCATGATGAGTTCATTCGCTAAGCACACAGCTTGAGAATTAACGGGGTCGGATGGAACGGAAATTGGGAGCGGGTTAGATTAATGATTAGCATGATTCATATGGCTTGAGCTAAGGTCTTGCAGAGGAAATAGGACAAAGGCAAAAGTGCTGACTCCAGGGTCGAATTCCCTCTTCCCCTTCTGGTCTCGATAAGGCTGAGCGGGGCTGGCTGAGTCAGCAGGAAAGGAAGTTAGAGACCCGAAGGCAGTTTAACTGACCTTCGAGATAGGGCTAGAACAATAGGGTTTCACCAACCCAGATCTTAGATACTGCGGGTTTGTCCATTAATCACTGGACAATGGCCGGAGGCAGGTGCTATCTTTACCCACCAAAAACACCACTTGCGTCAGCCTTCTGTGATATGGGTCCCATGCGTTTAGGCACTGAGGACCCATGAGGCAGGATCAATAAATGCGCCACTCGATTTTCAATCGAGACTGGACTTCACCGCATGCTTTGTCTCCTGTGCCTTTCCTTGCGGCCAGTCACTCCGAACCTCCGCGGGCTATCTCCACACTAGAAGGGCCCCGATCCGTGGCACATCGCAACACTGTTGGATCATTACTAGCAAGCTTCTTCTTTTTCTTCCATTTCTAGGCCTGATGTGAAACTTCCAAAATGAAGGCACCTTTTGGTGAGTTCATTCTGCAGTTCTGTTCACCTGACCTAGTGTGAGAAAGATTAGCCAGCAACACAAGGTTGCTGTTACCAGGGTGCACCTGATTGTGGTTCAAAAATACCAAGCTTATAGTCTGTAAATGTATTGAAGCAGTCCAAAAAGTGACCATGGAATATTTCTGTACATTCGTTCTATTGCATTTCAGGAAGCAAGATGCTTATATGGTCATATTTAGTAAAGGGCAACACTGTTTGTGGAAACTTTAGAAAGAAGTAAGGAGAATGAAGCTTACTCAGCCTGTTTATCTTTTTTTTAAAAAAAGTATAAGCTTAAAAATTAAATATGTTAAGAAGGTTGTTAAAATTCGGGTTTTAGAACCAATAATGGCTAAAACTAAGGACCATAAATAATTGATTCCCCCCCCCCCCCCAGTAGTTTCTATTTATTGCCTCTAATTTAGCCAGTAACATAATCACATTGCATCTAGGTAAAGGTAAAGGCTGCACTTGCTTGAAAGCCAGTCGTATCCAACTCTAGGGTTCAGTGTTCATTTCTGTTTACAGTGAAAGAGCCAGTGCTGTCTATATCTGCAGATATTTCCGTGGACATGTGACAGGCATGCCTAGACATCAGAGTGCATGGAATGTTGCTTATCTTCCACTGAAATGGTACCTATTCATCTACTTGCAATTTCTTGCTTTTGATCTACTAGGTTGGCAGGAGCTGGGTCAGAGACAGGAGCTCATTCCATCCTGCAGTACTCGGGTCTTGAACTGTTGACCTGCTGAATGGAATCATCAAGTTCAGTGTCTTAACCACTTGAGCCACCACAGTCCCTACACTTGCATCTAGGACTGCACAACCATGCTGCTGTTGGTGTCTTTTTGCAACTCACTTTTAAATTTGTTGTGTCCTATTTGCACATTGTTCAGCTCATCTTTTAAAAAATTAGATGCATACACTCCCACCCCACCCATAATATCAGAAATAAAGAGACAGGAAACAGTCAAATTTGGTATAAATGTGGGTCACAATTTTATTAAGACTTAAAAAAAACCTGACCTGTGGAGGGGCTGGTAGTGTGCAACCTGTTACTAGAGCAAATACATTCCTCTTCACCTCCCTAGACCAGACTGGTGAATCCCTAGTCCCTGTGCAGTACTAATCCTTGCCAACTACTTCTCAGGCCAGCTGAGTTCGGAAGACATTGTTATGATTGGTTCCAACTCAACTCGCAAGAGAATATATTGGTCGTATCACAGCGCAGTCACACAGTGTTCTCTGCATGTCTCACTGATTTGCACAAATTGTGTCGAGCATACAGTCTCCATCTCATCCAATAACACCCTGAGGGATTCACCTTTACCACACTTAGGGCTACCCACTGTCCTAATGATGTGACTTATTTAAAGATGACCCTCTCTAAGATGTTGCCTAGTGTTCTGCAGACCAGAGTGGGACAGGCAAAAAATGACCTGGCCACCTTTGTCAAATCTGCAAGTCAGGGGCAAGGCCTGATAATTTATCTCTGCCTTCCAAGAGTGACCCCAAAGCACTTGAGTCTGCAGGGCAGGTGGGTGGGCCATCTGAGCCAGCACAAAGAGGAAAGCATGAGGGTTGGCTGTGCAATATATACCAAGTCTTTCCCCACCCTTGTGCCAGCAAGCAGTGACAAAACATTGCACTTACCCCTTTCTCTTCATATGACCGGGGAAAGGAAAAACTTCCCCTCCTCCACACCTGGTTTTGGCAGAGTTCGGGAAGGCACATTATATGCATACCTGTCAACTCGCAGCTCCGGAAAAAACGGGACCTGCACAGATCGCTTGTGCGCAGGTCGCTTTCCACGCATGCGTGGAAGCGCTACACCGCTTGCGCAGCCCCTACGCAAGCGGCATAGTGCTTCCGCACATGCGTGAAAGGGTTGCGTGGAAGCGCTCCACCATTTGCGTAGGGGCTGCACAAGTGGCGTAGCGTTTCCACACATGCATAGAAAGTGTTTCCCCCACTGCCAAATTATGGGGTTTTGGCAGCACGGGGCGGTCAATCGACGTCAAATTACAGGGTAATCCCGGCCAAATCGGGATGGTTGACAGGTATGATTATATGAG
Source organism: Bradypodion ventrale (assembly GCA_035047345.1). Classification (NCBI taxonomy): domain Eukaryota; kingdom Metazoa; phylum Chordata; class Lepidosauria; order Squamata; family Chamaeleonidae; genus Bradypodion; species Bradypodion ventrale. Next base: position 142,452,868 of record JAWDJE010000004.1, on the reverse strand, counting down.
TTTTGCCCATATACACACACTCTTGCTTTATATTCATGTTTTGTGCAATTGAATGTTACATAGTACTTTTTCATGTTTTTTTACACAAATAGGAATTTTTTTGGACACTTTCACTGAACATGCAGTGTTTACTTGCTTGTGTTCACACTGCAATGTAATTTTCAAAGTGTCAATATTAAAGGTCAAAATATTTTGGGGTGCCTTAGTTCTGGATGAGCAATTAAAATCCATGTAACCTCTGATTAGATTTTTTCATACATGGTACATTGGAAAGCTTTCATTCCCTGTCCCATGATGTGAAGCATACAAGGCTACAGGGAAAAAACACAGTTAATATTTATTGTCGGGACTTCAGGATTCTTCTTAACTGTCAGGCTATAAGCAATATGTTAATGGTATATGGACTTTCAAAATTTCTGTACATAATTAAGTTGAATAAACGCAGGACTGACACAAACTACATATCAACTTATTCACCCATCATTACCTGTATAAATTGGAGTACAGTGAGAAGTTTTTGGATTTTTTTTTCACAGGAGATAAATAGGAAAGTAGACAGATATTTTGAAAAGGAGTAGTGGCTGAATTCTTGATAAGTGAAATAAGAACATGTCAACACAGGGTATATAGTCTGTACTTGGAGGCCTTGGGTGTTACTCAAAGGTGCAGCTTCCGCAGATTGTGGATGTGGGAACATCCCAACATCTTCCGAGTGCTCCTTTTTGAACCCGTGTCAGGGGGTTCTATTTTTTTGTGGGGTCATTTTTTGCCATTTTATATGCAAAATTACAAATGTAATTTTGATCCTTGTAATAGAATTTAGCTTTGCATGTGTATGCATTGCCAATTGAAACTACAGCTTTAATCAGTAATACACACATGCAAATCATATATTTTTTTTATCTTAAATGCATCTCTTTAGCAATTATCTCCAAAATTGGGGGGGGGGGGCACTTTCCCTGATTGTCCATGGGAAGAGTGGTTTGCATAGCACATCACTCTTCCCCTAAAGGGGTATAATGCTTTTCCAGGTGCTTCACTAGTGTACGCATTATGAATCAGAGGGGGTTTGGTGAGTCTTATGCCTCCATAAGTTACGTTGATTCTAAGCATCCTACTCTAGTTGCCATTTATTTTGCTAAAGTACTATGCAATTAGAGTTGGCCCATTTCAATCAAGATGTATATGCTAGTGCAGGGGTGGCCAAACTTTTTTATTTGAGTGGGCTGGTCAACTTTCCACTGGAAGTGGAAGTTGAACATACCCGCACATGTGCAAAACACTGCCGTAAATGCATCCGTGGCTGTCATAAACCCATTTATGACAGCCGTGCATGCATTTATGGCAGTGTTTTGTGCATGTGTGGCCACATTTAACTTCTGAGAGTGGCACAGGCAGTGTGGACTGGTTTATTAGGCGGCGTGGGCTAGATTCGGCCTATGGGTCATAGTTTAGGAACACTTGCTCTAGTGCAACTTACCACACTAAGCAAAAGGTTTTTCTACCATTGAATTCTTAATGTTGACACTAATTTTTGAATTTGCAAACTAGGTTTGTTCATAAACATAATTCACTAAATTTTATCACCACTTTGCCATATGTTTTTGTTTTTCAAAGCATCCGTGTAATTATTAGTTTTAGCTTATCTTTCTGCCAGCAGATGACTATTTGTTTGTATACTAAATTGAAATATAGTTTAAAATGGATTCCCATTATCAGGATCCAAGGCTCACCTTAAAAGGTTATTATAACACTGGCAATACAGCAGGGGTTCATGTTAAAGTACATTTAATTTATTTCTCAGCAAAATGAAACTTAGTAAAAATGTACACTTTGTAGAAAAAATTACAATAAAAAGTCCATGGAAACAATGAAACTAGTGGAAATGACTTATTTCAAGAGTCAATTTCTCATGCATACCTGTCATTTCAATTTTTAAAAATATTGGGGCCCTCCAAATCAAGGCTGTAAAATGGCTTGGAATGAAAGAGGGGATTTCACTTCCATGGGGAAAGAAGCAGAAACAGCCAGTGATGATGTGGCATCACTGATTGCCAGCATGGGGCGGGGCTATGGAAATTTTAGAGTTTGCCCCATTCCAGTATTGGCCTCTTCGCTTTGGACTTCAGATGGGCAGGCCATGCTGGTCTGAAGGACTAACTTTGAGACCTTTGTTAGTTACTGCTGTGTTTCATCCCGGGCTCAGTCTTACCAGTTTATGGAGGTAGGGGGGTGTCCTTTGCACCCTCTGTGTGCCTCCTTTTATTCCCTTTGGCTATTTGGTTTGCAGAAGATAAAGTTGGAGTAGTGGTTACCATTTTGTCTGTCCACAGTGGTGGTCATCATTTTGTTTCACAGTTCTGTAAGGGCTACTGGTTGCTGTAGATCTGGTTGTCTGTTTTAAAGTTGCTTGTGTTTTCTATTGTCATCGGTTCCCATAACAATACAGGACTTATTCTCTAGTTAGTTTAGCTTGGGATTTTAAAATGTGGTTATTCAACTCATGGTGTTGAATCAAATCTGCCTTTTAATTGACTACAGTATTCAAAATTGTTTATAAAAATAGTTAATAAAAATAACAGCATTTTAAATATTTATAATACTGTTTAAAGAGTTTAAATATATACACTATCACAGTTATACTTATTTTTATTTTAGTTTTTTTAAAAAATATACATACAGGTATATACATTATTATTCGTCTTCAAGTGCCATATCCAATTTTGAATATTGGCTATCATCATGGTGATCAGCCATGAAGATTGTCCTGGGAACAATATAATCTCGTTGTCCCCAATCTCGTGTGCAGGACAATGACAATAAAGATTTATCTTATCTTATCTTAATGCATTGGCCTTCCATTTGCCTTCCGCATTGCAGAGTGACACCTGTAAAACTGATCCAGTTCCAAGAGTCACTTTCTGGTCCTGAGCCCTTTTGACACACAAAGCCCTCATCAGCACCAGGACAATATTGATGAAGCTGCTCCACTCCATCAGGATGGATCCACTTGGGTACCATCACCCTTCCCTGTGGACTTTGTCATCCAAGGCCTTTAGTCCTCAGGGTTGTCAGGTTAGTTAATCACTGCTTGACAATCAGTGTTGAGTCACTGGCAATATGGCCTACTACTCTATTACCATAGCAGAATATCATGGCTCAACTTCCACACATATGCATACATATGAATGAACCAACTAACCAATAGAGGCTTAAATAATCAGTGGGCTGGTTAGATAGCTTAATGGTTCTCAGTGGTTCAAATTCTCTCCTCCCAAGTTTTATTGCCCTCCCGACCAATCATTATAGTTGTGGTCTTTGCCACAAAAACAATTTTTTTTCTATTTGAAAATAACTTTCTGCTACCTATAGCAAAATAAGGGCTTTACCACTTTACCAGAATGGAGAAATCCAGCCTAGGATATTTACCTAATATGTTTTAATGACAGAAAGAGAGACAACATTTTAACCTGAAAAATAACAGTCAGCCCACTGTCAACAAAGTCACTGACACAAAATAGTTATAGTGCAAAAGGGCTGATTGTGATTACTGTCTAGTCATAGATGTTTAAGTACTCTGCTCGTTTTAGGAGAAAAATGGTTTGAAGTTTCCTCAGTCATAATATTGTATAATCTGCAATAAAGAGACATGAAGCCACTGGTAATGTAGACTGCACTGTGTGGATTATGTACTTTTAAAGGCGTTTAATTAATCAGAAACTGAGAACAGAATCAATTTACTGATATTAGTCACAATAGTTTAATGGTTTCTGCATGATCAGAGGTGCTTACTTTAGCCTTTTATTGTGTGGCTCTGTGGAAAAATAAAATAACTGTTGACATAGTTACTTGCTTGGAAATCTTTTAAAGGCATGTCATGGGTTAAGGTTAGAGATTACAAACTTTATTTTTGAGTGAAGAAACATTCCCAAGGTCTGGTTCCAGTTGAGATAAATTTTCCTGGGGATTTTGTAAAAAATGGAATTTCTGTCTTAACACTGAGACAAAGAGTGTGTCCTACTCATCCATGAGTATTATACAGATAAATGCAATGATATAAATTATGGAGCATTTGTGGCAACACATATACTTAACAGCATGGGGTAAGCAAGAAATCATGAATGCACTCTCTGTTTTTAAAGCTGAAAATCAGACTGCATGCATGGACTCTTGCTCCCTAACAAAAATCTTTGTCATTGCCATTCAGCGATCAATATTTACCAAGGTTCATGGTGGGATTTTGGTTTTATAAATCTTTTTAAAATTAAAATACATTTGGGGGGGGGGGATGAAAGAAATGAAATAAAAATTTTCATTTAATGCAACAGATAGTCTTTCCAAAATGAGGAGACACATTGGAGATGAATGCTGTAACTTTCACCACAAAGGCCATGAGGTAAATTAACATTCTGAGAGTCAAGATAAAAGTTATTGTTCCGGCTTACCCTCCACCTGACATTTTAGCACATTCACCACCTTCCTCTGTGTGGCAAATAAAGAGCAATGAAATAGATTGGAGTCCCTGACATTTCCCCGGAAAAGTGACACCGGGGTGTGATAATTTCACATAATTGCTATATCTCTTTAGTCTCTCAAATACAGTACAATGAAAAATGTTTCATATTCTTGCATGATGATAATGACAAAATGTGCAAGAGGCATCATCATGACTGAATGTTTATTCTAAGCTTTTATGTGGCTTTGATGGTTTGTTGTTGTTTTTTTAATTTGTCACCAAATTCAGCACATGGGGGCATTGAATAAAGTCTCCTACCAAGGATATGGTCAGTAAACATTTAAAAGTTTTGTTTCATTTTGGGTTCTTTCAGAGAGGTTGCCTCTCTCATTTTAGGTGTACATTTAAAGTGAGAGGGACCACATTTTTCAGTTATAATAATAATTTTGTGTCAGAAATTATTCTGGGTTGAAAGTATTTTTGCTGGAGAAACTGTGCTCAGGAAATGCCCAAATGAGGCTCCTTTGATGTCCCCAAGAGTTGGGACAGAGACAGGCACTCAATCTGTCATGCAGTACCTGGGTCTCAAACTGCCGACTTGCTGACCTTCCAGCTAACAAGGTGAGCTTCTTAACCACTGAGCCACCATAGCCTCTATTTTTCAGGTAATTTCATTTCCATTATCAACCTGTGTTTCAGGTTTTCTGTTCATGTTTACAGACACAAGCAGTCCAAAAGTTCTAAAGAAACCTTTAAAAGGTGTCCTTGCGGTGCAGTGGTTAAACTGCTGTAGTGTAGCCAAAAACTGTTGATGTTGTGAGTTCAATACTGACAGGGATCAAAGTTGACTGAGCCTTCCATCCTTCCAGTAACCAGTATGTTGGGGGGGGGATGTTATTTACCTTGTGAAGCACCCAGAGAATGCACTAAGAGCTTTGGGGTGGTATATAAAGGTAATTGCTATTGCTATTAAAATTACTTGGAAAAGGGCAGATATTAAAGAATCAATTTACTCCCAAAGCAAGCAACTCAAAAAAGTAACCAAAATATGCACTTAAGCAGAATATATGAGATAACCAAGTATTATTATTTTTTTAAAAAAAAATCAATCCATCTGGAAAAGGAGCCATCAGAGGAAAGGTAGCAAATCAAAATAACCAAAACAAAAGCACACTGCAAAAAGCAAACAAACAAAACCAAAACAGTTCCTTCTCCCCAACCCAAGACAAATGAGCAAAAAACAGTTAAAATAAAATAAAAGTCTCCCCTCCCCCCAAAAAAACCCCACATTACTAACTTCTTTTCTGAATTTAGCTGCTTGTCAAGGGGACAGCACAATGCAAAATGGAAGGCACCACAAGTTAGCACAATGAGTTCCATAAGAATGACTGAAGAAAAACACTCCTTCACTAGGCTTCAATTAATCTAGGTTGAAAATACACATAGCTCGATGTTCTGATTGGCTGATGAGAACATTAGATATTGAATGAAAAATTTCCTGGGCAATTTGACATACAAAGGGTGAAAGATGGTTAAATCAAAGGGGGAGAAGCTTTCATGTAGCCCTCTTTTTAAAAATATAATCTTCCATGTTAAGGTGCTATTTTTCAGAAAACAACAAAAGAACAGAAAAATAAAGTGAAAATGAGTCTCTTTTTGTGCATTTTTCCTTTTGATTTTTCTTGAAAGCTCATTTCTCATTGTCATTGTTGGCAGCTACTCATAGCTGAGTATACATTTTCCCCTGGAAAGAATTTTAATAACATGGAAAATGCCATCGGTGTGAATTTGTTTAAGGTGGAGATCAGCTTGCCATTAGAGTGACCCTCACACTGTGATAATGGAACCATCTCCCATGGCACATATTAAATAATAATAATAATAATAATAATAATAATAATAATAATAATAATAATAATAATAATAATAATAATAATAATAATAATAATAATAATAATAATAATAATAATTTTGTGTCAGATAGTATTCTGGGTTGAAAAGATTTTTGCCAGACAAACTTAACCAATCCACCTCTTCCTACTCTCATGGGTACTCCAAAATATTGGAGGCTGTTTGATTTAGTCACTTGAGCTTAGGCAAAGGTCACACTTGCCTGAAAGCCAGTCATATCAGAAATAGTCTCTAGGGTTCAGTGCTCATTTCTGTTTATACTGTAGGGTAGCCAAAGAGCCAGCACTGTCTGCATTTGCAGATGTTTATGTGGACATGTGGCAGGCATGACTAGATACTGGAGTGCACACAACACTGTTTACCTTCCCACCAAAGTGGTACCTAGTTAGGTTTCCCTTGCTCGAAAGCCAGTTGTATCCAACTCTAGGGTTCAGTGCTCATCTCTGTTTCAAAGCCAATGAGCCAGTGCTGTCTGCTTCTGCAGACGTTTCCGTGGTCATGTAGCAGCCATGACTAGACACCGGAGCGCATGAAACGCTGTTTATCTTCCCCACTGAAGTGGTCCCTATTTATCTACTTGCGATGTCTTGCTTTCGAACTGCTAGGTTGGCAGGAGCTGGGACAAAGACAGGAGCTCATTCCATCCTGCAGTACTCGGGAATCGAACTGCTGACCTTCCGCCTCCCAATCAGTGTCTTAGCCACTTGAGTATTGCAATTTCTTGCTTTTGAACTGCTAGGTTGGCAGGCGCTGGGCCAGAGACCTTTGTGCAGTACTCAGGTCTCAAACTGCTGACCTGCCAACCTTCCAGTCATCAAGTGCAGTATCTTAACCACAAAGCCACCGCAGTCCCACTAACTTGTGCCTAGAGTAGAGCAATTGGAATCCATCAGATTTACAGTTATCATGACTGACATGTTCCTAAAATTTCAGCAGGTTTTTATAATTAAGGCCAGAGGTAACTGTGTACATTTTTTTCTGCATTCACCATGGATTCTCATTGGAAATTGTCCATTTTAATTATCTGCTTCCCCCTCCCTACTGCTGTTTTTACAAAAAGAAAACACTCTTGTGCTATGACTTAGTAAGTGAAACAGAACATTTGAAAGGTGTAACAATATATGTCACTTTTTTTGTAGAAAATAAGAGAGACATGATCACAACCTTTTGAATGCCAGTCTATTGGAATATCACACCAAAATGTTGCAGCACAATTTTATGCTTTAAGGATATGGCTTATATTTATTACTTCATCACAAGTATAAAAGAGAAACATTTTAAAGTCGTTCTAGAAAGGGAAGTCTTGAGAGAGTACTTATCCTATTATTTCAACAACAAATTGAAGTCTTGATGTGCAGCTTATGTCAGGCCAAGACAGAGAAAAGTAACCACTAAAAACATATTTTCTCTGACAGAAATAGTCTCAGTTTCCATGGAGTTTTTTACACACAACAACAAGCTCTAGTTTACAGTAGAATGCTTGAGAAAAGGTGGTAACCAAACATTGTCCATATTTAATTGTAAATTGAATGAGACATAAGTAGGAGAGATTATCATAGGCTTATACTCTAAGAATCTAGCTACATATAATAGGCAGTAAGTGACAACATCCAGTAAAATAAGCATTTGGTAACTTTGATGTTCAAGAATTGAAGAGAAGCAGCCAGCATAACAGGGCCAAACACAACTTTATTGTAAGCAAACCGAACATGAACAGCAATGGTGCAGCAGTGCCTTATATACAATGGATACATTCAGAGGGAGACAACAGGATCGGTTGGGAGAGAAGTTGGGTAATCATGGGGTGACCGGAGACTGGGGAGACTTCAGGCATCTTGTTAGAAAGGGCGAGAATGCAAGTCCCACGATAGCTTAGTACCATGAAGAAGACAAAATGGAGGATCACCCCGATCCAACAATAATAATTACAAACTGTTTAAAGCACTATTTAAGTTATATACACAACATACCTTCCCCCCTAGGTTGGGATGAAGTCCCTTAACCATTGTGGAGGCACACAGACTCTTTTGGGTCGGACTGTCCCCTGGCTGGGTTCTGTAGACCTAGGGAGATTTGGTTCCATTGAATGATACCTGGCACTGGGGTTTCTGTCAATGCTATGAGAATTTTGGGAGCACTGTCCCGATTCTGAATTGGAACCAGGGAGGGGGAAAACCAAATCATAACCCCATTTAGATGAAGTAGGAGCAGGGGATCACTGGAAATTAAAGCTTGAATTAGAGAGGGGGAACTCAACGAAAAGTCCCTCTTTTGAGAAGTTTGAGTAGGGGCCGACTCAACAAACACTTGCCTCTTCTGGGTAGGAGTAGAGGTAGACTCGAACATAGGAGGATGGGGTGTCTCTGGAGAGAAATTAAAATCCCGCTTTCTGCTTGGACAAGTGGGGGAACACTCGGGAAACTTCCCCCCGATCCTGTAACTCAATAGGCAAATTACCACATTCCTGACTCGCTGTTGACCTCCACAGAAACTGTGTCTGGCTTGAATTAGAATGCTGGGCATTATGACTGATTGCCGAGCTGTCTTCATCTCCCCCTTGGGATAAACAGGTGGGGGAGGACCCTAACGTGGAATTGCCCTGAGTGGCACCTTGCACTCCATTACCCTATGTCTGAGCTGGTCGGCGTGTCACTGCCAGAACAAACCAGTACCTGTTTTGACCTGGTAGGACACTGGTCCTGTTTGTTCCACCACAACCCCTGGAACCCATGCTGGTCCTGCAGCCACATAGTTCCTACAGTGCACCGGATCTCCAGCTGAGAAGACCTTTTTGTGAGGAATTTCCACATTAAAACCCCTATCCTCCACCCTGGAAGGATCCAAGCGGTAGAAGAGAGAGACCGGTGTCCTGCACATTAAAAGTTCGGCAGGAGATAGCCCTGAGGCCAGGGAGGTTGTCCGATAGCAAAGGATGAATTGGCAAAGCTGCAAGTCAATGACCCCCTGACCCATGCGGCGAAGAGCCTCTTTTGTAGTGTGAAGTTGACGTTCCACCTGACCATTGGTGGCAGGGTGGAACGGGGCAGATGTTACATGCCGAATAGCATTCCTCCCGAGGAATGCCTGGAATTTGGAAGAGGTGAAAGTTGTGGTGTTGTTGGACACGAGTACGTCCGGCAGTCCGAAATCACATGTGACAAAACTTTATCTTTTGCGGACACCTTGGCTTTGTCCGAAGGCACAATGGGGGGCAAATCGAGAGATTCGATCATCAGCAACTGATGATCTTGTTCGACTTCACAGTTGGGTTCTCCCAGGCCTGGCAAAGGAGACCTCAAAAGAGCTTCAGCATGGCTGATATCCTTTCCCGGGCGGTGAATCTGAGTGAATTGATAGGCAATCAAGAAAATAGCCCAGCGTAACATGTGAGGGGACAATATTTGTGGAGTGGGCTTCGAAGTAACAAAAATCCCTAACAATGGTTTATGGTCACTTAAGATTGTGAATTCCCTGCCATACAAGAAGTCGTGGAACTTCATTGTCCCAGCAACTATGGCCAGAGCTTCCCTGTCAGTCTGGGCATAGTTGTGCTCAACTTTGGATAGGGATCTCGAATAGAATGCAATCGGGGCTTCCTTCCCATTTTCGAGAGAGTGACAGAGGACAGCCCCCACCCCACCAGTGAAACATCACACACAAGGACCACAGGTTTCTTTGGATCAAAGTGAGTTAAGACTGCTTCGGAAGACAGAAGCTCTTTTAACTCATGGAACGGTCATTCTTGACTTTGCCCCCACTGCCTTTTTAAAGTAAACAGTGCAGCAGTTCCGCTACAGATGCCTTCTTGGGCAGGAAAGAGTGATAAAAGTTAAGCAGGCCCAGGAACGATTGCAGCTCAGGCTTGGCAGTAGGTCAGGGGGCGTTGCGTACAGCAACAACCTTCAAATCAGAGGGCTTAATTCTCTCAGGAGTTATCTTAAACCCCAGGAACTCCGCTTCCCTTGCATGGAAAACACATGTGTCTTTTCTAAGACGTAACCCAGCATTTTCGAAAACCTGCAATACCCAGTCCAACCTTTTTGCAAGCTCAGATTCACTCCCCACAGCAATAAGCATGTCATCAAAGTAGGGGGGACCCTGGGGAGACCCTTTAACAGATGTTCAACCAGCAATTGAAAAATGCCTGGGGCTGAATTTACCCCAAACTGTAGGCGAGTCACCTTAAAGGCTCCTTTGTGCATAATGATTGTCTGAGCCACAGCAGCAGCGGGAGTAACTGAAAGCTGCTGATTGGCTTGCACCAAATCCAACTTGGCGAAGCACTTTCCCCCATGTAAAGTAGCCAATAAGTGGCTCACTACCAGCACTGGATATGCATTAGGCCTGATGGCCTTGTTAATCGTACATTTATAGTCAGCACAAATCCTGACCTCCCCGTTAGATTTAATAGCAGTCACTATTGGCATCTCCCATTCTGCGGAGTCCACTGGAACCAATATGCCCTGACACACGAGCTTGTCCAGCTCAGCCTCAATCTTATCCTTCAGTGCAAATGGAACATGGTGAGGCTTGAGATGAATAGGCCACATGGCAGGGTCAAGGTCGAAAGAAACGGGGGCCCTATGTAGTTTCCAAGTCCCTTTCTGAACACAGCAGGGTGTGTGTTACAAACATGCTGCACTGGGTCAGATTGCATGGCATTGATGCCGGACAGTCTAATACCTACTGGTTCAAACCATTGCACCCCAAGTAAACAGTTTGTGCCCTGTTTGACCACTACGAGAGGTAGTCTCATTGCAATGTTCTTAAACTTAACTGCAAAATCCCCCACCCCCAGAACAGCAACCCTGCACATCCTGGAGGGATGTCTTGAAGGCCCGCAGCTTTGGGCGCGAATTAGGGGGGATCCGCAGGAACTCCTTCTGGGGCAAGATGGAATAGGACACACCCAAATCCACCTCCATCCTGACCGGAGCGCCTTGCAGCTGGACCTCCGCGAAGAAACAATGAGACATGCTGGAAACATAGCTGACGAGCGGCTCCACAGCAGAAATCTTGGAAATGGGTGTTCCCTTTCGCCTCGGTCAGTCAAACTGGTCAGGAGACTGCTTCAGGCACTGCTGGCAGAATTTAGCGATGTGGCCCCTCTTTCCACAGTGGTGACAGTCAGCATTACTGAAGGGACAACTTTCAGCGATCGTGCCTTCCTCCGCAGCCATCGCACCTGCGCTGGGCCCTCTTGACAGTGTGCTGGTCCATCTTCCTCTTCCAGATCTTCCGGAACTCACCTTCCTTGTCACTGGACCCGGACCCTGACGTGGATGTGGACACTGGCAATGCAGAAGATGCAGATGAATGGGGGCAACGAGCAGCAGTGGACCTGCATGGCAGACTCCAACCCTCCGGAGGTGACAGGTTAGTGCTTGAAAGATTTGACACCGGACCATGCTGCCTCAGATGCCAATGCCTCTCACAGGACTGACTTGAATGTGAGGATGTCCCGGGTCATGAGCTGGCATTGTGTCTCCTCGTCCCTGAGGCCAGAGAGCAGGTGATCATGGAGCACCTCTTCCAAGTTGTCCCACTGGCATGGGGTGGCAGCCAACCTCAGCATGGCGGTGTAATCTGTGATGGATTCCCTGGGGCGCTGGTCTTGTCTGTGGAACGCCACCCAGGCTGGGAAGATGGACACCATGGGCTGGAAGTGGTTCTGGAGAGCCACAAGGATGTCCGTGAGGGGAACCGCATCAATGTCCCGGGACAACACCAGGTGGATGGCAAGTTCCAGAGTGTCCAGGCCGCACTAGGAGAGGAAGCAGGACCTCTTCTGGTCCTCGTCTACGATGCCCTCAGCCACCATGGCATGGCAAAACTGGCGTAAATAGAGATTCCATCTCTCCAGTGTGGGCACATCGAAGGGATCAACAGAAGATTTGTGGGAAGCCATATCCCATCCTCGTCGCCAATTTGATGTTCGGGAATTGGGGAGAAGCAGCCAGCAAAAAAGGGCCAAACACAACTTTATTGTAAGCAAACCGAACATGAACAGCAATGGTGCAACAGCTCTTTATATACACTGTACAATGGATACATTTTGGTGGGAAACAACAGGATTGGTTAGGAGATGAGTGGGGTGATTTTGGGGTTACCGGACCTGAGTGAAGATTTCGTGTGTCTTGTCAGAAAGGGCGGGAATGCAAGTCCCACGATAGCTTAGTACCATGAAGAAGACAAAATGGAGGATCACCCTGATCCCACAATAATATTTACAAACTGTTTAAAGCACTATTAAGTTACATACACAACAGTAACACTGATTAATTTACTTTGCTTTAATCTGATTTATTTGGTGTCTTGAATAAAGGAGAAAAACAGTGAATGTGAAATCACATTATTTATACAGGTACATATATATTTAATAGACCAAAGTTGGAGAATGGTTTGAGGGATGAATTTCAATTTAGGACTGTATTCCAGAAATGGATGGGGACAAGATCATCGCAAGGTGGACAAAGTCAGGTGTTCCTCTTGCCTTTGAAAATTTCCTCCACAGAAATGCAAAGCTTAGGTACAAAATGAATGTTGTCTTTGCCCACCATCTCCTGAGTGAAGAGTCAGACAGATGAACATGGGTTTAAACGTCTGGGCCACTTTATTCCAAGAAAAAATTAGTGACCAACCACAATGAGCTGTGATGTGGCCGAATAGTGCAGAACAAAGGCCAAGAGCAGGATGCACCTCACCACATCTTCTCCCGTGATGATACCCTAGGCTTGGAGTTGCCTGCTAGCAGTGCTAATTCCCCACCACTGCTTCAGGCATTCAAGAGTGCTGTCTGACAGCTTTGAATCTGTTGGATCCAGCGAGCACCAAGGACCATGGTTAGCCTAACTACCGCGATCCGAACATTTCAGATCCTTACCACTGCCAGGCAACCCCCACGGCCCTTACTGAAATGTAATAGGGTCTTTATATTTTACCTTTTCCTGCATTATCTGCCAGTCACCAAAGCACAACCACCACCACACGAGAGTCCATGAAGACAACCCCCTGAGCATCAGTGCAGGATGGGCTGAAAAAACCCTATTCCAGAGGCCAATAAAGGATAATGGTAAAAAAAAAAAAACCCATCCAGGCCGAACACAATCAGCTAATCTCACACTGACCACCAGGGGTGGGTGGGTAGGGCTTTGTTCTTTACGCTGCGAGTTAGAAAGGGCCAGGGGGTCAGGGACCAGCCCTAATAAGGGCTGACGCCTCCCCCCCCCCCCCACTGGCTTGCAATGCAAGCCAATTCCTCCTCCTCCCAGGAGAGATGGGACAAAGGGATTCCAGCGGGCATGCATCCACAAGCATCATCCAATGAGAGACAGGAAAAGAGATGAAGGAGCTTGTTGTTAATGTTAACATTTCCCAAGTGCTCTGACTCTAGGAGGCAACTCTGGGACTAATGTAAAGATCAGGACCCAGTTCCCAGTTCTCAATATATGATTAAATAGGCCTTTTCCCCTTTGTTTGGTGCACTATGGGAGCAGATTGATTTGGGTACAATTGCTGACCCAGAGTATTGAAACAAAGGGAAATGAAAATGTATAAATCAGTAACTTTACTTTTAGGGTATTACTTCTGAAATCTGTGACCAGTGATTTTTAATTTTTTTGGCTGAGGTGGTGTTTCAACCTGGTCCCTCTCAATTCTGGTCCAATAAGTATGGATGTGCAAAGTCCAAGTTTTATAGACCAGGGCATCATAATATCTGATATTAGATGTGACAAGTCTTCAAGAGCCTTAAAAAGAGAAGGGAAAAGGTGGGATGTTTGACATGAGTCCTTGCGACTGATATGCTGAATTCTTTACTAGAATCCAAATGAATGAAGTTCCAAAATTGTTTATTGAAAACCCAGTATTTCCAATCAATAGTTAAGTGCAATCTGCTAGTCATCTATCAAAAATGATATTTCACTGTTAATCCAACCCACATCTTTACATCCAGTACCATGCACACACACACACACACACACACACACACACACACACACACACACACACACACACACACACACACACACACACACACACACACACACACGAATTTGGTTTTGCAAATTGATCCTGACATTCCTTCCAAATGTACCAATTTACAATAGCTGAAATCATGACAGGGATTATTTTTGTTTTAAATGGTGCTTTCATAAAATACAGCTTTCAGCATTTCAAGGTGGTTGTTTTCTGGATCCAAGGATAAGTATATATTTGTGCAAATTAAATTTGATGCAGTTCTATTTGCTCTGTTTTGTTTTCCCAACCTTTAGTTTTGTTTAAATGCCAGCTGTATAACTTAGCAAATAAACAGGGCAGCTATCTACCAATGAGTGATACTGCTTGAGGGGCTTGGTATTTGCAAATTCTGATACATAGGACTCTGGGAGGCAACTCTGGGACTAATGTAAAGATCAGGACCCAGTTCCCAGCTCTCAAGGTATGATTAAATAGGCCTTTTTCCATTTGTTTGGTGCACTATGGGAGCAGATTGATCACTCATCTTTCCAGATACCACATCATGATCACTGGAATAGACCAATTTGTCCCTACCTGTACTTTTCTGAGCCCCTGTCAAGAGCTTCTACAATTTGTTTCAGGGAGTTACACTACTTTAGTCTGTTTCCATCACATGCAATCACTTAGGAATAGACCAAACCTGAGCCTTGCAGTTGTCAAAGCTGCCAAGGCACTTTCTGCAATCAATTTTCAAAATCTTGAAGTGACTTAATAAACAAGCCACTTCACAATACAGGGTGTCTCAAAAGTCAGCATGCATAGGGAAAATCATAGAATCATAAAATAACTGAGTTGGAAGAGGCCTTAAAGTGCAATGCCCAGAAATGGACACAATATTCTAGATGTGGTCTAATTAGTGCTGAATAAAGGGGGAATAGTACCACACAGTTATGGAGACTATACTTCTGTTAATGCAGCCTAAAGGAGAGTTGACCTTTTTGGCAGCCGCATTGCACTATTGACTGAGTGGGAATATTTTGTCAATAAAGGTGCATTTAGTTACAATGGGAAATTGTAGCTAATTGTATAATTATGCACAAAATATTCATTAGAAAATCTTACAAAATATTTACAAAATATTCCCTATGTGATGGTCACCTTTTCCAACATACACAGAAAGACTTTTGCCCCATTCATGACAAAAAACTTTTCCAAGATATCTATTGTTATGCAAGTATGGCAGATGGATGGATGAATGGACAAACAGACAGAGCATTTACGTGCATGTAATTTATGCTCTACCATGTGTATAAACAAAGATCTAGTAAATGTCCAAGATAAACTATAGGAGTGGTATGCTTGAAATACCACTTCTTCAGGCTGTGCACCAACATCTTGTATACAGTGCAGAAAAAATATATAAATGAATGTCCACAAAATGCATGACAAATTTTGAGAGGCATGTTTTGTAAAATGAGCTGAAATCTGGTTATAACTTGCCTCTGCAGGTGTGGCTTAATATTCCAGCTCTACTAATATGTTGTCAGAATTGTCCACCCAGTTATTCAAACACAACCAGTGGTCAATCTGCAAACCCTCAGCACCCATTACCTTTTCTGCACGATACACAAGATTTTAAAGTATATCCTGAAGAAGTGGTGTTTCACTATGAAAGCTTGTTGACATAGATTTTTATTTGTCTGATAAAGGTATCCCTCTACACATGTGTTCTGTAAGTTCCACACAACTTTGTGGCTTATCTCAGAACATTTGAAGATACAGTACAAGGAAAAGTTGCCTTCCAGGTCAAGTGGTTAAGACACTGAACTCGCTGACTGGAAGGTCAGTGTTCGATATCTGAGTACTGCACGACAGAATGAGCTCCTGTCTTTGTCCCAGCTCCTGCCAACTTAGCAGTTCGAAAGCAAGAAATTGCAAGTAGATAAATAGGGATCACTTTGGTGGTAAGGTAAACAGCGTTTCATGCACTCTCTGTTGAGTCATGCCTGCCACATGTCCATGGAAATGTTTGCAGATGCAGACAGTGCTGGCTCTTTGTTAATAAACAGAGATGAGCACTGAACCCTAGAGTTGGCTTTCGAACAAGGGCAACCTAGAAACATTGAGGGGGCTGCATGGACATCTTGACATAAACTAAACTGGACTGCATACTGAGCTGACCTACAAACTGAGAATAACATTTGTACATCCATCCAGCAGGTATCATTACTTTGGCTGTAATTTGACTTTGATTGGCAACTCTCACCTGGGCTGCTTCTTCCACGTCTAGGCTAGATGTGAAACTGCCAAAATGAAGGCACCTTTTGGTGAGTGAGTGAGTTCTGCAGTTCTCTTCGCCAGACCTAGTATGAGAAAGATTAGCTGGTAACACAAAGTTGCCGTTACCAAGGTATGCCCGATTGTGGTTCCAAAAAACTACAATCTTCAAGGAGGCTGTTTCTCTGTGAATAATCCACATTCTATGCAGGTTTTCTGTTGAAGAGTATCATGTGCCTGCATGATCTTTTCCAACCCCCAGACAAACATGAAATTTGTGTTTCAAAAACAGGCAAATGGGCTGAGGGGTATGCAGATTGACTCATTGGCCTCTGTCTGAATAACTGGGTGGAAAATTCCAACCATGTGGTATATGTGGTAGAGCACTAAACCACATACCCAAGAATCCATTGGAAACCAGCTATGAGCTCAATTTAAGAATTGTGCCTGCCAAACCTGTGCCATGATTATTATTTTTAGGTATTCATTTATAATTTTTCTGCACTGTACACAAGATATTGGTGCATACCCTGAAAAAGTGGTATTTCAACCATGAAAGCTTCCTGATCAATTGATTTTAGTGATTTCACAGAAAACCACTATCTGGTCAGATTATCCTCCTATGGTAATAAAGTAGTCCACACTGCCAATGACTCAACATTGAGTGTCATGTGGCAGTTAACTAACCTGACAACCATGAGGACTGATGGCCTTGGGTGCTAAAGTCCACAGGGAAGGGTGATGGTCTCCAAGTAGATTAAATACCACTCAAATCCATTTTGATGGATGTCAGTAGCTTCATCAATACTGATGAGGACTTTGAGTGCCAAAAGGCTCAGGGCCAGAAAGTAACTCACGTAATTGTTTAAGTGGTATGGGTATCATGCTGTGAAGCAGAAGGCAGATGAAAGGCCACTGCATTATATTTTCAGGACAGTCTTCATGGCTGATTGCCATGACGATCACCAATATTTAGATTCAGATATGGCAGAAGAAGATAGAAGTATCACCTCTTTGTACATTTGTGTTAAGTAAGGAGAAGAGAGTTTTGCTGCTTGTCTTCCAAAAATAATAATTCCACTGCCTCACCCTTCAGAGAAACAGGAAATTATTCAATTAATAGTGAATGATCTGGAGGGTCACTTATTCCATTTGGACATAAGGATTACACCAAAATGGCATATTGGTCTTTCTCCCAAACTCAAGTGACCCCATTTAGACTGTACCAGCCTATACCATAATGGTTAGTGTAGCTTCAGCCTCATACTTTCCTAAATACTCCAAAAAATGGTTCATGAGTCAAAGAAAAAGAAGGTAACAAAATATGTTTATGGATACATATATTTAAAAGAAATCGATTTAGGAATATTTTTATGTGGATTGTTTTGGAGTCTTGGGGAGGAAAGCACACTATAATGTAGAAGTAAACCAGAACAAAACTTTAGTTGAACACAGTAAAAACTAAACAGGTTGCAAATAATAGACAGAAATGCCATGCAAGCAAGTAGAGAAATTTTCTGCTCTTACTATGAATATGGGTCAGCAAACAGAGCAGGCTGATCAGTTCAAAACTTTCTAAGTAAGCACACCAGAGAATTGGCAAGTCATTTTCTATTTTACACCCTTCCCTTCCATTTTAAACAGGAGTTTCCTATGTAAAGCATTTTCTGTGGACAATAATTCAGGAAAGTTACATGTATGGAGTTGCAGCAATAAAAGAAAGCATAACTTTCCACAAGCCTTTCAAGGCCAACTCATTTAACTTGTCAGAAATCTACCTACAGGTCCAACATGCATATAGGGATAGGCAGAGTTATTTACCAATGGGCACTACAACTCCAGAATGCCCCATCTAGGATAGTGTGGGAGCTATAGTCCCCTCAGCTTTGACCACTTCTTTACTCATTACAATTTCCTTCTTGTTTGGTGGCAAAATATCCCCATGCTTGGACTCTTCTGTGCATGTCTAACAAATGTTATTGTAGCTGTAGCTGCAGGTACTCTCAAGTGTATTCAAGCATTAAGGGCCCTATGCATTTCAAGAACACTTCTGTATCAAGCCAAATCAAAATGATCCTTCAATTTCCTAACTTCAGAACTATCCTTTATCAGATCTTCAAATGAAGTGATTCTAAATGTCTAGAATACTTGAATGCACTTTTCAGAAAGTATTTGTTTTCTTCTTCTTCTGTGGTATTCAATGCTCTTGCAGATTTTTCTATTCCACAAAGGATCAGATGAAATGACTAAGATGACAACTGTCATTCTGAAACTTTGAGTTCAATCTGTGTTGCCCTAGTGGCTTCTCCCACCCCTCCAACCGACTCCGAGCTACGAGTAGGCAAGGCAAGGCAAGGTGGCAGTCCAGCTACGTCCTAAACCAGACATCATTCTTGTAGATGGGACAAGGTGTGCCTGGTTGCCTGCCATTGCTTTCTCTGTCCATGGAACCTTCCCAGCTGTGGGGTGGTGGTGATGGAGGAGGTAGAGGAAGGCTAGCTCACTCACTCCTGCCCCAGGAAGCCCCAGCCACAGCTGAAAGCTGTGCTTTAATCCCAGCGAGCGAGGGAGGGAGGGCTTCATCTGCAATTCTCTGCCTAAACCCATGAGGAAGGAATTTGCACACTCAAAAGGGCAGAAGTAGGATGGTGCTATAATAATATTTTTGTGTCAGAAATTATTCTGGGTTGAAAGGATTTTTGCTGGAGAGATTCTGCTCAAGGAACACCTGAATAAGACTCCTTTCATGTCTCCAAGAAATTTCCCCACCAAAGTGGTCCCTATTGATCTACTTGTAATATCTTGCTTTCAAACAGCTAGGTTGGCAGGAGCTGGGACCCAAGATGAGTGTTCAATCTGTCCTGCAGTGCCCTACCCACTGTTCCTATATTGTTAGTCTTCTGATACATGTGGCTATTTTAATTTCCTACTACATTCTCAACACAACAGTATACTGAGGCATTGTAGTGAATTAAAATGGTAGCTCACAGACCCCAGAACAGGTATCAACACAGTAGTACTACCTTAATAACAACAGGCACTGATGTATTTTCTTACTTTGAGCAATAATAATAATAATAATAATAATAATAATAATAATAATAATAATAATAATAATAATAATAATAATAATAATAATAATAATAATAATAATAATAATGTTTTTGGGTTGGGGTGGGGGAGGAAACCTAGAAACTCCTTTTTAAAAAGCTACTGGGAAACAGCACCTTTACAATTATGTTGTATGTGTGATGAGATCTCTGCTCTCAACAAACCGTTGGACAGCATATGGTTTTCTGAAAATGTGCAAATAGCGTTTTCTCCTCTGGCATTTCATTTTTAAAGGTCTAGAGATTAATCTATTTATGCAGCCTTTAATCATTTCAGTTCTCATATTAATTACCTTGCAAAGACGTTGCTGCTGTGAAATCAGATTTTGTCCCTCAACAAATCTATAATGCCACCCAGAAAGGCATGAATAAGACTCCAAGCTCCTACCTTATCCTCCAGAAGTAAATACATGGATTTCAATCTGTATTTATGGTCTCATCTCCAACCCATCTCCAATGTTCTTATGGCATGCTTAGAAAGTTGTATTGGTTGAAGAGAAAGATTCAGCCTATTTGCACAGAATGCAAGCGCGGCGCCAAAATGGCCGCCGCGCCCTTTGCGGCCCCCCCCACAGGACAGAGAATCCGGGTAGTTAGGGGCGTGGCCAGCTCCCTTATAAAAGGGGTGGCCACGAGGCAGCCGAGCTGCCATTTTACCTCAGCGACGGAGCGGAGAAGTCTTTTCCCCTGTGTCTCCGTCGCTCTTGAGCCTACCGGGAAGCCTTTTGGGTAGCGATTCTGCCTTGCCGGCTTCCCTTTGCTTCGGTGGAAATGCCTTCGAAGAAGAAGGCAGCTCCGAGTGCAGCTCGCGCGGTTAGGAGGCGCAACCCAGGTCGGAGGACCGCGGTGCTGCCTCCTCAGCTGCCGCCTTTGCTCGCCCCTGCCGGGGCCGGCGAAATGGGGTCTATTGCCCCTTCGCCCGGAGTGGGCAACCAGAGTGCGGGCGCGGAAGGGGTTCCGGCCCGCGGCCCGCGAGCGGTGGACACCGCTCCTCCACCTGCTTTCGGGTCCTGGGTACAGCGGCCTGTACCCACGCATGGACCAGGCGGGCCAGCCGGCCCTTCGCCCCAGGTTAACGTGGAAGTCAGGCGGGGGGCCCCCCTCCTTTGGGGTTCCTTTTGAGGCGCTGTCTTCAGGAGGACAACAGCCGACGGGGAGGGTTGAGCTGCTGCAGGCGCGTGGCGCGGTTTCGGCCACTGCCTCGCAGCTCCCCAGCCAGCGGCCAGGTGCAGGTTCTCCGGGGATGAGCTCTACGTCGGTCGTGAGCTCCGACGCCCCCAGTGGGCCGGAACCCCCGGTGGGGGCGGCCCGCGGGGGTGCAGCATGTGAGTATACGGTGTAAGCGAGTACATCCACACACATTCCCAATATGGGGGGGGGGGTTTCCAATCGCTTTGGCCTCGCGCGGGTGGTGCGGCGGTGCACCCGCTGACGCCTCACCCGGCGATGACAGCTAACACCCAGGGCCCCGTGGTGGGGGGTGTTCCCTACCCTTAGGGGAATGTTTTGGGTGGCCGGGTTGGTCCAAGCCCCTATTCCTTACCGATGAGTGACCACTTGGCACAGGCCGCCAGAGAGTAAATTTGGCGGGGGGAGTACGTGGATATCTTCTCATTCCTAAACAGTGTGCCCACCAAGGAGAGAGGGAGGGGCAGAATGAGAAGGATAGTGGCAGGCACGTTGTCGCAAGCCACCAAGTATGTGGGCCAAATGGTTGCCGGCCTGCATCGTATGCATGGCGGTGTACCTTAGGGCATGGCCGGATTTGGCAATTCCGATGGTCCAGTATTTGGACAACGCCTACCGGGCGATGATTTACTTTCCGGGCCCAGCGTGGTTGGCTTGTGACGAGGGATGCCGTAGGCGGATTTCCCCGCACCCCGAGATTAGGCAGGATGAGCCAGGCCAGAGGCTGTGGCTTTTGTACGTGACGCCCACGCGCCCTGCACCCGGGGAGATATACCATTGTGGGCATGCGGTTCAGCGGGCGGCCCCAGCACAGGTCACCTGCCAGGGGGCGGGGCGGGGGGTTCCAGCCCGCCGGCTGTGCTGGACTTTTTGTCCAATGGCTCCTCTAAGGGGAAGACTTGCAAATACAGACAGGAGTGTCCCACCTGTGTTGGGCCCCATGCGGCCTCTGCCTGTCCAGGCCTAGAAGGATGCGGGGCAGAGGGTGGGGCAGACAGGGGGCTTGCAAGACTGCCGCAGATGGATCTAGTTCACCGAAGGCCTCCCTCCCCATTTAAGGTGGACATGTTGGAGCGTTGGCTCACATGGTGCCTGAAGGGTGAGGATGCGGGTATCCTTCAGGGTTCTAGACAGGGGTTCCGGATCCCTTTCATGGGTAATAGGTCCCCTCAGGATGCCCCCGATCTTTTATCCCTTAAGGGGAGGGAGGAGGTGGCTGCTGCCAGCTTTGACGAAAGGGTCTATGCGGGCAGGGTCGTTGGCATTGTCCCGCACCCCCGTCCTGGGGAGCATATTGTTCAATGATGCCATGCCTTTTGGCTATTCCTTTGGGGCTCGGTATTCGAGCGTTTCACCATTTTCCTAGATTGCGCTTTTATCCGCAGGTCAGGGTCCCGGTCTGTAGCCCATTCCCTGGATGGTTTTATTCGGGGCTGAACGGGGCTGGGACACGTACCCACGTCTCCTCATCACATTTCAGACGCTAATGGAGGAACTTGGTGTCCCTTTAGCGCCCGAAAAGACCGAGGGCCCATCTCCACAGCTAGTATTCCTGGGGTGGAGAGTAACACGATAGCGCAGGATTCTAGGTTGCAGCAGGATAAGGTGTCAAGGCTAGTGGCCCTTGTCTCGGTCTTGCTGGCCGGGCGCATGGCATCACTGAGGTAACTTCTGGTGCTACATGGTCACCCCAGTTTCGCTGGCAGGGTCGTCGCACCGGGCAGGGCATTTGCTCTGCGCTTGTGCGATGCCATGGCGGGATTATCCAGGCCCCATCACAGGCTCAGATTTACCCAGGGTATCGGGGCAGACGTGCTTGTCTGGCCATAGATCCAGAGGTAGTTCAACGGGGTGTCATTTTGGGGTCTGATTTCCTGGCTCCCCCTTGCTTTCAGATGCGGTCCGATGCCTCATGATTCCTGGGTTTCTGGGATGTACTTCAATTGGAAGTGGGCCTATGGTGGGTGGCCACCATCCTGGGCAGGCAAAGGGTTGCCTGCATGGTCTCACGTATCTGGAATGTTTCCCTATCCTGGGTGCTTTGATGCTATGGGGCAAGAGGTGGGCCAACTCGGTTGTGCAACTTGGGCATGGCAACGCGGCTGTTCCGCATCGTCACTGCACAGGATTCCAAATCGCCCGGGGTTATGGAGCTAGTTAGTTGGTTTGTGTTATGCAACCTGTGCCTCAACGTTCCCTTCAGGGCCAGGCATGTCCCAAGGGTTGATAATGATATTGCTGCTGCTTTGTCCCGCCTGCAGATCTCCCGGTTCCGTGCCTCGGCCCCCGGATGCGGAGGAATTTCCCTCGCCACTCCCGGATGTGAGATGGACCGTTGGCAAGGAGAGGTGAACCGGGCGATTGGCCTGTCACTAGCGCCATGCATGAGTAAGGCGTATCACCACGCATTTAGTTCCTTTAGAGTATTATGTACCCGATTCTGACTGCCAGGAACCTGGCCTTTTCCAGTAGCCCATGTTCTGCGGTTCACGATTTACCTGTATCCCCAGGGCCTTGCACCACGCACCATAGCATCTCAGCTGTCGGGTTGGCTTTTATGGCCAAGGTGGGAGGTCGTGTGGACAGCACCAATGACTTCCGGGTGAGACATGTTGGGAGGGGTGGGTGCGCGTGCCCGGGCGTTTCCCGGGCGACCGCCACCCCATTTACCCAGGGGGTTTTTGACCCAGTTGGCCCGGGGCTGGCCTGGCCTCTGTTTTGATAGATGAGGCAGCCCACTTCATGCGGCTACAACGGTGGCCTTTTTGGAGTCCTCCGCGTCGGCGAGCTTGAGATGCTGAGTAAGGCGGATGCAAGAGTTTCCCAGGGTTTTTACCCAAGTGGCCCGGGGCTGGCCTGGCCTCAGTTTTAAGAAATGAGGCAGCCCACTTTATGCGGCTACAACGGTGGCCTTTTTGGAGCCCTCCGCGTCGGCGAGCTTGAGATGCTGAGTAAGGCGGATGCAAGATTTTCCCAGGGTTTTTACCCAATTGGCCCGGGGCTGGCCTGGCCTCTGTTTTGGAAATGAGGCAGCCCACTTCACGCGGCTACAACGGTGGCCTTTTTGGAGCGCTCCGCGACAGCGAGCTTGAGATGCTGTATAAGGCGGATGCAAGTGTAGGGCACTGGAACTCGAGGATGTCTATATTGCCAAAGACTGGGCCCAGTTGAGGATACGCTCCTCTAAGACGGATCAGCATGGCGTAGGCAGTGGTGTAAGACTGCTACGGTGTTCTTTGGCAGACATCTGTCCGGTTGGTGCCCTACAGGAATTCCTGGCACTGCGTGGCAGGCACCACGGCCCGTTTTTCTGTCACCAAGATGGGTCTCCCCTTACTAAATTTCAGTTTTGGAAGGTGACAGCCAGAGCCCTCACCAGGGTGGGCCTACCAGGTGCCCGTTATGGCACACATTCATTCCGTATTGGTGCAGCCGCTACAGCAGCTGCTTTTGGGTACTCTGGGGCTGACATACGCAGCATGGGGAGGTGGGGCTCGCAATGTTTTCAGTTTTATGTGCGCCCACTCCTGCCATGAGTACCAATCCAGTCACCTTACCGCCTTTTTTCTCAATTTTCTTGCAGACCCTGGGTGTCGTATTACACCGGTGACAGTATGGCTGGTGGGCCACAGCTATGTGCACAGGGCAGCGCGTTACGCTGCGGCGACAGAGTGGACCCCGACTGGGACTGGGTGAACACGCCAGTCTCGCGTGGCATGGTAAGCCTGGGATGTTATGGCGGGGGCTGCGGCCTTTCCCTTTTCTGGCCTGAGTGCTGACCCGCCTGACATTCTCATCATCTACCTTGGGGGCAATGATTTGTGCCAGGTCACCGGCTTATCGCTCAAGCATGCGATTTGCGAGGACCTCGCCTACTTGCATTATGTCTGGCCTGCCACAACCCTAGTTTGGTGGACATTATCCCGCGCCTTTCTATAGAGGGGGCGTTCACCTCCTGGCCCTTGACCGCGCTAGGCGCACGGTCAACGGGGCGGTGGCGCAGTTTCTTGCTGACAGGGCTTGGGGACGGGTCAGTCATCACCCCGATATCAGTCTACAAAATTATGACTTGTACGCAGGGGATGGGGTCCATCTGTCGCGAGGAGGTATGGACCTCCTGTTAGGTGATTGGCGAGCAGGCCTGTTGACCGAGCTGACGGTCTGGGTGGGGGCGTCAGGTCTTCTTTGAAGCCCCTCCGTGTGGCGGGTAGCACTGGTAAGGTAAACAGTATGACCCACAAGTATCCGGCAGGTTCGCAATTGACTGGACAACACTAGACAGGAATAAATTAGTTAAACGTTGTCCGGTCAACGACGAATCAGGCGATGGGGTGATGACGATTGCTAACCAGCATGCATCACCCCTGTGATTTCACGGATACGCGTCAGAGGGTGGGGTCATGAGTTAGTTATTGACTACGGTCAACAATTTGTTTGTTGTCAACAAACAAATTGATACAAATTGATACATTGTAACCAATTGCCGTTGGCAATTTTGGGGTGGTACCTTACCAGTGTTACTTCGGCCTGCTTGCCTTAGGAATTATGATTGGTCGTTTTACCAATACAAATTTATAATTCGGACTAGGGCATTGAATCAATAAATGTGGCCCTATGCTGTTATCCACTTTCATTGTTGTCTGTGTCCGTTATTGGGGGGGTGCGCCTGCAATGCAAGCGCGGCGCCAAAATGGCCGCCGCGCCCTTTGCGGGGCCCCCCCCCACAGGACAGAGAATCCGGGTAGTTAGGGGCGTGGCCAGCTCCCTTATAAAAGGGGTGGCCACGAGGCAGCCGAGCTGCCATTTTACCTCAGCGACGGAGCGGAGAAGTCTTTTCCCCTCCACCCCCTCCCTAGTTAACAGTGTGATATTTTGGTCGCTTCGGGGCCGGGTGGGAATTTTTGGCTGGGACCCATATTGGCTTCCGGGTCCTGGCTTTTTTGCCCATCCCACACTGTTGCTATGGTTTGATATAGGGGTCTTTCTGTGTTCCTAATGTTGACTTTGGTCACATTGGCGGGTAGCACTGGTAAGGTAAACAGTATGACCCACAAGTATCCGGCAGGTTCGCAATTGACTGGACAACACTAGACAGGAATAAATTAGTTAAACGTTGTCCGGTCAACGATGAATCAGGCGATGGGGTGATGACGATTGCTAACCAGCATGCATCACCCCTGTGATTTCACGGATACGCGTCAGAGGGTGGGGTCATGAGTTAGTTATTGACTACGGTCAACAATTTGTTTGTTGTCAACAAACAAATTGATACAAATTGATACATTGTAACCAATTGCCGTTGGCAATTTTGGGGTGGTACCTTACCAGTGTTACTTCGGCCTGCTTGCCTTAGGAATTATGATTGGTCGTTTTACCAATACAAATTTATAATTCGGACTAGGGCATTGAATCAATAAATGTGGCCCTATGCTGTTATCCACTTTCAATGTTGTCTGTGTCCGTTATTGGGGGGGTGCGCCTGCAAAGATATTATATCAGATATATGTTATTATTACCCATTGTACAGAGCTGAGCACCGCCTGTTAACAATGTGGCTATAGCATATATTCATATCTTTCCATCTTCTGGCTATCTCATGAAATTTTGGTGGTGCTGGTGTTTTTCCTTTGTAAATATTTACCTTTTAAAGGTGAACTGATTCACAGTAGTGTTTCCCCAAAGAAGAGCTGGCTGCTGCTTCCTCAGTGTTGTTATAGTGCACTTGGCAGTGTTGGCTGCTGTTGGTGCTTCCAGTATCCCAGGGGTAGAGATTTTTTGCCCCTCCAGTTCAGAGTTTGGTAATAGTGTGTTATATTTCATTTCTTAATGTTAAAGTTGTTACTTTTGTTTTAAACAGGGGGACCAACAAATGGATGTATGTAATATCTGAAGACACTAAGGGTAGCAGTAATGTTAGTGAATTGCCTTAAAATAATTTTTAAAATAAACAAAACCATAGGTAAAGGTAAAGTTTGTCCTTGCTCAAAAGCCAGTCATATCTGACTCTAGGGTTCAGTGCTCATCTCTGTTTCAAGGCTGAAGAGCCAGCACAGTCTGCTTCTGCAGATGTTTCTGTGGTCATGTGGCAGGCATGACTAGACACTGGAGCACATGGAACGCTGTTTACCTTCCCACCAAAGTGGTATCTAGTTATCTACTTGCAATTTCTTGCTTTTGAACTGCTAGATTGGCAGGAACTGGTCCACATACCTTTGTAACCTACCACTGCCTCCACCACACCGGGAAGTGACATGTGGTGGAGGAAGGGCAAAATGGACATCCGGCCCCCAAAGCTGTCTGAGGGAGTGTGACCCAACCCCCGGCTTAAAAAGTTTGAGAACTCCTGATCTAAATTGTGATCACTGTAGCTATACCCAGATATTCAGATTACTGAGTAAGGGAGAGTGGTGACAAGCATTCAAGCTATGGTCCTTTCCATCAACCTCCTCATCCTCCTGCAGAGCTAATTTTCGGGGGGAAATTCTTTGAAAATCAAATATGGCTTGATCATGGTTCCCAACATGGGGCCAACATCTCACAGGGGGACATCAACTCCCAGAAGCCTAAGTCAGTACATTGGCTGATCAGTGATTTGGGGAATTGCCTTAAGCTTCTGGGAATTGAAGTCCAAAAACCAAAGATTGGGAAGCACTGGGGGAGATAAAATGCAACCTTGTGGCCATTTGCACCCTCTAGATTCTTTTTTTAAAAATTACACTTGGAGGGTGGGGGGACCTTGCAATAAAAACCTTCAGGAGTAGCCATCCATATTTTAAACAGTTTTCAGAAGTGGTTCAAAACAAGCACCTGTTTTGAATCATGTGGGAAGAATACACAAATTGGTAAGGCTTCTCATTGGAGTTGTTTGCCTCCATCTAGTAGAGTTGAAGAAGGACAGATATGGTGAGGGAGGTAGCATAGCTAAAATCTTCATCCTCATTCTCCTTTGTCACATGGGCAGTTTCAACAAATGAGTGTGGCTCATACTACCACAATTTATTCTGATTATTTTATTGCATGCTGTCATGGCATTGGCCAAAACCCTGTTGTGCAGTTATACAAAAGGCATACTTTTTTGGAAGTCAAGTGTCCTGGATAAACTTGGCATGCATACAATGATGTCTACAGAGATGTCTTAATTTTGTACAATTCACTTAGCTGGAAGACAGGCAAGTCAGCAGTAGGAGACCCGGGTACTGCAATCTCTGTCCCAGCTCATGTCCCAGCTCCTGCCAACCTAGCAGTTCGAAAGCAAGAAATTGCAAGTAGATAAATAGAGACCACTTTGGTGGGGAAAGATCCTGGGGACATGAAAGGAGCCTCATTCGGGCATCCCCTGAGCAAATTCCACTCAGGGGATGCCCAAATGAGGCTCCTTTCATGTCCTCCAAAAAAGTCCTTTCAACCCAGAATAATTTCTGACATGAAATTATTATTATTATTATTACTTCCAAAAGTTGCACTTTTTGCATAATTTCACAAGAATATTTCAGATTCAACAATTGGCTGTGTTCCTTGTGATTTTTAATGGAGTCTCACTAAGAGGAAACATGCTGATCTGGTTGTGGTAACTTACACAAAGTTACAAATACTGTATTCAGTATTGCAGGCAACCCCCCCCCCCCCAAAAAAAAAAAAAGGACTCAGACACTGGTGAAAGTGGATAATGGCATTGGGCCACATTTATTGATTCATGCCCTAGTCCGAATTATAAATTTCGATTGGTACTCAACCAATTATAATTCTTAAGGCAAGCAGGCCGCAGTAACACTGGTAAGGTACCTCCCAAAATTGCCAACGGCAATTGGTTACAATATATCAATTTGTATCAATTTGTTTGTTGGCAACAAACAAATTGTTGACCGTAGTCAATAAACTAACTACTGACCCCACCCTCTGACGCGTATCCGTAAAATAGCGGGGTGATGCATGCTGCCTAGCTCGTGCCATCACCCCATTGCCTGGTTCGTCATTGACCGGACAACGTTAACCAACTTGTGCCTATCTAGTGTTGGCCAGTCAATTGCAAACCTGCCGGATACCTGTGGGTCATAAATATTTACCTTACCAGTGCTACCCGCCCATGTGACCAAAGTCAACAGCAATAAACCCCTGTATCAAACCATAGCAACAGTGTGGGATGGGCAAAAAAGCCAGAACCCAAAAGCCAATTGTAGGTTCCAGCCAAAAATTCCCACCCGGCCCCGAAGCGACCAAAATATCACACTGTTAACTAGGGAGGGGGTGGAGGGAAAAACTTCTCCTCTCCGTCGCTTTTGCAAAATGGCAGCTCGGCTGCCTCGTGGCCACCCCTTTTAAAGGGTGCTGGCCATGCCCCCTAACTACCCGGATGTCCAAGTCCGGTGGGGGGGCCCCGCAAAGAGCGCGGCGGCCATTTTGGCACCACGCTTGCATTGCAGGCACACCCCCCCTAAAAAGGACTCAGACACTGGTGAAAGTGGATAACGTCATTGGGCCACATTTATTGATTCATGCCCTAGTCCGAATTATAAATTTTGATTGGTACTCAACCAATTATAATTCTTAAGGCAAGCAGGCTGCAGTAACACTGGTAAGGTACCTCCCAAAATTGCCAACGGCAATTGGTTACAATGTATCCATTTGTATCAATTTGTTTGTTGGCAACAAACAAATTGTTGACCGTAGTCAATAAACTAACTACTGACCCCACCCTCTGACGCGTATCAGTAAAATAACGGGGTGATGCATGCTGCCTAGCTCGTGCCATCACCCCATTGCCAGGTTCATCGTTGACCAGACAACGTTAACCAACTTGTGCCTATCTAGTGTTGGCCAGTCAATTGCGAACCTGCCGGATACCTGTGGGTCATAAATATTTACCTTACCAGTGCTACCCACCACACGGGGAGGCCTCAATAAAGACTCACCGCCCCCCCAGACCGTCACCTCGGTCGCCAGGCCTGCTTGCATTGCACCCAGAACGAGGTACATACCTCTGACCGACAGGTGGACCCCTTCTTCTGCCTACCATCAAAAATTTTTGTAAGCCTATCATCCGGACTCCAATGGCCGTCTCACAGCCATGCTCAGAACGGGACGTAGCCACAGCCCAGTCCAGTGACTGCCGGAACAGTCCGAACTAGTGAGATCCGCATCTCCCTAAATTGGTGTCTCAGCACGATGTCAGACCATAGCGACTGTATGTAAGCCATACGTGATACAAAATGCCAGGTCACAGCCCCTCGACAGTTTAATAACAGCAGTGATCCGTATAAGACCGCTGCCGCCGAGGTGCCTGTAAAACATTGGGCGGTCCAGCATCCCTGTCAGACAGCAGGAATGGCCACAGTTCCCGCCCCCATGTGCTGTGCATACCATACCATAGCATACGTGCGGATGCACACAGCCCAGCTGGGGTCCACTCTCTGTCGCTGCAGCATATACTGCTGCCCAGTGTACATAGCTGCGGCCCACCAGCCCCCTGCCACCGGTGTGCTGAGACCCCTAGGATCTGTAAAAGAGGAGAAAAAGGTGAAGGACATAACTAGGTACTCGTACAGTGAGGGGACATACCTGTCTCAAATTGTGCGTAGACGCATATCCACCTCCGAGGACCCCAAACGTAGCCGCGATCAACGCGACGCCTATCTTAAGGAAATGGTGCCAAAACGGGCACCAAACCGCGAAACGCGGCACCGGTCACCCTCAGGGACCGTACTAAGGTAAGGGTAGACCCATCCCGGTGGCAGAAAACAGGCTGGGGCACGCAGCAGGCACTGTCGAAAATTCAGGTAGGGCACCAACCGGACAGATGTCTCAAAAACTTCGCAGCAGTATACACCACTGCCTGCACCGTGCTGAATAACCCGTGAGGACCGCATCCCCACTCGAGCCCACTCATGTGTGAAAGAGACATCTTCGAGTTCCAGTGCCCTACGAGACACATCCGCCTTACACCGGTGGCACCAACTCTGGCACCCACTTACTGATGCGGAGCGCTCCAAAAAGGCTACCATGGTAGCTGCGTGGCCAAGAGCCACCTCACACCTATCTGAACATAAGCAATGCCAGCCTCGTGCAAGGTGGGTAGAAACTCTGGGAACAGGGGTGACGCGCGTAAGGGCGGTGGACACGTTCCCGTGTCCACCCCTCCCAAACACGACGCCTGAATGCAGAGTGATACGCCTTACGCGTGCGAGGTGCCAACAACATGTCCGGTTCCCCTCTCCTCGCCAAACGTCCAACCTTCAGCCAAAAGTGGCGAGTGGAATCCCTCTGCTTCCAGAGTACGGCACGAAACCAGGTGATCTGCGGTGGTGGAGAGGGCAGAATGTTATTATAAATACCCATAACATGTCTGGCCTAGAACAGCACATTTAGGCGTAGGCTTCTCAAGAGAATAGACGGACTAATGTCATGACCTTGGGGGATTTGCATGTCTGGGTGTTGACAATGTTCACCACTGCCGCATTGTCACACCGAAATTGGACCACTGAGTAGGCCCACCCCTTGCACCATACCATCAGTGCTCTCCAAATGGGAAAAAATGCAAGGAAGGTAAGATCGCGGGGCGATCCATGGACCCACCCTCAGAGTAAACCCCATAAGTCCGGGCGCCGGAAGTATCTGACCGTACTAGATATCTAGGGCAGACCACTAGGTCTGATGTCCCATAAGAGACCCCTCTAAACCCAGGAGTAATTTGAGCCAGAGCAAACAAATTAAGGGGGGCAATGAATTAACTACAATTCCCAAGGGCACACTCGATGTTTGGCAATCAATGCCAAAATCGCCACGGACATCCAAGCCACCGTATCAATGGTTAACCTGGATGCCCGCGTGACAGCATCGAGGCAGAAATGTGATGTTAGAACATGGGACCTCGGTCTATTCAGGTGCCAAGGGGACACCCAGTTCCCACCTGAGTGTCTGAATCGTGATGAGGAGACGCGTACACGTGTCCAAGCCCCGTTTAACCTCAGACCCAAAAGTTGTCAAGGTAATGGGCTGGAGACCGAGACCCCAACCCGTGAGCAAATGCCCACTGAATGAAAGTCCCACCTCGGTCGGGTGCTGAACCTGAATTAACGCATTCAGAAAGGGATTGGCCTTATCTAATTAAAATTCCCCTCCAAACCTAAAAACCCGATAGGTCTAAAACCTTGGGGTGCACTGGCAAAAAACTGGAAGCCGAGTACATATCACACTGTGCCAAAACAGCACCAGCATTGCGTGAGCCCGCCACCCATGGTAGCCGAGGCAACTACGAGTACCTGACCAAACAAGGTCATCAGGAAAGTCATCCCTGAACGGAGCACCCACAGGGCAAGCTGAATGGAGGATTATATTACATTCACCCTTTTCCTAGCTCAGTATGAGCTTCATGGGGGATACCTTCGACTAAGGAAAGGTGGTTCCCAGGAGGGCCCCCGCTACTCTCATAGCCCCCCAACTTCCATAACTGTGGACAGCGGAGCCCCCTCTCCGTGACCCAGGAAGGGAACCAGATAGTCGCATCCTGGGGCCCCCAACACCCCCGAATGGATACAAAAGCCCGATTGAAAACCATCCAGCAGGTCTCCCGCCCCATCCCTTCTTGGATGAACTGAGTGACATCCCTCCAGGCTGACCATAATTGGGGCGGGGGGGGCCCATGACAAAGTTAGTTGCTTCAGACGGAGCTCTGTTCGCCCCTGTGCACCCCCTTTTAAGTCGGTAACGACCGTGGTGCTCAGTAGACACATCGTCAGCTGAGCAGGCCGAACACAGTAGGCGGGCCGGAACCCCCCGCCCGACCAGTTTGCGTGGAGCCAGTGTCTGAACAGCCCGCTGCTCAGCATGACCACCATGGTACCCATCACCAGGCACCAGTCTCGTGGGAATGATGTGCACGAGCACATTTGCTGACAGGACTCATCCCACCTCCCCTCGGGATAGAGAGCCCCCCTCGTCCACATTCCTCACCATGAGCCAACCGTCATGGGCCCATCCGATCGACATCAGGATGGCCCAAACAGGGCAAACCCTGTGGCATACCACCATACGTACAAGGTATGCCGACAACCAGTTGGCCCTAAGGTGCGCGGTGGCTAATGACGATGGGACATCTCTTTGTCTCAGCCGTCCTGTCCTTCTCTCCCCTCACAGTGGGCTCGCAGTTCAATGGGAGAATATCCACATGTCCCCCTTCTGCCCTTACCCCTCATGGCCTGCGGCCAATAATCAACCGGGGCAAGTAATAGCCGTCCATCGGCAAAGCCCTTGACGGCACGTTCTGTATAAAGGGGGCCTACGCAGCAGGATCTAGACAGCCCCTGCGATGCCCAGCACTGTCCCGGGGCGGACACCCCAGTGCGTGGTGGCTTACTACGGCGGGACCACACAATGTCTCTGTCCTCCTGTCCGTACCCCCTATCCTTATTTGGGTCTCGGTTCATAGGGAGAATATATCCAAGCATTTCCCCCCCCCCCCAAATCTGTCCCTTCCTGATCTGGGCCAGATGATCACCAGGGGACAATGAATAACCAATCATCGGCAAGGCCGTTGCCGGTACATGATGTACACCGGGCATACGCAGCGGGACCTGGACAGCCCATGCGATGCCACGTACTGCCCCGGGGCAGAAACCCCCACCCCCAAGGTGTGCCATAATGCAACCAAGGGGCACTGGGATAGGATGGCAAGTGATGCCCCACTAGCCTCTAATTGGCAAGGAGAAGAGCACTGAACCACACTGCTGCAAGTGGACTGTGATTTGGGTGTATTCAACTTGACCCAATACTCACTAGTTGCACCCCCGTGAGCCGCCCCCACTGGGGGTTCCGGCACACAGTGGGCGTCGGAGCTCGCGACCGAAATCGAGCTCTAGGACGACCTCCAACGCACTCCAATCGCTGTTCCGGACAAACAGGGAGCTGCGAGACAGCGGCAGGCACAGGCTGGACTGTCTCAATAAGCTCGACCCGGCCGGCCGCCTGTTGCAGAGTGGCAGCGGTCGAAGTAGCCGGCGGACACAAAGGGGGCCCGGTAGATAGGAAAAGGACCACCACCCACTGGATTGCTAAGGATGCCTCCAGTACAGCCAAACGTGCTAACCAGGCACCCCCTGCCACAGTAAACCCCCAGTAGGTGGGCCAGGTGGGCCGGATGGCCCGATAGGAATTGTGCCAGAGGCCCTGAATTGAGAGCCTGTGCCAGAATAAGCCATGCCCCAAAATTCCAGCCCCTAATGGGAAAAACCATGCTGTAAGCCAGCACCAGGCCCTCCCCCAATTGTCCCGGCCATGGCCGGCAACCATGGGCCGAGGGCCGCATCCTCCGAAGGGCCGGCCTGAGGGTGAAAACGGAACGGCACGGGAGCTCATCCTGTCCTGCGTGCGCAGAAATTGAAACACTGACCTTAAACAACCCAGTCAACTTCTGAGGCACTGGAGACACTGCAGTCCTACTTAAAGTTTGGGCACCCCTGAGTTAGGAAAAGGAGTGAGCGACAGAGCAAACTTCTCCGCTCCATCGCATTCTGAAGCCAATAGGCTAGAAAGCCAAAAGGAAGCCTCGAATAGAGGCTAGCAAACTCAAGCCTCTTGCAAAGAGGCAGAAGGGAATAAAGCGACGGAGAAAACTTCTCCTCTCCGTCGCTTTTTTTTTTTACACTCACCAGCTAACTCAAGGAGCATAGAACAGCACGATCCGTATCCAGGGATCAGCACCCGCTGACTGGAAAGCCGGAGACCGAGAGCCTTTTGCAATGCTCAGGAATCAAACTCCGACCCTCCAGGCAGTGAGTTCGGCATCTTAATTCTCTGAGCCACTGCGGTCCGACAGAGTGACGGAGAAAAACTTCTCCTCTCCGTCGCTTTCGCAAAATGGCAGCTCGGCTGCCTCGTGGCAACCCCTTTTAAAGGGTGCTGGCCACGCCCCCTAACTACCCGGATGTCCAAGTCCGGGGGGGGCGCAAAGAGCGCGGTGGCCATTTTGGCGCCGCGCTTGCATTTCATTCCTTCAAATGTTAATAATGTTCCTTCGCCACATTTTGTGACACAGTCATGAAAAAAACTGGAATATTTCAAGAGGTGTTCATGAAAATAATTCTCTGCTGGTTTTCACATTAATATTTCAAGAGAAGAATCATGTATTGCATACAAGGTTCAGGTAATCTGCTGGAGCCATTCTGTGACCTTGCTTCTCTTTTCTTATATAATATATTTCTCTTATAAATCAAGCAAATGAAAAGTTGCCAAGAGACAAAGCTCCCTATATGTTTCCATCAATTTGCACATGAAAAATCCACACACTTCAACTAAAGCAATTCAATCACCTTTAATATGTTTAGTTATTTTGATCCCCAATCCCCTTGGTTGCAGCAAACCTGAGAGTTGCCAGAGGCTCTGTTCAGTATTACTTCTGCATTTAAACAGAATGATCATCCCACTTCTAAATAAATCAACAAGCTAACATAAAACATCTTTTTTTTTGCCTGATGTAAGAAACTGGATGGTAATTCTATCTTGCTTTTTTCCAGTCCTGTGTCCCAATTTAAACCTTTCTTTAGATAATACAAATAAAAGTTCTCATGAAAACTATAAACATGAGTAAACTTAAAGGGCTTCACATATCTCTGTAATTAATGTATAATGAACAAAGTATCAATTATTAATTACTTTTTTAAATCTATGAGGAAACTGTGCTGGCTATCTGTCTTTCAGAGCAATGTTATGAGGCAGAGAAGGAGGACCTTTATACCAAAGCAACTGCAATTTCCTGACTCCATTCTGAAAGTTAGTGTTATGTATGTTAACCATGTTTTGTGACAGGAGCAGAATGTATCTTTTCTCATGTATCTATTCTTATGCAAATAAGTGGATCGGAAATGTGCACACTCTGTTAGTCAATGGGCTTGTTGTATTATTGTTACTGTGACTGTTTATAGTGTACTAGCAAGGGTTGGCCGGCGTTGCCGGGCTTTTTTTTGTTTTTGTTTTTTTAAAAAATATGAATCAATTTAGTTTTCAAATATTTTTTATTTATATTTTTTTTGCATGCAATTGAACATTGTTTTTTAAATGGTTTTTCTGCTTTTTTTCAAAAATATATTTCAAACATTTAAAATTGTTTATATTATGTTCAGAAGTAGAAGGTTGCAATCTTTAAATGGGGCTGTATCTTGTTAAATGAGTGATATCTCCTGCGTTGTTGTTTTAAAGTAATTGTTCTATTATTTCAATCTTTTAAAATTTGATCAGTATTTTTGCAATATTGTAAAATTTGAAAAGTGTATATTTGATTAATATTGTAATGGTATAAAGTGGAAGTCTTCTGTTTTTAAAGGCTGTTTGGTTATTTGTTATTTAATTTTCAGCAGAGTAAATGGAGTTTGCAGCAGACAAAATGGATTCCGGTCAATGAATAGTTTACTGAATTAGGTTTAATTGAAACTATTTGGGATCTTTTAAAATGTTGTGAAGTCGAAGGTTGCAGTCTTTAAATGGGGCTGTATCTTTTTAAAAGAGTGAATACTCTCAAGTTATTGTTTTAAAGAGTTCTATTATTCCAATGTTTTACAACTTGAAAAGTATTTTTGAAACGTATTTTATGGTATGAAGTTGATGTTTTCTGTTTTAAAATGGTCTTTTCTCTTTAAAATTGAGTGCAAAGTGCTGATTTGTTGTCTTCAAGGAATAGTATGGTGTGGTTTAAATATATTTCCCTAGGTTATTTCTGATTTCACGAAGGTATTCTGTTCCTTAATTGTCTTTAGTGTAAACTGCTGCTTTCCGCTTTTAAATGTGCTTCGCTTTTTTCTCTAATGTATTTTTCGGTCGTGTTTGGTTTATTTCAACGTGTATTAAATTTGATTTAATCTATTTTCGATGATTCTATTATTTTCGATGGTTTTTGTAACTTAAATAATTTATTTAGAGAATGGAGTGTGCTGCGTTAATAATTTGCTTTTCAATAGCTCCGATGCGTTACGGTTTGCGTAACGATTTGTAGTTCAGTAGGAATGGATCCGTTGGGTTCGGCTTATGTGTGTTGAGAATTGGTTCGGGATGTTATTTTTAAAATATATATATGTTTTTGGAGAGTATATTCACAAATGAAAAGTAAATGAAAAGAATTCCCTGAACATGAAACTAGCGATGAGGATGGGATGGTGTCCACACATGGCAGCAACATCGGCCCATTTGACCCAGCACGTCCAGAGAAATGGACAATATACAAACGCCGATTCCGCCATGCAATGGCCTCGCAGAAGATCACCGGTGAAGACCAGAAGCGCTCCTGTTTCCTCGCTCAGTGTGGTTCTGAGACACTTGAGCTGGCAACCCACCTCATTCTCCCAAGGGACATAGATGTGGTGCCACTTGCAGAAATCATGGTGGCCTTCCACAGAAGGGAGCAGTGACCTGGGGAGTCCATTGCAGACTACGCCACTGCTCTGCACATTGCTGCCACCCCGTGCAAGTGGGATAACATCGAAGAACCATTCCGGGACCATCTGCTGGCCGGCATGAGGGATGAAGATGCTCAATGTCACCTCATGATCAGGAAGATGCTAACTTTCAAGGCTGTCCTAGAAGAGGCTGTCCCACAAGTGCCACGACTCAGCTGTACAAGCTCAGCAAAATTCATCTTCATCTTCCTCAGCATCGCCTGGTTCCACATCTTCATCGGAGTCCAGTGATGCAGAGGGAGAAGTCCGAGCAGTCTAACGAAAGCACCGAGAGCACTGTGACAATCGGGAGAAGAAATTCCTTTGCAAGTGTGATTGCTACGGGACCGGGCATGACCACATGAGAAGTGCCCCTTCCGCACTGCAGAATGCCATGACTGCGGGCGACAAGGGCACATTGCTAAAGTATGCTGACAGCGAAAGCAAAGAACTCCAGCACCTGAGTCCAAGAAGAGTCATCACCACAAAACATCCATCGCCAAAGTGTCACCAGAGCCTGAGCCGTGCCAAGTGGGCAACATCAGTGAGCATTTCTTCACAGACCTGAGCCTGCAGGATGTGCCCTTCAAGATGGAGGTGGATTCAGGTACTACCTTTTCCATAATACCACAGCGGGAGTTTCTGAGAATTCCCCCTGCCTCTCGGCCCAAGCTCAAATCTTTTAAAACTTCCCTCCAGGATGTGCAAAGTGCCAGATTCTGGTCCGGGGTGGGGGTGGGGGTGGGGGAAATTTCTTGGTCAAATTCAAAAACATTTGCACCTCCTTGCAATTGGTTGTAGTTAAGCAGGGTACTAACTGTCTTATTGGGACCCAATGGTTAAGGACCCAGGGAATCTGGCTTTCTGGCATAAACGCAATAGACACTGACCCAATCCGGGACATTTGTGCTGAACATCCTGAGGTGTTCAAAAAGGGTTTAGGGTCATACAAAGGACCCCCTGTGGACTTTGAGCTTGACCCGACCATCCAGCCCATCTGGATGAAGCCATGCCGGGTAACCTTTGCTTTAAAGAAGAAGATAGAAGCCGAGCTGGACAAACTGGTGGGGCAGGGCATCCTAGTGCCAGTGGACTCTGCAGAATGGGCGACACCAATAGTGACTGCTTTGAAAATTAATGGGGAGGTCAGGATATATGGTGACTACAAGTGTACCATCAATAAAGCTATTTGCCTGAACGCATATCCTATGCCCTTGGTAAGCCACCTTCTAGCCTCCTTGCATGGAGGAAATTGCTTCGCAAAACTTGACCTTGCCCAGGCTTACCAAC
This sequence comes from Bradypodion ventrale, assembly GCA_035047345.1. NCBI lineage: Eukaryota > Metazoa > Chordata > Lepidosauria > Squamata > Chamaeleonidae > Bradypodion > Bradypodion ventrale. The sequence continues at coordinate 142,414,262 of JAWDJE010000004.1, read as the reverse complement.
AATTGACTGTGTCTCCTGCTGCTGCCATAGCCCAGACCATAGTAACTCATGGGGGGGGGCATTTAAGGTAACTAGACTACAATTCGGGGTGAATGCGGCCCCCAGAATATTTCAATCTCTTGTAGAAAGTATTTTAAAAGGTTTGCCCGATGTCCTGCCATATTTTGTCGATGTCCTAATCACTGCTAAGGACACCGTCAAACTTGCGGCCAGGCTCGATCGAGTCCTCTCACATTTCGAGAGGGCCGGTCTACGTCTCAGAAGAGACAAATGTGTGTTTTTGGCACAGGAAGTGAAGTTCCTGGGGTACTGAATTACACCCCAAGGTATCATGCCCTCTGAATCCAAAGTGGCAGCCGTACAAAATGCACCCAGGCCAAAATGTAAAGCAGAATTGCAATCATTTCTAGGATTGTTAAACTTCTATCATATTTTTCTCTATCGCAAAGCCTCAGTTTCCGAACCATTGCATCAGCTTCTTAAGAAATATACTTTTAGGCACTGGGGCCATTGCCAGGAGAAAGTGTTCCTAGAACTTAAAAGGCTGCTATCTTCAGATGCTGTATTAACTCATTTTGATCCTAACAAGGAAATTGTACTTGTGTATGATGCATCCCCTGTGGGGGTGGGAGCTGTGTTATGCCATGTACTAAATGATGGGAGGAAAGCCCCCATATCATTCTATTCCCGTTCACTCTCAAAGCCTGAGAAAAATTATGCTCAGACAGACAGAGAGGCATTGGCAATCATGGTAGGCACTAAGAAATTCCACGATTAACTTTACGGAAGACCTTTTACCATCGTAACTGACCACAAGCCCCTCCTTGGAATCTTTGTGAATGGGAAGCCCACGGCTCAAATTATGTCCCCAAGGATGTTGCATTGGCCAATTTTCCTAAATGCGTTTGATTTTACTTTGGTGCACAGGCCCGGCAAAAACATCAGCCACACTGATGCCCTGTCATATTCTCAACTGCCAGGGGTCAGGGAAGCCGATTGCAAGATCAAAAGCAACAACCAGGTCTTTATGATTGAGGCTTTCAACTTGCCCCCAGTTGTCCCCTCAGATATAGCCAAGGCTACGGCCAAGGACATGACGTTGACAAAAGTATTGTCTTTGGTACAAAAAGGCTGGCCTGTCTCTCCTCTATCCGAGGAATTCAGATAATTCCGCCGCAAGTGTTTGGAACTGTCAGTTGAACTAGGTTGCCTTCTATGGGGCCAGCAGGTGGTCATTCCTGTCACTCTCAGGAAAAAGGTTTTATATCTACTTCACACAAGTCACCCGGGAATAGTCCGTTCAAAAGCCCTTGCCCGTAGCTACTTTTCGTGGCCTCAACTGGAGCAAGGCATAGAACAAATGGTTGGCACTTGTGCTAGTTGTCTATCCTCTAGGCCAGAGCAATCCCACCTTCCCTCTCGGGAATGGGATTCTGCTCGGGGCCCGTGGTCCAGGTTGCACATAGATTTTGCAGGTCCATTTAGGTGTGCCCTATTTTTGTTGGTTGTGGATTCATTCTCTAAGTGGCTGGAAGTAATTAGGGTGCCAAATACCAGTTCAACCACCACGATAATACACCTAAGAAGGCTATTTGCAGCATTTGGACTTCCAAATGTGCTGGTGTCTAACAACGCGTCCAAGTTCACATCTGCAGAATTTCAATCCTTCATGGAATGGAATGCAATTAGGCACATCACTGCCACCCCATTCCACCCAGCCACCAATGGCCAGGTAGAGCGGCAGGTGCGCACAACTAAAGATGCGCTTCGGCATATGGGTGAAGGGGATTTGGAAATCCAGTTATGCCAGTTTCTTTTCACATATAGGCTCACCCCCTTGCCTCAGGGCTGTCCCCTGCTGAATTGCTCCAGCAAAGGAAACTGTCATCCTTGCTGGACAGATTGGATCCCTCTAAGGTAGAGGACAAAGGCACAAATATACCAATCCAACACCAGAAGGGTTTCTCATCTGGAGACCCTGTACATTGCTGCAATTATGCAGCTGGTGGCCCTACAAGTGGGTGCCTGGGTTTGTGATCGAACAAACTGGTCCTGTTTCTTACAGAATCGAAACAGCAACTGGTCTGATCTGGAGGAGGCATGCGGATCAATTGAGACCCAAAGTACTGGACCCACAAGACGAATACAGACACTCAACGCTAGGGTTGGCCCCCACCTGTTTAAACCCAGGGGGCAGAGGTAATAGTCAGCAGCCAGCCAACATTGACGCAGAAGTGTCTTCTAGAAACGGATTTCTAGGGGAATTTGTGGAATGCTCCCCTATTCCAGCCAGGTGTACCCCTACACTGTCCCACCCTAGCACTCTGGATTACTTTATTGATGATGACCACTCTTAGTACACACAGGAGGGACCCTGAGTTGTCTTATTCATCCACAGAATTAGATTTTGGTTTTGAGCGATCCTTTGCTCTTCCATCTGACAAACAGGGCTTAAATTTGGGTTTACAATCCTCCCACTCTAGTCAATCTCCCACTCTAGTCGGGTTGCCCATCCTACGAGCCCCTGAGCTGGCTCAGCCAAGTGTCCGACCCAGAATAGAAGCTAGACCGCCATCCTGGTTAAAGGATTTTGTTTTTACCTGGGGGGGGGGGGGGAGAATGTTATTTATGGTAACTGTGTTTTTTGACAGGAGCAGAATGTATCTTTTCTCATGTATCTATTCTTATGCAAATAAGTGGATTGAAAATGTGCACACTCTGTTAGCCAATGGGCTTGTTGTATTATTGTTACTGTTACTGTTTATAGTGTATATAAGTCTGAGTTTTGCCCCATCCAAACTGTGTTTAAACCCCACTAATAAAGAGCTGAATTTCACTACTTCACTCGTCTGCTTCTTCATTCCCTGAACACGAAAGTTAGGTAGGATAGAAAGAGCTGGATGCACTTGTTCAGAGGCTGAAGCCCTGGCTTTGTGGTCTTAAGGGAACAAAAGGGCATCACATCTCCATCTCCTGTTCACAGAGCCTAAAACACCTCATTTTTGGTACTTGCACCAACAAAAAGATAGCACTTGGGTTTTCCATTTTCCTATCAAGTAAGTTTTTGCCTGCTTTAACCATGGCCTCCTCTACTCTTCCAGAACATGTATGTTTGCTCCCTAAATGTCAGATATATTTTAAGACATGTTTAGAGTTTCTCTTTGTAAATTTTGTAAAATATTTGCATAAGAATTCCTCAAGTTTTGGGCTTTTAAAAAAATTGAATGCTTAGTCCCTCCCTTAATAATGATCACAGATATCACTTAGCAAAGGTGGGGAAGAATGATTTAGCTATATCTAGAGTTGCCATATGTCCCAGAAAACCAGGATTGTCCCAGATTCAAGGTTGGAAAAATAGCTATCATTATATTGTTTGTTTTTTTAAAAAGTCTGTTTTGTTCTTCTGTCCCTGTTTTGTGAGAGAAAATTATGGCAACTCTAGTGATATCCAACATAAGGAAGGATACATGCAGAATTATAAACCATTTTGTATATTTGATACTTTTGCTGAGGAGCTTAAGAGTGGTTAATTTCAGCAAAAAAACAGTTAATGAGATTTGAACAAATACTATCTGGTAAAACTTTGGTGCATAAGATGACCATTTGATAGTTATACCCTTAACAATAAACTAGATGGTCAGTTGATCCTGTCTCCCCACAAATGCCAGGTATTTTATTTTCTGATGTACTTTTTTGTTGTTTTATTTTATGTCGTTTTTTGTTTTATTATGTTATTTTTTTACTTATATGTGCACTGCCCAAAGTGGGAAATATCCCAGCTAATAAAATGTATAAAAATGCAATAAATAAATAAATAAACAAACAAATAACACTTATTTGTATTTATTTTTTTCTAAATTCCTGCATACACTGTTAATCTCAGTTCACCTCAAGTGTTTCAGTCAGAATTCAAGGACAACTTGTAATTTATGAAGCACCATCATGATCACTCTAAGGAAGCCCAATAATCTTATAAAAATTATTCTTAACTTTGATAGATGTTTTTAGCAGAAGATCAGAGCTTCCAAATAGATTCCAAAATTGGCTAGGAACTTTAGTGGGATTGATGCTTCATCATAAAGGAGACATGTAGCACAAGCAAAGTCTTTATAGTGAAATAACAAAATGGTTCCACCTGCACAGGGACATTGCCATAAATTAGGAGCCCAGGTGGTTGCTACTTAGCCTAAGAGCAATTGATCTTATATCTCTCATCCTCTTTTTGCAATTCTTGCCTTTCCTTTCTTGTCCTCCCTATCCATTTCTCCTCCCACTCACTAAAGAGCAAGCCGAACATATCTACCTGTACATACTCCCCCTTTAGTAGTTTCTTCTTGGGTACAAGCATCAAATGGTCCCCCAGCAGGAAGGCCTGTTCCCTGATGGTCAGAGACTACAGAATCACAGAGGTTCACCCTGTGTCAGGGACTGCTGGGAACAACCACATACCATCACCAGCCTGCTCCAAGGCCGCTGTCGGGGGGAGGGACAAGGAAGACTGCTGTCCGGGGCCCGGAGCAGGCAGGGGCCCGAGCGGTGGCATGTTAATTTATTTCTTTTTCTAAACATTTTTTCTTTTAAAAAACTTTTTAAAACATTTTTTTACCGGTGGCAGGCAGCGCCACTGCCCCACCAGAGGGCTCTGCCTTGACCCAGATATCCAGGTTCAAGGCTTCAGGAAGCCTTCAGTCCACAAGGTGCCAGTCCAGGTGGCAGAGACCCTGTGTCAGGGCCAGAGGTGGTGGTGGTGGTGGCGGAAGAGGAGGGGGAAGCATCTGCCGGGCTCAGGAAGAGCCTCGGTTGTCCTCTGGACAAGGAGGAGGAGTCTAAGAGCAGCCAGGGGGCACCGTCCTGGTGCGCTCTCACCTCTGCACTTCCCATGTGCCTTTGGGCCAGGGGTGGGCATGGTGGTGGGATGGTGGCCTCCCCCTCCCAGCAGTTCGGGCAAGTTGGGGCAATGCTACCCATGCACCTCACCCACCCCCCAAAGGCAAGTGGGAAGTTTGGAGGTAAGAGAGTGCACTACGATGGTGAGCCCCCTGGCTGTTTGGGACTCCTCCTCCTTATTCAGAAGACAACCAAGGCTCTTCCTGAGCCCGGCACGGCGTCCCAGAGTGTCAAGGTGAGAGGTCCTGTCAGTCTTGTTTCTCAGCAAGTGGCATGGCGGTTCCTCCTCCTCCTGCCTCTTCATCCCCCCCCCCCCCCCGGTCCCCAGAGGAAGAGGAACACGCCTGGGTGCTCTGCCGCCTGCCACCTCTGAGTAAGTCTGTCTTTTTATTTTGTTTACTTGTGTGTGTGAGTGTGCATGTGTGTGTGTGCGTGTGTGTGTGTGTGTGTGTGGAGATGGTCTGGAGTAGGCTTGTTGTTGTTCAGTCGCACAGTCGATTCCGACCCTTTGCGACCCTATAGACCATTTTTCTCCAGGCGCCTCTGTCCTCCACCATCCCCCTCAGCACTCCCAGTTCTGTACCCATTGTGTCTACAATCCCATCTAGCCATCTCATCTTTGGCCTCCCCCTTCTTCTTTTGCCCTCCACCTTTCCCAACATCAAGGCCTTCTCAAGCGAATCCTCCCTTCTCATTTGATGTCCAAAGTACTTCAGCTTCGTCTTTACTATTAGACCTTCCAATGAGCAGTCAGGGTTGATTTCTTCTAAGATTGACCTATTTGTTCTCCTCGCTGTCCAGGGTACCCTCAAAACTCTCCTCCAACACCACATTTCAAAGGCATCTATTCTTCTGCGCTCAGCCTTCCTAATGGTCCAGCTCTCACACCCATACATTACCACTGGGAATACCATTGCTTTGACTATTCTAATTTTTGTTTGCAATGTGATATCTCTGCTTTTCACTATGTTCCCCAGGTTTCTCATGGCTTGTCTCCCAAGAATCAGTCGCCTTTTTATTTCATGGCTGCAATCCCCATCTGCAGTGATCTTTGATCCAAGGAATGTAAAATCTGTCACTGCTTCTACTTCTTCCCCATCTATTTTCCAGGAACTGATGGGGCCTGTTGCCATTATCTTGGTTTTCTTGATATTGAGTCTCAGGCCAGCTTTTTCACTCTCCTCCTTCAATCCAATCAAGAGGCTCCTTAGATCTTCCTCACTTTCTGCCATTAGGGTGGTATCGTCTGCATATCTCAGATTGTTGATGTTTCTCCCAGCAATTTTAATCCCATATTGTGATTCCTCCATCCCTGCATTGCGCATTATGTGCTCTGTGTATAGATTGAATAAACAGGGTGATAAAATGCAGCCTTGTCTTACTCCTTTTCCTATTCCAAACCACTCTGTCATTCCGTGTTATGTCCTAACTGTTGCTTCTTGGTTCATGTACAGATTTCTCAGGAGACATGTGAGGTGCTCTGGTATTCCCATCTCTTTAATTACTTGCCACATCTTGTTGTGGTCCACACAGTCAAATGCCTTAGTGTAGTCGATAAAACAAAAGTAAACTTGTTTCTGGTATTCCTTTGTTTTCTCCATGATCCAGCGTATGTTGGCAATATGGTCTCTAGTCCCCCTACCTCTTCTGAAACCGGCCTGCACCTCTGGTAGTTCTCTCTCCACATGTTGCTGAAGTCTATCCTGTATTATCTTGAGCATCACCTTGCTGGCGTGTGGGATGAGTGCAATTGTTCGATAATTTGAGCATTCTTTGGCATTGCCCTTTTTTGGGATTGGGACGTATACTGATCTTTTCCAATCATGTGGCCACTGTTTTGTTTTCCAAATTTGCTGGCATATTGAATGTAGTAATTTGACACCATCATCTTTTAGAGCTTTGAAAAATTCCACTGGGATACCATCATCTCCACTAGCTTTGTTGTTTGCAGTGCTCTTTAGGGCCTTTATAACTTCGCTCTCCAGAATGTCTGGCTCAAGTTCAATTTTTTCATCATTGTGGTTATCAGGGGTGTTGAGGTCCTTTTTGTAGAGTTCCTCTGTGTACTCTTTCCATCTTTTCTTAATCTCTTCTGCATCAGCTAGCTCTTTTCCGTCTTTGTCCCTTATCATGGTCATTTTTGCTTTAAATGTTCCCTTTATTTCCCCAATTTTTCTGAAGAGATCTCTAGTCCTGCCTCTTTTGTTGTTTTCCTCCATTTCTTTGCACTGTTCTTTTAGATAGTTTTCCTTATCTCTCCTTGCTTTTCTTTGAAATTCTGTGTTCAAATAATTGTACTTTTTCTTTTCTCTTTTGACTTTTGCATTCCTTCTTTCCTCTGCTATTTTAAGAGCCTCATCAGACAACCATTTTGCTTTCTTATGCTTCTTTTCTTTTGGTATGGTTTTCTTTGCTGCTTCCTGCATGATGTCCCTTATCTCTGTCCATAATTCTTCCGGCACTCTGTCTATTGAGTCTAGGCCATTATATCTGTTCATCACCTCCACCGTGTATTCTTTAGGGATACTTTCTAGGTGATATCTGTCTGGTCTCCTTGTTTTCCCTATTTTCTTTAGTCTTAGGGGTTTTCTTTTTCTTTTGTTTACTTTGCACTCTCATATTTTGTTTTCTTTGCTCTCTTTCTCTCTCTCTGGGTGTGTGTAGGGTGGTGGTGGTGGTGGAGTAGGCTAAGTTTTTTTTTGTTTACTCCGATATGCTTGAAACACATGCTACCATTTAAAAAGTTTTATTCTGTGCAAGCATATCAGAGAGTAAACAAAACAAAAAGACAGTGTACTAACTGCTGTATTTTAATGTGAACTTTTGTGGATCAAGTCCACTGGCGCTTCGGCTATAAACAGGGATAAGCATTGAATTCTAGAGTCGAATATGACTGGCTTTTGAGCAAGGGAGACCTTTACCTAATAACAGAAGATCCCTCTTTGGTATTCAGATTTGCTGTGGTTAGTAAAGGTAAAGGTTGCCCTTGCTCGAAAGCCAGTCGTATCCAACTCTAGAGTTCAGTACTCATCCCTGTTTATAGCCAAAGACCCAGTGGAATTGATCCACAAAAACTCACATTAAAATACAGCAGTTAGTACGTTGTCTTTTTGTTTTGTTTACTCTCTGATATGCTTGCACAGAATAAAACTTTTTAAATGGTAGCATGTGTTTCAAGCATATCAGAGTAAACAAAAAAAAACCCTTAGCCTGCACCAGACCCTCTCCCCCCCCCCCACACACACACACACTGGGATCTTCTGCTATTAGGTAAAGGTTGCCCTTGCTCAAAAGCCAGTCATATCTAAGCATGTGTTTCAAGTATATCAGAGTAACTGAAACAAAAAAAAAACCCTTAGCCTGCTCCAGATCTGGCTACACCCACAGAGGGGTGTGGCCAAAAATTTTGCGGGGGGGGGAGGGGCAATAGAATTGCTTAGTCTTGGGCCCAGAAATTTCTGATGGTGGCTCTGGCCTGCTCTGTCTGAAACCAGAAGGAGACCAGGATGAATGATTGGTCTTGTACCCTTTGCTTTCCCAACCAAACTGCTGTTGGAGGCCTGCAGATTCTCACAGGGCAGATGGTATGTTAAGCCAGCTAAATGGCTTGCAATCAGCAGTTCTACACCAGAGCCCCTGCAGTAATTTTGTGTACAGGGTAGTAATGTCCAGTAGCCATGTGGACTCAATCAATTGTGATATCTAGTTCTATTAGCACTCTTCTGGCTTTCCATTTCCCAGAATGGTGTTCTCATGTAGTGTTCTTTGTTCATGAATGCCTAGTGAGTGATGTACCACAATTTGCTACAGCACAGCCTTTCTCCAGTGCAAGCAAATGTTACACAATATTATCAGAAATTGTAAACGGTGAAACCAATTGTTAAAGTTTACTTTCTGTTGTAGTTAACCAAACCAAGGAGTTACAGGATGCCCTAGGATGTCTTTCACATACCTTGTAAACCTCCATCCCAGCCCAGGCTAAGGACATATTGGTAGAATCTGGTAATTATGAACTTAATGGTGGGAGGCATGAATCTACTCTAGTTTTGGATTAAACTTTAAAACAGATAACCATAGTATCAAGCTTATTTTGTGTGTATGGTTCACCCCCTGGATATCTATATCTATAAAACAGAGGTGTGGGTTTGTATGTGTTCCAAAGGAACCCATACCCCTGGACCAATCTCACTGAAAGTTTGCACATGCATACCTTGGGCATGTGAGATCAGCACTGTGGGAGTCTCAAAGCCCATTTGAGGGCTCAAAGTAGGATGCAAAGCAGACACCCCTACCGGCTGGATGCAAAGCAGACACCCCTACCGGCTGGAGAAGCAGCAGCAAAACAGCAGTGCTGCGCACGCACAGCACAGCCAAGCCAGCAGCTTGAATTTTCCGCCAGGAGACCCCACCACTATAAAAAGCTGTGGCCATGATTAGCGGCTACAGCTTTCTTTACTGGCATGGTCTCCGGCCCATAAACATACAGTTCTGTCAAACGGCAGCCTCCTTTTGCTGACCAAAGGAGGCCATGGCTTGACAGAACTTAACGTTTATGGGCCGGTGATGCTGCCAGGTGGAAAAGTAAAACTGCAGTCAAGCCATGTCATCCTTGCTTTAAAGGACAAAAACATCCAGGGCAAGGCTGGGTAATTAGCGAGTATTTTATAAATGTATCTGGCAAAAACCTGAAGATTCATTGACTCCATTAAATTGGTGTTACCAGATTTTTTTTGCCATTGTCAAGATGTGACATTTTTCATGTATTGAGTGCTAAAATGATTAAGAGGTGTTAATAAATCTAAATATTATGCAACCCTGCATATATATTGTAATTGAATTGCTAATGTGTTTTACTAGAGTTTATGTGTGTTAGAATGAATGGGCCACATTCCCGGTGGGGGAGGTTAAAAGCCACTGCTGCCAAGATGCTGGAGCCACCTTACCACCTCGGCTCCCTTTCCTGACCCAACCGGTCAGGGGAGGTGGGAGCAGCCCAGTTGTGCAGTGTTCCCGGCGGGGTATGTGAAGACGTTTGAGCCTTTGACTCCGTTTATGGACATTCTGAGCCATCGGGCTCCATCTGTGGGCATCAGAACCATTCAGAGATGCTTGGTAGCCGAGGGTAGAGCTTATTTAATTATGTTTGTATTAGTATGTAAATAGTGTTATTAGTTTTGATCATAACTTATAATAGGGACTGTGTTACTTACACTGTATTTGTTTAGTATTATGCTTTATTCATTATTTATTGTACTTTTTATGTATTTTGTATAGATTCAGGGATTGTTTATTTTATTGCAAGTTGTATTGATTATTATTTTTGTATTATAGTTTGTATTGTGTTTATTCTGTATTTTGTATGAGTTACGGATTGTTTATTATATTGTTATTGTATACTGTATTTTTAATTATGTTGTAATGCCGCCCAGAGTTGGCCATGTGCTGAGTAAAGCAGGGTACAAATTAAAATTGGAATGGAATATGTGTAACGAATCAGATTGCATCTAGTGTCAGCCAATAGGTGCTTAGAGACTTAACTATTAGATATATGGTAAGAATGTCCATTCTGCTTAATTTGCTCTGCTGTTGGTCTGCTACTCATCTGTCAGTTAGGATGGTCTGCAGTAAAGTCTGCAACAGTTAGTTAGTTAGGAAGATGTTAGTAGCTGATACATTCTGTCAAGCACAAATCAAGCACAAGTCCAGTTTTTGTTAGTTTATTCTAATGCTTTTAAGTAAATGTTCTTAAAGTTTATTATAACTTATTATGTTCCAGTTACAGGCTGTTATATATATTAAGGGAGACTGTTACTCATAATCTGTTGTTTTCTCTTTATTATTCACATTTATCTGTTGTATACAAACTTGCTACAAAAACTAAATGGGGGGTATAGAAAAATCAAGTCTGAAAAAGCATTGCATTTTAAAATGAGATTTACAAAAATGACTACTAAACAATTATCCAGCTACAGCAATGTCTGTAAAGCAAAGGTACTGTACAATAACACTACCTTACAAAATATTTCCTTTGGTGGCACACAGTCACACTGTGGTGAAAAATGAATGTGTATTGAAATCATTGGTAAAAAGCTGAATGTGTCAGTATGACTGGAGATGATGCTTTCAGGTCCTATCTATAACCTGCACTGTCTATAGCTACAACACCCTAGTTTTGTGGTACCTTACTGTGCCAGATACTTTATTTTGCATGCATATATTCCCTTAGGCTTTTCAAAATGTTAGTCAAATTAAAGACATTAATTGACATAATGGCAGCTTATCAGATTCTGAGTTACAAGCCCTTGTACTTACAGGAGATGCAAGAGCAATATAAATTCCTATTTTAAAAAATTCATTTGGTACACCAAACTCTGTACCTCTGGGCCTGTCAGAATGGACTGTTGATAGCTGATGAAGCAAGATAAGTATATAAATAATGCCCAGAAAATATAGCCAGGGTAAGGGACAAAAGATAACAGAAGAGAATCAATAGAAGAGAGAAAATTCAGCTGGTGGGAAGAGGGAATAAAGACCTTTTTACAATATGCAGTGATTTTATGCTTATGCTCTAGTCTGCTAATTACATAGCCTATTAATTACTTGGTCTGTTAAGATACATACTATAGATGTGACTTAATTAGGAGTTAATTTTACATGATTTAGGAATATATTTCTTTAATACCTTTCACTTACTAAGTATTTGTAACACTTCAGTTACAATCTAATTTTGTTATATGTACAGTTGTGTCAGATTATTTTTGACAGGGTACTTAATTATATTTTCTGCTTAGTTCATTAAATTTTCATAGTTATATACCTAGAACATTATATGAAGTTTTTACAGCTAAGTTTTTGGATATTCAGTAGGGATAAAACATTTATATATGCTTGCATGTATCTGTTCAATAACACAAGGCTACATAAAATTTGTATTGGAGGCCATTTCATATGGGTCTTATAGTATTTTTCACGCTGATCTCAAATTTGTAAACCATTTTTCTCTAGCACATCAAGTTTTTTGTTTTATCAACAATTATATATTTAATGGCTTTACTATAAGCCTTGCTGTGTGAGTTCGTGCTCAGTGCTGGAAAACTCAAAGAAGAAATTTTCATAGGCCCACAGATTAAGTCGGTTTTGCATGATGAAGAATTTAAACAATCTCTTTCAGAAGAAGAGTTGGAAGGTTGGGAGGCTTTTATTAGCCTTGTCGATTTTTTGGGGGGTAATCACAAGTCTCCTGAGTACAAAGAGGGAGTTCAAAATCTTCTTCATTCATACCAGAAACTTTGTTGTTGCATGTCATTAAAAATACACTTTTTGCACTCTCACCTAGATTTTCCCCCAGAAAATCTTGGAATGATGAGTGATAAACAAGGAGAACAGTTCCGCAAGGACATTCAGTTACTGGAACATTGATATCAAGGCTCCTGGAACAAAAGTATGATGGCCGACTACTGCCAGATGCTATACCATGACAATCCGGATGTTGCTTACACAAGAAAGTCCTATTCGAAGTCCTTCTGAAGTAGCCATTGCAGCTGTTCTAGCACAGTTATGTGATGTATAATATTTCAAATAGTAGGCCTGTTTTGACTTTTGTTCTGAGATACTGAGGAATGTACTTAGCTGCTGTGCATACATGATTAAGAGTGACACTTTTATTTATTTGTTTATTTATTTATATTTGTGCTTATATACCACTTTACCTGTCTACTGACAACTCAAAGTGGTACACAACACAGTTATATAAATACAAAGTAACAGCAAAACAATAAAAACAATAAATATCATAATATATGACACATTGCTCATGACTTTAAAACCTGACATGATAGGGGGAAACCAATGGCAGTTTTGAATTCAGCATGAAAAACTACTTTAGAAAAATGTGTTTTCATCTCTGATGCAGAAAAAAAGTTTCATTCTGTTCTCTTGTGTAATCTAAGAAAACATAGAGGTCTCTTTTTCGGAATATTGAATTTGTTTTCTATGGGGCAAAAAAGTTAAAGGATATTCAAAGTAAGGGTGTAAATTTTAATATATAAAAGTGCAAAATATTTCTTTATGTCATAATGGAGTTAACCTTTTTGGGATAAATGCCAGCAGAGATGAACACAGATTTCTGACTCTTCCTTAGTTGATCTATACTTTCTACAGGACCCTTGACCTGACTCCATTTCAGAACAATGGACAGAATCTAACAAATTTCCTCCATACACAGAACAAATTGTAAGTTCAATTGTTTTCCCATCTTTTGGCAATGGAATGAGTTGAATAGTTATAGTTTAAGCCAGGGGTTCCCAACCTTTTCAAGCCAGGAGTCAGGTGACACTCTAGGTCAGCCTTTCCTGCACAATGGGGTGGCCATTTTGTCCCAACAGCTTCAAAGGGTTTTGTTTATCAAATGCTCTTGGAGGTGTGGTAGGCCACATGAAATGGCAGTGCAGACTGTATCCGGCCCATGTACCTTAGGCTGGGAATCACTCATGTAAGCCATTAATGTTTTTCACCTTATAAAGATGAGCTCATAAACCAAACAATCCCTAAAGAACAAGTCATGCACTCAAAAAGCTACAAACACCCCATCTTTTCTCAAAGATCAGGTAATAACATGATAGTAGTCATTGTTGCTTTAAGTTTGGGGAAAATGTGCAAACAATAAACAATGACATCAGTCTCCATAATGCAGAAGTTATTTCTCATACTAACAAAAAAAATGACCTCTTATCACAAGGAATGTGTGTCTCTCTCCGTGTGTGCACATTAGTGTGTGCACATTTTCTCATGTATTGTGCAATGATGAGGCCAAAAATTGCATACCAAGCAAATTGTTTGTTGTAGCATTTCACTGTGAGAGATTTGGAGTGATAGTTGTAGGATTTTGTTGCCTCATGTACCAAAACAACTTGGCTGACTTTAGGTACTATACACATTGACCTGAATGGATGGATTTTCTGCCTCAAATAGCAAAATGTCTTGGACAGCTCTGATCACATTCCAGCACAAGCTTGTAAACCACAATGGGCTGGTAAAATGGAGAGTTTGAAAGGAACCAGCTGCATTTCTTGCAGTTGTGAAGCATCTTTTATTCTGTGTGTCAGAAATAACCTGCAACTTACTTAGCTGAAAGTACCTAGTTACTTTATGATGTTATTTTTAAAGGCTTAAGCCATTTCAAAAAGCACTTGATATGACCTTTTCAGGGTTCAGAACCAGTGTGGTATAATCAATAAAGTGATAGAACAGGATTCAGGGGATATGGCTTTGAATCCATGTTGGTCCATATAAATTATTTATTTATTTATTTATTATTATATTTCTATGCCACCCATCTGGGTGTTATCCCATTCTGAGCAGTGAATAAACAGAAAATAAATAACAATACCCACAACAAATCAAAACCCATCCGACTAAACTAAACTAAAAATAATTGGTGTCACTTTTTAATTATGATTAAACCCTCTCTAAGGTCACTGTAAGTCAGATGTGACTTAACAGCACATAACAGCCACATGCCTTTCACTTATCAATCCTTAATATCAGAAGAACTATCTTTGTTTTTGTCTTTTGTTTTTTCATAAATATTTCCTATTTGCAATATCAGAATTGGCCACTGAGATAATTTCAACTATGTTAATAATATGCTATTCATCGTATTATTTGTACAAATGGAATGACAAAATTATAAAGACTACCTGATTTTTCAGTAGTAATGTATAATGCAATCAGTTTCTTTCAAAATGTTGTGTGCCTAAATCTGAAACACAGTCAGTCTTCCTTAACAGACACAAGACCAACTGGGTAATTTAGGTTAATCTGCTAGGTTAGCAGAGTATGAGTTAGGAATAAACAATAACAGTAGCAACAAAGCACTATTGCAGGTTGAAGTGGTGATGAAACTGCACTAGCCTGGTTTCATCACTGCCTTAACTCACAATAGCACTTTGCATGATAAAGCCTTTCTAGGAGCATTTAAAGTAGAACAAGGTATCTTAACTTACAGTTGCCACCTGGAGTTAAAATCAGAAGGGGGAGACAAATACTATAGTGTCTCCAGTATGTGGAAGACCCTCCATGCTTGTTTCCTGGAGGAGGGGCAGAGGAAGAAGGTCTATTAATAAAAACAGTGGAAACAGGGGGGGGGGGGGAACAGAAAGTGGGCCAGGGGCATGGCTGAAATGCCAGAGGTTTGAAAACAACTTCCCCAAACAAGGTAGTGGCAAAGGATCATCACATTAGGTTGTAAAGCCCCATTCCACTGATCTCCTGTGTTTTTGCATGCAGGATTGCTATTACCCCAACAGAAGTAGGCTTACAGGTGCCAAAAATGAAGTCTTTCTATAGTCAAGTAGTTCCCAACATGGGACACGTGCCCCACAGGGAGACTTCAATTCCCAGAAGCCTAAGTTGATCATTGGCTGATCAATGTTTTAGGGAATTGACTTAGGCTTCTGGGAAATGAAGTCCAAAAACCAAAGGTTGAGAAATACTGCCCTAGTCATTCACAGAACCAGGGAAACCAGAATTGCCAAGTTTTATTTACAGCATTTCTTCCTTTTCACAAAGTCATTTGTCTCTGCAGCACACCTTGCTTTGGCAGCCTGCCAGATCTGTAAATGACTGTGTGGCAGAACTGAAGGTGCTAAAACAGCATCACAAACCGTGAACAGTTCTGAATCATGCCTTAAAGGATCATTGGCTGTTTAGCTTCAGCTTCAATGCAGTGCTGAAATGTTTTCCAGGAGAAATTGACCTTACAGGGTTCTGAGCTATGGGTATTGCTATGTCAATAGAGAAGGGGGTGGGGTGTAAAAAAATCATGAAGCAATAGCCCAGCTTAATAACTGGTGTACCTTAAATGAATGTCATGTCAGTGAAATGATATATTGAAGTCACCTAGTTTTGAAGTCAATGAACAAACATATAGGAGTGCCTTTGCCAGATAGGCTGTGGATGTACAGTGTAATATTATGCATGTGAAAAAACCACAGGATATAATTAAATGAGATCAGAGGATAAAAAAATATTTTGGCACCCTTTGCACAGGTAGAGACAGCACCAGTGCAAGCCTTCTTAAATTAAATTAAATTAAATTAAAATTAAATTCTGACTGACTAGAACAGAAAGAATTGTGCTGCAACCTCCTCAATCAGTATTATGAGCGCACATTGTTGTCACAGTGGTGTAGCAACTGCTTTCTCCTATCCACTTCCTGGCAAGCTGTACTCATGATGGCTGGTCCTGACGACCACAGGATGATGGAAAATGTAACCATCACCATCTCAGTCTTTCATGGGACTGCAGTGGCTCAGTGGTTAAGAAGCTCACCTTGTTAGCTGGAAGGTCGGCAAGTTGGCAGTTCAAGACCTGAGTACTTCCTGATAGAATGTGCACCCATCTCTGTTCCAGCTCCTGTCAACCTAGCAATTGAAAAGCAAGAAATTGCAAGTAGATAAATAGAGTGGGCGGTATAGAAATTTAAAAATTAAATTAAATTAATTTGGTGGGAAAAGATATTGGGGACATGGAAGGAGCACCATCCGGGCATCCCCTGAGCTGACTTCCTCCAGCAAAAATCCTTTCAAGCCAGAAAGCACCTTTGTGTAATGGGGGAAGAAGATCCAGAATTAGTAGGAGTTTGTGGTATTCACCTCAAAAAGAAGGCGGATTGGGTCTACCAAACCTTAAAAACTACTATAGAGCTTTTCAAATTAGAAATATAGTAAAATTTTTGAAAAAGGAAAAACCAATTTGGAAGGAAATTGAGATGAAGGAACTAAATCAGTTTGGTAACACAGTATTTTTGGATAAAGACAGGAGTAAATTAGGTGTTAAAAATAAGATGATGAAGGCAACGCTTGATATATGGAAAAAGATGGAAAAAAACTTAGTCCCTGATTTATCCCCGATTACAGAAATAGAGGATTTTAAAAGTTTCCCAATAAAATTAGATAAAGAACTGAAAGAAATTTTGGGTAAAAATGATATTTTTCTGTTGAAGGACTGGATAAACGTCTGTAAAGACAAAGAGAAAAGAACAGAGATTTATACACAGTTGAAACTGAACTTACTACAGGTAATACAGGTAAATAAATGGAATAGCATTTATTTGGAGGAAGCCAGTTTGGAAAGAGATAAGACAGATTTTGAGAAAATATTGCGGAAAATTAGAAGAGGGGAAGTGGATATTAAAGGTTTGGTGAGTAAAATTTATAGGATATTAAATAAAGAAAGTAACTCACAAGAAACACTGAGGAAAATATGGGAGCAAGATCTTAATGTTATTATCACAGAGTCAGATTGGAAAAAGAAATGGAAGAAAAGGATTATGAGAGTGATGTCTGTCAGAGTAAAAGAACACAATTTTAAAATTCTTTGGAGATGGTACCTGACCCCAGTGCAGTTGCACCAGATAGATAAAAATAATAGTCAAATGTGTTGGAGATGTAAAAATAAATTGGGAACATATGAGCATATGTGGTGGAGTTGTAAATAGGAAAAGAAATCTCCAGAATTTTTGGAGTGAGCCTTAAACTGGATCCAGGTATGGCCTTGTTGACAGACACAGGAAATATGAATTTAGATAAGGATAAATGTGTATATTTAACAACTGCAAGACAATGTATAGCAAGGAACTGGAAAAGTGATCAGACACTAAAAATGGAAGAATGATATAGGGAAATGTGGCAGTTGGCTTTGAATGATAAACTAACATGGGAGCTGAATAAGAAAAAAAAACCAGTAAAAGATAATAGATTTTGGCAAATTTGGCAACCTTTTGTGGATTTTACTGGTAAAAATAGTGACAGGAGCAGACCAGTACCAGAACATTATAGTTTTTGGAAACAGTGAAAAATGTGTGTGCCACTGTATCCTCCTGGGCAATGTACAGTCACTCGGGGTGACCAAGCACTTGATTATTACTGCTGTTTTACCATGATTAGAAATTGTTTAAATAGGTTTTCAGGAAGTTATCTATTTTTATATTGTGGAAAAGAAGTTTAACAAATTGATAAAGATTGAAATTAGATTGACTATTGAAACTCTTTACTCAGGTGATAATAATTAATTGAATTAAGATAGAATTTAATTTGTTATACTTATTCAAGTGCAGTTTTAGATGTATTTTAGTACTCTTAGTATTTCACTTTCTTATAAGATTATGTTAATGTTACATTCTATATATACGCTGATTTTTCTTTTTATATATATATATACTTTCTACTATTCTACACTTTATTTGTTACCTTTCTATATTTGCTTTGTATTTGTAAAGTCTTAATAAAATCTTTTTAAAAAAGAAAGAAAGAATGCAAGCGCGGTGCCAAAATGGCCGCCGCGCTCTTTGCGCCCCCCCCCAGACTCAGACATCCAGGTGAGTTAGGGTGCATGGCCACTCCTCTTTAAATTGGGTGGCCACGAGGCAGCCGAGCTGCCATTTTAGAACACGACGGAGCGGAGAAGTTTTCTCCGTTGCGTTTCCCTTGCTTTCTCCCTTGGCTTTTAGAACGGAGTTCTCCTTTGCTTATTCCGATTGTGGTATTTGAAGCAAAGGGTTGCGTGTTGGATCCTTGGCTAGGGATCGTTTAGGAGCAGCTTCCTTTTCTTTTGCTGGGAGACTTGGCTCCCAAGCGCAAGGTCCTGGCTTCCAAGCCGCGGCCGAGGGGAAGGGCTCTCCCTACCCCATCTTCTATCAGGGGGCCGCTACCGGGCCGGAGGGCTCAGGCGGCACCCCCGCAGCAGGTTGGTGGGGTTGCTTTGCCCACTGCCACCAATGAGGCCGAACAGGCTTCCGCCTGTCAGCCTGGCCCAAGTTTTCAGCCGGGGCCGGCGCAGGCCGAACCCTCTGGGATCTCTGCCCCTGTAGGGCCTTTTCCCGGCTTGGGGCCGGGTGGCCCATTTGGGCCCGGTGTGGGTTTCCGCCCGACCATTCCTCCGGCCCCACACAGGCCGGAATTTTGGACATGGCCCTATTCGGGCCCGGGATCCCCATTTGGGTTTCCCCTCCAACAATTGCCCAGTGGGCCGTCTGGCCCATCCGGCCCACCTTACATGGGTGGCTCGGAAACTGTTGATGCTCTTCTCGCACGCATTTCAGTGCTAGAGGCATCAATGGGCATTGCCCCACCACCTTCCAATGGTGGGTTAGCTACCACTTCGATTCCGGCCCACTCATCAATTCCAGCCACCACATCGGCCGTGACTCTCCAGCGGGCCGCCAAAAGGGTCAAGCTGCTTGAGGCCATCAGGCCAGCCCAAGCTGGCGCCTCGCAGCTCCCCACCTGGTCATCACAGCAGGACTTACCGCAGGGGACCAGTCAGGTATGGCCGCAGAGACCGATATCTGTCACGAGCTCCAACGCCTGCCGTGGGCTGGAACCCCCAGTGGGGGCGGCTCACGGGGGTGCACCTAGTGAGTATCCTGGTCAATTGAGTACACCAGCGACACTATCCAGTCACACTGGGGGGGTTCAGTGGCCATGGCCACGGCAGGTTACTGTGGGTGGGCAGCTGTGTCCACACTGCCCTGTTAACTCCTGGTTGCCTAATTGCCCCTCGGTTAGGGCAGGGGTGACCGCTGTGCATACCCTCGATTCAATATGTGCCGATGGCGGCTCTGCCGACGGCTGGTTATTCCTTGCCCCTGGGTGATCATCTATCCCAGGCCACGAGGGATAAGATTTGGCGAGGGGAATATGTTGATATCTTCTCCCTCTTGAATCGTGAGCCCACCAAGGAAGAGAGGGAGGGACAGGAATACAGGGACAAGGAGTTGTCCCATCGTCATAAGCCACCACGTACCTGGGCCAATTGGTTGCCGGCCTATCTCATCTATATGGTGGTATACCTGAGGGCCCGGCCTGACTTGGCCATTCCGATGGTGCAATACCTGGATAATATTTACAGGGCGATGGTTGATTTTCCTGGCTCGTCGTGGTTGGCTTACGACAAAGAGTTTAGGATGAGAGTGGCCCTCCATCCTGAGATGAGGTGGGATGAGCCCTGCCAGCAATTGTGGCTCTTGTATATGACTCCCACACAGCCAGGGCCTGATGATAGGTATCATTGCGGCCATGCCGTGCAGCGGGCTGCTGCGACACAGGTTCCCCGCCAGTCGGCGGGGCAGGGGGTTCCAGCCCGCCTGCTGTGTTGGAGCTTCTCAGCTAGCGGCGTGTGCAACAAACGTCAGTGTCGTTTCCGACACGAGTGTCCCTCTTGTTCTGGCCCTTACGCCGCCTCCGCATGCCTGCGGGCTGGTGGGTCACGAGGCAGAGGCAGGAGCGGGCAGGGGGCAGTCAGAGCTCCCATGCAAAAGGCCCCCTCCCCAATTAATGTCCCAATGCTGGAACGATGGCTTTCCGCTTATCCTAGACAGGATGATGCGAGGTACTTACTAGAAGGTTTCCAGTTTGGTTTTCATATATCCTTTAGGGGTGTTCGGGGGCCGCAGGATGCCCCGAACTTACTTTCTCTTAAGGGTAATGAGGATGTTGCTGCACAAAGCATAGCTAAGGAGGTGACTGCCATGAGAGTTGCTGGGCCCTTTACTGACCCATCATTCCCTAACTTGAAAGTATCTCCTTTGGGTCTAGTCCCAAAAAAGTCCCCGGGTGAATTTTGCTTAATTCACCATCTTTCTTACCCTGCGGGTTCCTTGGTCAATGATGTGATTCCTGATGAACTTTGCTCGGTCAGGTATACGTCATTTGACCAGGCCTTATAGATGGTATGCTCCTGTGGTCCCGGGGCGCTCCTGGCAAAGTGCGATATCAAATCGGCATTCAGATTACTGCCTGTGCATCCTGACGACTTTGAGCTGTTGGGTTTTCGATTCCGGGGCAAGTTCTATGTAGATAAGGCCATGCCTTTTGGCTGTTCTATTTCCTGTTCGGCATTCAAACGGTTTAGCACCGTCCTCCAATGGGCCTTTGTTCGCAGGTCAGGGTCCCGGTCTGTAGCCCACTACCTCGATGACTTTTTGTTTGGGGGTGAGCAGGGCTCAGACACGTGTATCCGTCTCCTTGGCAAATTTCAGGTGCTTATGAGGGAACTGGGTGTCCCCTTAGTACCTGAAAAGACTGAAGGCCCTGCCACCACGCTCACCTTTTTAGGTGTCGAAATTGACACTGTCGCACAGGCATCCAGGTTACCTTTGGAAAAGGTGACACGGATCTCGGCTGCGATTATGGCAATGATTGCCAAGCGTAAAGTGTCTCTTCGAGAGTTACAGGTGCTTCATGGCCACCTCAATTTCGCTTGCAGGGTGGTAACCCCGGGCAGAGCTTTTGCCTGGCGTCTGTGTGATACCATGGCTGGCCTATTAAAATGCCACCACAGGGTCCGGCTGACCAGGGGTATACGGGCAGACCTTTCGGTTTGGCTCACATTTCTCCAGGATTTTAATGGGGTCTCTTTTTGGAGATCAGACCTTCTGGTCAGCCCTCAATTTCAATTACAGTCGGATGCCTCCGGCTCTCTGGGTTATGGGATTTATTTCAAGGGGTGGTGGGCCTATGGCCAATGGCCTGACACATGGCACATAGAATATTAAAATTTGTTAATTTGGATATTAACATTGGAATTATCGGGAGTGTTCATCGCAACTATATTGCTATTATCACACCCCGGCCGCCTCTCTTTGCTGTAACTATCACGGCATGACAGATAAGGGATTTGCATTCTCAGATGCGGATAGGAACAGAATTCTTAACAATGCTACTCCGCTGCAACATGACACTCAAACCTGCAATGAGAACTTTAATAAATTGGAATACTTAGAGAAAAAACGGATTAGAATTAGCCTGCACTCCTCATTCCTCTTGGAATATTACAAATCTTCGATAATTCCCAGAGGTTTGAGAATGCCTAAAGGACCAACTTTATTTTCCAACAAAAAAGAATTCCTGGATAGGTGGACGGCAATTCTGGACCGATGTTCCTTCGATCTGATTCTTCTAATCATAGACCAATGCCACCAAGAAACAGAAATAATCGAGAAGGACATCGTGGCCGTTAAAGAACAACTCACCGGGTCAACAGATAGGAACTTTTCGGGGGGTATGGCAGATTTAGATAACCAACTTAAGAACTTTAAAGACGAGCTGCTGGCTTTTAAAAATAAAAAGCTAAACAGAGACAGGAGTGATTACCATAATGGGCAAATTTACAGATGGCAATCCACCAGAAAGCTTAATCAAAAACAGGTATCTTGGAGACGTCCCGTTGAAACATCCGAATATGAAACCACGGACTCGGACTTGGCGGATTCGTCAGCAGACGAAAGAACCCGTGATCCATACAACTTTAGATCCAATAGATATAGGGGAGGGGCTTCTACTTCTGTCACCTCAAGGCAACAAAATAGGACGGATTTTTTAGGCAAAAGACCGCCAAAGAAGATCAGGAAAAAATAACCAGAGGACCAAGTGCCACTATGCCTTCCCTGGTTTTCAATTTTTCCAGCAGGGTCCTGACGGTAAGAGAAACCGAATTACTTAACCTTGGGCTGGGTTTTGTTCCCACCCCAAGATACTCCCCTTTCAAGACAAAAATTGACGTATTCAAGCTTATTAGACTAATTAAACTAAAAAACTTTTTTAAAGATAACATCACACAACCGAGGTTGTTCATACCTCGATCCACCTTCACTCCTAGTATAGACAACCCGTCTATTGACGTCTTTAGGAGGTTGATTACTCGAGACATTGGCAAATTGGAAAACACATCAAAAAAATCTTTCAATCTATCTTTAGAAGATATGACCCTCCTTAACAGTTTGGGTCGAGACCCCAACATAATAATTAAATCAGCTGACAAGGGAGGTGGCATTGTACTACTGGATAAAACTGATTACCTTAAAGCCGCTAAACACCAATTGGCGGATACTAATTATTATATGCAACTAGACAAAAATCCAACTACACACATTTCGAACATTATATCAGTAGTATTACAGGGCGGCCTGGCGATGGATTACATTGACCAGAGCACCTTCCGATTCCTTTACAATAAGTACCCTAGAGTGCCTATCTTCTATCTTTTACCTAAGGTTCATAAATATTCCCAGGATTTGGAAATTTTCCCATGTAGACCTATTATCAGCGCAAACAATTCCCTATTGGAACCTATCGCGAAATACATCAACCATCACATTTTCCCCTTCTCGATAAAAACGCCATCCTATGTCAAAGACAGTACACATTTCATTCAGTCTATTGAGAATTTTGCGGTCCCGAAGGACGCAATTTTACTTACCATGGATGTCAGTTCCTTATACACAAACATACCTTTATCTGAAGCCAGAACACTCATCGCTCATCACTTGGATTTAAGACAAAATAGTTTTCCACCCACTGATTTTCTTTTGGATTTATTGGACATTTGCTTTGAGCACAATTTTTTCAGATTCGACAATTGTTATTATTTACAAATTCAAGGAGTATCAATGGGTTCCAATTTCACCCCTTCTGTTGCGAACATCTTTATGTGTAATTTTGATTTAACCTTTATCTGTGATCCTGCAGTTAATCCATACTTTACTGACATTTTATGTTATAGAAGATATATTGATGACTTATTTTTTATTTTTAGCAATCAGGATTCTGTTACAGATTTTTGTCAATGGATTAATCACCAACACCCTCAGTTAAGTTTTACCCACAACATGCAACCAACCTCCGTGTCATATTTGGATCTGACTGTTTTCATTTCTGATGGGAAAATTCAGACTAAGTTGTTTCACAAACCCACAGATAGATTCCCGTATCTCCAGTTTAGATCTTTCCATCCCAAACACCTTAAAGACAACATCCCATACAGCCTGTTTATTAGGGCGAAACGAAATTCCACCAATCCAAGGGATTATGATGTAGCAGCTGATAAAATTTCGGAAACCTTAAGACACAGGGGATATCCCACCAAAATTATTAAGGAAGCACGCTATAGGGCTAACAGCCGTCCTTACTTAAAGAAAACGTCAGAGCACCACAGGATAACTCCAGGTTATTCTGGTCGCTCGACTATACACCGCTTGCTAATAAGATCAAAAGTATAATACTAAGACATTGGCATGTCTTGGACACGACGCCAGGCTGCCAACTACCTCCCATGATCGGCTTTCGTAAAACCAATGCTATTGGGAACTATGTGTCTCGAGCTGATATCTCTTCTCGCATCCACACTGCCAGCTCCCCCTTAGGCCACTTTGCTTGCGGGCATTGTAAGTACTGCACTTACATGTGGCGGACTAATTACGTACAGATACCTTCGAGCAATTTCACGTTAGATTTAAAAACATACTCCTGTTGTAGTACGAAGGAATCCATTTATATGATTAAATGTACCTGCCAGTTAGCCTATATTGGACAGTCTAGGAGGCCGATCAGGATTCGGCTGGGAGAGCATTTATCACGCATTAAGAACTGCACCCAAAATGCCCCCATGGTTAACCACTTCTTAGAAAATAAGCATAGCTATAAAGATCTTAAACTGGTAATACTAGAAACGTACATACCTACGAAATATGAGGTGGTGGATGTAGAGCGGTTCCTCCTCCAAAGGGAGGCGTTCTACATACACCACTTCAGGACGTTATTCCCTCTCGGACTCAACACGGATTGGGATCTCTCAGCTTTCCTGTGAGGAACCAGGTATTCCCCGACATTATGCAGACTTACCTCAGTTCTTCCGTCAAATTATCATCTGACAGTTATTTAACTCTTTACCTTTAAGCCAAACACGAACATGCTTGCAGCTGAAGAGTATCATGCAGCACTTGTTTTACTCTAGCTATTTAAACTAGTACTCCACCACCTGTCTTTAACGCGAGAACACAATAAGAATACCCCAAAGAGGTTCACGCGCGAGATTAAAATTGATACAGGTATGTCCTTTTCTGTCTCGTTTTGCACCGTTTTGTAGTCTTTTAGTCCTTTGTAGTCTTTCATATGTTTTACATTGTTTTTACATGGCAGTTTTACATGTTATATATGTGTTTATATTACCGCCTTGATCATTGATAGAGGGCATTGGCTATGAAAAGCTGTGTGTGTATTCTTTTTGTACATACTGTAGACTCTGAAGAAGGGTTCGAAATGTCACCATACCGGAGGGACATCAGCATTTAGCGGACTTCGCATTCCCCCTTTCTGGGTCGAGCCGTCCCGACTGCTCATCTGAGGTCTTCGTTCCGTCCAACACAGGAGTGGTTTATTGATTCCATACTCATTGTTTTAACGTTACCGTCCCGGTCGGATGTTTTAACAATAGAAATTGTGCACGTACGGACATTGACCATTGAAGACGAACTTATCTTGGACTGCTTTTGGAATAAGTTTTGCACTATCTAGCAGGTCGTCGACTCACCCAGTCTTTTGTGATAGAGGAAGGGCAGGGAATTTATGCTGATACAATTCTTAATGTCATTAGCTCGATGTGCCTTTTCTCCCTCTAGATATATGTACATATGTAATCTTTGTTCAGACCTCTTTGCAGTAGCTTAGAGTACCACTAATTGTGTCTCGTTACCAGAGTTTAGAATATTAAAATTTGTTAATTTGGATATTAACATTGGAATTATCGGGAGTGTTCATCGCAACTATATTGCTATTATCACACCCCGGCCGCCTCTCTTTGCTGACACATGGCAAGGCATGGATCGCCTATGCGATCTTACCTAGAATTTTTTCCCATTTTGGGAGCACTGATGCTGTGGGGCAACAAGTGGGCCAATTCGGTGGTCCATTTTTGGTGTGACAATGCTGCAGTGGTGCATATTTTTAATGCCCAGACATCCAAATCCCCCAGAGTCATGGCATTAGTTCATCAATTTGTTTTGGGAACCCTATGCCTCAATGTGCTGTTCAGGGCCAGACATGTGCCAGGCATTAATAATGATATTGCCGATGCTTTATCCCGCCTGCAGATCTCCCAGTTCCGTGCCTTGGCTCCAGAAGCAGAGGAATTTCCCTCTCCACTCCCGGCCGAGATTTGGACATTTGGCGAGGAGAGGTGAACCGGGCGATCGGCATGTCTTTCGCACCTCGCACGCACAAGGCATATCTACATGCTTTCATACAATTCAGAACCTTTTGCGGGCAATGGCAGTTGCCCGAAGCGTGGCCGATACCAGTAGACCAAATTTTTCAATACATGGTTTACCTTCACGGTCAGGGGTTGGCCCCCCGTACCATAGCCTCTAGGCTTTCAGCATTGGCATTTATGGCCAAGGCACGGGGCTTCGCTGACTGTGTGAATGACTTCCGCATACGACATGTTTTGGAAGGGTGGACACGTGAACGTGGCCGCCGCCTGGACACACGTCACCCCATTTCACCAGATGTTCTTACCCACCTTGCACGAGGCTGGCATAACTTGTGTTATGATAGGTACGAGGAGGCTCTTTTGCACGCAGCTACCACTGCAGCTTTCTTTGGAGTGCTCCGCATCAGTGAGCTGGTCCCATTGTCTAAGGGGGACGTGTCTCATAGGGCACTGGAACTCGACGATGTCTATATCACACAAGAGTGGGCTCAGTTGAGGATACGGTCCTCAAAGGTTGATCAGCACGGCGTAGGCAGTGGAGTAAGACTGCTACGATGCTCAATTAATGACATCTTTCCGGTTGGTGCCCCACACGAGTTTTTGGCAGTGCGTGGTACGCACCCTGGCCCATTTTTCTGCCACCAGGATGGGTCTCCACTGACCAAATTCCAGTTTTGGAAGGTGATCGGTATGGCACTTCACAGTGTTGGCCTCCCCGGGGCTCGTTATGGCACCCATTCTTTTAGGATAGGCACTGCGTCCACTGCAGCTGCATTTGGGTACTCTGAGGCTGATATACGCCGGATGGGCAGATGGGGATCCATGCTTTTTGCATTATATGTACGCCCCCTCCATGCATGAGTACTAGTTAGGTCATTAATCCTTTTTTCTTCTTTTACAGACCCTGTGTGTCCACGCACACCGGTGGCAGTATGGCTGGTGGGCCACAGTTACGTGCACTGGGCAGCGCAGTATGCTGTGGCGACAGAGTGGGGACCCCATCTCGGGCTACGTGCAACCGCACGTATGCGATGGTACGGTAAGCAGGGCATGAGATGGCGGGAACTGTTGCCATTCCTGTTTTCCATTAAGGATGCTGGCCCGCCTGATGTCCTTATCCTGCACCTCGGTGGCAATGACCTCACACAGGTCACTGGCCTCTCTTTAAAATTGTCAGTTTGCAGTGACCTAGCCTATTTACATCACCTATGGCCGTCCACGCGGTTGCTATGGTTGGACATCGTGCTGCGACAGTCTTACAGGGGAGGCATTGACCTCCGTGCACTTGACCGCGCTCGCCGGTCGTTGAACAGGGCTGTTGCCCGGTTCCTTGTGGACAATGGCTCTGGGACAGCCATTCGACATCCTAGGATAGGCTTGCAGGATTATGATCTCTATGCAGGAGATGGGGTCCACTTGTCGGCCAGAGTTATGAACCTCTTTCTGGAGGATGTGCAAGCAGGCCTGGTGACGGAGCTGATGGTCTGGAGGGGGGGTCACCATGGACGCCTCCCTGTGTGGTGAGTAGCACTAGTAAGGTAAAGATTTATGACCCATAGGTATCTGTCAGGTTCGCAATTGACTGGCCAACACGTAGACAGGTACAGGGGAAATAGGTTTGGCCGGTCAAGGGCGAACCAGGCAAGGGGTGATGTCAGGAGCTTCACAGCCTGCATCACCTTGATTTTTCAATGGATACACATCATAGGGTGCGGTCAGTAGATAGTTTATTGACTCCAGTCAACAATTTGTTTGTGTCAACAAACAAATTGATACAAATAGATACATGTAGCCAATTGCCATTGGCATTTTGGGAAGAACCTTACCAGTATTACTGCGGCCTGCTTGCCTTAAAGAATTACAATTGGATGATTACACCAATTGAAAGTGATAATTCGGACTAGGGCATCTATACCTATAAAATGGTGTGTTAACCGTTGGAATGTGACAAAGGATGTTGCACCAGGCCCCACTAGCCCGTAATGGGCCTCCGTTCACTCGTCCGAACCCGGTTCGCAGGTAACTGTCTGGTTGAAATTTTCGACCCTGGGGCAGAAGTCCCCCAGTCGCAAACAAAAAAAGGGAAATTCAATTCCCAACGTTCCTGGCGCCGTGCCATGCCAGACCCAATCAGGCTGAGCGGTGCGGCAAAAGAAACATTCGGAAACGTGCCACGGCCAATAAAAAAAAGCCGCAGGGAAAAAACCGCTGCACAAACCGAAAACACAAATGACAAACTACAATCCCCAGCATCCTGCGCACCATGAGCGTGCAGAACGCTGAAGAAGCTGGCGCGTGAAAAATAAAAACAAACCCACACCGTGAGCGCAAGTCCACCGCTGGTGAACGCAGCGCCCAGAAAACACGCACACCCCAAAATCACTATACCATGCAAACCCGCCGGCCATCTTGCACGGAGCAACAGGGAAGAGAGGGACACCCTCTCCCCCATGCTGCCCGGCCAAAGACATGGCGAGCCCAGCGAGACAAACTCGCTGGAAAAAAATCCAAACACCCCCCCAACCGCTGCAAAAATCGCCGTGGCAGTAGCAACCAAAAACAAAACACAAAAAAAGGCCAGCAAGCAAACCCCCACCCCCCAAACACACAAACCCCAAAACAGCCAGGGCCACGGCAATACCCTCCCCCAAAAGCCGCATGAAGCAGCGAGCCAAACACCCACCCAACAAACACACACACCGCAACCCAGCCCGGGCCATGGTAATACCCCGCCCCAAACGCCGCATGAAGTGGCGATGGTATTTCTGCGGGCCAGCCATCAAGACTGGCCCATGAAAAAACCCAAAACACAAATCGAAAACATTCGGAAAAAAACCAAAAATATTCAAAAACACACACACACAGAAATCCCCACCTCAAACCCTAAAAAACAAAAACATTCAAAAAGACACACACAGAAACCCCCACCTAAAACCAAAAACATTCAAAAAGACACACACAGAAACCCCCACACAAAACCCTAAACAGACACAGAACGCCGCCCCCCCAACCAAAAACAACCCCCCTAAAAAAACGGAGAGAGCTTACCATTAGACGTCTTGCCTCAATGAAAACCGGAACTGAAATGAAGAGAAGAAGAGACTCACCGGAAGAAGCAATACACAAAAATTGTTCAACACCACCACCCAGTGGCCAAAGGAGAAAAAACAAAATCCCAAAAATTAGGGTAATCAATTCCAAAAACATTCAAAAATATCCAAAAAAATCAAAAATAATTCACAGATGAATAAATAAATTTTCAATAAAAAATTAAAAAAAATAAAATACCTTCAATTTAATAAAACATATATTTACACATTTTTAAAATTATTATCCAAACAAAAAAAAAAACCTTCAAAAACCACTTTAAACAGCCCGGCACTGAGGAAGCCAGCACGCAAAAAAAGAAAACACCAAAAAAAAAAAAACACTGGGAGCGCAAGTCCGCCACAGGCGGACGCAGTGCCCCGAAGCCAAAAAATCACAAAACCTTACAACACCATTTGAAACAGCCCAGCACCATTGGTGCAAGAAAAAAAATGAAACCCTTTACTATCCAACATAATTTTAAAAAGCCCGGCACCGCCGGGCAAAATATGCTAGTTATTCAATAAAAGTGGCCCGATGCCTTTAATCCATATACCGGTGTCTGAGTCTTTCTTTGGGGGGTGCACCGGCAATGCAAGCGTGGCGCCAAAATGGCCACCATGCTTTTTGCAGGGGGCCCCCCACGTGGACTCAGACATCTGGGTGAGTTAGGGGGCATGGCCACTCCTCTTTAAAAGGGGTGGCCATAAGGCAGCCGAGCTGCCATTTTAGAATGCGACGGAGCGGAGAAGTTTTTCCCTCCACCCACTCCCTAGTGGACAGTGTGATTTTCTGGTCACTTTGGGGCCGGGTGGGAATTTTTGGCTTGAACCTACAATTGGCTCTCTGGTTCTTGCTTTTTTGCCCATCCCACACTGTCGCTAGTGTTTGAGACAAGGGGTAAGTTGACTTTGGTCACTTTTGCCGGGTAGCACTGGTAAGGTAAAGATTTATGACCCATAGGTATCTGGCAGGTTCGCAATTGACTGGCCAACACGTAGACAGGTACAGGGGAAATAGGTTTGGCCGGTCAAGGGCAAACCAGGCAAGGGGTGATGTCAGGAGCTTCACAGCCTGCATCACCTTGATATTTCAACGGATACACGTCATAGGGTGGGGTCAGTAGATAGTTTATTGACTCCAGTCAACAATTTGTTTGTGTCAACAAACAAATTGATACAAATAGATACATGTAGCCAATTGCCATTGGCATTTTGGGAGGAACCTTACCAGTGTTACTGCGGCCTGCTTGCCTTAAATAATTACAATTGGATGATTACACCAATTGAAAGTGATAATTCGGACTAGGGCATTATTCGATAAAAGTGGCCCGATGCCTTTAATCCATATACCGGTGTCTGCGTCTTTCTTTGGAGGGTGCGCCTGCAAAGCACCTTTATGTACTTCTGGAGGATGAGACCAACAGTGATAACAGTTAGATAAGACAGCAAAGAATGGGAGCCAGTGATAGATCCACCCTCAACCCAAAGATCTTCACTGCTAATAATGGCAAAACTAAAAAGAGCAATCAGACAAGCTTGCTATTTGGACAAGTTTTAAGTAAAAGGGATTCATCCTGCCTCCTTTGGTAGCTGTTTATTTGATGTGACTATAATTCCTTCCATTCTACTGTCTGTATGGTTGCTTACTTCACTCCAAACTAAACCTATGGGTGACATTGTCTTTCAAGACAAAACTGTGATGTATGCAGTGGGTTGTGACAATAAAAATTGATGGTGGAAAAACCCCTCTTCAATATTCCTCATCTCTCATTTTAAAGTCAATATTATCCTAAGTGATGCAAACTTATTTCATATATACAGGTAAGAGAGTATCCATGCTGGATTGATTAATTGCTATAGCACTATGATAATTACTAAATTAAACCAGAGAGAGAGAGAGAGAGATAAATTGCTGCAGCCCATGGAAACCAGCTGTGAGAAAAGATAAGTAAAAGGTATCAATAATCAGAAGGAGGAGAAACTGGATTGATCAGAAGTGCTGTCTGGATCCTTCTTATGGAGATGAAACATCTCTCATATGGATGGTAGGATCACTCAAGCGTGAGATAAAATAGATTGCACCAAATGTAAGGACTTTTAAACAAGTACCAGATCGCTCCATCTCCTCCATCAACTCATGCTCTGAATTATTTTATTCTTTCTGCCAATAAAGGGAAATGACAAAGGATGCAACAACTGCAAAAATTATATCTGTTTAAAACCACAGTACATTAAGAAGTAAACATTAAAGTACAACTAAATCAAGTGTGTGGTAAAAAAAAACAACAACCATTGATTAAAACAAGTCAAAATAATTTTAAAATACCTAAATAAAATATAGCAATAGGCCAGGCTGGTGTTCACCACCACCACCACCACCACTGATGTGGGGGGAATGGTGGTGGCTCGGGGTGGTCCTGCCACTGCTGGCATTGGTGGGATCACTCAAACCCTTTCACTGCTGCCACAGGTGGTGGTGGCAACAGGAAAAACCAGTCCGGCCCACAAACAGTCTGAGGGGGTGTGATACAGCCCTCGACTTAAAAAGGTTGAGAACCTTTGCTCTTTGGCTAAAGGAGAGTTAATATTGGGATGCTACCTCTTTTACTGGTGTGCTTTATATTAATTGTCTTTTTTGCTATGTTTAAAACAAGATTGTGTTTTTAATTCTATATTTTAACACTGACCTTTCCCCCCCAGAAAAGGCAGTGCACATTAAATATTAAATGTACTCTTATCCAGACAGAAAATGTCTTCCCCTTTATCTACTTGATTATATGCCAATGATGCTAGGTTTCTCGCTGCTGACTTGGCAGCACAAAGCTTAAATTGATACCAGCAATGACAAGGAGTGACAAAGCCCCTGGCTTTTTGTATTAATTAAGTTTGCTTGTTTGTTTCACTTTTTAGCAGACAGAGTTCAGCAGGGAAGACCTTTCTGAGGAGAGTTTTTAATGTTCACGAACATAAACATTCATTTCAGAAGGCAGCTGTTTCCCAAAGTATATTTACTCATAGGGTAAACCTCCATTGCAAACATTTGAGACAGAATGCTTCAGTGATAGTACTGATCTACCTAAAATACAGAAATATAAAATCCAATACAGAAGATCATTTTTAAAGAGCAAGCTTATCTCCTTGATGAATTATAGAATTTATACTGTTAGGCAGAAATAGTGAACTATTTTTCTATACGAGTGGTCTAGTGGACATGTGATTTTATATACTGTACTTTTAGCCATTTCCTTTTAAAATGAAAGATTATGGGTGATCTTTTACTAATTAGCAACCTTGATTGAGCTGTCCTGGGACACAACCTCATGTGATCTTGGCACCACACTTTGTAAACAAAATAATCTACATAGCACAGCAAGAAATTTAGCAGAAAAAAAAAGGTTCTGGGTGAACTGTGTTATGTACCAGGTCAACAAAAGGTAAGCCAATGATGACAACATTTTCTTCAGCTGACCTTGCACAATCTTGAGGTCATCAATGGTCTATGGAGACCAATTATCTAGCCCATGGGGAAGGACTTAGGTTGTTCATTACATACAATCTCCAATCCAACTATACTTTTGTGCTGTGATCCACATTGGGTTGACCTGAGGCACTTTGTGCACTGTGAATAATCTCTCCTTTCCACCAAATGCATGTTTTTACATTTATAGTCATAAAGACTATTCTCACAGGTGAGTAATGAGGTATAATGTCATCTGGCTAACTTATCTCTCCTTTTAGGTTTTTTTTTCCTTTTTAAGTTTTAGTCACCAGATAATTATGGCTTTTGCTTCATTTGTTATTGCTTTCATGGATTTATAATAATGTGCTTGTTAATTATTTCATTTTTATTAGCTGTTCTGAGTATTATGATGAAGATGAAATACATGTTCTAGAATGAATAAATATCCATGCTTCTCTGAACAGAAGACATGGGGAACTACATACAGGGGTGTAATGAAAACAAATGGCTGGAAGAAGATAATAAATATTCTTCCTACTTCATGAGTCTTGGTAAAATTTTCATAATTGTTTGCTGTTAGGTATGCTAAGGGATGGTGCTGTGGTGGCTTAGTGGTTGAGATGCTGAGCTTGATGACCAGAAGTTCGGCAGGCTAGCAATTCAAGATCTAAGTTATGCGAGATGGAGTGAGCACCTGTCATCTGGCCCAGCTCCTGCCAACCTAGCAGTGTAAAAGCAAGAAATTGCATGTACATAAATAGGTACTGCTTTGGTGGGAAAACTAACAGTGTTCTGTGCACTCCAGCATCTAGTCATGCCTGCCACATGACCACGGAAATGTCTGAAGATGGCTCTTGGCTGTAAATTGAGATTAGCTCTGAGCCCTAGTGTCAGACATGACTGGCTTTCAAGCTAGGAATACCATTACCTTTACCTTATACTAAGGGATAAGGTAGTTTTTTTTGTGATCAGTATCCTGGAGTCTCACAGAATATTACATGGGATCCACATTATACTACCTTCTATTTGTAAGCTTCTTTCTAGATAATTCTCTCTCTCTCTCAGAACAAACAGTAGTCATTGTCTGTGTGATTTTGTTTGATCTGTTCATACTAACCTACTCAACCTACTCAACAAATGGCATTTTCAGTTCCCAGTCTAGTGGAATCTTTTTGATTTTACCCACCAAGGCATTAAAATTTCCAAAGAGTCATGGTGACAGCTTGTTTCTGCCCCGCAAGGAGATCATGATCGAAGACAACCTGTCATCCTGTATTATAGCACATTCCTTGAATTTCTTTTATCAATAAAAATTGTTGGCCCTCCCTCCCTGTGTGATCCACATCAACTGAGGAAAGACAGC
This sequence comes from Bradypodion ventrale, assembly GCA_035047345.1. NCBI lineage: Eukaryota > Metazoa > Chordata > Lepidosauria > Squamata > Chamaeleonidae > Bradypodion > Bradypodion ventrale. Next base: position 142,380,418 of record JAWDJE010000004.1, on the reverse strand, counting down.
AATCAAGAGGTTATAAAATTGGACAAGACTTTTATTACTGACTGACAGAAATGAAAATGAAGGCCCCCATGGCAGCTGTAAAATCTGATATCTATCACAGTACATGCACAAATGATCTTGAATGTTTTTTCACTCCTAATTATTTTGCTTTAGTTCAACACCTGACAAATTGTGCCATATGGTTGACATTATGAGCAGACCTGGCAACTTTTTTTCACTGAGTGGAGGAAGATTATGAAAGAGAAATCCAGGGGCACCTGTTATGCCAACAATATGCATTTTATGGTTGTCCTTCTCAATTTGTCCCTTATAATTTTATATGATTTTGTTTAATGTCCTTGGAACATTCTTCTTTTGTAGCTGCTATTTTAAGTAGGACACCTTTATACTGGGGATTTCTGATTTAATAATATAATAGTTAAAGGCCAAATATGTGTGTTTCTCTTATTTTCTGCCCATTTTGCCCACAGGGGCTCTGAAGGCAATGAAAGAGCTTTATGTTGTTGTTGGTTTTTTTAAAAGGTTTAGGAAGTAACTATGTTTTAAAATATGTTTGGAAAGCTCACAAATAGTAATACCCAGCTTTAAAAGCAGTTTTATGCAGTTACCACATGAAACAATAATGTTTTGCCTGCTCATCAAAAGTTCATGAAAGATATAGCCATCCTAATATCCTGGAAAGTGAGGTTCCACAGTCAAGCTGGTACTACAAGATGAACCCTGCTTTTGAACATTGCAACCCAGCTTCTCAGGATGGTGTGATATGCGACAGCATTTCTAATTAAGATCTCACATTCTATGCATGGTCGTAAAGAAGAAAGCAATCTTTCAGATAACATATAATACTTTCCATGACTGTTGTAATGTGTGATCAAACTATTCTGTTTAAAAACACCTGATGTTATAAGGGAAATTTAAAAGTAAATGTGGACAGAAACCCTAGTACAATTAATGTTCATTTGTCTCCAAGCTGAACCAGCTAGCATGAAGGAGACAGAAATAAATTCATCATCTGGATGAACTGGTTATTCACTCACATGAATTATGGATGCAACATGTATTTTAATTCTATACTTTTTTTGTTTCTAAAGACACTCCCTTGATGAATTTGGTGAGAATATTAATCTACATTATGAATATGTGGCACTTGAGCTGCTCTTGAGAAAATATTTTCTTAAGGCTTTCAAGGATACACACTTATATGATTTCAAAAGCTAGTGTGGAAAAAATGTCCACTTTTTCAGTTAAAAAGCAAAACAACAATTTTTCTACTTTTGTAGTATTCAGATGTGTTTTCTGGTCCTGAATGCACTGGGGATTGTGTTACATTTGTTCTGCCTTTATTCTGGTCCATAACTCCCCAAACATCAAATAAAGCAGGTGGTGGAAATGATCAGTCCAGCTTTAATTGTTTCTAAAGAAAAGATAGAAAATGTCTTCCACGTTCAGATTCTTAATGAAACTGTTCATTTTAAACTCTGTGAGGCAAGGCAAAATGCCCTGCTCAGAATGTGTACTTTATGGATACTTACAAATTAATTTAATTTAATTTTCACACTTGTATGCTGCCCAATCAGGAAACCCTACTCAGGCCGGCTCACATGATAATTAAACATTATACACAGTAAATGCACAATAATACAATATACAAAATTCAATCTACAAAAACAACACATAATAATATACAACAACACAATGCAATCTATACCTATAAAAAGTGCCCTTAACTGTTGGGTTCGTTGAAAGGCTCCCGCACCAGGCCCAACCACCCCTGACCTAGCCCTCTGCACTCACCGTAACCCCTGCCTTCCCAACACCATGGGGTTCCGGTGGTCACCAGTGGGGCAGCTGCCCCACAAATGTGACCAAAAAAAGAACTACAATTCTCAGAGTCCTCTGTGCTGCACAACCCCTCAGCCAATCAGGCTGAGGGAAGTGAGCACAGAGGAGGCTGGGAAAGTGTGGCGTGGCGGTTTTAAAAGACAAACTGTGCCGGCCCAAGAGAAAGACTTTTAAAGACCCAGCTAGAGCCGGGAAAAGATAAGTGTGGTCGATAAAGGTTGGTGGGGAGACACGGCCCCGGTAACCACACTGCCTCCCCTGCCCCACCACCTACCCACCCCTCCCTAACCTCCTCTGACCGCACTTAACCTTTGCCAGCTCCGGCTGGGTCTTTGAAAGTCTTTCCCTCCCGTCACAGCCTTCTGCATAGGGAGAAGCACCAGAGTGTCCTTCGTCTCTGTGGGTGACATGGCAAAGGACAGTCCAGTGCTTCTCCCTATGCAGAAGGCCGTGACCGGAGGGAAAATGGTTCCTGGAGGGAACTGATTCGTCTTCCTAGGAGGACAGAGGCCAAAAGATTCGGCCCCCATCTTCCAAGGAAGACGAACACCTTAAAAACAGGAGATAAAGGCCAAGCATGGAGCACCGTTCTTGGCCTCCGTCTCTCACAACCGCCCCATAGCTTGAGGGGGAGGTTCCCCTCCTCTCCCCCCAAGCTTTGGAAAGACAGCAGGGGAAAAAAATTTCCCCTACAGTGTGGGAATGTATCTGGTTTCTGTCTGCCTGTCTTCCTACACATTTTGTAAACAAAGGCCTCTTTGTATACATGAGAGACAACGCTTGATTGTGGGCATGCATAGAAAAGTGAGAAGCATTCTCCTTATTTGGTTCGGACATTTCTAATTGGTTGTATGTGCCTTAGTTTTGTTTCTGATATACTCTGTTTGAATAAAGAGACGCCATGATTATTCCTTTGTTCAGCCAAGACTGCAGTCGTGTGTATAATTTCTCTCTATCTCTGTTTCTTCCTTACTCTGCCTAATGAAGCTGGACTCCATTAGGCTTCTTAACTCTTCCTTTGTTTATCTGGGGCTATAAACTGCTCCTTATGAGGCTGATTGATTAGATCTTTACGTGGATCGAATTACTACAAGTGGCGCTCCGTGGGAGGCTTTGAACTACAATGAGAGCCTTCTTTGAAATCTGCTTCAGCAATTAACACCTCATAATTGGCGACCGGGGAGGTCTATTGTCATTCACCCACGACCAGAGGAAAGATCAGTCAAGCGCTTGCGAAATTCATCCAAATTGGATCCCAAAAGGGTGAGTGAAAAGATTTATTATGGGGTGCGTGCTAGCTTCGCCAGAGCAGGAGTTATGTAAAGATATCTCATATCTTCTGAATAAGAATGGGAAACGAGCTGATAAGAAGGAAGTACAACAGCTGGTCCAAGTTGTAGGAAAAACCTGTCCTTGGTTTAAATATGATTGTCTGGACTTAAAAGATTGGGAAAAGATTGGGAATGAATTGCAGAAGCATGAGGGGGTTTCTGTCTCAGTGCAATATACCTGGAATGAAGTCAGAAACTGTCTTCAAAGACTTACTCCAAGAAATATTTTGTTGTCCCAGAGGCTTGCTGGTCCCCTTCCACAGCTTTTGCCCCCAGCCAAGGGAGGGACTCTGGCGACAGCCCCTCCATCATATGAGAAACAACAGCATGAGCCCCCTGATGGAGGTGGGGGTGGAAATGGAGATGGGACATTATATCCTGCCTTGCAGCAATCAAGCACTTTTAGCCCTACAAAAGACCTGTTCTCTGCTGCTTTAACTGCAGCTGTGCTGGATATGGAAACTGTTGCTGTATATCCAGTGAACAGAGAGGCTCTTGCAAATGGGACTGCTGCAATACTGCCTGCCAAGTCTAAAAAACAACTAGTGCCAGCTGATTGGGAACAAATGGTGGGGACCTCATCACAGATTGAAGCTATTAATGCATGCAAAGTGGCAGGAAGCAAGGAGTGTGATTCAAAGAGCAGCACAGGAGACCTCAGCTCACCCCTGAAGCAGCCCTCATCACAAAAGCAGGAGAAGCTGTGTAGTAAACTTGATTCCTCACGTGTGGGCAGGAAGTGGAAGGATGGCTCAGAGGAGGAATGCAGAAAACCCAAGCCCAGAAAGGGGTCTTATTGCAAGTACAAACTAACAGATGCAGTTTGTCATAAAGTTGAGATTCAGATGCTGCAGATGAAAGAAGTCCAGAGGAAAAGGGGTGTGGATCCTTCCTCTATGGACAGCAGGCTTTTGCAAAAATACATGGAGAGAGAAAACATACTCCAGTTTTTGGCTGATTTTGAACTGCCCAACCCTCAAACAAAGAGATCCAGAGTGGGCTGTTCCAAGTTTGCTCATACCTCATCTGCCTGCCTTAATACTGATGGGTGTGGCTGGAGCATGAAGGAATGTGTGTTTTGCTGAAAAGGGGGGTTGTCTGGTTGTCTTGTGAATTCAGTGAGAATTAATTTATGGCCTAATTTCAACCTTGCCATGCCAAGAACTGTGCTGGAGAGAAGATAGTGTTTAAGCTGTAATCTGAGAAGAAGAAAGCTTCAATCAACATTTGGTCTTTTAATTTGGACATTTTAATTGGACTAAAAAGTTTGTGTGGACTCTAAAGAAGAATTGGCTTTGTTTGCATTATAAAACCTGAAAACCTTTTTTAAGAAAAAAATTGTCTACCTGCTCATGCTATGAGTGTGAAATGCTCTAATGATATTTGTACTGTATTTGATTTACCATGCTATGCTGGTTTTAAGTTATTGAATGCCTCTTTCATTTACACCTAGTGAGAGAAGAAGAAATGTAATGCCTTACTCATGTAATTGGGGAGTGAGAAATGCTTGCTAGAATGCAACAGAGACCTCCTTCATGTAAGGAAGAAGAGAAATGTTCATGTTTTGTTCATGCTTAAATGTTTTGCTTATTCTCTTACAGGGGAAAGACCTGTCTTTACTTATGTTATATTTTGCCTTATGAAACTGCATATCTCAAGGTACCTCCAGAAGTACATGGAAGAGTTTTCAGTACCCTACACATGTAAATAGGTTTGTGATATTGCATTTGTGTTAAATGTCAGGCATGTTTCATGTTTAGTTACATGGTGCTAGTAATAACATGGCACTGGTCATCAAGCAGGGCATGCTCCTGTTTCTTAGGGGAGTGTCTTCCTAAGCCATTGGTCGTTTATTGGCAACAAGGGGATCCTGAGTGGAAGGGTTCCTGCTTGAGCGATCCACCCATGGAGAGAGAAGAAGGTTACTCAGCTCCAGGATGGTGGTTCACCAGTGGACTAAATTTGCTGACATTTGGTCTTTTCTTTCTTACTGTGCTTCCAGCTGTAAAAACAATGACTCATGGGGGCAACCCCAACTTTTGGCTTCGTCATGCTAACTATATGTTTGAGGTTCATGGTAAGAATGCAACGTTATACTATGAGCATCCACTCGCAGTGTCTCAAATGGCCTTTCTTCCGGCATTGTTCAACACACCTGAGTTGGTTATTGGACACTTGCAACATATTGATAGGTCTACACTCTTCTCTAATCCCCCAGAACAATTTAACAACACCCGCTGGCGAAGCATGACATTCAAGAAATACACTAAAGGGCTTTGTTTCTGCTGTCATAGTTCTGGAGTCTGGAATAGTAAATGGAAGCACTGGACTCAAGCAAAAAGGGTTTTGCGGAATGTAGGCAATTATACGGGTTGTGATGATTATTTTTGGTTATGGGGTAGTTATAACAGTTCTTATAAGCTTAATTTTACCTTGTTTGACACTACTATTGAAGATATATATGATGTGTTTCCTATGTTTACTCCTGATTATTCTGCTATAGATAGTGGTTCAATTTGCAATGGATGGCAAATCAAGGATCCCAACATGTGATTCTTTTTTAATGGAGTTGCCACGAATTTCCATCCAGGACAATATCAATGTGCAGCATTGGGTTATTTTACCTTACCCGTACAAGTGCAAATGCCGCTTCAGGCAGATGCCCGGCGCCGGAGAGCTGTTGCCGGCCCGATGGGTTCTGGTTGCAATGATGAAGTGATAATCGATGTTCAGCTTTCTGATGGTAGCTCCTGGGGGAGAGCTATAGGGGGTGTTATCACTGGAGCACTCACCTTGGGATCATACCCAGGTGTCATTTCCCAGGAGAATAGAAGGTCCATTTTGGGACTCACCTGTAGGCTGGATAAATCAATCAATGCCACAGGGAGGGTCATACAGGATCTTCAAATGGAAATCACTGAGCTTCATCAAGACCAAATGCAGGACAGACTGGCCATAGATTACCTGTTAGCAAAATCCAGAGGATTTTGTAAACTGGTCGGGAACCAGGGATGTCGGGTAAAATTCCAGGATCTGAATAATACTATTGAGAAAGAACTTCAGAATTTACAGGAGAGCATTACTAACAATGTACGCACTGATGTTAATCCCTTTGATTGGATGACTTCTTGGTTGCCTGATTTCTCTGTCCTTAGACAAGTTTTCTTTTATGGGGTCTTTATTATTATTTGCCTTATATCTTTGTGTTTTTGCATTTATTGTATTCCTAATCTTATTTCTATGTGTAACACATGTCCACTGCGTAGATTCCCAATGAAAGTGATCTGAAAAGCCACTACTTTCCACCAGAAAGGCTTTGAATCTTGTAAACATTGATTTCTTGAAACAGTACTTTATGAACATTTATTTCTTGAGCAATTAAATTCGAAGGATCCACATTTTTGAGCCTCAAACGGTTTCTTGTTTCTCCCCAATCTGGCCATGTGACATGCTGGGTAATCTAGTCATGCCGCCACATGGCCAAGAAAATGTCTGCAAACACAGACAGCACTGGCTCTTTGGCTGTAACTGGAGATGGGTACTGCACCCTAGATTCTTCCCCTCCCACCACAATGATGCCCTAAAGGGAGGACATGATGTTTCAGTGGCAATAGTGGGCACCCGGTGGAGCTCGACATGGCTCCTCTTCCACCCTGTCCCTGGCTCTGGCAGCTCTTCCTCCTCCTCCTCATCTTCTTTGCTCCTGGATGTGCCTGGAGTGCAGGTAGAAAAGGAGGAGGTGGTGGGTGGTGTGGGGCAGGGAGGTGGGCACGACCAGCCAGTTTTGCTACCAGTACAGATGATTCAGTGCGAACCGGCTGGTGCCCACCACTGTTTAAAAAGGTACATGTGGAGTGAGCATCTTATATAAAAATGTGTTTCAAGGAGTGGCATTTCAACTGTGGTGGTGGTGGGATGTGGTGATGCAAAGAAGAAGAGGGTTACACACTGTTTATCCCTCTAGATTTGCATGTAAGAATCAACCTTTTTAGAAGAACCATAAACACTACAAAGTTAATACATTAAAAGCTTAAATTGATAGTTTTTTGTTGGCACACTTTTCACCACAACAATTAGGTTTTATTTGTACAGCTTCCCTTTTCCATTACACTTATTGTCAAAAAGGAAGGGGGAAATGCGTGACTATTATAATTCATTGCACAATTTTAAAAATATAACATTTGTGCTTTACCCCTATAGTTATTTAGACTGCCTTAATTTCGCTGGTGGACTGTCTCACTTCTTCCACTCAGGTTATAGTGGCTACAAATTACCATTGTGGGGAAGATAAAGAGTGCTTAAAAAAAGGAAAGACAAAGTCACAACTGTGATTTATAATTATGTTTACTACTCGACTACAACTGTATCCAAGAATGCATTTTGCCCCCTGAAGCAGGGACAGTGTCACTGGCATGAATTTGTTTAAGGTGGATCTCATCTTGCCATGAAGTGACCCACACATTATAATCTAGGAGCCATCACCCATGGCACACATGAAGCGTGACATGCAGGATTTAACACCAGAACTGCAATGGACTGCCGCAGCCTTGAGGATATGGACAAGGTGTGCCTTTACAGCTTGTCCATCTGGCATGGCCTCTTTCACCTCCATGACCATTTGGAATCAGATTTCTTTCTCTGCTCATTTTGCCGTTGGGCCCAATATGATGGTTTCTAGTGGCATTTCCTCCACTGAGGGTGACCATAACCCCACCTCAGGGGCTCATCCGTCCATAGCTATTGGCCCCTTCAGGGAGTCAGGTTAGTTAACCACTATCTCACACTAGGTGTTGAGTCGCTGGCTGTATGGTCTACTCCATTACCATAGTGGGATGTCCAGCCAGCCAGAAATGATTATGTTTATTGCCATCAAAATCATCCTGATTTCAAATAGCTGAAAAAAGAAATCCAATATAAATGTGATTTGAGAGTATTAAGTATGTGACAGGATTAATGCCTTGTGAATCCTTTGGTTCAAAATGGAAACATGCATGCCTTTCCCAAAACCTCTGCTAGATATCACAAGCCTTTATCTATGTACAAAGATTTCCTGGTAGTTCTCTTGAGTATATCCTCTACTAATGGAACTTGAAAGCACTTGTGCTTCGTTACATATGTTTGTTCTTTAAAGAAAATGATAGTTTTGGTCTTTGCTGAGACTCCCAGTGATTGCTGGGAATTGCCACAATGATGCATGAGCAAAGTATTCTTATTACACATTATGATCTATATAGAGGGAGACTGTCATGGAGCTACCCTTCCCATGGAACATTGCAGCAATTCCCATGGAGCACTGGGACCATGTCCTTCTTCTTCAGTGCTCAAACACAGGGAACAAAACACCTGTGATCTTAGGAGCCTAGAGGATTCTGGGTGAACTCCTTGTGTAAGAATCCTAGAAGTTAGAAAGCCCCATCCTTCATGGTAACAGTTTGATCAGCCAGAAGCAAGGAAAAGAATTTTCAGTGTTGCAAATGCAGAGTTTTATTAATGACATATGTCAAAAAGTATATGACTCAAGAATAAACTACTGTGAAAAAAGTGTAATTTTTAAAAAGCAAGCAAGCCAAATTATAACTGACATAAAATTTCCAGCAGAGTAAAAACAAAACAACTGCCCCCCCCCCCCCACCAAGCCAAAAAGAAAATGAAAAACCTTTCTGTTTGGTTCTACATGCCATAGGCTATACTGGTACCCACTACACATTTTCACAAACACTAGTTTTGAAAATTGTCTAATCATCTTTTAATTCCCTATTTACATTGTCTTTTGTAAATTTATTAAAAGTCCTGGACAACTATAACAGGCAAAAGAGTGTTTCTTCTTTGTTAGTCTCCCTCATGCACCCACCCACCATATCTTTGTCCTTACATGGTTTAATGTTCTGGTAGAAATGTGCAGCAGCCAGCATAACAGGGCCAAACAACTTTATTAGGCAGTCAGAACATGGGGAGCAATGGTGCAGCACTGCTAAATATATACAATCAGGAATTGATACATTTGGGTGGGAAACAACAGGATTGGATGGGAGAGGAGTGGAATGACTGGAAGGTCATTGGACCAGAGTGAAGACTTTACAAGACTACATGGTTTAGGCGGGAACGCAGTCCCGCAATACTTTAAGACCAAGAAGAAGGAGACATAATGGAGGATCATACTGATCCCAACAATATTACAAAATGTTACAGCAATAAATGTATTCAAACACAACATCCCTCCCCCCTAGGATGGGTTGAAGTCCCTTAGCCACTGTGGAGGCCCACAAACCCTTTTGGGCCATACTGATACCTAACTGTATTCGGAAGTCCTAGGCAGACTTGGTTCCATGAGTGATACCCCATACTGGGGGCCCTTTCTGAACCATTTGCATTTTGGGAGCACTGTCCCAAATCGGAGTTGGAACCAGGGAGGGGGCAAACTAAATCATAACCCCATTTGGATGAAGCAGGAGCAGGGGATTACTCAACATTAAAACTAGAATCAGGAGGGGTGAAACACACTGAAAAGTCCCACCTTTGAGAAGTTTGAGTAGGGGGTGACTCAACAAAAACTTGCCTCATTTGGTTGGGAGTTGAGGTAGACTCAAATGTAGAAGGATGTGGGGCTTCTTGGAAGAAATCAAAGCCCCGCTTTTCACTTGGACGAGTGGGGTAACACTCTGCAAACTCCACCCGATCCTGTAAATCAAAAGTTACGTTTCCACATTCTAAGCTTGCTGACGGCCTCCAAAGGAATTGGGGCTGGCTTGAATTAGAAAGCTGGGGATTACAGCTAATTGCCAAGCCACATTCTTCGTCTCCCCCTTGGGATAAGCGGGTGTGGGAGGACCCTAACATGGAATTGCCCTTAATAGAATCACCTTGTACCTCTTGAAACTCCGTAACCCTATGCCTGAGCTGGTCGGCATGGCACAGCCATAGCAAACCAGTACCTGTTTTGACATGATAGGACACTGGTCCTGTTTGTTCCACCACAATGCCTGGAATCCATGCTGGACCTGCAGCCATATAGTTCCGACAGTGTACCAGATCCCCGGCTGAGAATTCCTTTCTATGAGCAATTTCAACATTAACACCCCTATCCTCCACCCTGGAAGGATCTAACCGGTCGAGCAATGATACCAGTCTCCTGCACATTAGAAGTTCGGCTGGTGACAGCCCTGATGCCAGGGGAGTTGTCCAGTAGCACAGGAGGAATTGGCAAAGTTGTAAATCAATGTCCCCCTGACCCATGCGGTGAAGTGCCTCTTTTGTAGTGTGAATCTGACGTTCCACCTGACCGTTAGTGGCATGTTGGAAGGGGGCAGAAGTATCATGCCGAACGGCATTCCTTTCGAGGAATGCCTGGAATTGGGAAGAGGTGAAAGTTGTGGCATTGTCAGACACAAGCATGACCAGCAGTCTGAAACAACTGAACAGCCTCCAGAGCTGCCTAATTGTGACCACAGAAGAGGTACTGGGCATAGGAATAACCTCCAACCATTTGAAAAATGAGTTGACCACTAATAGAAAAAGTGTGCCCCGGAATGGACCAGAGAAATCAACATGTATCCGTGACCACGGTCCATGGGCAGTGTCCCATTCCCAGGAGGGAAGCCAGGACTCTTCGGTCTGGGAACTCTGCCAGCTTTGGCAAGTGCCCACCAATTGTTCAATGTCCTGGTCTACCTATGGCCACCAGAAATAGCTCCTAGCCAAAGCCTTGGAGCACACAATACCAGGGTGACCAACATGTAGAAGCCTAAGCACTTTAGCATGTAATACTGTAGGGATGACCACCCTCTGGCCCCACAGGAGGCAACCTCTCTTGAGCGAAAGCTCGAACCATTTTCTAAAGAACACTTTGAACTCCTCAGCAGGAGGAAATGTGGGCCAGCCTTTCTTAACCCAAGAAATTATCTGAGACAGGAGTTTGCCCCTTGCTGTCACCTTAGCAATGTCTGAAGGCACTGGGGGGGTGAGTAGAGAGTCACGATCAGCAGCACCTGGTGATCTTGCTCAATCTCACAATCCACCTCTCCCAGATTTGGCAAGGGAGACCATGACATCCCATCAGCATGGCTGATATCTTTACCCGGACAGTGAACCAGAGTGTACTGATAAGCATTTAAGAAAATGGCCCAGCACAACATGTGAAGGGACAGAATCTGGGGAGTGGGCTTAGAAGTAATGAAAATTCCCAACAAGGGCTTGTGGTCCGTTAAGATAGTGAATTCCCTTCTGTATAGGAAGTCGTGGAACTTCTTTGTTCTAGCAACTATGGACAGAGCCTCCCTTTCGGTCTGGGCATATTTGTGCTCAGCCTTAGATAGGGACCTTGAATAGAATGTAACTGGGGCTTCCTTCCCATTTCCCAGCACATGACACAATGCAGCCCCCACCTCCACCAGTGAAGCATCACATACAAGAACCACAGGTTTCCTGGGATCGAAGTGAGTCAAGACTACTTCAGAAGATAGAAGCTCTTTTAACTCATGAAACGCACAATCCTGGGTTTGCCCCCACCACCAGACTGTGTCCTCCTTTAGCAAATGGTGTAGTTGCTCGACTATTGAAGCCTTCCTGGGCAGGAAGGAGTGATGAAAGTTAAGCAGACCCAGGAAGGACTGCAACTCAGTTTTTGTGGTTGGACAAGGGGTGTTGTGAATGGCAGCAAACTTTGATTCAGAGGGCTTCACTCCCTTAGGAGAAATCTTAAACCCGAGAAACTCTACTTCCTGTGCAAGGAATACACATTTGTCTTTTCTAAGTCATAACCCCGCATTTTCAAAAGCCTGTAACACCCGGTCTAACCTGCTAGCGAGTTCAGATTCGCTCCCAGCGGTTATGAGGATGTCATCGAAGTAGGCGAGGACCCCGGGGGAGACCCTTTAAGAGATGCTCAACAAGTGACTAAAATATACCGGGGGATGCATTTACCCCAAACTGAAGGTGCGTTACCTTGAAGGCCCCCTTGTGTGTAACAATGGTTTGGACCACAGCAGCAGCAGGTGTAACGGTTAACTGCTGATAGGCCTGTGCTAAGTCCAACTTAGCAAAACATTTGCCCCCATGTAAGGCAGCCAATAAGTGGCTAACTACCAGGACCGGGTATGCATTAGGCTGAAAGGCCTTGTTGACAGTGCATTTATAATCTGTGCATATCCTCACCTCCCCATTGGATTTGATCACAGTCACAATGGGTGTCTCCCACTCTGCAGAGTCCACTGGAACCAAGATCCCCTGGCCCACCAGTTTTTCCTACTTGTCCTTGATCTTGTCTTTTAAAGCAAACGGCACCCTGCAAGGCTTGAGACGAATCGGCCGCACAGCTGGGTCAAGGTCAAAAGACATGGAAGGGGGGGCTCTGTATTTACCTAGTCCTATTTTGAATACTGCTGGGTGTGTGTTACAAACGTCCTGTACCAGGTCAGCGTGGACAGCATTGATGCCGGACAGTTTAATCCCTAGTGGTTCAAACCACTGCACCCCAAGCAAACAGTTTGTGCCTCGTTTGACCACTACAAGAGGTAGTTTTGTTGCAATGTTTTTCAATTCAACAAAAAAAATCCCCCACCCCCAGAACCGGGATCTGGCAACCCTGCACATCTCAGAGAGATGTCTTCAGAGGCCGCAGTTTTGGGTGAGACTTTTGGGGGTCCTCAAGAACTCCCTCTGGGGTAAAATGGAGTAGGACATACTGGAATCCACCTCCATCTTTACCGGAACGCTGTGCAGCTGGACTTCCATGAAGAAGCGGCTGGGGATGCTGCAGACACAGTGGACGGACGGCTCTATGGCGGACATCTTTGACGCATATGCTCCCTTACGGCTCGGTTGGTTGGGCTGCTCTGGGACTTGCATCTGACACTGCCTGAACTTTGCAATGTGGCCCTTCTCACCACAGTGATGACAGTCGGCATTCTTGAAGGGACACTGTCGGCGGTCATGCCTTGCTCCACAGCCGTCACACCTGTGATGTGCCCTCTCTACGGTGCACTTGTCCAATGTCTTCTTCTGGACCTTCCGGACCTCACCCTCTTCGTCGCTGGACTTGGACCCCGATGTGGATGTAGACGCCAGCAATGCTGAAGACACGGAGGAGCAGGGCGACGAACAGTAATGGGCCTGCACAGCGGACTCCGAACCCCCGGAGACAGCAGGCCTGTGCTTGAATGACTTGACACCCGATCTCGCAGCCTCAGATGCCAACACCTCCTGGAGGACTGACTTAAAAGTCAGGATGTCCCTGGCCATGAGTCGAAGCTGCATCTCCTCGTCCCTCATGCCGGCGAGCAGGCAATCCCTCAGCACTTCCTCCAAGTTGTCCCATTGGCACAGGGCAGCAGCTAGCCTCAGCACAGTGGCATAATCGACTATGGACTCTCCGGGGCGTTGATCTCATCTGTGGAATGCCACCCGGTCTGGGAAGATGAACACTTTCGGCTTAAAGTGTGTCTGAAGAGCCACCAGGATTTAGACAGTGGAACCATATCGATGTCCCGGGGCAACACGAATGCTGGCAAAGCAGCCAGCATAACAAGGCCAAACAACTTTATTAGGCAGTCAGAACATGGGGAGCAATGGCACAGCACTGCTAAATATATGCAATCAGGAAAGGATACATTTGGGCAGGAAATAACAGGATTGGACAGGAGAGGAGTGGGGTGACTGGAAGGTCATCAGACCGGAGTGAAGACTATACAAGACTACATGGTTTAGGCGGGAACGCAATCCCGCAATACTTTAAGACCAAGAAAAAGGAGACAAAATCAAGGATCATACTGATCCCAACATTACAGCAATAAATGTATTCAAACACAACACACGGAAAGCAACTTCCTGTGGAGCCAGACTTCTTGTACACTTCCATCAGTGAAGAATACTAGAAAATCAGTATTTTGTATCTTGAAAAATCTTTATGGACAAAAGTCTGTTTACTTCAGAAAGTTATTTTTGGCCTGATTTTGGCCTATTGACAAAATAGGTGGAGCCAGAACTGTTTCTTTGCATGTTTGTTTCATCAGCTTGATTAGGGCTGGAAATGGAAAGATTCTGTGGCTCCAATTGTTAAATCTAACATAAAGAAGTAAACATTTCACTTTGTCCAGATATTTGTCACACTCCTTGACACTGGGTGCATAAGATGCTGGACATAGGATTTATATGGAGTTTATAACCATGTAGTTTAATGCCTACAAGCACAACCTGTAAACTTTTCATATTTTCCAGGGAATAGTGATAATTTAGATCAGACATAAATACCGTTCACTTGGCATACATAGGCCCAATTTACTTTTCAACATTATGGTGGCATGGTCTTTTGAATGGTGAAGGATATTATCAAGTTTCTGTATCACTCCAGTTTTAAACATTAATTTAGGGATCAAGTGAACCTTCACCTACATTTCAGATTGCTATTAATATACTTTCATAACCACTGGGTGGAATTCAGGACAAGTATGTTTCTGGCGAATTCATCTTTTATTTCTACATGCAGGTACACTAAAGAGCCAAGTTGGAGGAATTTTAACCTCTGCTACAAATACCACAACACCTTATATGCCTCATGAGAAATCTGTCCAAGAGTCAAGAAGCAACAGTTAGGACAGAATACGGAATGACAGAGTGGTTTGGAATAGGAAAAGGAGTAAGACAAGGTTGCATTTTATCACTCTGCTTATTCAACTTATACACAGAGCGCATAATGTGCAAGGCAGGGATGGAGGAATCACAATATGGGATCAAAATTGCTGGGATAAACATCAATAATTTGAGATATGCAGATCATACCACCCTAATGGCAGAAAGTGAGGAAGACATAAAGAATCTCCTGATTAGGTTGAAAGAAGAGAATGCAAAAGCTGGCTTGAGACTCAATATCAAGAAAACTAAGATAATGGCAACAGGCCATATCAGTCCCTGGAAAATAGATGGGGAAGAAGTAGAAGCAGTGACAGATTTTACTTTCTTAGGATCAAAGATCACTGCTGATGGGGATTGCAGTTATGAAATAAAAAAGCGACTGATTCTTGGGAGACAAGCTATGAGAAACCTGGGGAACATAGTGAAAAGTAGAGACATCTCACTACAAATAAAGGTCCGCATAGTCAAAGCAATGGTATTTCCAGTGGTAATGTATGGTTGTGAGAGCTGAACCATTAGAAAGGCTGAGCACAGAAGAATAGATGCCTTTGAAATGTGGTGTTGGAGGAAAGTTTTGAGAGTCGTCTGGACAGCAAGGAGAACAAATATGTCAATCTGAGAAGAGATCAGCCCTGACTGCTCCCTGGAAGGACAAATAGTAAAGATGAAGATGAAGTGTTCTGGACATCAAATGAGAAGAGAGGATTCACTTGAGAAAGCCTTGATGCTGGGGAAGGTGGAGGGCAAAAGAAGAAGGGGATGGTCAAAGATGAGATGGCTAGATGGTGTTGTAGACACAGTAGGCACAGTGCTGGGTGGGCTGAGGAGGATGGTGGAGGACAGGGGTGCCTGGAGGGTGGTGGTCTATGGGGTCGCAAAGAGTCGGAATCAACTGTGCGACTGAACAACAACAATAGATATCCTGGCTTCTTATTCCCAATTATTAGATATGAATATCAAGTATGCCAAGGAAAATGAAAATGTGAAGCGCTGATATATAAATAATTTTTTGTGAAGAACTGCAACATCTCCCATTATTGACTCAGATATTATATTTGTTGCAATATTTTTCACCATAAAGTAAGAACAGTTACTCACGTTCTCATTCTAGTACTAGTACCATTAACATTTATTTGGATCCTTCAGTGCTGCTTTACACAAAGTTTAGTGTATTGAAATGGCATTAGGGATGTACAATCCTTATCTATTCTTTCTGAAGGGAGTTCTGTCTTGCCCAAATGAAATTATGAGTATGTTCCCCTTGCTCAAATTAAAATGAGCTCAGTATTTACAAGCTGTCTCAGTGGGCATCTGTGGATTGGTGGGAGGAAATCCTCATCTGTGTGCCAAGTATGTTCTCCCAGGTAATAATGTCAGCATACACATACTGATGTTGCTATGGGGATGCACATCACTGTGTTCCTCTTGGGGACTCTAGAATGCTTTCATGTTGTGTTTATGGCCTGAACTTTTCATTTCTTTATGTAGTTCAATTTTTCTTTAATTTTATGTTCGCAAGCACTACCATAGCAAGAATTGTCAATACTATTTGCTGATTCCTGCCTCTCATTGACATTCAGAAAAAAAAGTACGGATTTATTTTTTAAAGGGCTGTTACTACACTTGCAGAAGAGGTCTGTGTAGGGTAAGGGATAATTTAATTATAGTTAAACAACAACAACAACAACAACAATAATAATAGAAACACAGAACAATGTAGTTTGGGCAATCTCTGACCATTGCTAGCAATAAATCAATAGCTAATTAATAGCAAAATAAAACAAGATCCAGGGCTTCTGTCAGTATTGGTGGAGGAAAGGTCATCTCCTTAGTTCTAAATTTGCTTAGTGTTGTGAGTGTTGGCAGTTTTATTGCCAGCTAGGCAAGGGCAGAGGATCCTGCAGCTAAGATTAGCTGACAGATTTAATGCCCATGATTCAAAATAGGCCTAGAAATCCTCTTTGGGAATGATGTCTGTATAAAGGGGTTGATCTAAATGGGAAATGAAGCCTGAAGTCACACCTTTAGCCATGTAGCAATTTTAATTCTCAGGTCACACAAGAATAACCTAAAGGTGGAAGATACTTATTAGCCAGCAAGAGCACTTCAAAGCAGCAAAATCACTTGCAACACAGTTTGGATTGATATTAGAATTGCATGTGGTTGCTAGGCATTATTTCTTTTTCTACTTCTATCTAATCAGGACATAGAAAAGTACTTTATGTCAAATCAGAACACTAGCCCAGCAAGAGCAGCATTGTTTATACAGAGAATGAAGCCTCCGTGGATAGGAATTAGGTGGTTTTGACTTTATCACAGGAATTATCCATTTCACACTTTCTGAGTTGTTGGAAGACAAATTTCACCTTGTCTCAATATTTCAAAGATGTAAATAAAGACATAATGAACATTTACAAATGTTTTTGTTCTCAGCGGAAAACAG
This sequence comes from Bradypodion ventrale, assembly GCA_035047345.1. Lineage (NCBI taxonomy): Eukaryota > Metazoa > Chordata > Lepidosauria > Squamata > Chamaeleonidae > Bradypodion > Bradypodion ventrale. The sequence goes on along the minus strand of JAWDJE010000004.1, from coordinate 142,363,177 downwards.
TTGGACATTTCAACACATAAAAAATATAGTATCACCATATATATTTTTCATTCTGCTTCCAGGTTTGTTTTTAACAGCAGCATGGAAAAATATTTATGTTTTGTGGAATGAACTTGTATTTTAAATTTATAAATCATGGTAAATAAGTACAGAAACTATCTTACAATTTATATACTGGAAGGAGAAAAAATAATCTGACAGTTTTATAGAAGCAGAGGTTAGCATAGCAATGCAGGTGGGATCCAGAAAAATACAATTAAGTCAAGACTGATTTCTCCCTACCTGTCTAATTGTGAATGTCTAAGTGCTAACTGTAACTCCCACAATTTCTGACCATTATCTAAGATGGCTATGTGTGGTAAAGGTTCTTCTTTTCTTTACTTCCTCTTTTACCCATTTGGGTGCCAAGGGTGATACAAGGTTCTGGCTCTGACACTTCTAGCGCCTTCCACTTGTGGTATTTGGTGTTCTTGTAATATGTCTTTGATGTTGTCTCTCTATCTTTCTCCTCTGGGTCTACTTTGTGCTTTATGTCCTCTATGCTCTATGTCCGTCTCCTCCTTGTATGATATGGAATTCTAAGACATTCTTTCCAAATGAGCAAATCAATTTATTTGTTTTCTATATAGTTTCATTCCAATTCTATTCCAATTCTTTCCCTTATAATCTTATTCCTGATTTTATCCCTCCTAGTCACCCCAACAGCCTTCCTCAGATATTTCATTCCATGGTGAAACAAAAACCTTCCTTCTCGCCATTTCATTCCCAAGAAATAATGAAGAGTAAAATCTGGAGGCAGGTTTCAGTAACTGCTTCTTCGGTAACTGCTTCACTCTAATGTCTGTAGAAGAAAGACTGGAGCATAATGACAGAGCATATAGTTTGCATATGTAGGGTCTCAGTTCTAGTCTCTCACATCTCCAGATAGTACAGGGGGAAACCAGTCTAAATCTTATAGAACAAGGCTTCCCAAACTACAGCCCGCAGGCTGGACAATTTTTTCTGGCCTGTTGCTACCACCCACACCTGTAAGTGGAAGCAGAAGCATTTATGTCACCCATAAAATGTACCAGTGCATGTGTAAATGTGCCCATGGCTGTTGTAAATGCAGAATTGGGTGCCTTTTTGGCTGTCATAAACACGCCCACTTCTGCTTCTGGGGTGTGTGGTCAGGCCCACTCAGCCGTTCGGGTGCATGGTCAGGCCCGTTGTGAAAAAGGGTTGGGAACCCCTGTTATAGAGCCTTGTGAGCCATTGCAGACTAAGGAGAGACACCTACGAAACTCCTGATGTTTTTGGACTTCAACCTCTACCACATTAGGCAGTGATGGTGAACCTTTTAGAGACCAAGCGCCCAAACTGCAAAACCAAACCCACTTATTGATCACAAAGTGCCAACACAGCAACACGAGAGGAAGGAAAGCTGCCGGGCAGGGGGATGGGGGGAACTCTGTGCTGGGGGAGGGAGGAAGTGCTCCCATTGGGCTGCTGGGCAAAGGGGTGGGGTGAACTCTGTGATGGGGAAGGGAGGAACCACTCTCATTGGGCTGCTGGACAGAAAGGTGAGGCAATCACTAATCTTTTGGAATTTTTTGAGAGTGTCAACAAGCATGTGGATAAGGGGGATCCAGTTGACATTGTTTATCTGGACTTTCAGAAGGCTTTTGACAAGGTCCCACACCAAAGGCTCTTGAATAAACTTGCCAGTCATGGAATAAAGGGACAGGTCTTGTCCTGGATCAGCAACTGGCTAAGGGACAGGAAACAGAGGGTAGCACTAAATGGACACTTCTCCAAGTGGAGGGAAGTAAAGAGTGCGGTCCCCCAAGGTTCAGTACTGGGACCCCTGCTTTTCAACCTCTTCATAAATGATCTAGAGGTAGGAGTAAATAGCAAGGTAGCCAAATTTGCTGACGACACTAAATTATACAGGGTAGTGAAAACTGTGAGAGATTGTGAGGAGCTCCAGAGGGATCTCTTGACACTGAGGGAGTGGGCAAAACAGTGGCAAATGAGCTTCAACACTAGTAAGTGCAGAGTGATGCATGTTGGGGCAAAAAACCCCAATTACATTTATAAACTGATGGGGTCTGAACTCTCTGCGACAAACCAAGAAAGGGACCTTGGTGTCCTGGTGGACAACTCAATGGAGGTGTCAACCCAGTGTGCCTCAGCAGTGAAAAAAGCAAACTCAATGCTAGGGATCATTAGGAAGGGTATAGAAAATAAGTCAGCAAGTGTCCTTTTGCCTCTTTATAAATCTATGGTGAGGCCCCATCTGGAATACTGTGTACAGTTCTGGTCGCCATACCTCCAGAAGGATATTATGGAGTTGGAGAAAGTGCAGAGGAGGGCAACCAGAATGATTAGGGGACTGGAACACCTTTCTTACCATCTGAGGCTGCAACGGTTGGGCCTTTTCACTCTTGAGCGACGGCGTCTAAGAGGTGACCTGATTGAAGTTTATAAAATCATGCACGGTGTGGACAAAGTAGATAAGGAAAAACTGTTTTCCCTATCGCACAACACTAGAACTCGGGGACACTCGATGAAACTTTTGGGTACTAGTTCTCAAACAAATAAGAGAAAGTACTTTTTCACCCAGAGGATCACTGGTCTATGGAACTCCCTGCCAGAAGAAGTGGTGACAGCTGTCAGTCTTGACAGCTTTAAGAAAGGATTAGACAAGTTCATGGAGGACAAGGGTATCAATGGCTATAATTATGGATACTTAAGGACAATCTCCGGGTTGGAGAGATAGGGAGGATATCTCTCAATGCCATTTCCAGGGAATCCTAAGCAGGTGAAGGCATCTCCTTGGGAATACTCTGAAGGTAATGGTGAGCCACTGTGTGAGACAGAATGCTGGACTGAATGGGCTGTGGCCTGTTCCAGCAAGGCTGTTCTTATATTTTCTGTGCTAGGGTGACTGCACAGGTGCCCACAGAGAGGGCTCCGAGTGCCACCTCTGGCATGGGTGCCATAGGCTCACCACCAGTAACATAAGGCAATACAAATCAACACAAAGAAACACAACAACCTTCTCACCATTTCACTCCCTAAGAAGAATGAGAGGCAAAACCTGGAAGCAGAATGAAAAAATATACTTTTTTTAAAAAATGAAAAACAGCATTGAAGCATTCTGGAAGAGCAAACTTTAATCGAGTTTTTGGCTGCATGTTGGTCCAGGGGGTGCAGATCAACGCAATTTGTCTTGGAATTATCAAATATCATACTCTTCAAAAACTTCTAGCTTGACTTTAGCTGGAACTATATTCTGAGAAGAGTGTGGTTAGCATGTCCCTAACTTTCTTTCTGTAAAAGTAAATAATTTATCCTGCTTTGTATGAATACCCAATCATTATCTTTTTGGTTAAAAAAAATATCCGTAGTCCGGTTGCCTCAATGAAAATGGAGGGGTGCACAGAAAGAGCGACCTCAAAGATTGTGGTATTTTTGAAACACAATTGGATGTACCCAGGGCAAAGTTCATCTTGTGCTGACTAATCTTTCTCACACTAGGTCAGGCAAAAGGAACGGCAGGATGAGCTCACAAAAAGGTTGCTTCATTTTGGCAGTTTTACATCTGGCCTCGACATGGAAGAAGAAGAATGAAAATGGAAACAGAACATATTTAAGAAAAAGGCCTGCAAAGCATTGTGGGGATGGGGAAGATGGACTTCTGTCCTTCTCCCCCTCACCTAGTTTCTTCCTGTCAAGCTTCAGTTACCCCTTACATCAGTTTATTGTGTGGTCCCTGCATCCAACTCTTCACTGCTTACCTCAACATCACTTACACTGTATACTAGCTCCATTTTCTATCCTTATTAGACCTTTTGTTCACCTATTTCCTCTTTAATGTTAGTACTGTATCTTGAATTCTTTACCATTTATTCTAGTACTTAAGAGAAGCACTGCATCAGCCACCAAACAAAAGACACCTAACGATCTTGGAAATATACCTTCCATCTTTGGAATGTTATTGTCATTGGACGTGTAAGTTCTTCATGAGCTGTGGCATTATGTAATTTGTGGAATGGTTCCATGCTGCAGCACTACATGGGGAGAAGGAAAGAGGGGAGGAAGAAGTCAATGATCAGTTACATGGCAAATGAGAAATCAATGGATCATATACCTCAGAACTGATTTCTCCACCAGCCTGCTATCCTCTTTCCTAGGTGCAAACCAACACCCAGCAGGAGAGAAATCTAAAAAGAGAAAGTGATAAATGGAGAAAAAAGAGAGGGCCCCCAAGGAAGGGGTCAGTTTGCAGGAAGAAGAGCTCTATCTCAAGCACAACCCTCAATTAACTCATTAGCAGATATGTAATGTCAGAATGCTTATTTTGCAAGAACTAAACCAGTGGTTGGCAACATAGAGCCCACAGGCCAGATTTGGCCCATCACTGTGGCACCAAATCATCTGGTGTGGGTTGCCCGCCTCACTGATTGGATCACAACCCTTCCAAAATGGTTCGTCTGGCTAGAACACAGGCTGGAAACCAACCGAGCTAGGACAGGAACGGAAATTGGGAATGGGCCAATTATACAGGTAGCAAGAGTGACTCCATGTTGCCTTGGCTGAGGGCACTGAGAGGAGCAGGCATAATCTCATTATTGTGGAAACTTCCAGGAGAAACACAAGCCTGTAACAGAACACATCAACTAGATACAGGGTCATTTAGATTGTGCAATCCTTTAGCAGGTGCAAATGTATACAGTAACTTCTTAGAGCTAGCAAATGTAACTTAGCCAGCAGAATGCCACATAGGCAATGTATCCTGTCATGAGGTCTCACACAGGATGTGAGGAGGGGAGACCTCCTTGTAATCCAATAAATACAGCCCTCCCGAGCGATTGAGATCGCCTGGCTTTCCTTTCAGCACTCCTGCCTCCCGTGCCTTCCTTCGCCTTCAGCACCCTGGACTTCGAGAGCCACTACAACAATCTGGCCTCTGCCCTCACTGCAGCTGCCACCACCACCAGAAGCAGCCACGGCTTCATTTATGACAACTGCAAGCACATTTACAACAGCCGCAGATGTGTTTACGGCAGCCGGGAACGCATTTATGACAACCGAAAATGCATTTACAACAGCTGCAGATGTGTTTACAGCAGTGTTTATGGCACCGGCACCATCATTCTTGTACTCTCAACTGTCTGAGGGAGTGTGACTCAGCCCCTGACTTAAAATGGTTGCCCACCCCTGCACTAAACATTTACAACTTAACAGAACCAAGCTTCATGATAAACAAACTTACCTCAAACAGGGCTCTTCTGTTACTACTTTTGTAAATAGCCACACTGATCTTCCGTTATTACTGGTTGTAAATAGCACACTGATTTGCAATTTTATCTGTAATGCCAACCAGCCATTGTGTATTTCTGTACCTGAAATGTATAAATTGATACCATGTAATCTCACTCTTATGTCTGATGAAGTGGACTTGATCCACAAAAGCTAACATTAAATTGCAGGAGTTAGTCTTTAAGATGCCACAACTTTTTTGCCTTTTTGTTTTGTTTTGTTTACTCTTTGATATGCTTGCACAGAATAAAAAAATTACCACTTCTAAAATTTCTATGTTATCTGAAACACACACATGCCAAGAGTGTGTGACAACAGTTTCCTTTCTCTGGTTATTTGCTTATGTTCTGTGAATCTTGACCTTGGAACCATAATGATAAACCCATCCAGCTGAAAGGGATTGCCTTGTGTCAATTCTAAAGTACATAGAAATTCAGAGTGTATAAAGTTTAAGCGCTTCACAGTGTTCATGTGGAATGATTTCAGCTCCAGCAAGCTTTTTTCTCATTAAGTAAAATGAAATGCAATGATGTATTAGCTGGAGTCATGAAATTAAAATGACTATACTCCAAGAAAGGGGATGTATGACAGTGTGTGATAATTGACTCTCAGGATGTCGCTGGGTTCATTTGCTCACACAATCAGAGTGTGTTGCAGCTTGGTTATACCCAATGTCAGTCAAGTGGAAACAAAATGCCATAAAACCAGAAGCCATCTAATTATATTCTAATTTTTAAACAAACTTTAACAACATTAACACATATTCAGTCTTTTTAAAAGGCCTCCACTTTAAGAATGTATTATATTGTGTTTCTGTATCCACGATTCAAAACACCAGAAAATGGTCCAGTATTGCTGTGCCATATCATTCCCATGCTGTCTAAACAACAGCAAGAGCAACAACAGCAGCAACAACAGCAGCAGCACCAGCAACAGCAGCACCAGGAGCACCAGCACCAGCAGCACCAGCAGTGGTGGCGGTGGCGGCAGAGGTGGTGATGGTGATGGTGATGATGTCAAATTTTACATAGCAAAGGGCAAACTGAATGTTGATGACATCAATGTTAGCTATAAATATGGTCAACACCAATGGTTTCCAACCTTGAGTCCTTAGACTAAAACTCCCAGAAGTCTTCACCATTGGCTGTGCTGGTCAAGATTTCTGGCAACTGTAGTCCAATAACATCTGGGGACCCAAGTTTGAGAATGAAAGCGTGGCGCCAAAATGGCCGCCGCGCTCTTTGCAGCCCCCCCCACCCGGACGCAGACATCCGGGTGAGTTAGGGGGCGTGGCCACCCCTCTATAAAAGGGGTGGCCACGAGGCAGACGAGCTGCCATTTTAAGAAGAAGCGACGGAGAGGAGAAGTTTCTCCGTCGCTCTTCGTTTCTCTTCGGCTCTTCAGCCCAGTCTTCGGCTGTTCAGCCATTTCAGCGCTTCTGATCCCCGGAAAGGGATCGTTTTCGGCAGCTATGCCTCCCAAAAGGAAGGCCCAAGCGACCAAGCCGCGGCCAAGAGGGAGGCACTTGCCTGGCTCTGTGCTTACTAGGGGGCAGCAATCGGGTCAGAGGACCGCGACTGCGCCACCCCCAACAGGCCCCCGCATTGGTGGCACCCACCGTTACCGGTGGGATGGGGCAGATTAGGGCATGGCCCTCGGCTCTCCAGCCTCAGGATGGCCCTGCAGGGGCTTCGGCCACTGGCCCGCAATTACCGGCCATGGGTCCAGACAATGGGGGAGGGCCTGGTCCGGTCACCCAGCAGGGCTTGCCTCCGGCCCCTCATGGGCCGGAGTTTTGGGCATGGCCCTATTCAGGACCTTGCACCCAGATAGGGGTCCCCAGTGTACCACCAAGTGGGCCGTTTGGCCCACCTTGCCCGCCTTATACCGGGGGTTCTGCGACTGTGGACGCATTGCTGGCACGTTTAGCCATGCTGGACTCCAGCAGGGGAGTGGCCAGATGTGGCCCCAGAGTTCGATTGCGGTTGCGAGCTCCGACGCCCGCCGTGGGCCGGAACCCCCAGTGGGGGCGGCTCACGGGGGTGCACCCAGTGAGTATCAGGTTCAAGCTAATGTCCCCACACCACAGTCCACTTCAGGTGTTAGTTTACAGTGGCCATGGCCTCGTTATGTCGAGGCGGGTGGGTATCAGTTCCCAGCTTACCCTGGTGCCAATGGGTCCAATACTGGCACAACATTGGGGGGGGGTCTGCCCCCAGGACTGTACCGGGTATCGCAGGCACTGTACAGGCACTGCTGCCAATGCCCCGGGTGAATACAGTGCCGGTGTTGGCATTGCCGACGGCAGGGTATTCCTTGCCCCTCGGGGATCATTTGTCCCAGGCCACGAGGGAAAAGATTTGGCGGGGGGAATATGTTGATATTTTCTCCCTATTGAACCATGAGCCCACTAAGGAAGAGAAGGAGGGGCAGGACGACAGAGACAAGGATCTGTCTCGTCATCGCAAGCCACCTCGCACTTGGGCCAACTGGTTACCCGCATATCTCATTTATATGGGGTGAACGGGGCTTGGACACGTGCACGCGTCTCCTCACTACATTTCAGACGCTAATGCAGGAACTTGGTGTCCCTTTAGCGCCCGAAAAGACCGAGGGCCCATCAACTACGCTCACATTTCTGGGTATTGAAATTGACACGGTCGCGCAGACATCCAGGTTACCTATGGACAAGGTCACACGGATCTCTGCGATGGTGTTGGCCTTGCTGGCCAAACGTAAGGTGTCACTTCGTGAGCTCCAAGTTCTACATGGTCATCTTAATTTTGCCTGCAGGGTGGTCACGCCTGGCAGAGCTTTTGCTCGACGCCTATGTGACGCCATGATTGGGCTATCGAGGCACCACCACAGGGTCTGACTGACCAGGGGCATGAGGGCTGACCTGTTGGTTTGGCTTAAGTTCCTGCGGGAATTCAATGGGGTATCATTTTGGAGGTCTGACCTCTTGGTCTCCCCTAGGTTTCAGGTTCAGTCGGATGCCTCTGGGTCCCTCGGATACGGGATTTATTTTGAGGGAAGGTGGGCCTATGGCCAATGGCCTCCAGCATGGCGGGGCACGGATCATCTATGCGATCTCACATTCCTCGAGTTCTTCCCGATACTGGGAGCTTTGATGCTATGGGGTGAGGAGTGGGCCAATTCAGTAGTCCATTTTTGATGTGACAATGCTGCGGTGGTCCACATTGTCAATTCTCAGACATCTAAATCACCCAGGGTCATGGGGTTAGTTCGCCAGTTTGTGTTACGCAGCTTGCGCCTCAATGTGCTCTTTAGGGCCAGACATGTACCAGGCATTAATAACGATATTGCTGATGCTTTATCCCGCCTGCAGATCCCCCGGTTCCGCGCCTTGGCTCCGGACGTGGAGGAATTCCCCTCACAACTCCCGGACGTGATTTGGACATTTGGCAAGGAGAGATGAACCGGGCGATCGGCATGTCACTCGCGCCCTGCACGCATAAGGCGTATCAACACGCATTTAATCAATTTAAACAATTTTGTATGCAACTCCGGTTGCCCCAAGTCTGGCCCATTCTTGTTGAACACGTTCTTCAATTTATGGTTTACCTACACAGTCTGGGCCTAGCTCCCCGCACCATAGCATCCAGGCTGTCAGCACTGGCATTCATGGCCAAGGTGAGGGGTTTTGCTGACAACATGACTGATTTTCGTATACGACATGTTTTGGAGGGCTGGACACGGGAACGTGGACGCCGCCTGGACACTCGCCACCCAATTTCCCCAGGGGTGCTTACACACCTTGCACGAGGCTGGCCTAACCTATGTTTTGACAGGTATGAGGCAGCTCTTTTTCATGCGGCTACCACGGTGGCCTTCTTTGGAGCGCTCCGCATCAGTGAGTTGGTACTACTGTCTAAGGCGGATGCGGCTCGTAGGGCACTGGAACTCGAAGATGTCTATGTCTCTAATGAGTGGGCTCAGTTGAGGATACGGTCCTCAAAAGTTGATCAGCACAGTGTAGGCAGTGGTGTTAGACTGCTACAATGTTCCCTTGCAGACATCTGTCCGGTTGGTGCCCTATAGGAGTTCCTTGCAGTGCGTGGCACGCACCCTGGCCCGTTTTTCTGCCACCAGGATGGGTCTCCCCTGACTAAATTTCAATTTTAGAAGGTGACCGGTAAGGCACTGTCCAGTGTTGGCCTCCCCGGGGCTCGTTACGGCACCCATTCTTTTAGAATAGGGGCTGCTTCTACTGCGGCTGCTTTTGGGTACTCTGAGGCTGATATACGCTGTATGGGGAGATGGGGATCTAAGTGTTTTGCATTATATGTTCGCCCTCTTCAGGCATGAGTACCAGTTAAGTCACTGTTCTCTTTTTCTCTTACAGACCCTGTGTGTCCCCGCACACCGGTGGCAGTATGGCTGGTGGGCCATAGCTATGTGCACTGGGCAGCGCAGTACGCTGCGGCGACAGAGTGGGGACCCCAGCTTGGACTGCGTGCCTCCGCATGTATCAGGTGGTATGGTAAGCGTGGAATGAGATGGCGGGAACTGTTGCCATTCCTTTTCTCCATCAGGGATGCTGAACCGCCTGATGTCCTTGTACTGCACCTCGGGGGCAATGACCTAGGCCAGGTCACTGGCCTTTCTTTAAAATATGCGATTTGCAGCGACCTAGCTTATTTGCATTATGTGTGGCCTTCCACAACGCTGCTATGGTCAGACATCATACCGCGTCACGCTTACAGAGAGGGTATTAACCTCCATGCCCTTGACCGTGCTCGCCGCTTGGTGAACAGGGCAGTGGCCCGGTTCTTTGCAGACAAGGGTTTGGGGCAGGTCATACGACACCCCACCATTAGTTTACAAAATTATAATCTTTATACAGGGGATGGGGTCCATCTGTCGGCTAGATGTATGAACCTCTTTTTGGAAGATTTGCAAGCAGGCCTGTTGACCGAGCTGACGGTCTGGGGGGGGGGGATGGTGAGTCTTTATTGAAGCCTCCCCGTGTGGCGGGTAGCACTGGTAAGGTAAATATTTATGACCCATAGGTATCCGGCAGGTTCGCAATTGACTGGCCAACACTTACACAGGTACAAGTTTAATAACGTTGACCGGTCAACGACGAACCAGGCAATGGGGTGATGGCAGGAGCTCTTCAGCATGCATCACCCCGTGATTTGACGGATACACGTCAGAGGGTGGGGTCAGTAGATAGTTTATTGACTACAGTCAACAATTTGTTTGTAGTAACAAACAAATTGATGCAAATGGATACATTGTAGCCAATTGCCGTTGGCAATTTTGGGAGGAACCTTACCAGTGTTACTGCGGCCTGCTTGCCTTAAGAATTATAATTGGTTGAGTACCAATTGAAATTTATAATTCGGACTAGGGCATGATTCAATAAATGTGGCCCAATGCCTTTATCCATATACCGGTGTCTGAGTCTTTCTTTGGGGGGAGCGCCTGCAAAGAATAGATACCCTCTAGTGCTCACTACCATTCATAATGAGACACCAAACAGGGGAGCAATCCCAGCAGCTGTCTCCTTTTTTCATCAGTTAACCACTTTTTACCCAAACACAAAGCAATTGTCAGAGCTGTCTTTCAACACATTCTATAGGTATTTCTCCATCATCGTTGCAACTATCATTCTCTTCTGCTGAGGAAACAATTGCTCCTGAAGAGCAACAATTGCTCTTGTCTCAACTTGATCATTCAGTATTGGGTGACCTTGCTGGTAGTCCAAACTCTTAATGGACTAGTCTCTTATTGCACTCAGCTTCTTTAACACTGCTTCCTGCCAGTTAACCAGTTCCATCTGCATATACTAAAGTATTGGTTTCTTTCACCAAGTTTTGCTCCTCTTCTATCTGAATCAAATCTAGTTTTCCTTATGATATGTTCTGTGTAGAGACTGAAACAATAGGAAAATGAAATATGCACTTGTCTGTCATGTTTACCTATGGAACAGCATTCTGTGTTGCCACACTCTGTCCTAACAGATTCATTTGAAATACAGTGCTGAAAAAGAGCTTTCTGGAGACCCAGGACTGTCAGAAAGCCAAAGAAGTAAGTCATAGAACAAATCAAGTCTGAACTGACTCTGGAGGCAGAAATGTCAAATCTGATGATATCATATTTTGGGCATATCATAAGAAAGATAAAGACTCTGTGCTAAAGACAGTCTTCTTCCATGTCTAGGCCAGATGTGAAACTGCCAAAATGAAAGCACCATTTGGTGAGTTCATTCTGCACTTCCTTTCACCTGATCTAGTGTGAGAAAGAGTAGTCGGCATTGCCCAGGGTATGCCCGATTTTGTTTCAAAAATACCACAATCTTTGAGGAGGCTCTTATTGTATACCCCAGTGGAAAAGACAGTAATGTTAGGAAATGTTGGACACAGCAGGAAAAGAGGGAGGCCAAACATGAGATGGATTGACTCAATAAAGAAATTCACAACTTGGATTTGCAAAAGCCAAATAAGCTAAAATACCTCAGTGTGACACTTGACAGGACACTTCCTTTAAAGCAGCACTGCCTGAATACCAAAGATAAAGTTAGTGTGAGGAACAAAATCATCAGAAAACTCACAAACTATAAATCAGAAACTCTACCATACATGCTGCATAAATCAGCTTTGGCCTCAAGAATTTCTGCTGGAAAGTATGCTGCTCCAGCATGGAGCGTATCCACACATGTGAAACAAGTTCACATTGCTGTTATTGAAGTCATGTGGATAGTGACAAGATGTCTCAAACCTACACCAGTTGGGAAAATATATCCTCTTGTTGGCATCATTCCTCCTAAGACAAGGAGAGAAGTAGCAGTGGACATCAAGAGAACTAAGCAAGAGAATGCACACCCCAAATGATAGCTATGAAGCAGCTTAAAAAGATTGGGGTGTTTTTCACACCCTGAGGTGAAGAGAGGTGGGCACAGAGAATGGCGCTTTTCATAAGAACATAAGAACATAAGAACAGCCTTGCTGGAACAGGCCACGGCCCATCCAGTCCAGCATTCTGTTTCACACAGAGGCTCACCATTTCCTTCAGGGTATTCCCAAGGAGATGCCTTCACCTGCTTAGGATTCCCTGGAAATGGCATTGAGAGATATCCTGCCTATCTCTCCAACCCGGAGGTTGTCCTTAGGTATCCATTATTATAGCCATTGATACCCTTGTCCTCCATGAACTTGTCTAATCCTTTCTTAAAGCTGTGAAGACTGACAGCTGTCACCACTTCTTCTGGCAGGGAGTTCCATAGACCAGTAATCCTCTGGGTGAAAAAGTACTTTCTCTTATTTGTTTGAGAACTAGTACCCAAAAGTTTCATGGAGTGTCCCCTAGTTCTAGTGTTGTGCGATAGGGAAAACAGTTTTTCCTTATCTACCTTGTCCACACCGTGCATGATTTTATAAACTTCAATCAGGTCACCTCTTAGACGCCGTCGTTCAAGAGTGAAAAGGCCCAACCGTTGCAGCCTCAGATGGTAAGGAAGGTGTTCCAGTCCCCTAATCATTCTGGTTGCCCTCCTCTGTACTTTCTCCAACTCCATAATATCCTTCTGGAGGTATGTTGCCTTGTGTTAGGGGCTGGGCGGAACACAGAGGTGATTTAAAGTGAGTCCAGCCTCTCAAGCAGCCTCATTGATTATTTTGTAGCTGATGACCAACCTGTCCACCCTCTTGTTCGAGAGTACTTATGTGGGTCACTGTTGAGGGTCCGGATATAATTTTTTGAGCCAAACTCCCAGATTGCCATTGACAGAACTGGGTAGTTTTTCAACTATCCTACTCTGGCTTATTCACTACCCTTTTATTGAGCTGGATGGTGGTAAATAGGTCATAATTAGATGGCAGATAGTGCTGGGTGGATGGAATTAGCAGTGAATCCTCAGGGTGTATATTGATGAGTTGGCACTGATTGCCTGGCGTTATTTGTGCAAATTCGTTGGGCATTCAGGGCACAATATGAAATAGCTTTGGAGGATGTCCAGCTTTTATTCATGTGAACAGAGTTGGAAATGAACCCAAGGTTGCTTCCCTGAATAACATCTGGCCAAGACAGTAGCTGACAAGGATCAGTGCTACACAGGGGCAAGCATTCGCTTATCCAGTACGGAGAGGGGCAGATTAACTTCTCCTGCTCTGGTATCAGATATAGCACTACCAGCCACAAACACCCCCCACCCCCCGTAGGTTAGGGGTTAATAAATTTAAATAAAATTGTGGCCCAGGACTTTTGACCATATTGAATGTGTCTCACCTCTTTATTTCATGGATGGGGGGATGCCCTTGACAACCATTCGGAGGCTGCAACTAGTCCAGAATGCAGCAGCTTGGTTGGTGATATGGTGTAGACGTTATGCCCGCACCTCGCCACTGCTTTGGGAGCTGCACTGGTTACCAGTTTGCCTCCAGGTGCAATTCAAGGTGCTGGTTATGACCTTTAAAGCCCTACATGGTAGTAGGCCAGGTTACCTAAGAGACCACATTGCCCTAAGAATGTCAGTCCATCCAACCAGAGCGGACTGGAGGGGCTCTTTAATTGTGCTATCAGACAGAATGGTGCATCTCTTTGGCTCAAGAAAAAGGGTCTTCTCCGCATCTGCACCAGTCCTTTGGAACCTCCTGCCAGTAGAATTATGGTTGCAGACAGAGTTGCTGCCCTTTAGGAAAGGTTTGAAAACCTGGCTGGTGGGGCAGGTATGGGGCCCTGAGGGCAATGTGGCCCCCGCCTGCTGGCTTCTATAATAAGATGTACCGCTCTCTTCTGTGGTGTGGATATGTTTTTAATGTGGGTGGTTTGTAATGGTTTTAATTGTTTTATATTTTTATGTTTTATTGTATGTGTTTTTAGATTGTTGGTAAGCTGCAGTGAGTCGGGCTTGCCTGAGTAGGCAGCATAGAAGTCGAAAAATTAAATTAAATTAAATTAAATTAAACATCCTCTGAATGTATACATATCTCAAGTCTGCCGGCTAAGATTCAGGAAGAGCTTTATGACAATAACAAACATTCTTGAGGATACACAAGAGCAAAACCAAATTAGAAGATGGAAGAAAGAGTTCACTGGACAAGGATTGACATTAACGAAGAATATAGCTGAGGAACTCAACCTCCCCTACATTGGAGGACCCTGAATAGGCTGAGGATGGTGGACCCTAAATGCAAGACAAACATAATCATGTGTGGGCTCTGGCAGACAACAACATGCTGTGTAAATGTGGAGGGAAACAGAATCCAGCTCACATACTGGTCTGCTGATTGCTACCAATGACATGTATCAATGAAGACTTAATTTTGGCCAACAACAAAGCCAAGAAAGTAGCTTCATTTTTGAGGTCCAATGTTTGATCTGGACACAAAAGAAGAATTAAAATTGGCCCTAATTGCAAATAAACCATAGGTATCAGAAACTGGATATCCACTTAGATATGCATACAGACAAGGATGTAGAACTTCATTCCACCCAAGGTCTGAATTCAATTTTAGCAAAGCAAAAGCAAATCACTTACACTTAGTTCACTCTCTGGGTGGTTCAGAAGCTAACAAGCATCATGATTTCATGGATGACATCATTTTTTATGTTTATTACATTATATTCATATAGGTTAAGTAAGGATTTTAAATCTGTTTTTCTTTTGTTTCTACGATGCTCTCTGCTTAGCCTAACCAGAGCCATTTTTAGTTGGCACCTGCCATTAAATGGCATCATCCCTTTCTTCTGGGAAAGTACATTTGATTCTTATTTCCAAGTACACTGTCTGGGAAGATGTTCTATCTCATGGCCTGAGATGGAACATAGATAGGATAGCCACCTGGTATCCTTTGATCTACGCAAAAAACCTGTCACTTTGAGAAGTCAATTAGGACTTCTCAAGGATACTTTCCCAGGAAAATGGTATAAAAACCAGAACTTTTGGTCTGTTCAAGACTCATTTTTTGAATCCTGCAGGAGTTCTGTATCTCTTTTTATCTGATAAAGACTCCCCTATCGGACCATCATGTATTGGTGGCGGGGCTCCACTGCACTTAGCCTATAATTCAGAATGATAGGACTTAGGTTTTGCAGAGACTTCAACTCTTAGAATTTATTCCAAGACTATGCTATTTTTCCTCTATTACTTTGCATTTATTGGACTCTGTTATTTTCTTCAATCTTTACCTATAAGGAGAGGCTGCTTTGGTGCGTGTCCAGCAATAGCGGCCACACTCGGCCTAACCATCCCAAACAGAGCTGGCCACACTTACCTTTTGACCGGCCGAGGGTCACCACAAGGGTCCAGGCTCTGAGAGTGGGGCAACCACTCCACAAACCAGACCAAAAAAACTACAAGGCCCAGCATCCTCCACGCCACCCCACCCCTCAGCCAATCAGGCTGAGAGATGCAAGCATGAAGGAGGCCGGGAATGTGCCACGTGCAGAAAATAAAATAAAGTAATGCCTCATGCAGCGGGAGCACAAGGCCACTGAAGGCGGATGCAACACCTCACTATCCCTGGAACACCAGCCCCGCCAAATCCACAGTGATGCCACCACCAGCCTTCATCCCCGGAGCAATCAGAAGAAGAGGGACTCCCCCTCCTCCCCGCTACCCTGTCAAAGACCTTATGAGGGCACCACCAACCTCAAGGTAAGTTGAGGGGGGAACAGAAGACAATGATTCATCAGGGGAGGCACTCTCCCTGGCGGATCACTGGCTGCCACCTTTGTATTACCCCCACCACTGTTTCGAAAGCTAACACGAAACAGTGGTGTTGGGTAATAGAAAGGCGGCAGCCAGCCATCCACCAGGGAGAGCACCTCCCCTCATGAATTGCTGCCTACTAATTTTGTTTTTTCCCCAAATAACTGTTTTGAAGGTTTACACGAATCAATCTTCAAAACAATTGAGGGGGGAAAATGCCTCCCCCCCCCCAATGCCGGGAAAGGGGGATACAGAAAAATTCCAACTCTCACCCTTCCCTGCTCCCCCCCAAACACCCCAGGCAGGGAAAGGGAGGAAAATCCATCCACCTCCCCACTTTCCTCCCTACTCACCCGGACACAGCCTCCTCACCTGCAGCCTCCTCTCTCTCTCTCTCTCTCTCTCCCTCTCTCTCCCCCCCTCTCTCTCTCTCACACACACACCTCTGCTGGGCTGCACAACTCAAACCTGCCCGGCTTGCCAGGCAGAATATGCTAGTAAATCATAAAAGGACATTGATTGTCAAGAGTGCTCATTCTTCTCCACCAGAAGCAGAGCAGATTAAATGGGAATATTTAACACTAGGGCCTTTTTCCTAAGAGAAGAATTACAGCTTTTGGGTTACTTTGTGGGAGCCATTGCTTGAGAAAAAACTTTGTTTCTAGACTTGGAATCCAGCTACAGGAGAGCGAGCTGCAGCCAAGGTAACAGCTTTACTCATACACACCTTACCCAGCTCCAAGGCCGTTATATTCTCCAAAATGAGATAAGGGTGCTTTTTGCATGGGAATCTGTAGTTCTGGCCCAAGAGGGACTTCGCAGCATTAATTTCATCTGTGGCACAAGTAACAGATTGCCATTTCCCTGTGAACCTTTTGCCCAGCTCCGCTGGACCTGCCTTTCTCAGCTTCACTTTGAGAAAGTGCACCCTTCTTGGCCTTGTTTGCTAAATCACTGGGTGTTCTTGACTGTGCGGCACCTATGGGCCTATGAAGCAGAGGGAGCCAAGGCATGCGCTGGCTGAGACTTACCCTGATAATGAGCATTTCAGTCTTAGGAATGTTCTGGTGAGGAGGCCTATTCAAGTGATGTGTGTGTATGTGCAGAAAAGGACAGAATAACACATACATTATTTTATCTGAAGATATTGTTTTGAGTAACTAAGGCTTAGGAGAGGCATTTTGGCTTTTTCCAGAATGGTGAAAAAGTATAGAAAAGCTTGGAGGCCACCAAATTATAGTGATTCAATGTGTAAGGGGGCATAGTCACTAGAGGGGTGGCGATTTTCAGCCCAAGGTTGCTTATCATAATTAGAAGTGATGCAAAAAGCAAGGAAAACTCAGAAAGATACCAAGCTGATAGCAAAGAAGGAGAGTAAGGCCCTACCTCTTAGAAATGATTATTTTTACCTTTCCTGCAGCAAAATCATTGAGTCAGTCATCAAAGTTTATGTTGTGATTGCAAAATCAGTAGTTTCAGACCCAAGAAAGACAAATGTGGAGGAGAGGGAAAAGAAGCAAGTTTAGGGAAGAACATGACCACTACATTGAATTTTAAAGAAAGAATCAATGAGAACTATTCCCATTGCCATTTTAGAGACTGTCACTCCCTCCTTTCATGGTGAATGCCTTACAAAACTGATGAAGGTTTTCTCCTGTTAAATGAAAAAGAGGGAAACATAAACCTAGAAGCAAGTGCCTATATCTTTAGGTGGTTACTGCTTAGCCTGTCACCTTCCATGATGTCTACCACATTTGGTCTGCCATTTCCTTTTCTGTTTCCTTTCCTTTGTTAAGGAGAATGAGATTTCCCTGAAGGTCTGAAAATTCACAACTGAGGGCACAAATCTGCTTGAGGATTGGATTTGTGTGTGTCAAAATGAACACTCGAGCCCTTATTCAATTATGGAGTGAGCTGGTGGTACCAATGCTCATCCCTAGCTCTAAATCTGGAGTTTGCGCCATCCATGATGTTTGCCTATTGACTTATTTTTGAAGAAATGAAACTTTGAATATTTTTTAAAAAATCATTTCTAAAATAATATGAATGCTAGACTCAACTCTACCACTGACAGCCATCCAGCTCCATCTTGGGGCTGAAGTGGAAACTAATTATGACATAAGATATACCCACATTATCTCAAAGGTAAATCTACTATTTGGAGCATCAGTGAGGATGCTAGCACAACATCTCAAACTGCTAAGTGTAGTGATAGCAGGAGGAGCTGCCATAGCTGTAAATTCAATTAATTTGAGATAATTGAATTAATTGAGATAATTGTCATACCAGTTTCTAGGTGGAAAACAAAAATGGTAAAAAAAGGATACAAAGGGAATAGAGGTTCAGTTGCCATGGTGTAGTATTAGCAAAGCCACTGATTGGTAACAAAATTCCTGATTAAGGCAATTTGTGGTGATACCTTGACAAACCATTTGCCACATCATCTATTCATGATTAAATTTCTCAGTAAAGCCTTGTTGTCTTTGAATTGCCTTCTGATGTGCTTAATGAAATTTCTGCAAGTCGTGCTGTGTGGAATTCCCCTCCCGCCATTCTCTAGCTTAATATTATTACTCGTGATTACAGCCATGTGCATAATTCACCAGAATCATTTATTCAACAAATTGGATCTCTCTTTCTGTTTGTGCAGTGTCTGTAAACAAAACTAAATTATTTGCAAATGTATTCACTGAATAATTCTTAGTCAGCAGGTACATAGACTCTTGTCAGGCTATGGAGTTTAATATAAAACTAGAACTGCAATTTTATTATATTTTATTTTAGCTAATCTTGCTCATCAAGTGTCATAGGAACAAAGAAACCAGCTTTAGATAAATCTAGACACTGATTTCATATCTAATCCATATAAAATTTGGAATAACCAGAAATAATGAAATCTCTATTACTCTTTCTATAACAGAACTGTAAGCAAAAATTTTCTTCTCCTGTATCAGAATCTGAATATTGGCATTCCTCATGGCAATCAGCCATGAAGACTGTCCTGAGAATATAATGCAGTGGCCTTTCATCTGCCTTCCATATTACAGTACGACACCTATGTCACTGATTCAGTTCTGCGTGTCACTTTTTGATCCTGAGCCCTTTTGGCACGCAAAGCCCTCATAAGCCACAGGACAGTATTGATGAAGCTGCTGCTTGTCTATCAAGATGGATTCAAGTGGGATCTAATCCACTTGGGGACCATCTCCTTCCCTGTGGACTTTGGCACCCAAGGTCATTAGTCCTCAGGGTTGTCAGGTTAGTTAACCACTGCCTGACACTTGACATTGAGTCGCTGACAGTATGATCTCTGTAGCTGTCAAGGCACAGCACCTGGCTATACATGCATAAGTACAATTAGAGAAGATAATCTGATTCCACCCCCTTCCTCATTGCTCTCATGTGAGCAGTGATGTGGCTAAAGGGTAGGTTTCTGCTCATGTATTTGCTTTACACATGAGGAAGAGCCCTGATTTCCCAAGGTTCCTGTTCATGCATAAAGCTTCCACTCAAGCAGGAACCTCTCTTCTTCATACACATCACTGCTTAGGTGAGCAAAATGATAAAGAACAGGACAGGTCCAGCCTCTTCCTTCTAAGCAATAGATAGCAATAGAACAGGGCTGTAATTCCACATCACTTATTTTACTACATTAAAACAACACATTCTACATTTATACAGCACATTTACAGTTTGCACGCAAACACATGCTTTTGAGAATGGTTCTAAGGAGCATGTGCTTTCCATTTCTCACCTATGCCCTAAGTCAGGGGCCAGCAACTTTTTTAGACTGGGGGCTGGGTCATACTCCCTCTACCATAAACGCTGCCATAAACACATCTGCAGCTGTCATAAATGTGTTTATGGCTGTCATAAACAAGACTGTGGCTGAATCCGGCGGCATTGGTGGTGTTGGTGGCAGCTGGAGTGAGTGTGTGGGCCGGATCTAGCCCACGGGCCATAGGTTGCCAACCCCTGGCCCAAGTGGTAGACATACTAGAATGAATCACAGAACAACTAGCATAGAAGCTAACACTCAAAATGTGTTCCCATGAAAACCTCAGGATGCAAAATGAGGAGAATGGCTGATGCTGTAACAGAGAAAGCAGGAGAACAGGATCCTGGGTTTTGTGTGTGGGACCAAAGACACCAGGACAGCCGAAGAGCTGGCTTAACACAACTTTATTACATGCTGGTCAGAGGGAACATGAGGTAATGGCGGACGAACAGCTCAATATATACAGTGGCTATACATTTGAATGTGGCTCCTTGACAGTCTATTGGCTACTGTCCGCGTGACGTCATTGCAGGTCACGCCCTTCTTGTCCAGGTGAAGGTGATGGCGGGAATCTTCCCGCGCTGTTGTTTTTAGGTGAGTCTGGACCAATGAGCTTGGACGCTCACTATTGCCATCTGGTGGTCACTAGCTCGCGTCCTATTAGGGTTACAGTGATGCAGCTGATGGTTATCATGTTACAAGTAGAAGGATACATTGGTTACACATGAATAGGTACATTGTATAAGGGTACAGTGTTTGAGAACACAACATCCCTCCCCCCTAGGATGAGACGAAGTCTCTCAGCCAAGATGGCTTATTGCAATTGCGTTTGGGCCGCGATGTGGGCTGGCCCGCCCTGGGGGCGCTACCGCTTCCGTGTTCCCCGGTCCCTTGTCCTGTAATGGGAGAGGGAGACTTGTTAGAGGCTTGCTGCGGTTTTGCAGCTTTAGGGGAACGGACAAACTCCATTGTGGGCAGACCGGGGGCACTAGGGGCTAACGTAAAACCCCTCTTCTCACTTGGATGGGTGGGGGACCACTCCGAAACCCCCCCCCGGCTCTGAAACTCAAAATCAAACTCTGCTGGGTGATCCCGCGGGGTATCTATGAGGACAAATTCCTTTTCCTCCCCCCTCGGTGGGGACGCATGACCCCCCTCTCCTCCCCCTTGGGCTAAACGGGTGGGGGAGAACCCTAACGCTGAATCCCTGTCTGTGCTTTCTGAGCCCTGCCTCTCTGGGACCCGGCTCCGGAGCTGGTCCGCATGTCGCCGCCACAGTAGACCCGTGCTGGTCTCCACGCGGTATGATACGGGACCGGTCTGCTCCACGACAACCCCCGGTACCCAGGCTGGCCCTGCGCTGGCGTAGTTCCTGCAATGCACGGGGGCGTCTACGCTGAAACTCTTTGTGGCCTCTAGCCCGATGTTCCTCCCCTTATCTTCTACTCTCGTGGGGTCCAGCCTGGTGAGAATGGTGGCCAGTTTCCTGCGCATTAAAAGCTCCGCGGGGGAGTATCCTGACGCCAACGGGGTCACCCTGTACCCTAGCAGAAACTGACACACTTGCAGGTTGAGGTCCCCGGGGCCCATGCGCCGCAGCGTGTCCTTCGTGATGCGTACGAGGTGCTCCACTTGGCCATTGGTGGCTGGATGGAAAGGGGCGGAGGTGATGTGCCGGATGGCGTTAATCTCTGTGAATGCCCTGAACTCAGCGGACGTGAAGCAACTAACGTTATCGCTAATTAGAGTGTCGGGTATGCCGAACGTCGAAAAAATTCTCCGCAAATGCTTTATAGTCGCGGCCGAGGAGGTGCTCGTGACTGGGATGACCTCCAACCACTTAGAGAAAGCGTCCACAACAAGGAGAAACAGAGTTCCTCGGAACGGGCCCGCGAAATCTATGTGTATCCGGGACCACGGCCCCTTAGCTGCGTCCCACTCCCTGTGGGGAAGATGGGCCTCCTCTGGTCTGGAGCATTGGCAACGCTCACAAGTGCCGACCATGTGCTCGATGTCGGCGTCTAACTGGGGCCACCAAAAGTAGCTCCGGGCCAGCGCTTTGGAGCGCACAATTCCGGGGTGGCTGACGTGCAGCAGTTTAAGCACCTGCGGCCGGAGGGATGTGGGGATCACCACTCGCTGCCCCCACAAGAGACACCCCCTCTCTAGGGACAGCTCCAACTTTTTCCTGAAAAATGGGATGAATTCTTCTGCTGGGGCAGACGCTGGCCAGCCTTTCTGTACCCAGGAGCTAACCGCCACCAACGTCCTATCTCTGCTTGTCGCTTTAGCAATATCGGCGGGTACTATGGGGGGCGAATCTAAGACTTCAATCATGAGCACCTGGCGGTCCGGCTCCTCCTCGCCCACGTGGCTGTGTGTCTGGGGGAGGGGGGACCTCGACAGGGCGTCCGCATGGCTGATCTCTCTCCCGGGCCGGTACACCAACGCGTGCTGGTAGGCGTTGAGAAAAATGGCCCACCTGAGCATCCTCGGGGACAGGATCTGTGGCGTGGGCTTATCTGCAGTGAAAATGCCTAGTAGGGGCTTGTGGTCGGTCACGATGGTGAAGGGGCAGCCATATAGAAAATCGTGAAATTTTTTGGTCCCTGCAATTATCGCCAGCGCTTCCCTGTCTGTCTGGGCGTAATTCCTCTCCGCTTGGGACAGGGACCTGGAGTAAAACGCTATTGGGGCCTCCCTCCCATTTTCCAACACGTGGCATAACACTGCCCCCACCCCCACCGGGGATGCATCACAGATCAGTACTACCGGCCGTTTGGGGTCGAAATGGGTCAGAATGGCGTCAGACGCCAGGAGTTGTTTCAGTTCCGTGAATGCCCTCTCCTGGTCATCGCCCCACTTCCATGCCGCATCTTTCTTGAGCAACTTGTGAAGCGGCTCAGCCACCACAGCCTTCCGAGGAAGGAAGGAGTGGTAGAAATTTAAGAGCCCTAGGAACGACTGCAACTCGGGCTTGGAGGTGGGGCGAGGGGCTTTCTTGATGGAGGCCACCTTGGATTTGGACGGTTTGATCCCCTCGGGTGTTACTCGGAACCCTAAGAACTCAACCTCCTTCGCGAAGAAGACGCATTTGTCTTTTCGCAACCTCAACCCCGCCTGTTCGAATGCCTCCAGGACCTTGTTTAGCCTTTCAGCCAACTCAACTTCACTCCCCCCCCGTTATCAAAACATCATCAAAATATGGCAAAACGCCATCCAGCCCTTTGAGGAGGCGTTCCACGAGCGACTGGAAAATTCCAGGCGCCGAGTTCACGCTGAATTGGAGGCACGTCACCTGGAACGCCCCCTTATGCGTGACTATGGTCTGTGCAGCAGCTGCGGCAGGGGTTACCATGAGTTGCTGATAGGCCTGTGCCAGGTCGAGCTTAGCGAAACACTTTCCCCCATGTAACCTGGCTAGCAAATGGCTGACCACCGGCACCGGATACGCATTAGGGCGGATTGCCTTATTAATGGTGCACTTATAATCGGCGCAAATGCGAACCTCCCCATTGGCCTTCAATGCCGTGACAATTGGAGTTTCCCACTCCACAGAATCAACAGGAACAAGAATCCCCTGGCCCACTAATTTGTCCAGTTCCGCCTCTATCTTGTCCTTTAGTGCAAAAGGCACTCTGCGCGGTTTGAGTCTTATTGGGCGGACCTCCGGGTCCAGGTCGAAAGTTACTGGGGGTCCATTGAATTTCCCAAGTCCCTTTTTGAAGACTTCAGGGTGCGTGTTGCACACCCTCTGTATTGGGTCAGTCCCAACGGCGTGCACCCCCCCAATGAATAGACCCAGGGGCTGAAACCATTGAGTCCCGAGGAGGCTGCAATTACCCCCCTTGAGAACGACTAGGGGGAGTTCCGCGGCGTGCCGCTTATACTGGACCTGGAATTTCCCAACCCCCAACACCGGGATACTGTTCCCTTGCACGTCCCGAAGCGTGGACCTCAACGCTTTGAGCTTGGGCCGTACGCGGGGGGCAATTCTCAAAAACTCCCTTTGGGAAATGAGGGAATATGAGGAGCCAGAGTCAATCTCCATCTAACAGGGGCCCCTTGCACCAGTACCTCAACAAAGTAACGGGGGTGTCCCATGGACACGCTGAAAACTGGGGCGGAGGCGTCGCTGTCGTCGGAGATGCGGCCCACGCCGTCCTGCTTCCTCGTGGGCCGAGCGCCATCCTTTGGTCTCGACGAGCGATCTGGCCTCGCTGAGCGGTCGGGCGAGCTCCTCCGGTCCTTGCGTCGTTGTCTGCAGACTTTGGCGATGTGCCCGCGTCGCCCGCAGTTGTGGCACTCAGCTTTTCTGAATGGGCACCTGGCACGGTCGTGGGCCGCCCTGCAGCCGTCGCAACGCCGGCCCTCCTTCCGGACCCTCCGGACGTCCTCGTCGTCGCTGCTTTCGGCGGACGATTTCGAAATTCGCCGGGCTGCGTGCACCAAACTCTCCATTTTGTCGGCCTTCGGTCGCCAGTCCTGGAACTCTTGCACCCCTGCGTTCGTGGCTTCCATGGCCTGTGCCGCTTTCAGGACCTCCTGCAATGTGGGGGGCGGCTCCTGATTCATCAGCGTGCGCTGAATCTCGGCATCCTTCAGGCCGCATAGCACGCAGTCCCGGAGGGTGACTTCCAAGTTCTCCCATTTGCATGGGCCGGCAGCCAGACGCAGGGCCGCTACGAAAGCGGCGACCGACTCTCCAGGCGCTTGGACTCGCCTCCAAAACGCGCTCCGAGCGGGAAACATCACCACCGAGGGCCGGAAATGGTCTCGCAACACCTTCAGGAGCTCTTTGGCCTTGAATTCAGCCGCCTTTTTGGGTGCGATGAGATCAATCAATACCCTCTTGCCGTCGTGCCCGAGCATTCTGGTGAGGATGGCTCTTTTCTTCGCCTCGTCCGTAACCTCGAACTCCACCAGCGCGCCTTGGAAATCCATTTCGAAGAGTTCCCAATCTTGCGGTTTCTTGATGTCAAAACCGGCGTATGTCTTGGTCCCGTGGGCAGCCATGATCCCACCTTCGTCGCCAATTTTGTGTATGGGACCAAAGACACCAGGACAGCTGAAGAGCTGGCTTAACACAACTTTATTACATGCTGGTCAGAGGGAACATGAGGTAATGGCGGACGAACAGCTCAATATATACAGTGGCTATACATTTGAATGTGGCTCCTTGACAGTTTATTGGCTACTGTCCGCGTGACATAATTGCAGGTCCAGGTGAAGGTGATGGCGGGAATCTTCCCGCGCTGTTGTTTTTAGATGAGTCTGGACCAATGAGCTTGGACGCTCGCTATTGCCATCTGGTGGTCACTAGCTCACGTCCTATTAGGGTTACAGTGATGCAGCTGATGGTTATCATGTTACAAGTAGAAGGATACATTGGTTACACATGAATAGGTACATTGTATAAGGGTACAGTGTTTGAGAACACAACACTGGGAGAAGTGGAAGACATTTTCCCCTGGAAAGAAACATGGACCATTGTAAAGAGCTGTACTGAAAGTAGGCACCTGAGCCTCCTACACATGTCAAAATTGGAGAGAGTCTTCTGCTGACTCTTCCCACAAGCCTCTCCAAGTTTGGTAAAGTTTGGAGTTAGAGCATACCTGTCAAGTTTTGGACATGAAAATAAGGGAAATTTTGGGCCATGCCCCTCTCCCCACTAGGCCACACCCCTCCTCTGTAAATTCCAGGCACATCCAAGAGCCTAGAAGAGTAGGGGAGCCACCAGAGCCAGGGAGGAGTGTTGGGCTCCCCCTACCCCCTATGGAAGAAGAACCACCCCCTAGGCACTCCCCCACTCCCCTTAGCATGACTGCTGTCCCTCGTGGGGAATAAGGCAACAGGCTCTACAGGCCAGCCTTACTGTAATAATTCTATTTTAAATCTCTTTCCACATTCTCTGCTGTGACAGCATTTCATATTATGGTGATTTTTCATGGAACTGTTTTTTTACACTTTAATCACTTAACTGTCTACTGTCTTAGCCTTGTGTACCTCAATTTCATTTTTTTAAACTCTGTGTTTAAGGCAGGGCCATTGAAATAACCTCTTTATGTTGTATGCAAATATACTTTAAGCCGATTGAGACAATTGGCTTCAAGTATATTTACATACAACATAAAGAGGATATTTCTGTGGTCCTCATACCTGTCATGTTTTGGGAAATTTCGTCAAATAAGGGAAATTTCCCAGCCAAAATGGGAAACTGGACAGCTATGCTTATCCTGTGCTGGCCTCCAGTCTAATTGCAGTCTAACTAATATGAGATGACGGCGGGAAAGAGTGTAAAATACTGGGGTTTGACAGACATTTCCTGAAACTTGACAGATATGGTGGTCCTGCTTTAAACACAGAGTTTTTAAAAATGAAATTGAGTTACACAAGGCTAAGGCAGTATACAATTAAGTGATTAAAGTGTAAAAAACAGTTCCATGAAAAATCACCATAATAGGAAATGCTGTTGCAGCAGAGAATGAGGAAAGAGATTTAAAACAGAATTATTACAGTAAGGCTGGCCTGTTTCCTTGTTCTCTGTGAGGGGAAGCAGTGGTGCTAAGGGAAGTGCCTAGGGGGTGCTTCCTCATCCACCAGGGGGATCCCAACACTCTCTCTGGCTCTGGTATGAGGAACATACCTCATAAATAAAGATATAACAATAATACAATAATATACGGGAGATTTATATGCTCCCCGGAATTTTTTAAAAATATGTGAGATTATATTAAAAATGAGACAATGGGAAGAGGGGCTAAATTACGGGGTTTTCCCAGGCAATATGGGATACTTGACAGCTGTGAGTTAGAGTGTCTGAGTTATGACCCCCAAATCACTCATTGAACTTTCCCCAAACCAGCTGGTGGTGGCCTAAATTATTTGTAAAGGTTGCCCTTGCTCGAAAGCCAGTGATATATGACTCTAGGGTATAGTATAATATTTTAAATCCAGTTCAGAAGGGTTTCATACCCCCTGGACTTGTAGAGTTGCCAGTTTTCAGGGTATTGGCCAAAGTCTCAGATAATTGTGACACTTCCCAGATGTCCAAACAGGGAGATAAATCTCAGGATGTGAAGCACTAAAAGAGTAGAAATTTTGTTATGTAAGTCTGTATGCCCATCCCCACTGATCCTCCTTTAATATTCCCATGTTAGCTGATTAACTGGGTTTTTCCAAATTCCAGGATTATCACTTTCCACAGATAGATGATCTACTAGCAGTTCCACCCAAGGCTTTGTCTGTCCCACCTCTACAACTTCATAAGGATAATCCCGAGTGATATGACAATGATAGAAAAAATGACAATAATCCACAAAAAATATCTGTCCTATAGTGCAAAGTTATGGCCCTAAAATCTCAAGTAATAGAGTATAGCTGAATTAGCAACTCCATCTGACAGAATCTCACAAAAAAAGTCCCATTTAAGACAAGTGGGCAAGTCTGGCCAGGTTATCCTGCTATGGTAATAGAGTAGACCATATTGCCAGCATCTAAACATTGATTGTCAAAGTCCACAGGGTAGGGTGATGGTCCCCAAATAGATTGAATCCCACTTCAATCTATCTTGATGGAGGGCAGAAGAGTCATAAATACTGGTCTGGGTCTGATGTGGACTTTATATGCCAAAAGGGCTCAAGACCAGAAAGTGATTTGCAGAATTGGATCAGTGGTATGAGTGTCACAATGCGATGCAGAAGGCAAATGGAAGGTCACTGCATTATATTGTCCCCAGGACCATTTTCATGGCTGATTGCCATGATGATAGCCAATATTCAGAATCGGATACAGCACTTGAATAAGAGGACAAGTGGGATGAAATGATATTGATCTGACAATATGACACAGCCTGTGAAAGTACTATACAGAAATATATATTAATAGTAATAAGACAAAATAATTCCTATAAATATATGAAAAAACTAATATGTTCCATTTAATAATATTTTGTACAAAAAAGAACAAAAAAAAGAACAACATGGAGAACATTGGACCTGTCATGCCAACCAATCTTAAAACCAAGTGATTTTCTCTAACCTTTCCCTCCCCTCATTCACAAAAATACTAAAGAACCCTGTCTTTTTAATTTTGTTAATCTACAATCAATACAACAATGATTCCCCACTTCCATGAATCATTCATTTACTATAGGGAAAGCCAAGAGTAAACAAAATTGAGGTTTGATTGTCTGGGCGATAAAGCGGAATAAGTTCAGATCCTGTCTAATTATCAGTGAGGGCACATCCTTAGGTTTGTGTGGTTAACCAATATTCCTTTGCACAAACCAGATGCACTTTAGACAATTCAAAAAGTCCCTAAGGGCACCGTAAATGTCATTGAGTACCATGTTGAGACTCTAATTGCATTGTTGGTGACATTTGTGGTCTCAGAACAGCTAAAGGAGCCTCCTCCAAGCGATTGTTTTAAATTGCATCAGAAAAATCAATAAAAGCTGGATTCATCGCTGCAACATTGAATGCAATTCCTGCTGTTTAGTACTGAATAACAGGTAAGAAATTAAATTTTAAGTAAACTTTTGATTCAAAATGATAATTGCATGGAGGTCACTTTCCCTACAGCTGAATATCTCATACAATGCCCCTCTATAAATCTGGCTACTAATACTTTTCACTATGTTCCCCAGGTTTCTCATAGCTTGCCTCCCAAAAATCAGTTGCCTTTTTATTTCATGGCTGCAATCACCATCTTGCAGTGACCTTGGATCCTAAAAAAGTAAAGTCAGTCACTGCTTCTACTTCTTCCCCATCTATTTTCCAGGGACTGATAGGGCCTGTTGCCACTCTCTTGATTTTCTTGATGTTGAGTCTCAAGCCAGCTTTTACACTCTCTTCTTTCAACCTAATCTGGTGCTTCTTTAGGTCTTCCTCGCTTTCTGCCCTTAGGGTAGTATTATCTGCATATCTCAAATTGTTGATGTTTCTCCCAGCAATTTTGATCACAAACTTGTGATTCATCCATCCTTGCATTGCACATTATGTGCTCCCTATATAAGTTGAATAAGCAGGGAGACAAAATGCAGCCTTGTTTTATTCCTTTTCCTATTCCTAATCACTCCGCCATTCTGTATTCTGTCCTAACTGTTGCTTCTTGACTCATGTACAGGTTTTTCATGAGGCATATAAGATGTTCTGGTATTCCCATCTCTTTAATTACTTGCCACATTTTGTTGTGGTCCACACAATCAAAGGCCTTGGTGTAGTCAATGAAACAAAAGTAGACTTGTTTCTGATATTCCTTTGTTTTCTCCATGATCCAACATATGTTGGCAATATGGTCTCTAGTCTCCCTGCCTCTTCGGTAACCAGCCTTCACTTCTGGTAATTCTCTTTCCACGTGCTGCTGAAGTCTATCCTTTATTATCTTGAGCATGACCCTGCTAGTGTGTAGGATGAGAGCAATTGTTTGATAATTTGAACATTCTTTGGCATTGCCCTTTATTGGGTTTGGAATGTATACTGATCCTTTCCAATCCTGTGGCCATTGTTGTGTTTTCTAAATCTGCTGGCATATAGAATGCAATAATTTGATTTCACCACCTTTTAGGGCTTTGAAAAATTCAACTGGGATACCATCATCTCCCCTGGCTTTGTTGTTTCCAGTGCTTTTTAGGGCCTTCCTGTCTTCATTCTCTAGAATGTCTGGCTCAAGTTTCATGTTCTTATCACTGTGATTATCAGGGATGTTGAGGTCCTTTTTGTATAGTTCCTCTGAGTACTCTTGCCATCTTTTCTTAATCTCTTCTGTATCAGCTAACTCCTTTAACTTTCCCTTTTCCCTTTACCATTTACTGGATTGTGCATGGAGGGTCTGTAATTCTAAAATGACATTACGAAATAAATTTTTGCTTTTTAATGTGCTTATTTGTATGTGTGTTTTATGGTATCTTGTGTAATGAAAGAGAATCAAGGAGAAACAGAAAGTGTTTTCATGCATTTCATGTATTTTCCAATACAGTAACTGACTCAGCAATGGGAAGCAGAAATACAGTACAGTAGTTAGTTACCAAGAAAATGTTCATGTTAGTTTTGCAAATTGGCATACCAGTAACTGTACCAATTGCTTGCCAGCCCAAAATAGTGAGTAATAGAACAAGTTGTTTTAATAAATAACATTCCAAGCTTTCGTCATAGAAATGAAACAGTAACTGCCCAACAAGATTTTTCCCCTGTTCTTGATGTACTTTTTTCTAGGTCTTTTCCCACTGTATGATAGTGAGATATTCCATGGCAGAATTTATTGAACTCAACTAGCAATTTAATACCGAAAGCATGTTATTAGGGGTTTCAAATGAAATTAGAAATGCCATTTGACACACACACCCATCCACCATCCAAGGCTCCAAAATAACACTTTTCCGAAGGTTTAAATCCAACTTTTAATGAATAAATCACATTTAATACCACATTCCAGGTGCGAGCTGATCAAGATACGTGCTACTCAGGCAGCATCCAAACCACGACCCCTGCCAGATTATTTTAAATGTGCAGTGTTGATAAGCATTCATCATTGGTTCTTGTCATGCAGTGCACATAGGCAGCATGCTTATGCCCATGAATCCTGTCCAACACAGTGTCTTCAGCTTCCACTGTCCATAGGTCCTCTTGGTATCAATTAGGCTGTCAAAAACCAGTTTTTGTATAGTCTGTGCATCTCTGCTTTAACAGGTATTGCCTATTTTGGGATGTTAAGATGGTCTACATTATACAGTTTAATTTGGATATACAGGGCTGATGTTATGGGCCCCACAATATGTCCCATACTGTATTAGAAGGAACAGGGTTCTTTTAATATATCAGAAGCATTGACTGGATCTTCACCCTAAAATGCTGTAAAATAGAGGATGCTAGAGGTCTCTATGATATAGTTACTAATGCGACATATATGGATGATGATCAGACAAGTTAATCTATTTTGAGCTGCAGGTCTATCAATCTCAACAGCCACCTGCTGTGACTGAATACATTCTCTGTAACTTCTAAGGTGAGCAATAATCTCTTCTTTTTTCATCATAAGCAAAAAGGGAAGTGAGGATTTTAATTATTGAATAAGCTGCAGCCTTCATGTAGCTGTCAAGTTGTATTGTTGAAATATGCCTCTGGTGGCTAACCTTGGCACTACAGATGCTCTTGGACTTCAATTACTAGAAGCCCAAGTCAGCACTCCTGCTGATCAGGGCTTCTGGGAATTGAAGTTCCAGAACATCTGGAGTGCCAAGGTTAGCCATCACTGGTATATGCCATCAAGTCATCTCCAACCTATGACAACCTTATGAATGAGAGCTCTTCAAAATGTTCTGTCCTTAAAAACCTGGCTCAGCTCTTGCAAACTAAAGCCTGTGGTGCCCTCATGGAGTCAATCCACCTCATATTTGGTTTCCCCTTTTTCCTGTTATCCTTCACCATTCTCAGCATTATTGTATTTTCCAGAGATACTTGCCTTCTTATAATGTGCCCAAAGTAGGACAGCCTCAACTTTATCATCTTTGTTAATACCACTGAACAAATGAGCAAGGGTGAACGGTATTGCATATGGGCTAATATATTTGCCTACCTCCACCCTTGTTCTCATTTGTATGTATGTAAATGTAAGCATTTTAAAAAAAAAAAGAGGTGTTTTTTTAGAACACACACACAGAGTCCCTGGCCATATTAATATGACCACTAGCAAAATTTCATATTTTTTTTCTATTCCCTCCTTTTTAAAGATAAAACATACAGTATGTATCTCAATAAATTGCTGCTTAGAGTTGTGGCAACTCTTTCGTGGATATTTGCCAACAAATTTTAATTACTATGGCAACACTGGTGTTGTGGGCGGCCATATTGTTTTTATGAGTGACAGCAGGAATAGCTAAAGAAAGAATTGCCAACAAGACAACTTTAATTGAATTTTTTTTTAATTGGAACCATAATGATAAACTGAAACAAAAGTGCTTTAAAAATGCACTGATAGCATTCCACGATGAGTGAAGGTGGTAATAGACATTCCCAATATAAGTTTTTGTTATATTGCTAATCAAATTAGAAATATTCCTGATGTTATAAATAATGTAATTTAAATAATATAAGTAACATAGAATTTAATATTTCTTCAAAATATTAAAAAAATTAAGATATGTATCTCTAACATGCTGTTTTTAATAAAAACATATTACAAGATACCTAACTTATAGATAAAATAATGATTTAGACTCATATCTAATCACTAAGCATCCAAAAGTATTACAAAAATATAAAAAATGCAGAAAATCTCTAGTGGTCACATTAATATGGCCAGGGACTGTGTATATCTATCTATATCTATCTATCTATTCTATCTATCTATTCTATCTATATCTATATCTATATCTATATCTATATCTATATCTATATCTATATCTATATCTATCTGTGTGTGTGTGTGTGTGTGTGTTGAGGACAGGACATTTTGAAGAGCTCTCATCAAATACACACACACACACACACACACACACACACACACACCATATAAAAAGGAGGTTTAGACATTCCCAATATAAGTTTTTGTTATATTGCTAATCAAATTAGAAATATTCCTGATGTTATAAATAATGTAATTTAAATAATATAAGTAACATAGAATTTTAAATGTTAAAGAATACATAAGATTTTTTTTTAAAAAGATATTAAAAGTGTTATTAAATGTATTAAAATTAAAGAAGAATGGGATAGAACAGGGTTCCTCGAACTTGGCTCTCCAGATGTTCTTGGGCTTCAAATCCCAGGTGTGCTGACTTGGGTTTCTGGTAATTAAAGTCCAAGAACACCTAGAGAGCCAAGTTTGAGGAACCCTGGAATAGAATATGGAAACAAAGGCTCATGAGAAGTAAGTAGGTCAGAATCAAAGAGAACTGTAAAAAAA
The DNA here is from genome assembly GCA_035047345.1 of Bradypodion ventrale. Classification (NCBI taxonomy): domain Eukaryota; kingdom Metazoa; phylum Chordata; class Lepidosauria; order Squamata; family Chamaeleonidae; genus Bradypodion; species Bradypodion ventrale. The sequence continues at coordinate 142,330,511 of JAWDJE010000004.1, read as the reverse complement.
ATTGGAGATGGTATATGACTCCATTATAGTTAAGCTACTATGATTGTAAATACTTTATAAGAAGAACTGCTGGAGATGTAAGGAATGGGGCATATATTCAATTATGGTGGGATTGTAATCATATTAAGAAAAGTTTGTGTGGTAATTAACCAAATGCTGTCTATAAAACTAGAGATGAGTCCTAGAGTAGCATTATTAATGGCTTTGGAAGCAAACAGTTGGATAGAAATAAGAAAAAGATATTGTTGTAATGGCAGTTGTGAATATGAGATTGAGGATTGGTTTAAAGAGCTATGCGATACAGTAGACCCTCGCATAATGACGTTATTTGGTTCCCCAAGTAGAGTTGTTGAGCGATTTTTGTTGTTATGTGAGTTTCTATGGAGTTTCCCCGCATAACGAAGTATTTAGCATCTTTGTCCAGATAATGACGGTTATTTTAGCATCATTATCCAGACAACGACACTAAAAATGTTGTTATGCGGGGAAACACGTGGTGCATAACAATGCATTGTTGAGCGAAAATGATGCTACCCGAACACGTTGTTATGTGAGGGTTGACTGTATAGCAATAAATGATATGCTGATGTGTGAATTAAAACTAAAACATGGATTAAAGAAATATGGGGAGAATTTATTGAGCATGTTCTAGTGAAAGCCAAAGGAGTAAAACTGAGACAATAATATTTATCTTTTTCAAAGAGGGGACAACTGTATAAAAGGAATGTTATATATTATAATAAACTGAAGATTAGAGTGCTGTTGGTAGTGGGTACGCATATTAGGTGACATAATTTTCATGTCTTCTTGCTGTTTATTGTTGTTGTTATTGTTGTCAATTTTATGATCTTATGTTCATTTTACAGTTTGTACACTTCTGTTGTATTCAATAAAAAATAAAGAGAAAAATAAAAAAATAAAAGTATTATTAAAATACATGTATAAATAACCCTTTTCTTAAAAATATGTTGTAACTATAGAGCAAATATTTAGCTGAATAATTTCTTCATTAGCATTGCAGGCGCACCCCCCAAAGAAAGACTCAGACACCGGTATATGGATAAAGGCATCGGGCCACTTTTATTGAATAATGCCCTAATTCGAATTATCACTTTCAATTGGTGTAATCATCCAATTGTAATTCTTTAAGGCAAGCAGGCCGCAGTAACACTGGTAAGGTTCCTCCCAAAATGCCAATGGCAATTGGCTACATGTAACCATTTGTATCAATTTGTTTGTTGACACAAACAAATTGTTGACTGGAGTCAATATACTATCTACTGACCCCACCCTATGACGTGTATCCGTTCAAATATCAAGGTGATGCAGGCTGTGAAGCTCCTGACATCACCCCTTTCATAGTTCGCCCTTGACCGGCCAAACCTATTTCCCCTGTCCCTGTCTACGTGTTGGCCAGTCAATTGCGAACCTGCCGGATACCTATGGGTCATAAATCTTTACCTTACCAGTGCTACCCGCCAAAAGTGACCAAAGTCAACTTACCCCTTTTTTCAAACACTAGCAACAGTGTGGGATGGGCAAAAAAGTGAGAACCAAAGAGCCAATTGTAGGTTCAAGCCAAAAATGCCCACCCGGCCGCGAAGCGACCAAAAATTCACACTGTTCACTAGGGAGGGGGTGGAGGGAAAAACTTCTCCGCTCCGTCACGTTCTAAAATGGCAGCTCGGCTGCCTCATGGCCACCCCTTTTATAGAGGAGTGGCCATGCCCCCTAACTACCCTTATGTCTGAGTCCAGGTGGGTGGTGGGCCTTAAAGAGCACGGCGGCCATTTTGGCACCACACTTTCATTGCAGGCACCCCCCCCCCCAAAGAAAGACTCAGACACCGGTATATGGATAAAGGCATCGGGCCACATTTTTTGAATAATGCCCTAGTCCGAATTATAACTTTCAATTGGTGTAATCATCCAATTGTAATTCTTTAAGGCAAGCAGGCCGCAGTAACCCTGGTAAGGTTCCTCCCAAAATGCCAATGGCAATTGGCTACATGTAACTATTTGTATCAATTTGTTTGTTGACACAAACAAATTGTTGACCGGAGTCAATAAACTATCTACTGACCCCACCCTATGACGTGTATCTGTTAAATATCAAGGTGATGCAGGCTGTGAAGCTCCTGACATCACCCCTTGCCTGGTTTGCCCTTGACTGGCTAAACCTATTTCCCCTGTACCTGTCTACATGTTGGCCAGTCAATTGCGAACCTGCCGGATTCCTATGGGTCATAAATCTTTACCTTACCAGTGCTACCTGCCACATGGGGAGGCCTCCATGATGACTCACCGCCACCCCCCCAACCGTCAGCTCGATCGCCAGGCCTGCTTGCAACTCATCAAGAAAGAGGTACATACCTCTAGCCAACAGGTGGACCCCATATCCTGCCTACAGGTCAAAATTTCTGTAAGCCTATCCTCAGATATCTACTGGCTGTGACTAAGCCGTTCTCAGCAAGGAACCGGGCAAAGCCCTGCCCACTGACCGCTGAGACGGTCCAAACTACGGATATCCATGTCTCCTCTAAATTGGTGTCTCGGCACGATGTTAGACCATAGCGACCGCGTGCACAGCCATAAATGATGTAAAACGCCAGGTCACTGCACCTTGACATCTTAAGGAAAGGTCAGTGATCCGTGTGAGATCATCGCTGCCGAGGTGCAGCATAAGAACATCAGGCGGTCCAGCATCCCTGATGGACATCGGGAATGGCAACAGTTCCAGCTGGGGCCACACTCTGTCGCCGCAGCATATACTGCTGCCCAGTGTACATAGCTGCGGCCCACCAGCCCCACTGCCACCGGTGTGCAGAGACACACAGGATCTGTAAAAGAGGAGAAGAGGTTAAGGACATTACTAGGTACTCATACAGTGAGGGGACGTACATATCGGAAAAAATTCATGCACACCCCTGTGTACCCCCCTATATCCGCCTCAGAATACCCAATGCAGCCACGGTCAATGCAACACCTATCCCCAATTAAATGGGTGCCATAACGGGCCCCACACTGTGAAGCGCGGTACCGGTCACCCTCCAGCACAAATTTGGTAAGGGTAGACCCATCCTGGTGGCAGAAAAACAGGCTAGGGCGCGCAGCAGGCACTGCCAATTGCATGTAGGGCACCAACCGGAACGATGTCAGCAAATGTACATCATAGCAGTATACACCACTGCCCACTCCATACTGATCGGCCTTCGAGGGACGAATCCCCAACTGAGCCCGCTCTTGTTTGATATAGACATCTTCGAGTTCCAGTGCCCTACAAAACACGTCCCCCTTTGCCATGGGACCAGCTCACTGAGTCATCGAGCTCCAGAAAAAAAGCTACAGCGGTAGCTGCATGAAAAGAGACTCCTCCTACCTACTGCAATAAAGTCTATGCCAACCTCGTGCAAGGTGGGTCAGAATATCTGTGAGAATAGGGCGACGTGTGTCAGGTGGCAGCCACGTACACGTGTCCACCCCCCTAATACATGGCTTATTCAGAAGACCCTCGCAAAGTCAGGAAAGCCCCATGCCTTGGCCATGAGTATCAATGCTTAAAGCCTGGTGGCTATGGTGCGTGTAGCCAAACCAGATCATAAGGGCAGACTATACATTCTAAAAACCCAGTCGACCAATGTCGGCCACACATCGGGCAATTGCCTTGACCAACAAAAGGCTCAAAAGTGAAGGATTGGATGCTGATGCGCAGTGCGCGTGCGAGTTACCAATATATGCCATTCACCCGGTTCACGTCTCCTTGCCAAATGACCATATCACAGCCAGGAGTGGAGAGGGTAGCTCACAAGAGTCTGGAGCCCAGCCACGGAACCGGGCGATCTGCAGGCAGGGGAAAGCATAAGCAATATCGTTATAAATGACTGGCACCTATTTAGCCCAAGAAACACCTAAAAGCGCACGGACCCAAGAACAATATGCGAGCTGAGGCCATGACTCCGGGGGATTTAGATGTTCGGGTATTGACAATGTGCACCACCGCAGCATTTCCACACCAAAAGCGGGGCACAGTATCAGGCCACCTGTCCCCCAGAGCAAAAAGGGGTACCCAGAATTGGGAAGATTTTTCTTTTCTTGTAGAAACATAAGATCGCGTAAACGATCCATGCCCTGCCAGCCCCGGGGCCAATGACCATAGGCCTTGTCCTTAAATAAATTCCCCCCACCCCAGGGAGCCGGAGGCATCCGACTGTACTTGTAACTGGGGCTGACCAGAAGCTCAGACCTCCCGAGGCGACAGCCTGGAAGTCCTGTGGTAATATGAGCCAAACCAACAGGTCCGCTCATAAACCCCTAATCAGCTGTACCCTGCGGATTCGTTTAGCGAGACCCACCATAGCGTGACCCCGACACTAGGCGAATGCACTGCCTGGTATCACCACTCTGCAGGCGAAGTTGATGTGGCCCTGCACCACGTGTGACTCTCTGAGAAGCACCTTCCACTTGGCAACATTGCCACAGCACAGCAGGGGCTTCTCACCTTGACCGACAATTCGGTCACCTGGCCCTCTTGCACGTCATTCAAAAGAGAAGTGCCTCCACTCATTGACAGGTGAACCCCATCTCCAGAAGACCGGCCAAATTCCTGTAACCCTATCCCTAGACTACAAATGGCTGTCCCCGAGGCATTCTAGACAAGGAACCAGGCAACCACCCTGTTCACTGACCTTCGGGCACGATCCGATCGCTGGGACAAAGTGTCGCCCATGATATTGCATCGGCATGATGTATGACCATAGCCATTGTGTAGACGGCCATAAATGGCAAAGAAATGCCAGGACACTGCCCTCGGAAGTCTCTAAGTCTGGGCCAGCAAGGCACTCATTCAGTGAAGGGACGAATAGACACAGAAAATTGGGCAAATCCACACCTGCCCATGCAACATATGTCAGGCTCAGGGCACCCAACGTAGCCGCAGATGATGCAGCGCCCAACCAGGAGGAACAGGTACCAATTCTAGTTCGGTCAGGGTAGACCCGGCCTGGTAGCAGACAACAGGCCGGGCGTGAACCACGTGCTGCCACAAACCCTGTGGGGAAGAACCATACAGATGGCAGCGCCAGGCTAGTACCCTCTCCCGGCTGATCGGCCCTTGAGGAGCGAAGCCTCACCAGAGCCCACTCCTGAGCAAGCAACCCATAATCTAGCGTCAGTGCCCTGCAAAACATGTCCCCCGTTGAAGGTGGTAGCAGCTAACTCAATCTGAGAGCTCTAGATCAAGGTACAGGTGGCTGCCCAAAAGTGGACTCTCCGCACGCAGCATAAGCGTTGCCACGTAAGAGTCACATACAGCAACCAGACTTGCTAACAGGAGTCGTCGCTGGCATCTCAGGGTGAGGGGCCACCCTAAGCCTAAGGTCCTGACCTAGGCTAACCATGACGGGCCGGGGAAAACAACCCTGGCCCTGACATCATTGTCCAAGCACTGTACCATTGGAATGGCCAAATCAGGACGGGCCCTCATACATCCTGGCATGGATGCCCAATAGGCAGGCAAACAATTGGCCCCATAAGGGTGGGGTAGGGTGCAGCAGCGGGGGAACTCCTGGACCCAGTCGTCCTGCCCCTAATGCCCTAATGGGTATGTTCACAATGCAGGAGGGGAAAACGTGAATATATTCACCAAACCACAGAGCCTAGCTAATAGCCCAGTACAAGTGGTCACCCAGGGGCATAGAGCAACTGGCCGACAGCAGAACCACCGTTGGCACTGATTGTAGTGGATAAAGACATAACCAGCCCTACGGGCCCAAAGAAATTAACTAAAAGCATAGGGGCGGTCACCCCAGTAAGAACCAAAGTGTAATTGGCCTGCTGAGACCATGGTCACTACCCCCCCCCCCAGCGTGACAAGCTAGTGTCAGAGGTGTGCTCATTTGACCAGGATACTTACTCGGTGCACCCCCACGAGCCGCCCCCACTGGGGGTTCCGGCCCGTGGTGGGCATCAGAGTTCACGATGTCCATCTCGCTCTGTGTTCAGGTGCGTCCCGGCTGGATGGGGAGCCGCGAGACGCCAGCCTACGCTGGCCTGATGGCCTCCGGCAGCTCAACCCTGTTGGCGGCCCACTGCGCAGCCATGGCCAGCATGTGGGCCAGAACCGCTGAGCTGTCGCGCCCACCATCCGAGGTGATGGAGCAATGACCATTGATGCCTTCCGTTGCTGAATTGCAGGCAAGGGAGCATCCGCAACACCTAACCCGCAGGACAAGGTGGGCCGGATGGGCCGGATGGCCCCACCGGGTAATTGATACGGGATAACCGATGGTAATTCCCAGCCATAATAGGGGCATGCCTAATAATACGGCCCGTGAAAGGCCGGAATGACGGAGGGGCGGAAACCCACACCGTGCCCAAGTGGGCCGCTATGCCCAAGCCGGGCAAATTAGGAGTGGGGGTAAGAACCCCAGCAAGGCAGGCCTGTGCCACCCCCCGCCCGAGCCCTCAGCCTGGGCTCATTGAAACTGAGGGGTTGCCATCCGAGCCCTCTGGCCCGATGGAACGCCCGAAAATTAGGGGGTGGGCTGAGGCCAAGGGAGAACAGTGAAGCATTCCGTTCTGCAGCACTCCGGAATTGCACAGCTGACTTTCAGCCTCCCAGTCACCCTCCCGGGCAGCCTCTTAGCCACCTCAGCCACTGCAGTCCGGTGCTGCGAAGGAAATCGAGCCTCTTACCCAGAGGTAAAGCTACAAGGAAGCCTCGAACAGAGGCTAAGAGGGGAGGAAGCGACGGGGCAAACTGCTCCGCTCTGTCGCTTCTAAAAGCAAATCGAGCCTCTTGCAAAGAGGCAAGAAAGCCAAAAAGAAGCCTCGAACAGAGGCTAGCAAACTCAAGCCTCTTGCAAAGAGGCGAAAAGGGGAGAAAGTGACGGAGCAAACTTCTCCGCTCCGTCGCATTCTAAAATGGCAGCTCAGCTGCCTCGTGGCCACCCCTTTTATAGAGGAGTGGCCACGCCCCCTAACTACCCGGATGTCTGAGTCCGGGTGGGGGGGGGGCGCAAAGAGCATGGTGGCCATTTTGGCACCGCACTTTCATATGTGGTGGAATGAGGGGGATTCAGAGTATCTAAGAAAGAATTGAATAAATGTATAAAAAATGAAACAGGCTGAAACTTAGAGAAAATGACTAACAGAGATCAAATAAAGGTTATATTAGGAGAAATAATATCATGGTATAATGTGATTCAGTTGGATATAATGTGTATAAATTAAAAATGGAAACTTTCTAAGTGTAGAAAGATGACAAAGTTTTAAGAATTAATAGTTCAGATGGAAATTGGTGAAAAATTAAGATAAGGAAAGGATTGATAAGGTGAAATTTGTAGAATCTTAGAGGCAGAAGATTAATTACATAGTCTTATAATAATTTGGGAAACAGATTTAAGCATAGAAATAAGCAACAAAGAGTAGATAAGGTTATGGAAGAAAAGATTTCTAAAGAGTACTGTATGTCTGTAAAGATTGGAGAAAATTGTTATAAAACTATAAGGAGATGGAACTGTTAGAATGTTAAATATCCTATAACATGTTGAAGATGTAATCAGGAAATTGTTACTTATTTTCATTTATGTGGATATGTTATGATATTCAGAAATTTTGGAAATTAGTTTTCAAAAACATGAATAAAATTTTGGGTATAAAAATTGATGTAAGTCCAAAAAATGCACCTTTGTCTAGTTTCTAAAATGATGGCAAAAAAGTGAGTTAATTACAAATTTGGTAACAGCAGATAGGTTAATTATCTCTAAAATTTGGATGGTTAAATATAAATTTCATGTTAATGACAGGTATAAAGAAGTTTGGAATTCAGCTATAAATGATAAATCAACATGCAACATCAAAGTTAAAAAAGGATTTTTAAAAGTGAATTATTTTAATGATATACAAAGAGATTTTATATAATTTGTCCTAGTGAAAGGGAAAGGCTGGGAACCAGCAAAAAGACATTGTATTTTTGGAGAGAAATGGGGTATAGCAAATAGAAAAAAGAAAAGAAGAGAAAGAAAATAATTATTTTTAATGGTCTCAAGACTGATGGGGAGTTTAAAAAATATTCTTTATTTGATTATAATTTGTTTCTATTTGTTATGTATTTAATTCATATCTATATCTATATCTATATCTATATCTATATCTATATCTATATCTATAGATAGATAGATAGATAGATAGATAGATAGATAGATAGATAGATAGATAGATAGATAGATAGATAGATATAAACAATTCATTTGTGTATTTCCTGAAAGCCATAGACTTATATAAGATCTTCCAAATGGATAACTGGCTGAATTGGTAATAATGATTGTAAGTGACCTGCCTTTTAAAAAATATCTGGGTGATAAATCTGAAAACTGTCCATCTTTTCATGTTTAATGTGTTATTTTGTGAATAATGGGTTTTCTCTGTATTTTTAGAGATCTCAGCAGCTGTCATTCAGAGCTATACCCACTGCAAAACCTTAACTGTGAGCACTGACATTTTCAATTTATCTCCGGTAGCTGAGCCTCTGCTTATTACTGAGGATGCCCTCTGAGCACACATTGACTGAAAAATGTGATACTTATAAAAGTACCAGACATTTGTTTATTCAATTATTTGCTGCTTCAGACTCTTCACATCAGACTTATAGCCTCTGTCATATTTTCTTTCAAATTAGATAACATTTTACAAAGTTTCAACTTGTCACTATCAAAATGTCTTTCTCTTGTCACTGTGGTAAAACACGAAGACACAACGGTGGTTGTTCTTCTGTAGAAGGCATTCAACAAAAATCCTCCACAATATTTTGTCATTTATTTTGGAATCTTTCTGGAGTCCCAGGCAGTTAAATTGAAGTGGAATGAGTGAGCAAAGAGAAAAAAGAGGGAAGAATGGAGTGACATGTGCTTTTCAGTGGATAGTAAAAGAAAACAGAATCAGAATACAGGAAGGGAAATGATAAGAAGCTGCTTCTACTGTCTTCTGAGTAAAGATGAACCTCTCACAGACTGACCTTTCTGGGGATAAAGGGATAGATGCATTTTGAATTGTGATAGATGCAAAAATGTAAGAAAAGGCATTCTTTCCCTCACACTCTTCCATCAGATGCATGTGAAAAGTAAACAAGTGAGGCATGAACACCATATGGTATGCCTGCAACATCACAATAGGCACCTGTAGCCTTGTGGCTGTTGTTATGTTTGTTCCTTCAAGTAGAGCTGATTTGAAGTGACCCTAACAATACTTTCAAGGTAAGTGAGATATTTAAGGAGTGAATTTACCAGTTCTACGCCTCCAGTGAGTTTCCATGGCTGAGAAGGAATTTGAATCCAGGCCTCTTGAGTCTCAATCTTGTTTTATCTACTACACCATACAGGGTATCATATCTGTAACCTTATCCTCTATTCATTTTTTATTTATTATTTTATGAAATCTTATGAAAGAAAATTTATTAGTAAATTACTTAGTTTAAATGAGAGTACTTCCTTATAACTGCCCTAAATCTCCAAATATTCAGCAATACATAACATCACAAATAACCACACTGGGACATCTATTCAGTCAGACCTTGATTTAGACCTCCAAGTGACAACAGCAAATAAATTAGGTATGTTCTTAGTTCTTTTATTAAGTATAAAATAATTGTGGTGTGACTCCTCGTTGTCATCAGCTGCTACTTGTGTCCGAGCATACATTCTTTCCTGGAAGTCATTTCCTCAGCTGATGGATGTGTCTCTGGAGAGACCATAAACCGATCCTGGAATGAAACATGTGACCAACGAATAGATGGTGGTGTGTGTGGTTGAGTTTGGTAGAGCTTCCATGCTTGTCACTTAGTCTCTTCATGCCTGCGGTCTTCCCCTTTGAAGTGGTCAGTAGCAGCAGAGATGGTTTGGCACTAAAGTGGACAATCTTCGGCCTCTGTCTCCTGAGTTTGTGGATTTATACCTGACACCTTCATGGTTTGTTTCAGCTGGTCCTTATAACACTAGTCGACATGTACAATTTCAGGGTGGGGCCAGCCACAAACTTCTGCAACACTGCCATAATGAAGAGTCTGTTGCATGTGAGTTTCATGGTGGCGGTTAATGCAAATTTCTAAACTTTGTGAATATGATCTATAAAAACATGTACAGACTCTGACTGAATGGATGAGGTGGGTTTCAGAAGAAAATACAGTGATGGCAGAACGTGTGGGATGTGCAAATGGATGATAAAGGAGCTGGTGATTGACAGTCAGACTAGAGGGCAACAAGGATCCAGGGGAAATAAGTGAGGGAGAAGGATGAAATAATGTAAAGGTTCTTGTGAAAAACACAAGATACAGAAAGCCTTGCACTTTCTCTTCATATATGTATTTGGACTCAGTTTCACCATTTGAGATATTCTGTCCTTTACTTCCTCAAAGATACAGCCTGAGACAGAATGTGACATAACTTGCTTTAGGCTATGAAACTTTGCGTTTTGCCTCAGGGTCTGAAATGGCCTGTGGATAAATTATAGTAACACCCCTGGGGATTTACATTGCCTTACAATTCAGCAGCCCTGAAGCATACTGAGAGATGTATTGTTCTTATATATATATATATATATATATATATATATATATATATATATATATATATATATATATATATATATATATATATATATATATATATATATATATATATATATATATATATATATATATATATATATATATATATATATATATATATATATATATATATATATGTATATATGTATATATATGTATATGTATATATGTATATGTATATATATATATTGCAGTGCCTTATAATTACAGGTGAATGGAATGCCAAGAACACAAATTCAGAATTGCCAATTTGAATTGCACTGTGGAGATTTTCAAAATCAGTACAAGCATATTTCAGTTTGTGAGCCAATATTTGCATTCCTGCATGAAATTTTATGGTTCCTGCAAACATTTCCCATGTAAATAATTCAAGCTTTACTATCTTAGGGTTGAAAATCATCACCAAAAGTTGACATCTGGAAGACTTGAAGCTCTATAATGGATTTTTTAAGTGAAATGTATGAATTATTTCAAATGCATCTGGGATTTAACTACAGTAGAGTATAAGAACAGGAAACAAAGTAAGCTTAATAGGTACATCAGTTTCATTTTATCTTTGCAGGCGCACCCACCCAAATAAAGACTCAGACACCGGTATTGGATTAAAGGCATTGGGCTACTTTTATTGAATAATGCCCTAGTCCAAATTATCACTTTCAATTGGTGTATCATCCAATTGTAATTCTTTAAGGCAAGCAGGCCACAGTAGCACTGGTAAGGTTCCACCCAAAATGCCAATGGCTATTGGCTACATGTATCAATTTGTTTGTTGACACAAACAAATTGTTGACCGAAGTCAATATACTATCTACTGACCCCACCCTATGACGTGTATCCACCTGTCCCCACAGAGCATAAGGACACCCAAAATTGGAAAACTCCAGGAACGTAAGATCGCATAAGCGATCCATGCCCTGCCATCCCTGGGGCCATTGACCATAGGCCCACTGTCCTTCAAAATAAATCCCATACCCCAGGGAGCCAGAGGCATCCGACTGTACTTGGAACTGGGGGCTGACCATAAGCTCAGATCTCCAAAAGGAGACGCCATTAAAGTCCTGCAGGAATGTGAGCCAAACAGACAGGTCTGCTCGTAAACCCCTAGTCAGCCGTACCCTGTGGTGTCGTTTAGAAAAGCCCACCATAGTGTTACCCAGACGCCTGGCGAAGGCTCTGCCTGGTGTTACCACTCTGCAGGCGAAGTTGAGGTGGCCGTGAAGCACCTGCAACTCCCGGACACACACCTTACACTTGGCAAACATTGCCAAAATCACATCAGAGATCCCCCCCCCCGACTGACAATTCGGTCACCAGGCCCGCTTGTACGTCATTCAAAAGAGAGCCATCCTCTTGCTGACAGGTGAACCCCATCTCCAGAATACAGGCTAAAATCCTGTAACCTCTCCCCGGATGATGAATGGCTGTCCCCCAAGCCATTCTCGATAAGGAACCAGGCAACAGCCCTGTTCACTGACCGCTGGGCACGGTCCAACCGCGGGGGTCATTGCCTCCCCTATAATAGTGCCTCGGCACGATGTCTGACCATAGCAACCGTGTGTACGGCCATAAATGGTAAAGAAACGCCAGGTCACTGCACTCATAAGTCTTTAAGTCCAGGCCAGTGATCTGTGCAAGATCATCACCTCCGAGGTGCAGAATTAAAACATCTGGCGATCCAGCATCCCCAATGGACATCAGGAATGGCAACAGTTCCCACCACCTCATGCCATGCACACCATACCACTGCATATGCGCGGTTGCATGTAGCCCGAGATGGGGTCCCCACTCTGACAAAGCAGCATACTGTGCCGCCCAGTCCACATAAATTGTGGCCCACCAGCCACACTGCACCGGTGTGCAGAAACACACAGGGTCTGTAAGATAAGGAGGGAGAATTGAGGGCAGAACAAGGCACTCATGCAGTGAGGGGACGAATAGATGGAGAAAAAAAGGCACAAATCCCCACCTGCCCATGCGACGTATGTCAGGCTCCGAGTACCCAAATGCAGCCGCAGTATGCAGCGCCTATCCGGAACGAATGGGTACCAATTGTAATTTGGTAAGGGAAGACCCATCTTGGTAGTAGAACAACAGGCCAGGGCGTGAATCACGCGCTGCCACAAATGCATGTGGGGCACCAACCGGACAGATGGCAGCACCATGCTACTACCCTTTCCCCGCTGACCGGCCCTTGAGGAGCGAATCCTCCACAGAGCCCACTCCTGGTCGAGCGACACATCTTCCAATTCAAGTGCCCTGCAGAACATGTCCCCTGTTGAAAGTGGGACCAGCTCACTGAATCTCAGAGCCCCAAAGAAAGCCACAGAGGTAGTTGCCTGAAAATAGACTCTTCATACGGAGCATAGGCGCTGGCCACATAGGGGGTCATATATAGTAGCCACAGCTGCTAGCAGGGCTTGTCCCACCGCATCTCAGGGTGAAGGGCCGCCCTCATCCTAAGTTCTTCGTCATAGGCCAACCATGACGGGCCAGGGAAATCAAACACAGCCCGGTAAATATTGTCCAGGTACTGGACCATTGGGATGGCCAAATCAGGACGGGCCCTTAGATATCCTGCCATGGATACCAAATAGGCCGGTAACCAATTGGCCCCAGTGCGAGGCGGCTTACGACAACGGGACAACTCCTTGTCCCTGTTGTCCTACCCCTCCCTCTCCTCCTCAGTGGGTTCACGGTGCAGGAGGGTGAAAATGTCAATATATTCCCACGGTGCAGGAGGGTGAAAATGTCAATATATTCCCCAGGCCATATCTTCTCCCTAGTTGCCCGGGATAAATGGTCACCCAGTGGTAGGGAGTAACCAGCCGTCGGCAGGGCCACCGTTGTTACGGATTAGAGTGGGGGAACACATAATAGGCCCTATCAGACCCCCGAGAAGTTAGGCGGAAGCATTGGGGCGGTCACTCCTGTAAGAACCTGGGTGTAATTGACCTGTTGCGGCCATGGCCACTGTACCCCCCCCCCAGTGTTATGAGCTAGTGTTACCGGTGTGCTGATTTGACCAGGATACTCACTCGGTGCACCCCCATGGGCCGCCCCCACTGGGGGTTCCGGCCCGTGGTGGGCGTCAGAGCTCATGATGGCCATCAAGCTCTGTGTCTCCGTGCATCCATGCCAAGTAGGACCGGTTCCCGGTGGAATGCCCTGCTGTAATGGCCTGATGGGGAGCTGCGAGGCACCTGCCTGTGCTGGCCTGATGGCCTCCAGCAGCTTAACCCTGTTGGCGGCCCGCTGCGCGGCCATGGCCGGCACGTGGGCCGGAACTGAAGAGCTGCCAAGCCCACCATCCGAAGGTGGTGGAGCAATTTCCATAGATGCCTCGAGTGCCAATATGTGGGCAAGGAGAGCATCCACAGTGTCAGACCCACCAGAATAAGGTGGGCCGGGTGGGCTGGATGGCCCGCCGGGCAATTGATGAGCAGGTGGAGGGATAAAACCATGTGGCAATCCCTGGCCAGAATAGGGCCATGCTCAATAATCCGGCTCATGGGGGGCTGGGGGAACGGTGGGGTGCGATCCCGCGCCGTGCCCAAATGGGCCGCTATGCCCCATGAGCAAAGGTTGGATAGGGGTAGAAACCCCAGGGGAGCAGGCCCGTGCAGCCCCCGCCCGAGTCCTCCGACTGGGCGGGTAGGCCAAGGCCTGGTCACCGTCATTTGTGGCAGTGGGAATTGTAACCCTGCCACCCCCCCATGGGGCGGCCGCCCAAGCCCTCCGGCCCGGTGGTTGCCCCAAAAAGGTTGAGGGGGAGGGCTGAGCCCTCCCCCTAGGTCACGGCATAGTGGCCACCTGAAACATGCGCTTGCGTGAGCAAGCCGGAGGGAGCAGCCTTGGAGCGGACTTCTCCGCTCCGTCGCTTCTCTTTAAAATGGCAGCAAGGCTGCCTCGTGGCCACCTCTTTTATAGAGGGATGGCCACGCCCCCTGACTAACCTGGATGTCTGAGTCCGGGTGGGGGCCCCCCGCAAAGAGCACGGCGGCCATTTTTGGTGCCGCGCTTGCATTCTTATCTTACTACTGCCATTTATGCTTCTTTGTCTTGTAAGTAATTCACAGGACCTTCTCACATTTTCAGCTCACTTTTTTTAGAATTATATGTTGCATGAAATTTCCATAGTGAACGCCTAGGTTATGATGTAAGAATACAATTATACAGTAGTTCATTTTCTTCATATGATGCATGTTAACTTTCATAATCAAGGGTGCAAATAGGTTTTTCAAGGGTCTTCGTGCATTCTATGCTTTCAGGCCTCCATCTGAGAAGTTCCTTTGGTCTGATCCGGTGTTAGAAAGATTAGCTGGCAAGGCTGCTGCTCAGGGTTCATCCAATTGTATTCAAAACCTTTGTGGAGGCTCTTTCTGTGTACCCACTGGCTCAGATCCAGGAAGAGCTTCATGGCAAGAACAAACATTCTGTACATAAGAGCAAAACTAAATTAGGAGATGGAGGAAGTTGCTTACTGGACAAGGAACAACAACTGCTGGTGGATAATGACTCACCATGTGAATGTGAAGAGACACAGAGTCTGACCCATTTGCTGTTCTGCTGATTGCTGCCAGAGACATGCACCAATCTGGACTTGGATTTGGACAATGACAAAGAAAAGAAAGTGGCTTTGAACAGGTTTGATCAGAACACAAAAGAAGAAGAATCTGAGAAGTCCAGTCAGGTTCTTTATTCATCTCAGATGCACCACCATCATATAATAACATAAAAAGCTAAAATTAACACATCAAAAAACAAAATAGAATTAAAAAGGGGTAGATGACATCTGCCCAATATCGGGCCACTTCAACAGCATTTCCTTTTGCCAACATAAGGTCCTCCTCAGTGTACATTGAGGGACATAATGTGCATTGTCTCATATGGGAGATAGTTTGTATTTCTCCACACTCATGCAGGTCGTCATCTACAGGGAAACCCCCTTTCTCAGATTAGTCCTTGATCTTCTTACCCCTGTACAAAGTCTATTTGAAGCTTTCCACACAGACCATGGTTGTTCTTGACCAGGTGGTAGAGAGTCATGTGGTTCTGACCAGTTATCTGGTAGCTCCTTGCTCACCTCCCATAGTTCAAAGGCGGTCTGTGGGGGCTGGTTGTTCAGAGGGTGAGAAGTTGTGAGGAAGCTATGCCTTGATTTCAGTCTCTGCTTTGGTGGTTGGTGATCAAATAGCAGGTGTGTTTCCGAGGAATTTGCTATGATCCACTCTTTCTGAGAAGCACTCCCTGAAGATTGTGACTTCAGCGATCAGGCATCCCCTGGGCAACAGAGATTGATCACCAACAATGGAGGTTTTTCACCAGCTAATCCTTTCAACCCAGAAGCTCCAGAAATACAGTCAGTGTCTCTGTGTTAGTGATTCTGGACTCAGGCTTCTCTCCCTTGTTTACCTCTACATTCTATATATCTCCTTGTCTGGTCCTTTGCATTATGTACACCAGGGACTGTTGTGGCTCAAATGGTTAAGACACTGAACTCGCTGACTGGAAGGTCGGAGTTTGATTCCTGGGTACTGAATGATGGAATGAGCTCCCATCTCTGCCCCAGCTCCTATCAACCTAGGAGTTCGAAAGCAATAAATTGCAAGTAGATAAATAGGGACCACTTCAGTGGGAAGGTAAACAGCATTCCATGCAATCTAGTGTTGAGCTATGCCTGCCACATGTCCATGAAAATGTCTGCAGACATAGACAGTGTTGGATCTTTGGCTATAAACAGAGATGAGCACTGGACCCTAGAGTCAAATACAACTGGCTATCGAGCAAGGGCTTTACCTTTACCTGTTCCACCACAGTTCTAAAGGCTTATCCATTCCTTCTTGACTGACAAGGCCTCAAAGCATGCAACAACATCATGCAGATGTGTCAGTTGCATCAAGTAACTGCTTGGTAGTCCTTGTGTTAGAAAATCACTTTTGACAACCTGTGTCAAACATGGTCAGGAAGCTTACATGTTTCATCTGAGATCTTAGTTTTGATTTTTTTTTCACATATGGGGGAGAAGTTTATGAGAAAATAGCATTAGAAATAACAATTGCACTTATATATGGCCTCATAGCACTTAGTGTAATCTCTGGGCAGTTCACAAGGTAATTAGCATTTTGCCCTCAACATACTGGGTACTAATTTTACCAACTTCAGAAAGATGGAAGGCTGAATCAACTTTTATCCCCATCAGGATTGAATTCATAACATCAGCAGTTTGGGCTGCTGTACAGCAACTTAACCACTGTGCCACCAGTGTAAATATGTACAAAATATTTAGGTAATTGAATATATATATTGCAATGAATACTATTCACAGTTGCCCATTGTCATGTTTTTATTCCAGTAACCTACAAATAATGCCACATTTTCATGAAGCAAAGTGAGCAAACCTTTGTCTATCCTCATAAAACTTGTTAGTGTTGCTGACTTCACAGTCTGTTTCAAAATTCATTTGTGAAGCATAACATTATAGATTAACAATACCACTGCATTTTCAGAAAACACAGCAAAATAACCCACAGTTTCGACTGGTTGTTGTCCCATGATTAACAAGAAATATAGGACACTCCCTGTTCTGTATTCTCTATAATATGGGGAGGACACAAGATTGTCTCCACTACAAGGTGAATGGTATAATCTATCAGCAAGAAATCCTTAATTTAATTGGTTATATGACATGTGAATTTAAGTCATTTCCATTTAGCAAACATCAATAATGCTGTTATATATAAACTCTTCTGGTTTATACTGAAGTTGCTCACAAGCTTTACATAATGTCCCCTGTTTTTAATTTGCCATTGGTTTTATATATCTATGGTTAATATGTTAAGATCTGAAACTGTGCCTGTTCAGTTGATAATAGAATATTTTCCCCATTGTAAGCAAGGTTCAAGTACTTTGGACTGGATTAAAAGGATCAGATGTAGCTCTTCTTTTTCTTCTCACCAACTGATAGTTTAATATTTACCAGGTATATCCCCAGGCAGCTGGGAAAGGAAGGAGAAGGAGGTAGAATCATAAACACATGGCCACTGACTGTTTATTTCTTTTGCAGATAACTACTTAAGCACAGCCACCCTGCCAGAGGCATCATCTCTGTATGACATAAAGTACAGTACTAAGTATGTGTGTAGCTTTGGACTTCACACCACAGGAGGAGTCACAGGAGGAATCAGAGGGCCATAAAGATACTGTACTTCCATGCTGGAACTTCCAGAAGAACGATAGAGACATTTGCTCTATCCTGGGACTGGATAGTCAAAAGTTGTTGGTGGTAAGAGCTGAGCAGGGGGTTGTTGAGGACAGGACAATTTGGAGGTTTCTCATTTATACAGTGACCATAATTTGGGATAATAATAATGTCATGTCAAAGATTACTCTGGGTTGGAAGGATTTTTGCTGGAGAAACTCTGCTCAGGGGATGCCTGAATGAGCCTCCTTTCATGTCCCCAAGTGCAGCCCTCAGGTTTCGAAACTTGACCTTCCAGCCTCCATGCTCAGCATCTTAACCACTAAGCCATGACTTGATGGGACATAGCAAGAGCAGCTTCTCAGTATTAAATACCTCGAAAACAATTACTAGGAGTAAATTCTCAGGACTCATCAGTATCTCAGAGAGATTTTTCAAACAGATTTTCAGGCATTTGGGGATGAGTGCCATTAGACCTTTTTTTAAAAAAAATCTTGATTTGCCAGAAAGCATGGATACCTACCCAAACAATAGTGTTCCAATATCAAAAACAATCAATGACCCAGGCAAAGCAACTTGTTGCCCTTTTCACAGGATTTGCATTTTTTCCAAATTATGTCTAGAATATTCAAACCATTATTGCTTCTTTATACACTGAGTGAAGAGGAAAGGCCTGGTATTTATGCTATAGTGTTTGAGAACATGACAGTATCAATGAAAATAATTAGCTTGTAAAAAAGAATGTCTGACATATAAAAGGCCCAATTGCCTCTTCTTTGCAATAATGACATGAGTCACAAATATAAAGGACTTTGGGAAATCTCTATAATATTTTCATATGCAATGACAAAGTGTCCCATCTATTAGATTTATTCTATTTCTCAAATATTCAATTGCATGTCAGCATGATATTACAATATGATAAAGAAAGGAATCCCTAACTGAGTTTATTTAGATGTGACGTCCTAGAAAGAGTTGGTTTTACTCTTGTGTAATGATGTGAGGCACAACCAGCAGGCAACAATGTAAAGCACAATATCAATTCAGATGCTCTAAACTGTAGTTAAATGAAGAAAGTTTTAGCCCTGCCTCTTCTACCATTGATTGGCTCATGCAGTGATCAGTGATTCAGATTTGGAGGGATGGTATAACATGAAGGTTTGCCACAAACCAACTCCTTGATTTTCAAAGTTCTAGTTTTTATGGAGAGGCATCACATTTACACTATGCTTTAGACCAGTGATGGGCAGTCTTGGCCCTCCAGCTGTTCTTGAACTTCAATTCCCAGAAACCCTGACCAGCAGGAGTGCTGACTTGGGCTTCTGGGAATTGAAGTTCAAGAACAGCTGGAGGGCCAAGACTGCCCATCACTGCTTTAGACTCATCACTTGTCTTGACAATCAGTGACAATGAAGGGGGCAGTGCTAGAATTTTTCCTTCCTCATGCATTTACTTGCCTCAGATCAGTAAGAGTCCATAAAACCATTCCTAGAATGTTAGGTTTGTTTTATGTGCTGCCATATCCTTTATGAGCTGTTCATTACAACTTTTAGAAAACATGAAATATTATCATAGAGGAAGAGCCCACTTACCACAGTAAAAGCATAAGAGAAATGATTTGCCTACTTTTGCAATATGTAAGAACTACGTTTTTAACAAACTTGAAATCCAATAGGACTGAATGGGTAGAATATACAACTTGTTCATGGGAGAGCCTTATTCTAGTCACCCTTGAGCCATAAACCTCACTGATTGGCATTTAACCAGTAATTCTGTTTCAGTTTCCTTCATGGTCTCATTCTAGGAATGAAGTGAGAAGTCAGAAAGCCACATACTTTACTTTGAGTTCATTGGAGGAAAGATAGAATTAAAGCATGCAACACATAAAGTAAATTCAAATAAACTTCAGGAGGAAGGATCAGACAAATCATGCTGTTTGAATCTCCCTTTACAAAGAAGGGCTCCAATAGTAAATCTGTTTACATTGGGGCTTTGTTACATTCATGCCCATTTCCCATTTTCACATTGATAAACAATTTATTCATTTTAAATTAAACCAAAGAAAATTTCATTTGAATATACAGTACAAGCTTAGGTGTATTTTTTCCTAACAAAATAAGTTTTAATGTATATTTGATGTCACTTTAGCACTGGCAATTGTATCAGAACAGCCAGCAACTACAAACCCTTGTAACATCCATGTTCCACATCAATCTAGCAGATACAGTTTAGGTTCCATTCATACTGGAACTCTCAAAAACTGAGTTCCTCTACAAATCTGGCTTCATTGCACCTTACTCTAGCATTTGAAAAAAAAAAAGATTGACCAATCAATCTGGAGTGACACCATGAAACAGATTATTTGCTACTTCTCAAAATTCTTCTGCTGCTCTTGGAGTAAGTGTAGCAAGCACATTCATCACATTTCTTATGTTCTTACCAATTGGTCCTTCTTTGCATTTTATAGAATGCAAGTACGGCGCCAAAATGGCCGCCGCGCTCTTTGCGGGGGCCCCCATCGGACGAAGGCATCCGGGTAGTTAGGGGGCGTGGCCAGCACCCTTATATAAGGGGCGGCCACGAGGCAGCCGAGCTGCCATTTTGCGAAGCGACGGAGCGGAGAAGTTTTTTCCTCTTACCTCCGTCGCTCTTGCCCTTTGGGAAGCCTCTTTGGCGCAGCTTTTCTTTACTCAGGCTTCCTAGCAGATACCGGCTATGCCTTCCAAGAAGAAGGCGGCTGCGAACGTGGCCCGCTCTGCGTGGAGGCGCCAGCCGGGTCGGAGGACCGCGACTGCGCCTCCTCAGCAGCCTCCTCTGCCAGAGCCCACCGGGACCGGTGGGATGGGGTCGATAGCCCCTTGGCCCGAGGCGGGGTGTTCGCATACCGGCCCGGCAGGGCCCGCAGCCCCCGGCCCGCAAGCAATGGCCACTGCCCCTGGCATGGTCCATGCTTCGGGGCCTTCCCCGCTTGGTCCGCAGCTTATTGCGGGGGGTTTCAGCCATGGGGGGTGGTTGGGTTCCCTCCCCTGGCAGGGCATGCCCCCGGCTCCTCAAGGGCCGGGCCTGGGCTCTTGGCCGTATTCGGCCTCCGGGGTCCAGGGACCTGGACCGGCACCCGTAACTTGTGGGCCGGTCGGCCCTTTGCCCCCTCTTGGTACCGGTGGCTATGTTAATGTGGAGGACCTTCTGGCCCGTGTAGCGGCCCTCGAGGCATCGCTGGCGAGGGTCAACCACCCGGGGGTGCCTTTAGGGTTGCAGGTTGATCCTTCGTCTGCCGGGCAGCGGCAGGCGACGGAACGGGTCGAGCTGCCTGAGGCGCATGGGCCGGCGGCGGCCACTGCCTCGCAGCTCCCCACACAACAGGTGCGGCAGACTGGCACTGATCTGGCCCCATCGATGAGCTCAGTTTCGGTCGTGAGCTCCGACGCCCCCGGCGGGCCGGAACCCCCGGTGGGGGCGGCCCGCGGGGGTGCATCAGGTGAGTATGCGGTTCAAGCTAGTGCACCCACACACCTGACTTCGTTGGGGGGAGCATTTCAGTGGCCGTGGCCTCGCATGGGTGGCGCGACGGTTCAGCCGCCGCCGGCCCACCCGGCGACTTCACCTCTGACCCAGGGCCCGGTTTTGGGTGGTGCCTCCTACTCAGTTGGGAATGTGTTGGGGGTGTCCGGGTTGGTACAGGCTCCTTTTACATTACCCGCAGTTCCCACCGTGCCGGTGTCGGTGTTGCCGACAGCGGGGTATTCCTTGCCCCTAGGGGACCATCTGGCCCAGTCTACCAAGGAGAAGATCTGGCGGGGCGAGTATGTGGACATCTTCTCCCTTCTTAATAGAGAGCCCACCAAGGAGGAGAGGGAGGGGCAGGATGAATTTTGAGAAGTAGCAAATAATCTGTTTCATGGTGTCACTCCAGATTGATTGGTCAATCTTTTTTTTTTCAAATGCTAGAGTAAGGTGCAATGAAGCCAGATTTGTAGAGGAACTCAGTTTTTGAGAGTTCCAGTATGAATGGAACCTAAACTGTATCTGCTAGATTGATGTGGAACATGGATGTTACAAGGGTCAATTACCAATAGAAATTTATAATTCGGACTAGGGCATGAATCAATAAATGTGGCCCAATGCCGTTATCCACTTTCATCAGTGTCTGAGTCCTTTATTGGGGGGTGCGCCTGCAATGCACAATCACCTTAATTTTCATTTTAGAGACTTGATTTTGGAGACACTGTTGAAAAGTGCAACAGAGCCAAACTAGTGCCATACAATGTGAAGGAGATTTTCTTCTAGGCTACTGGATGATTTAATGCAATAATGCGGAGAGAGCCTCAAGGCAGAAGTAATCTTCCCTATGAGCTAGCTTTGCAGGCGCACCCCCCAATAAAGGACTCAGACACTGATGAAAGTGGATAACGGCATTGGGCCACATTTATTGATTCATGCCCTAGTCCGAATTATAAATTTCTATTGGTAATTGACCAATCATAATTCTTAAGGCAAGCAGGCCGAAGTAACACTGGTAAGGTACCACCCAAAATTGCCAACGGCAATTGTTACAATGTATCTATTTGTATCAATTTGTTTGTTGACAACAAACAAATTGTTGACCGTAGTCAATATCTAGCTAATGACCCCACCCTCTGACGCGTATCCGTAAAATCACAGGGTGATGCATGCTGTCTAGCTGTAGCCATCACCCCATCGCCTAGTTCGTCGTTGACCGGACAACGTTCAACCAACTTATGCCCGTCTAGTGTTGTCCAGTTAATTGCGAACCTGCCGGATACCTGTGGGTCATAAATGTTTACCTTACCAGTGCTACCCACCACACGGAGGGGCTTCAAAGAAGGCTTGATGCCCCCCCCAGACCGTCAGCTCGGTCAACAGGCCTGCTCACCAATCACCCAACAGGAGGTCCATACCTCCTCGCGACAGATGGGCCCCATCCCCTGCATAAAGGCCGTAATTTTGTAGGCTAATGGCGGGGTGACGACTGACCAGTCCCCAACCCTTGTCGGCAAGGAAGCGTGCCACAGCCCTATTCACCATGCGTCTAGCGCGGTCGAGGGCCTGGAGGTCAAAACCTCCCTTGTACGTGTGCCGCGGGACCATGTCCGACCAAACGAGGGTTGTGGCGGGCCACACGTAATGCAGGTAGGCAAGGTCGCCGCAAATCGCATGCTTTAGCGATAAGCCGGTGACCAGGCCCAAATCATTGCCCCCTAGGTGTATGATCAGAATGTCAGGCGGGTCAGCATTCCAGCCTGAAAAAAGGAATGGCAACAGCTTCCGCCATAACATCCCGGACTTACCATGCCATGTGAGACTTGCGTATGCACCCAGTCCCAGTCGGGGTCCCCACTCTGTCGCCGCAGCGTAACGCGCTGCCCTGTGCACGTAGCTATGGCCCACCAGCCATACTGTCACCGGTGTAATACGACACCCATGGTCTGTTAGGAAAAACGAGGAAGGGAAAGGTGCGGTGACAAAACTGGTACTCACGGTGGAAGAGGGCGAACATAAAACTGAAAACATTGCGAACCCCACCTTCCCATGCTGCGTATGTCAGCCCCGGAGTACCCAAAAGCAGCTGCAGTGGAAGCCGCCCCTATCCTGAAGGAATGGGTGCCATAACGAGCCCCCGGGAGGCCAACACTGGCCAGCGCTTTGCCGGTCACCTTCCAAAATTGAAATTTAGTAAGGGGAGACCCATCTTGGTGACAGAAAAACGGGCCATGGTGCGTGCCACGCAGTGCAATAAACTCCTGTAGGGCACCAACCGGACAGATGTCTGCCAAAGAACACCGTAGCAGTCTTACACCACTGCCTACGCCATGCTGATCTGTCTTAGAGGAACGTATCCTCAACTGAGCCCAGTCTTTGGCAACATAGACATCTTCGAGCTCCAGTGCCCTACGACTTGCATCCGCCTTAGACAGCATCACAAGCTCGCTGATGTGGAGCTCTCCAAAAAAGGCCACCGTTGTAGTCGCGTGAAATAGGGCTGCCTCGTACTATCAAAACAGAGGCCATGCCAGCCCCGGGCCAATTGGGTAAGAACCCCTGGGGAAATTGGGTGGCGGTCGTCCGGGCAACGCCCACGCTCCCGCACCCACCCCTCCAAAACATGTCTCACACGGAAGTCAGCGGTACTATCCACATGACCGCCCACCTTGGCCATAAAAGCCAATCCTGACAGCCTAGATGCTATGGTGCGAGGTGCAAGGCCCTGGGCATGCAGGTAAACCATGAACCGAAGTACATGGGTGACTGGGATCGGCCAGGTTTCTGGCAGCCGGAATTGGGTACAGAAATCCCTGAAAGAATTGAATGCATGGTGATACGCCTTACGCGTGCGTGGCGCTAGTGACAAGCCAATCGCCCGGTCCATATCTCGTCCGGGAGTGGCGAGGGAAATTCCTCCGCATCCGGGGCCAAGGCGCGGAACCGGGAGATCTGCAGGCGGGACAAAGCATCAGCGATATCATTATTGACCCCCGGGACATGCCTGGCCCTGAAGAGGACATTGAGGCGCAGGCTGCGCAACACAAACTGGCGCACTAGGTCCATGACCCTGGGCGATTTGGAAGTCTGTGAGTTGACAATGTGCACAACGGCCGCATTGTCACACCAGAAATGGACAACCGAGTTGGCCCACTCCTCGCCCCATAGCATCAAAGCCCCCAGGATAGGGAAAAATTCCAGATACGTGAGATCACGCAGGCGACCCGTGCCTGCCCAGGCTGGTGGCCACCCACCATAGGCCCACTTCCCATTGAAGTACATCCCATAACCCAGGGATCCCGAAGCATCGGACTGTATCTGAAAGCGAGGGGAAGCCAGGAGGTCAGACCTCCAAAATGATACTCCATTGATCTCCCTCAGGAACTGGAGCCAGATAAGCATATCTGCCCTGATACCCCGAGTGAGTCTAACTCTATGGTGGGGCCTAGATAAGCCTGTCATGGCGTCGCACAAGCGCCGAGCAAATGCCTTGCCCGGTGCAACGACCCTGCAAGCGAAATTGAGGTGACCATGTAGCACCTGCAGTTCCCTCAGTGATGCCTTGTGTTTAGCACGTAAGTCCGAGATAAGGGCCACTATCCTTGACATCTTATCCCCCGGTAACCTAGAAGCCTGCGCTACCGTGTCAATCTCCACCCCCAGGAATACTAGCTTTGTAGATGGGCCCTCGGTCTTTTCGGGCGCTAAAAGGACACCGAGTTCCTCCATTAGCGTCTGAAATGTGTTGAGGAGACGTGTGCACGTGTCCCAGCCCCGTTCACCCCCGAATAAAAAATCATCCAGGTAATGGGCTACAGACCGGGACCCTGACCTGCAGACGAAAGCCCACTGTAGGAACGTACTGAAACGCTCGAAGGCCGAGCATGATATGGAACAGCCAAAAGGCATGGCCTTATCAAAGTAATATTCACCCCGGAACTTAAAACCCAGCAACTCAAAGTCGCCCGGGTGCACAGGCAGGAGGCGAAACACTGACTTGATGTCGCACTTAGCCAATAGCGGACCCGGGCCACATGAGCGCACCATGCGCAGGGCTTGGTCAAAAGACGTATACCTGATGGAGCAAAGGTCATCAGGGATAGCGTCATTGACCGATCGGCCGGCTGGGTAGGACAAGTGATGAATCAGGCGAAACTCGCCTGATGACTTTTTGGGCACTAAGCCCAAGGGTGATACCTTAAGATTAGGGAACGGGGGTGTTGGAAAAGGGCCAGCGACCCTGCCCAAATAGACCTCCTTGGTAATGCTGGCAGCAGCTACCTCCTGCCTCCCCCTAAGGGACAAAAGGTTGGGGGCATCCTGGGGGGACCTATCACCCACAAAAGGAATACGGAACCCCTTTCTAAAACCCTGAAGAAGGTAAGCCGCATCCTCGTCCCTCGGGTACAATGTGAGCCAACGCTCCAACATGTCCACATTAATTGGGGAGGGGGCCTTTTGGTGAACCAGCTCCCTCCGTGGCAGTTTTGCCAGCCCCCTGTCTGCCCCTTCCTCTGCCCCGCATCCCTCCAGGCCTGGGACAGGCGGAGGCCACATAGGGGCCAGCGCAGGAGGGACACTCATGCCTGTATTTGCAATTCTTCCTGTTGCAGGAACCATTGGACGAGAAAGTCCAGCACAGTAGGCGGGCTGGAACCCCCTGCCCCGCCACCTGGCGGGGAGCCTGTGCTGGGGCCGCTCGCTGGACCGCATGTCCACAATGGTATCTTTCCCCGGGCGCAGGGCGCGTGGGAGTCATGTACAGAAGCCACAGCCTCTGGCAGGGCTCATCCCACCTCATCTCGGGGTGCAGGGGAATACGCATACGGAATTCCTCGTCGTAAGCCAACCACGACGGGCCCGGGAAGTCAACCATCACCCGGTAAATGTTGTCCAAATACTGGACCATCGGAATTGCCAAATCCGGCCGGGCCCTGAGGTAGACCGCCATGTATATGAGGTAGGCCGGCAACCAGTTGGCCCACGTACGTGGTGGCTTGTGACGACGCGCCTGCTCCTTATCCTTCTCATCTTGCCCCTCCCTCTCCTCCTTGGTGGGCTCTCTGTTAAGGAGGGAGAAGATGTCCACATACTCCCCCCGCCAGATCTTCTCTTTAGTGGTCTGGGCCAAATGGTCCCCCAGTGGCAAGGAATACCCTGCTGTAGGCAAAGCCGACACCGGCATGGTGGAAACTGCGGGCATCTGAAAAGGAGCCTGGACTAACCCGGTCACCCCCAGAAGATTCCTGACTGGGTAAGAAGCACCCCCTACCACGGGGCCCTGGGTGATAGTTGAAGTCACCGGGTGGGGCATTGGCAACTGGACCGCCGCACCACCCGTGCGAGGCCAAGGCCATCGAAAAGCCCCCCCCCAACGTGGCCATGTGTGTAGGTGCACTAGTTTGGACCGCATACTCACATGCTGCACCCCCATGGGCCGCCCCCACCGGGGGTTCCGGCCCACTGGGGGCGTCGGAGCTCACGACCGCCATAGAGCTCGTCGACGGGGCTTGACCAGCACCGGCCTGTTGATTGGGGAGCTGCGTGGCAGTGGCCGAAGTCGGGCCACGCGCCTCAGGCAGCTCAACCCGACTCTCCACCTGCCGCTGCCCAGCAGACGATGGATCGACCAGCACCCCAAAAGGGGCCCCAGGGTGACTAACCCGGGCCAGGGATGCCTCAAGGGCCGCAACGCAGGCCAGGAGGGCCTCCACGCTGACATAGCCCCCCAAACCAAGGGGGGGTAAAGGGCCAGCCGGCCCACTAACTACAGGCGTCGGTACAGGTCCCTGTACCCCGGGGCCTGAATAGGGCCACGATCCGAAGCCCGGGCCCGGTAGTGCCGGGGAAGTACCCTGCCATGGAAGGGGGCCACACCACCACCCCAAGTCTGGAAGCCCCCGCATTAAGCTGCACCCCAACAGAGGAAGGCCCAGTGGAATGGGCCACGCCAGGAGCGGCGGCCGCTGCTTGCGGGCCGAGGGCCGCGGCCCCTACTGGGCCCGCACGCGGACCCCCAGCCTCCGGCCAAGGGGGAATTAACCCCATCCCACCGGTCCCGGTGGGCTCTGGCATAGGAGGCTGCTGGGGAGGCGCAGCCGCGGTCCTCCGACCCGGATTGCGCCTCCGCGCCGAACGAGCCGCGTTCGCAGTCGCCTTCTTCTTTGAGGGCATTGCAGCTAGCCGCTGGGAAGCCGAAAAGGAGAAAATCAGCAGCCAAGAGGCTCCCCGGTGAGGGTAAAAGCGACGGAGGTAAGAGGGAAAAACTTCTCCGGTCCGTCGCTTCGCAAAATGGCAGCTCGGCTGCCTCGTGGCCGCCCCTTATATAAGGGTGCTGGCCATGCCCCCTAACTACCCGGATGCCTTCGTCCGATGGGGGGCCCCCGCAAAGGGCGCGGCGGCCATTTTGGCGCCGCGCTCGCATTGTCAAAGGAACTCAGTTTTAATTTACCCATAATATTCAGCTATTTGCTGCCCTGGGTAAGCAAAATGTCACATATACACACATGTTATATAAAATAGCAATTGTGTCAAATATGTAATATTACTGAAACTATGCAGGTTTTTTTATTGTGTATTAAAAAATGAATTGCTTATCAACTAGTTTATTGTGCACATGCCCTCAATCCTACATATCTTTAAAATATATGCCTGTAGGGCAAATCCCTTGAAATTCTTTCAGAATTTGCATATCTCATCCTGTGGAAGTCCCTGCTGATTGCATTAACAATTCTAGCAACCATTTGTGTCAATGAATGCTCTTTTAATGCCACAAGTCATGTCTGAACATATTTAGGAGCAAATAATGAAGCAAAGTTGCTTGCTCTTTTCAATATTAATCCAGTGGGTTATTAAAACCATGGAGATGACACTGGATGAAATTAAAACAGTTGCTATAACTGGAATGGCAGAAAGTCTGCTTAATGGGTGAACTCTCATCATGTTACCAAATGTATCTGTTTGAAAGCAAATGTTCTAGCTACTAGCTTTCTCTGGCGTTTGGGTTCCCAGAAATGAATTCAGCAACACTGGGGTGCTTTTCCTTCCACCATGTAGTAGTAGTAGTAGTTCCTTCTTATGCTGGTGTGATGCCTGTCTCTGTCACTGCAGCATATTGGTCTGCAGCAATATAATTCTTCTGCAATAAAGTTTTATGGGGCTGAGGTACCAACCTGACACCCAACCATCCTCCTTTCTCATCTAGGATTGAGACTGGCAATGGCAGAGTTTCCTTCCACCATACAAAAGATAAAATTAAAGATTGGTTCTTCTTCTTCTTGTTCTGCCATATCTGAATCTGAATATTGGTGATCCTCATGGTTTTCGGCCATGAAGATTGTCCTGAGAATATAATGCTGTGCCCTTTCATCTGCCTTCCGCATAGCAGCTTGACCCCCATATCACTGATCCAGTTCTGCAAGCCACTTTCTGGTCCTGAGCCCTTTTGGCATGCAAAGTTCTCCTCAGCCCCAGGCCAGTATTGATGAAGCTGTGCCCTCCATCAAGATGGATTTGAGTGGGATTTAATCCACTTAGGGACCATCACCCTTCCCTGTGGACTTCACCAAAGCCACTAGTCCTCAGGGTTGTCAGGTTATTTAACTGCCACCTGATGCTCAGTGTTGAGTCACTGGCAGTATGGTCTACTCTATTTCCATAGCAGGATAACCTGGACAGACATTTGAAGATTGGTTACTGTTGTTAATTAACTTGCATACCACCATCAATGGCCTTTACTGAGAAACAGAAGGAAAGGGAAAAAATAAAGTTTTTTTCTCCTGGGTGACTGCAATTTAAATCATGATACAGTAAAACTTTGCATAAAGAATGCCTCACTTGGAGACTAACTCACTTAAAGAGCAGAATTTTCTCTGAATGGTCGCCTCGCTTAACAAATAAAACAAACCAAAAACTTGCTTAACAACTAAATCGGGGTTCACAATCCCTCCCGCCAGAAGTCACAATTGGTCACTTACAATGGTGTTTCACTTAAAGAGCACATCATTCTCTTTAAGCGAGGTACCACTGTATAAGGAGCGACAACCAAGGAATTGGGTGGAGAGGGGGGATTTGAACACTCAAATGTTTTAGCATTTAAGATCGGTATCCTTATTCATCAGCTTGTTTGAAGGTACAAGCAAAATTCCCTCCACAAATGTGTAAAGCAGGTTTTCTTATCCTTGGAACCCCAGGTGTTCTTAGGCTTCAGTTCCCAGAAGCCCAAGTCACTACATCTGCTAATCAAGGCTTCTGGTAATTGAAGTCCAAGAATATCAGGGGCCCCAAGGTTGAGAAACCCTGGTCTGAAATATTTGATGGGTTATGGGTTCCTCAATTTAAGGTAAAGGTAAAGGTTTCCCTTGCTCGAAAGCCAGTCGCATCAGACTCTAGGGTGCAGTGCTCATCTCTGTTTCGAAGCCGAAGAGCCAGCACTGTCTGCTTCTGCAAACATTTTTGTGGTCATGTGGCAGGCATGACTAGACACTGGAGTGCACGGAACACTGTTACCTTCCCACTGAAGTGGTCCCTATTTATCTACTTGCAATTTCTTGCTTTCGAACTGCTAGGTTGGCAGGAGCTGGGACAAAGATGGGAGCTCATTCCATCCTGCAGTACTCAGGAGTCGAACTGCTGACCTTCTGCCTCCCAGTCAGCATCTTAGCCACTTGAGCCACTGCAATTTAGGACTATGAAATTTATCATTCTAATATTATTTGTAACTTATTTAAATTTTTGTCAGACTGAATGAGAAATTCCTATGTAAGCAACATTTGCTGTCACCCAGTCTCTTAAAAAATAGAGATATAAATAATGTGTTCTGCTTATGTGATAATTTTGCTTTTATTCAAATGACCTCTTTTGTCTTAGTTTTTCATTATGAAATAAGATTATTTTCATTGCACATATTAGGAAGATGTGTTCAACTTGGAAACAAAACTTGTATTATGACTTGACATTCTAATTCAAATGTTTTCTGTGAGATAACAAAAGGGAAGGCTACAATAGATTAGCACATTATGAGCAAAGTTTGAATAACTTAAAATAAAAGTTTATATTTTCAGGAGATAAATCATGCCTCACTGTCAGTCCTAATCCTGAGGAAAATTAAATGTGCCAATGGATTCTCTCTCTGTTTTTTTTTTCAGTTACAGGAAAATGTTTTGAATTGGAGAAAGAAAGGATATTAAATCCAGAAAACAAAAAAAGACAAGCTGTTTGAGAGACAACACTTTTTAAAAAGGGAGTTAATATTGAACCCAAAGCTTTGGCTATGGTTCATATAGCCACAGTCTTGGTCTCTTTGTTCCTTGTGATGAAATTGAAATCAGATTATTTACTATATGATTATTTTATTTCTAGAATTTTCTATTTAGTGGATTTATTTCTTTTACTTTATGTTATGTATATTGTTGTTAAACACAGTGAATACTGCCCTGGAAATAAATCTTGTGGCATATATGTATGTATGTAATCAGAATGGTGATAATAGATAGGCATGAAGATGTTAGGATCCAATGACACTAGCATCAGATGGTTTTTGTGTATTCCAGGCACTGTCATAATATGATCATGAGCTGCTCAGAGTTCTCTTGAGCACTAAGCTACTCATATTCAAATTCTTTTTGTTTTCTGTGACATTCCCCAGATAACATGCCTGCTTAGGAAAAAAAAAATCTAAATGAGTATTAAAATCCTACTTTTAGTAGAGGGCAGACAAAATCTGTAATGCAGAAAACCTGTTCAGAAAAAAATTCATGCAATATACTGAATGTCTCTTTTGTCCTCCAGATTCTTTGATGTTTACCCAAAATGAAACTTTCTCATTTACCTTGAAATATGTGACCTTGGTTCATTGTTCCACAGGTCTGTAGCAATGATCTTGTGCTGGCAGAGCAAATCAACATTGTGTAAGGTTATTCTAAAAATGGGGACAGCCCAAAGAAACAATGTATGACTTTTAAATGGAAATTCCAATAAATACCAAATTTATCACAGTTATAAGACAACCTGATTTTGCTCTGAGCTAAGTCCAGAGAAGTTTGACCAAATAGTTTCTAAGTTATGTTTTTTTTTCCATTAAGAAAACTGATTTACTCCCATTCAGAAATAGCTCATATTGAAAACTGAGAAGACCAATCTTGTTTATTATTATTTTTTGAAAGAGTCAAAAGTATTTCTAAATTACAAAAGCACATGGCAGTTGTGTTTGTCTCAGCTTTGATTTCTTTCAGCAAACATCCTTTAATAATTTATGCCCTGTAATGGTGAACAGTTTATCTGAGAGGTTAAAGGGTGTGCTGGTGGACTTTCCACCCCCTCTTATTTCTGTTGCACTCACAACTGTGTTTCACCCTTACATTAAGTCTACCTTGTTTTGGCACAAAGGGACTACAGTCACATCCCATATTCTTGGTTCTGCTCTTTCCCAGCAATCATAATACAGCTCATTTGCTCATTTTCTGGGATCCTCTAGAACTAGATAATTCTACATGAGGGATGTTTCTGCTCATTCATAAGCCAGCATTTTGAAATGATTGATTAGTAACTCTATTCCTAGGAACTCCAGAAATCCAACAGAATTATCCATCTGGATGTTTTGGACTAAGATTATCATAGTTCACCAGTAGTGTGTATGGAAGATTTATTACCAATAGCTTTCATTTGTTAAGGCTAATGAAAAAGGTAGGAAAAAAACAACTTTGGTATTTCAAGGAATTCTATCTCCAGAATGCAAATGAAACTACACAGACAGAAGTGGGGGTGGGGGTGGGGGTTAAAAGCAGTGTGTTGAAGTTAGGACACTGATCAAAGCACTGGAAAATAAAGTCAAAACTTTTGAAATGTGGATCTACTGATGACTACTAAGGACGTCATGGTTTGACTATGTAATTAATGTAGAAGTGTTGCATAAGATGGATAAAGAACAAGAACAGTTTAAGACCATAAAACAAATAAAGTTCCAATACTTTGGGCATATCTCGAGGAACAACATAAAGTATAGAATATTCCAACTAAGGAAGTATGTAAGGGAAGATCATTGGGAAGAGTGGCCGTGGACCTCATAGTTGAATAACCAGAGAGACTTGTGTGGAATGTCCTCAGAAGAACTGTGTCAGGGAAGATTTTTGCCAATGTTTGGACCGGATACTGCACTTGAATAAAATGATGAAGAAAAGAGATTAAGCACAACATATACAGTACTTTTATTTTACAAGATAGAGACTACTTCTCTGGATATCCATGCATGAAGGTACTGCATGCAGGATCACACAAATTCATGGAAGCTTTAGGGGTGCACACAACATGTGCAACATGTGTCTTGGTGTTGAAGCTGCCACTGCCTTCCTTTCTGGGCTCCGCCTGCCTGGGAAGGATAAAGGTGGTGAGTGCTCCCGCCTGCTTCTTGCCGGCCTTGTCACTGCCGGAGAGAGGAGGAGGAGGCCCCCGAGGCTTGGGGGTGGCTGAAGAAGAGAAAGATGTTTCTTATCACTGCCTCGAGGCTTCGTACACCTTCTCTCACCTGCTCTTGCTCACCTGCTCTCTTGTTAGGAGAAGGACTGAGGCAGCTGTGGCCATTTAGTGGCTTGGCGACACTCTCGCCTGCCCTGCCCTGGGCTCTACCTGCCCGAGGAGTTCTTTGTTGCTGGGCTGGTGATTTGTATACCACATTAGTGATTTGAATATTGTATTTTGTATATTGTACAGCTGGATAATTTGTATTTGAGTTTTTATATTGTAACATTGTGTATTTATTGGGGATATTGTTGATGTTGTTTCTGAATTCTTGCTGTACTGATTGTGTGTATTATTAATATGTTGTAGTCACCCTGAGTCGGTGCAAGCTGAATAGGGCAGGATATAAATAAAATCAAAATCTTCATTCATTTATTGCAACTCAGAATGAAGCCTTAAAAAGAGCTCAAGTACACTGTATTTAGGATGCATATTGATTGTCTGCATTGAATAGTAAAATCAATCTGTCTCTCTGTTCATCTCTCTGGCTATTTGGCATTTAATTTAATTTAATTTAATTTAATTTAATTTAATTTAATTTAATTTAATAGTCATATTTATATATGCCGCCCACTCAGGCAGAACCCGACTCAGGGCGGCATTACAACAAGTTCTAAAAACACATAAAAAACACTTTAAAAGACCCATAAACCACTACTTTAAAAAACCTATATTCCACCCACCCATCTCACCCACTATAAAAAAGAAGAGAGAGTTCTTAATTGTTTACATAAGCCAGCAGGTGGGGATCGTGTTCCCATTAGGGACCCACACCTGCCCCGCCAGTCAGGTCTTCAATCCTTTCCTGAAGGGCAGCAATTCTCTTTGAAGTCTTAGATCTGTTGGCAGGAGGTTCCAGAGAGTTGGTGCGGACACGGAGAAGGTCCTCCTTCGGGTGCTGGATAGATGTGCACCCCTAGCTGATGGCACTATTAGAGAGCCCCTCTGGTTCACTCTGGTTGTACGGGCAGACACTCTTGGGATGATGCGGTCTCTAAGGTATCCTGGCCCACTGCCATATAGGGCTTTAAAGGTCAAAACCAGCACCTTGAATTGCACCCGGAGACAAACTGGTAACCAGTGCAGCTCCCAAAGTAGCAGTGAGGTGCGGGCATATCGTCCGCACCCCATCACCACCTGGGCTGCCGCATTCTGGACCAGCTGCAGCCTCCGAATGGTCGTCAAGGGCAGCCCCATGTGGAGCGCATTACAATAATCTAGTCGGGAAGTGACCAGAGCGTGGGTGACCATAAGCAAGGAGCCCCGGTCCAGGAGTAGGAGCAACTGGCAAATCACCCGCAGTTGGGCAAAAGCCCTCCTGGCCACAGCCGCTACCTGTTCTTCTAGCAGCAGCCGCAAGTCCAGAAGGACCCCCAAGTTGCACACCGGGTCTGTCTGGGTCAAAACAGCCCCATCCAGTACCAAAGATGGTAGCTCCCTGGATAACATGGGGCCCCTTATCCATAGCCACTTTGTCTTGCTGGGATTCAGCCGAAGCCCATTGGCCCTCATCCAGACCCCAATGGCCTCCAGGCATCTGGATAGGATTTCAAGGGCATCACTGGGGTCCACACGGGCCGAGATGTACAACTGGGTGTCATCCGAGTACTGATGGTACCGCATCCCGTGGGAATGAATGATCTCACCCAGTGGCTTCATGTAGATGGTAAATAGGAGAGGAGAGAGCACCGAGCCCTGAGGCACCCCATACTGGAGGAGCCTAGGGCTGGACCTCTCACTCTCCCACCACACTGACTGGGTATGGACCTCCAGAAAAGAGGAAAACCAGGACAACATGATGCTCTGGATCCCCAGTCCTTTGAGCCGTTCCAGAAGGATACCGTGGTTGACTGTATCAAAGACCACTGAGAAGTCAAGAAGAGCAAGGATGGATGGATAACCCCCGTCCCGCTCCCGTCAGAGATCATCCATCAGTGTGACCAATGCCGTCCCCGTACCATACCCAGGCCTGAATCCTGATTGAAAGGGGTCTAGATAATCCGCTTCCTCCAGGACCCACTGCAGCTGGCATACCACCGCCTTCTCCAAAACCTTACCCAGAAAGGGAAGGTTGGAAACTGGCCTGTAGTTGTTAAGGACAGCTGGGTCAAGGGATATTTTCTTCAGGAGGGGGTGCACCAAAGCATGTTTTAGTGGTGCAGGAAACACCCCCTCCCGTAATGATGCATTTATTATCGCCCCGACCCAACCACCTGTCACCACCTTGGAGGCTTTCACCAACCAGGTGGGACAGGGGTCCAAAGGACATGTAGTGGCACGCACAGCTGCAAGGAGCCTGTCCACTTCATCAGGGACAACAGGATCAAACCGATCCCAGATTGTACAGCAAGACTGTGCTCCACCCCCCCCCAACCCTCCCCATCCATGCCGGGATTCAGCCCTGAATGAATCAAATCGATTTTCTCCACCAGATGGTCAGCAAAGTCCTCAGCCGAACCCTGCCAACCGGGCACCGATCTCCTCCTACCAAGGGGGGACCTGGTTACCCGGAACAGGGCGGCTGGGCGATTATCAGCGGAGGCAATAAGGGTGGTGAAGTATTGCCACCTAACCACCCCCATCGCCACTAGGTAGGCCCTAATAGCAGCTCTAGCTTGTGTCCAATCGGAGTCCTCTCGGGTCTTCACCCAGCAGCGCTCTAGGTGTCTCTTTGCCCATTTGAGTTCCTGTCATTCATCCGTGAACCATGGTGATGACCTAGCCCCACGGGCTCGGAGAGGCTGCAGTGGTGCGATTTCATCCAAGGCTGTCATGCCATCCTGTTCCACAGGTCAACAAGCGCCTCGGGTGAATCGTGTAGCCGATCCAGAGGAACATCCCCCAGTTCCCTCTGGAATCCATCTAGATCCATTAGTCGGGATTCATAGATCCCATTGAATTTGTTGTCATATGGTTCCTAGGAATGACATAAACATATGCTGAAAATTATATCTAAGGAAAAGCTTGCATCGTTGGTCAAACTATTCTTGTTTACATAGTTTTTTGTTTGTGTTTTTTATGTTCTTAGGTACAGACATATAATACCAAGATTTCATGGAATAATCTCTTTGGTTGTAAATTGTGGGGACAACATGTGGTCTAGGTAGAAGGCATTACACCTCCATTTTTTTTTTTTTTTGAGGGGGAGCCCTTCCTGGCTTTGTTCATGAGGCAAAATGTTTCCCAAGAAGATCTTAGAGATTTTCCTTGCAGACCATTCTGTACAAAAATCAACCTTGTATAAACAGAGTGGTCTGAGTAAGACTGTTACAAAATATTTGCACCTTGTGTTGCTTGTGGGTTTTATGATTCTAATATTAAGTACTTTGATTTCACCAAAGTATTATATAGAAGATGTAGATGAAATGAACATGAATTCATAATTTCATATTTTTACCCAATGAAATCACACATTTCCAAGTTACTTTGTAACATTTCTTTAAAGTTTCAAATTTGACTGCATGATCAATGATGTTAAATAAGGTAGAGAACATTACAAAATTATATGTTCCAGCATTGGTCATTATTTGCATTCCAGATATCAACAAATAAACATAAATCAGTAAGCGCATATAAAAATCAATTAAGTAAACAAGCCATGCATAGAAGCCTGTAGATGGAAATTTAAAGTATTGCTGATGCAGTCAGCTATGTCTCCAGCAATGCTTCTGGAGATAAGAAAAGTTATTTTACATGCTGTACATTTGCCAAAACAGGAGGAAAGTTAACTTTTTGTTAAGAGCAAATCAGAGAACTATCATCTATAATTACACTTGCACATTCTGATTAGCAAGGAGTATGGCACTTCATTGTATTAACACTTGCAATAATGCATAGTACGAGCTTTTCAAAACACATTTGGGAAAATAATAATTAGAGAAGGAAGCATGACACTGATTGAATAGCTTGTGTAGTACCTGGTTTTGTAACTTCCAGAATTACACAGTGTCTTGTTTAAAGAGCACTTTTAATTTTGAAGAAAATCCAGACATAGTAGTAGTCTAAAAAATAATGCATATGTATTCTATGGAATTATTAGGAAAATATGATGTACTAAGCAACATTAATAGTACAGTATATACATGGAGTCTCGGAGAAAAGCTGCCAGTCAAGGTGGATTATCAGCTAAGAAGAAGCTTGTGAACATGGACTCAGAAGACTGACTAATACGGAAGACACCTCGATCATGGCAGTACCCAATGGAGGAGCTTGTGAATTCTAGGAGATGTTACAGGCAATTTTCTGAAATCTTGTGGTGGTTCTTTTGTCTTTTACTTTCTTTTCAGTGACTCTCTAATTGTACTTTAAGTTGCTAGCTTTGCCACCCCACCCCTTCCAGTCCTGGAACAAAGACACAAGTGTATCTCTGGTACACTTGAATGAAGAGGAGGGTTGTCATGGTAAAGCCTACCATGGGCTCACATGTTACACCAAATGTAATTAAAAGTCCATATGTTAGGCTTTGTTATCTCTCTTTGCTGCCCTGTTTCCAGGAAGAATACATGAAGGATACAGGGAGGTATCTGACTGGCTCATGTAATGGAGGTAAGACAGGAGGGGGTTGGTTAGGTATCAAAAGGCAGAGAGAGGGTGTTTCAAAAGGAGAGAGGAAGGGAGATAGAAAGGAACCAGAAGAGGGGAAAAAAGAGAGGGAGAGAACAGAGACAGAAAAATGAGAGAAAGTCAGGGAGAGAACTGGCTTAGAGAAAGTGTTCTGATAGGAACTTTTGGAAAGGAATTTCAAATGTGATTCTATTTAGAATTTTGAAGGAGAATTTCTGAGGAGATTCAGAAAGAGAACTTCAGGTATAGTCTAAAGAAATTAAAAAGAAATTTATTGAGGTAAATCCTCAGAGTGAAGCTGAGGAAAACCTTCTGAGGTAAATCTAAATTGATTCTGAGGTATATCTAAAGAGATTGAGAAGTGAATCAAAAGAATAATAAAAGAAGGAAAACCTGCTCTCTCAGAAGATTTAGAATAATTTAGAAAGTGAGATTATTTTATGTTGGAGGGGAGAAACAAAGTATTGAATTTTCCTGAATCTATTTGAGTAGTGATGTATATAGTATTTTTGTTGTTGTTGTTCAGTCGCACAGTCGATTCCGACTCTTTGCGACCCCATGGACCATCGCTCTCCAGGCACCCCTGTCCTCCACCATCCTCCTTAGTCCACACAGCCCCATGCCCATTGTGTCTACAATACCATCTAGCCATCTCATCTTTGGCCGTCCCCTTCTTCTTTTGCCCTCCACCTTCCCCAGCATCAAGGCCTTCTCAAGTGAATCCTCTCTTCTTATTTGATGTCCAAAATACTTCAACTTCATCTTTGTTATTTGTCCTTCTAAGGAGTACTCAGGGCTAATCTCTTCTAATATTGACCTATTTGTTCTCCTCGCTGTCCAGGGGAGTCTCCAAACTCTCCTCCAGCACCACATCTCAAAGGCATCTATTTTTCTTCGCTCAGTCTTTCTAATGGTCCAGCTCTCACAGCCATACATTACCACCAGAAATACCATTGCTTTGACTATGCGGACCTTTGTTTGCAGTGAGATATCTCTACTTTTCACTATGTTCCCCATGTTTTTCATAGCTTGTCTCCCAAGAATCAGTCACCTTTTAATTTCATGGCTGCAATCTTCATCTGCAGAGATCTTGGATCCTAAGAAAGTAAAACCTGTTACTGCTTCTACTTCTTCCCAATCTATTTTCCAGGGACTGATATGGCCTGTTGCCATTATCTTGGTTTTCTTGATATTGAGTCTCAGGCCAGCTTTTGCACTCTCTTCTTTCAACCTAATCAGGAGCTTCTTTAGGTCTTCCTCACTTTCTGCCATTAGGGTGGTATCATCTGCATATCTCAAATTGTTGATGTTTCTCCAGCAATTTTAATCCCATATTGTGATTCCTCCATCCCTGCATTGTGCGTTATGTGCTCTGTGTATAGGTTGAATAAACAGGGTGACAGAATGCAGCCTTGTCTTACTCCTTTTCCTATTCCAAACCATTCCGTCATTCCATACTCTGTCCTAACTGTTGCTTCTTGACTCATGTACAGATTTCTCATGAGACATATGAGGTGTTCTGGTATTCCCATCTCTTTAAGTACTTGCCACATTTTGTTGTGGCCCTCACAATCAAAGGCCTTAGTGTAGTCAATGAAGCAGAAGTAAGCTTGTTTCTGGTATTCCTTTGTTTTCTCCATGATCCAACGTATGTTGGCAATGTGGTCTCTGGTCCCCCTGCCTCTTCTGAACCCAGCCTGCACCTCTGGTCGTTCTCTTTCTACATGCTGCTGCAGTCTATCCTGTATTATCTTGAGCATCACTTTGCTAGCTTGTGAGATGAGTGCAATTGTTTGATAATTTGAACATTCTGTGGCATTGCCCTTTTTTGGGATTGGGACTATACTGATCTTTTCCAATCCTGTGGCCACTGTTTCGTTTTCCAAATCTGCTGGCATATAGCATGTAGTAGCTTGATTCCATCATCTCCACTGGCTTTGTTATTTGCCGTGCTTTTTAGGGCCTTTCTGACTTCACTCTCTAGGATGTCTGGTTCAAGTTCAATTTCCCCCTCATTGTTACTATCCGGGGTGTTTAGTTTTTTTTTTTTTTTTGTAAAGTTCCTCTGTGTACTCTTTCCATCTTTTCTTTATCTCTTCTTCATCCACTAACTCTTTGTCATTGTTGTCTTTTATCATGGTCATTTTTGCTTTGAACGTTCCCTCAAAGTCAGTCAGTTCTAAACTGACACAGTGACACAGTCACTGTGTCAGTTGCTATAAGTCATCTATGTTGAGTCAACTATATTATTTCAGTTCGATTACTGATCCCTTGCATGCATGCAGCAGCTCTCACCTCCCTTTGGCTGTGTGGAGTTGGTCAAAGGCACCGACTCAGGCCTCTCTGTGATGGTGGCTGTGGATGGTGTCTCTTGGGGGTGGTTGAGGGTCTCCTGTGTCTGCAGTTGGCTGCAGTGGTAGCGTGGCCCTTCTTCTTTGCCCTCCAGGGTGTTGCTACTCTAGGAGGACTCCCCCGGGCCTCTGGATGGTAACTGGGCAGTTGGGGCCTGTGTCTTTCTTTGCCTTTTCCTTCCCTGGACCCAGGTTTTTGGATGGGGTTGGGGGAGGGGCTGATTCTTCACTCACCTCCCCCAGGCCTCTGGATGGTAGCTGGGCAATTCAGGCCTGTGTCTTTCTCTGCCTATAGTATTTAGTTACTTATTTTTGTGTACAATGTATCTTTTAATATTCTTTATGAGAAAAAAATTTTTTTATAAATTTTTTATTAATTTTTCAAAATATATGACAACATTCAAAACTTAATGACAACATTCAAAACATAATAATAAAAAACAAATAATCTAACACAATAAAAAAGAACTATATATATAAAATAAAAGACATAACATTACATATACATAAAAAAATGAAAAGAACAAACAATCTGTCATAGCCTTGATTTCTATTTCAGTATAAAATATTCTTACTTACACACTATACTTTTATCTTATTATTAAACATTATCTTCCATGTCTAGTCCACATTTTTCAACTCTACTTTTATATCCATACTTTACTTTTATTAAACTCTTCAACCTTGCCAAGGTCTATTGTATTTCCGTTTTGAAATTTACAAAGTATTTTCCAAAAACAATATCAAACTCATCACATTACATACATCGTCACCCTGTGCTATGTACATTGCCCTGGAGGATGTGGGATTTCCCATTAATTTCTATTGTACCCAAAATTTCATTTGGTCTGGTGTCAATTTATTTGTTCCATCTCTTGTCAATGAATAATCAACAAATTTTCGCCATATATTCCAAAATCTATTTTCTTTTATTATACCTTTTTTTAAATTTAACTCCCATGTTAGTTTTTCATTCAATGCGAGATCCCACATCTGCTTATACCATTCCTCCACCTTTAACACTAAGTCATTTTTCCAATTTTTTGCGATACACATTCTAGCTATCACAAGCATCATGGACAACAATTCTTTCTTATCATTATCTAAATTCAAATTGTCTACGTCCGTCAGCAAAATGTTATTTGGCCCCAATTTGAGACGCAGTCCCATAATTTTATCAATCTCATTCTCAATTTATGCCCAAAAATTTTCTACCACCTTGCATTCATACCACATATGGACATATGTGCCCAATGTATTTTTACATCTCCAACACATTTTATTGTTCTTTTTATCCATCTGATGTAATCTCATAGGGGTCAAATACCACTTCCATAACATTTTAAAATTATGTTCCTTTACCCTGACCGACAAAGATCTCATAATTCTTTTTCTCCATTTATTTTGCCATTCCTTTTCTGTTATCTTCATATTCAAATCTTGTTCCCATATATTTCTTAATATTTCTTCTGAATAAACTTCTATATTTATTATTTTATAAATTTTACTGACCATTCCTTTAATTCCAATTTCCTTCTTCCTTATCTTCCACACTAATTCCTCAAATTCTGTCCTGTGTCTTTCCAGACTCTGTTCCCTCAAATATTTATTATTCCACTTGTTCACCATCGCTATCTGGAACCAATTCAGCTTCATCTGAGTATATAGCTCTCGTTTCATCCCTTTATCTTTACAGACTCGTATCCAATCCTTCAGCAGGAAAACCCCATTCGTCAACAAGATTTCTCTCATCTCATTGCCCATTCTTATTGGAAACTTTTTCAAATCTTCTATTTCGATTATCGGTGAAATATTTGGAACTAATTTCATTTTGACTTTCTTCCATACTCCCAGCATTGACCTCAGCATTCTATTTTTAACTGGTGTTTTCCATGTTTCCTTGTCTAAGAAAAGGCTCTTACCCACTTCCTTTAGTTCCTTCATTTCAATTTCCTCCTAAATAACCGGCTCCTTCATTAAGATCTTAACTACATTCTTTATATGAAATGCTTTATAATAATTCTTTAAATTAGGAATTCCTAGACCCCCTTCTTTTTGAGATAAATACCACATTCTCTTTGAGATTCTGGGTCTACGTCCCCCATTACAATAATTATTTAATAATTTTTGAAATTCCTTGATTTCTTTATCTGTCAGTTGAATTGGTAAGGCATCAAACAGAAAATTTAATTTTGGTAATAACATCATTTTGGCCAACGCTATTCTGCCGAACCAAGACAACCTTAATTTTTGATATTGCAAAATTTTATCTTTTCTTTTGTCTATCATAGTTTAATCTTTTCAAGTCATTCAACTTATTAGAGATATTTATCCCTAGATATTTCAAACTCTCTTTAATCTGCAGTTTAAATTCATCCCTTATTTTCCCTTGCTCCTCCTTTTCAATATTACTTAAGATCATTTCAGATTTATCCCAATTTACCTTCAGGACTGTTATTTGTTCAAATTCCTTTAAATGTTTTTGGATACTTTCCATGGTTCTTCTAGGGTGTTTCATAATTATCAGAGTGTCATCCGCATATAGACTGATTTTATTTTCCATTATTCCTTCTATGCTTTTGTCTTCCCTTATTGTATTTGCTAATATTTCCATCGCCATAATAAATAATATTGGTGATAAAGGGCACCCTTGTCTTGTCCCAGCCTCTAATCTCACTTCCTCTGTGAGACCATCATTAACCCTAATATTGGCATATCCTTGTTGATATAATTGTTCTATTGTTTTTATAAACCTATCACCAAATCCATAGCTTCTAATTATCTCGTTGATTGTTATCCATTGCAAGGAGTCGAATGCCTTGAAGATATCTAGTGATAGTAACCCAACTTTCTCCTTATTTTGTCCTGCAACATCAATCAGGTCTACAACTCTCCTTACTAAATCTGCCATATGCCTACCTTTCACGAATCCGGCCTGATCTTTATTTATATATTTGTCCATAAAACTGTTTAATCTATTTGCCAATATCGCCGTAAAAATCTTGGCATCTTGATTTATCAGGGAAATAGGCCTATATGACTCTACCTTTTCTGGATCTTTTCCTGGTTTTGGTAATAAAACAATTATTGTTCTGTACCATGATGGTGGTATCTGTTCCCCATTAAGTATACCATTATACAATTTTAACAATTTTGGAGTTACTATGTCCTTAAACTCTTTGTAAAATTCTGCAGGTAATCCATCTTCTCCCGGTGATTTATCTGCTTTCAATTTAGTTATTACTTCTTTTATCTCTTTTTCAGTTATTAATTCTTCCATTTTTTGTTTATGTTCCTGACTTATTTTATTTTTAACTTGCATTCCCAATTTATCTTTTAATTTATCTATATTTACCTTCTTTTTAGAATATAAATCTTGATAAAATTCTCTAATCACCTTACATTTATCTTTAATCTTGTTATGTCTTATACCTTCCTTATATACTAAGGTCCCTATTTCTCTTCTGTTTCTTTTTTCCTTAGCCGCTCTTGCTAAAAGTTTTGAATTTTTATTACTATATTCGAAGTATTCCCTTTTTAAATATACCAAATCTCTTTTCACCTTTTCAATGTCTTTTCCTATTAATTCCTTCTTTAAGCCCTGCATTCTTTCATAAACTTTTCTATCCTTGGATATTGCATGTTTCTCCTGCAACCATTTAATCTCTTTTTCAATTTCTTCTTGCTTACTTTTTAACTGTTTATTTTTAATGTTTGCCAGCCTGATACTTTCGCCTCTAAATATTGCTTTCATTGTATCCCATACAGTACCAAATCTAACATCCCCTGTATCATTCCACTTCCAATTTTCTTCCCATTTTTCTACCATTTGCTCTTTACACTTTTTATCTCTGAACAATCTAGCATTATATCTCCAATTTTTCCTAATCTTTGTAGCATCTATTTTTATTTCCAACAATACTTTTGCTTGATCAGACTCTTTGAAAATTCCTATTTCTATGTCTTCTAAGTTTCTTGTCAAATTATCAGTAACAAATATATAATCTATTCTGGAATACATGTTGTAGACTTGTGAGAAAAATGTATAGGCCCTTTCCAATCCTTTAAGTTCCCTCCATGTATCTTTCAACCCTAGAGATTTCAACCAATTATTTAACACATACATTTTATTTCCTCCCGCACATCTTGTTATGTTTGTACTATCTATATTTGATCTTATTAAATTAAAATCTCCCGCTACAATCATTTTTATTGTTTTTTCTTTCTCCAATATTCGGTACACCTTATCTAAAAAACTATTTTGATGTTCATTTGGCACATACAAATTCACCAATGTTATTTCCTCCTCATCTATTTTCCCCTTTACTATCAGATATCTACCTTCTGGGTCTGAAATACTTTTTACCATCTCAAATCCCAACCTATTTGATATCAAAGTTGCAACCCCTCTAGCCTTTGAAGCACCATATGCTTTTTCATAAAACTGAGTCCATCCTAAAAATAGCTTGTTGGTTTCTTCCGATTTCTGATGGGTTTCCTGCAGAAAGATTATATCCGGTCTATCTTTTCTAAGCGCTGCTTCTAATCTCCTTCTCTTCACTTGACAACCAGTACCTTTCACATTCCATGTTATTACTTTTATATTCCTCATCTATTATTTTCCTCCCATAATTTTTTACATTTCCCACTTCCTCCTA
Source organism: Bradypodion ventrale (assembly GCA_035047345.1). NCBI lineage: Eukaryota > Metazoa > Chordata > Lepidosauria > Squamata > Chamaeleonidae > Bradypodion > Bradypodion ventrale. Next base: position 142,286,127 of record JAWDJE010000004.1, on the reverse strand, counting down.
CGGGCATGTGATTAACATGTAACACTTCCTTCACCTTAAACAAATATAAGAAAAAAACAACTAAAAAATACACACTAAACATTCTACTACTAACCCTCCCCATTTTTTTACAAATAGCCTCTGAAATACAAAGGGGGGAGGGGGGAGGTGCGACAAACTGTGGGAGCCCTGAGGAGGTCTGAACCAATCTCCACCCAGAACAATTCCTCCTTCCGCACCTTTAGGCATGTTCTCATTTCCATTGTTCTCCCGCCTTTTATATCCACCAGATATAATCAATTCTTCCTTCAGATCAAACCACTCTTTAGTTCCTGCTTCCAGTAACTTTGCATCTACCATTACATCCAAGACATTAGGACCTTCACTTATCAAATAGCGTCTTCCCAGGTAGAAAAGGCTTAATTGTCGTGGGAATTTCCAATTGTATCTTATTCCTTTATCCTGGAGTCGCTTTGTGATTGGTTTCATCGATTGTCTCCAGAAGCGGTCCTCAATTGGAATGTCATTGTACACTTCGATATCATAGCCTTCCACTTTTAACACATCTGCACCTTTTTCCCGTATGAGAGCCATTAAACGCAGTTTGTCTGACACATTAGCAAATTTTAACAAGACATTCCTTGACCCAGTTTTACCCCTTCTTGAACCCAGCCTAAATACATTTACAACATCCTGCGGTGTAAAGCCATCTTCCATAATTTCGTCAAGCCATTTCACTATTCTTTCTTTTAATTTATCTGGGGAGTTCTCTGGCAATTTTCGAATTATAACATTTGCTCGTCTTAAATGTTTTTCTACGGTTTCCAATCTCTTTTCATGATCTCCAACCTTGTTTTCTCTTTCTTTATCTCTCTTTCTCAATTCCATAACCTCCTCCTTAATCGTTGCCTGTTCTTTTTTAATCACTTCTTGTTCTTTTTTAAGGTTGTCTTGTCCTTTTTTTAAACCATCAATTCCCTTCAAGATGTCTGCCAACATGTCTTGCATACCCTGTTTTCATTCTTGTTTATCTTGAGCCAACATATTCCCAATTTTGTATTCCAGATTATCCACTTTCTCATTAAATCTTTCAAATTCAGATTTAGGTCCTTGCCCCCCCTTCATTGCCAATGTTGTTGGTGTTGTTACTGTAGCTGTGGTTATAATCGTTGTCGGTGTTGTCCCTGCTGTCGCCGCTGTAGTTGTTACAGTTGTTGTAGTGGTTGTTGCTGTTGTTACCTTTGCTGTTGTTATAACAATTGTTTTTACCGCAGTTGGTGCAATCATAGTTGGAGATGTTATTGCCTTCTGCTGCTGTTGCTGTTGTAGTTGTTGTGCTATCTTCTTCACTGTCTCTTGCTCCTCCAAATCTTTCATCTCTTGTTGCGTTGTTTTCTTCATCTCGTCCTCCACCTCCTCCAAGCCTTCTAAAACTCCTGCCCGAAGAGGTTGGTCTTTCCACTCTTGTCCAGGCCAATTTCTTCGCCTTCTCTCTCCCTCTCCCCTGCCGTTTCATCCAAGTATATTTCCAATTACGTGACTTTAACAATTTACATGAACAATTTACTGTTTAAGTCCACCTTATATATTGACTCTAGCCAATTTTAATATACTTATTTCCAGATACAATATTAGACCTTTATCCTCCCCTCCCCCTCCCCCTCTATCAAATATATGTATGTATACCTACATATGCATGTACACACACATATATAAATATATATCCACCAAAGTTCAAATCAATATAGGGATGGGGGAAAAAGACGGTAATCCCAATTAAACCAAGTTAATTTCCCTCTTAAGTTGTAATATTTTAAATATTTAATATTTTACCACCGGATGAACAAAAAAAGGAAGGGAGAAAGAGAAAAAGGGGAAAGAAAAAAGAAAAAAAATCCTGATCGCTGTTCTTCCACTTTATTCCCTATTTAGTCCTCAATCTTTATCTCCCAATGGGAAGGGAGACAAGAAAAAGCAGGGAGCTAAAAAAAGAACAAAGTCCTCAATATTTGTCCCACAAGAAAAGGAAAAAGAGAGCTGATATTTTATTTCTCTTCTGGCAACTGACTTTATGTTACTGTTGCAGCTTACAAACACTGTCCAACTTAAAAAACGAAGATGGAAAAATAACACTTATATTGTTCCAAGCCGAGATGAAACAAAAACATAAAGCAAAGACAAGGTTGAACGTCTACTCTCCAAAATTCAAAGGAAACAACACTTTATCTCTCACAGCACATTTCAGGGCCCCAGTACCATCTTATTCCTCTTTATGCCTCGGAAAAAATATGCAAGGCAAAACCAGATCCAATTCTCCAAAAGTCCAGCTTCTTCTTCTTCCTCTCTTTTTCTTTAATACCCAAAATTCAAAGTCCAAAACTCAAACAGCAACAAAGAGGGGAAAGGAAAAAAAAGAAAAGAAAAAGTCCCAGTATTATCTCTGTTACTTGGCCCCTGGCTTATCAGCGCTCCACTGACGTGAAAAAAAAGACAAAAGGTCCGGTCCTAATTACTTCACTTTTCTTCTCCTTTTCTCCTTCCCCGTCTATTTTTACAAGTTTGCTCACCGTCAGGGCTTCTCCACTTCTCCGCTTAACAATTTCCCAGCACCGCTAGGCTCCGCGCGGCTCCGGTCGAAAGGACCGGCGAGGCCGAGCGAGGCTCGCTTCAGCTTCCCCCTTTCAGATCCCCACCGGGCTTACCCTTTTTGATCCGATCGTCCGCTTATCTGTTTGCCTGCATTTTGTCAAACTTTGCCAGCGAGCCGATCTCCACACCGTTTTCCAAACCGTCCGTTCTTCAGCTAAGAGCTTTGGTGAGTCGTCGCCATTATGGGCCGCCCATCCCCCGCTCTCTCCAAGATCGAAACTCACGTTTTTCTCCCTTTCTGGGCACAACTTTGGACCAACCAAGATAATTTCCGCCAATATTTTTTCTTATAGATATTCTAATCCATTTTTTTACAAGTCTCAGGAACTATTTTCACTTTTAACAGTCATTTTCGTTTCCCTCCTTTCTGAGCGGAAGAAAGTTCACTCCTCTCAGCTCTCCATCCTGACATGCCCCCCCCCCCTTTATGAGAAATAAAGTTCAATTATTTTAATAAATTGTTTATTTAAGAGGGGGACAGAGTAAAGCCAACTTAAGCCAGGAGAGGCCACACTGCTACCATTCTCTCCTTTTAAATATTTTCTGGGAACACTTTTAGAATGGATCTTACAGATTGCAGCAAAAGGTAATATTTTGCTGGACCAGCAGTCCATGGAAAACTGCTCGAAGTCTCAGTAGTCCCAAATTGGAGCTGCCTATGTATGGGAGATCCAGGAGGGGAGAAGGAGAGAACTGAGGTGGAGGGAGTTTAGTGCCAGGTAACGTTAAGGTAACATAGGGCATGTGTCCAGAAGGAGTCACTGATTATGGTCTCCACTGAAGATTTTAAGAGCCAAGTATGGAAGATGTGGTCCTTCAAAAACCCTGGACCCAAGCCGTATGTCTGAAAATCACTGGTGGTAATCCCACCATCCTCATGGGACCACCCATGGCAATCTGGTGGTGATCTGTTTAGCACATTTCAAAATTAATTTTGCCCCCATCTCCCACACACATGCCGAGAAATAATGAGACAGACACAGTTGTTAGGATTTCAACTATGACCACAATTTATTAAATATTTAACTTGTTAAACCATCCCATCCTTCATTGGGGCCTAACCTAGTACAGATGCCTGAACCAGGAGCCCCAGGGGATGGTACCAACACCTGCCCTTAGGGCAAGTTCCCACTGCATCTTCAGTATTGTCAAGTGATAACACACATCCAGCTGGCCCAAATTTCTGGGGTGTCACTGTCTGGCAACCAGCCACCAATTTTTGTGACCCAAACTGTGTAAGACAACTGTATACTACCCCTGTACCCCCTGCCCCAGCCACTACAGGGACATTGGGCACAACTGACCCGGTCCAATTTTGTGGGCACTCACAGTTACTAAATATCCATTCTCACTACCTGCAAGTGTCAGTGTCACCTATTTAAAACTGACCACACCCATGAGCCTGAGCCAATTTGCCAATGAACCAGAAATTCCTACCTGGCCCCAACATCTTAGTCTCACACTGAAAATGAGGGTGGGCAAGTGGGCCATCCATGTCTCAACAATGTGGTGGTTGGAAGGGAGAACCCCAATTTAGTTGGATATGGATTCCCTCCACTTCCTAGAAAATTGTTGAGTAGTGATTGTCATTCCTCAAGTGGCATCACTTCTGGGTAGAGGAAATAAAGCACCCCCACCCAGCATCACCCAACCAGGCAGAGGGATAAAATGTAAGAATAATTAGTGTGCATGTTCTCTGCCCAAATGAAAAGCCCAATATCTGGGATTTACAATAATCTCACAAAGAGATGCATCAACATAAGGGTACTTTTCCAACTGTTCATTGAATATACAGGAATCAGAAATCTGCAGACATTGGAGTTGGAGTGATAAGGCTCTTCTGAATGCAAGTTGTTAGATGTCTGCATATCTGTGATGCTGGACTCCATAATTCTCCAGGTAGCATAGCCATGTCGTGTGTATGCATAATGAGTATAGCCCTTCTGACATCAATCAATGGAAATTATCCCATTTACTAAAAGTGGAGGCATATGAATAATGCAAAACAGAGCTTATCATTTCTAATGTTTTTGCATACAAAAACAATCATTCATTTTTTTCAGGGTTTTAAAACTTATTAGAAACACCAAGAAATCTGGAATATATATAAAAACTCTATTTGCCAAAGATCTGTGTTTCTTCTTAACTCTTCCTCCAAGGAGGTCAGTTTAGTATTCAACATTGAAAAAAAATATCCTCAGTTAAAGAAAGCCTTTTTCAGGAACTCTGCAATAAACATGAATGTGACCTAATATGCAAGCAAGAAACACACAGGGATGAAAACCAACATTGCCCTAAGGTTCCTGGAATGTGATTAATTGCCGAATGATGCCATTGGAAATACAGAAGCACAGTATTTGCCACAACAGATCTCCAGATTCTGTCTACAGCAGTGACAGAGGAGGATAGTGTTGAAATAATAACAACTGAGCTCAGTAACTGCACAGTGACATCTGTCCATAAACCATCATCATAAAAAAAATTCCTTCGCTGAACCACCAGAGCTTCAGAATAAAACTGTAAGGTTCATAACAGATGACTTTAAAAGCAACAATAACTTCTGTGGCTATGAAGACAATAATGAAAGTTGAGAAGTTGTTGTAAAATGGGCAGTATCCTATCAACTATCACTCATCCATGACTGCAAATTACCAGCATCTTTTAACAGTGGCAGAAGGAGGAGAGGTTATAACCCAGACTTCATTTTCATAAGTGAGAATGTAGCGCATCGATGTTTAAACTCAGTAGGGGAGCTGATATGTCCGGCCCGGCCCTTATAAGCACCAATCCAGACAACAATGAACCAAACAGCAACAAGTCTTTATTCAACAGTATTTTAGAGATGAGTTTACAAAGTGTTCCTGACACAGAGATGGCTATACAATCCCAATGGAATTAGTCCCTCCAGATTCTTGCTGTAGGCAGAGGCAAAGACTAGCTACCATAGAAGCATAGCATAATGGAGGAGACCCAGGCTTAGCACGACGGGCTACCTGTATGGAGTGAGAAGTGTAGATCCAGTCCAGCCCCTCCCTTGTTTCCTCATGGGACTTATATAGTGTCTCCCGGTGGTGGCTCCTTGATACAAAGTAGCAACCCACCGGATAATCGTAACTAACCAATCATAACTGGGCATACATGAAATTAACCAATGGAGAACAGGATCCAAAACAGTAACCAATCACAGGGCTTGGATTAGCATAATGAGTGTGTCCTGTGTGTGTGTGTGTGTGTGTGTGGGGGGGGTGTTTTGCGCCACTTTAGGCTCCTAAACTGGATGGCAGGAAACCGTCATTTTCCCTTGCAAGGTGCTGCCAGCACTACTTGCAAATGTGCCACAATACACAACATTCCTCCCACTAAGTTTTCAGTTGGGAACTGCAATTTAGCTAAAATGATGAACCCTCATCTGCAGGATGAACTAACTCGTGGTCACGAAACCGCTCTGCTCCCTCCCAGCTTGTGTTCTGTGACTCATGTGTTTGCTTGGCGCTCTGTGGCTCTAATAAGGAACCTTGCATCCGAGGGGGTCTTGTGTGTACATAGCCCAAAGCAAACCAATCATCTGACTGGCAAAACTCCCGGCCTTTGTGAACTGGATTACCCTTCGATGACCCCAAGTGTGGTGTGTGCAATGATCCCTCTTGCTCCATGTTCCCAGCCCATTTGTTCCCAATCAACCCTGGACTCTTTGACTTGAGTCGGGGCTGAATATCTACCACAGCTGAGGCATCTTTAGCAAGAACTGCTACCGAACTAACTTCCAGAGCCACCTGCAAAGAAGGACTTGCTGTATGTCCCTAGTACTGCCTGAGGAAAGCTCCCTTTGCCTCGGCATATGGAGGTCTTGTTTCTTCTGTCCTTGTCCCTCCAACCCTAGGAACTGTGAGTGCTCCTGCAACCCCTCCTTTTCCTCCCGGGGAAGCAAGCTCACACCCAAGTGCTCCTTCTCGTACCACTCTATGTTGGGGGGCAATGGCGATGCCTGCAGCCCCCTCCAACCCTAGGGGATAGCAAACCCTGGCCCACCGCTGGGGGAACTGAGAACCTTCCAAAAGTCAGGATTTTCAAAGTTCAGTGCATCAGGGGGCAAAAGTTCTTGCAACTCAAACAGTTCTGGAGAAGTAGTCTTTTGGACAATGTCACTGTCTTTGTGCACAACATGTGCATGTCAGGAAAACAATGCACTTAACTCTCCATAGAGGAATCGCTTCCAGGGGGCCCTTGGGACAAACCCTCTGCAGGTAGTAACAACACTTGGGGCTCGTCCTCGATATGAAGGACTGATTCTCCTCCCGCCGCATTGGATTCCCGTGAAACAAATGCCCAGGGGCCCAAACCACTGAGACCCCAAAATCAAGAAAGTTTATCATTTATTTATTTATTTATTTATTTTTATAAATTTATGCCCCACCCTCCTGGTGAAAACACCACACAGGGCGGCAACAACAGGGGAAAAACAATATAAAACAGCCAGAACATTTACAATAAAAACGCATACGCAACCTATGATTTAAAAAGACAAAAATAAAAACAGCATAAAACTGGCTATATACTTAAAAACTACCATTACCCTCCATCCCCATACATTAAACCAAAAACAGAAAACACCAGAAGGTTCTCCCACAGAAATTAGACAAGCCAGTGGAGCTGGGAAGTGGATCCTCTGGAGCCCCACACCTGCTGGCAAAGCCAGGTCTTCACCATTTGCAGGTGACTTGAAATGGCACCAGGCTCGAACATAGCATCAGCCTCAAATACCTGGGAGTTACCCTGGATCAAACTCTCACTTTCAGAACCCTTAATACCAAACAGAAGGTTTTTGCCAGGAACTACATTCTGAGGAAAATAACGGGCACAAGTTGGGGTGCCCAACCACACACATTAAGAACTTCTGCTCTAGCTTTATGTTACTCTGCAGGAGAGTATGCTAGTCCAGTGTGGTGCAGATCAAAGCATGCTGGACAGGTGGATGTGGGCCTAAATGAAACAGCAAGATTGGTCACAGGATGCCTAAAACCAACCCCAATACAAAAAGTACATTACTCAGCTGGTAAACCTCCATCAAAATTCCATTGAGAAAATGCTGCTCAGAAAGAGTGGGTCAAAGCAAGTTCTTTGGAAACACACCTGCTATTTGATCACCAACCACCAAAGCAGAGACTGAAATCAAGGCATGGCATCCTTCTAACTTCTGCTCCTCCCAACATTCAGCCCCCTCATCTTAGAACTATGGAAGGTGAGCAAGCAGCTACCAGATAACTGGGCAGAACTACATGACTCTCCACCACCTGGCCAAGAACAACCATGGCATGTGTGGAAAGCTTTATATAGACTGTGTGCAGGGGTTGGAAGAACAAGGGCTAATCTGAGAAAGTGGGTTTTCCCTGTAGACAACAGCCTATGTGAATGTGAAGTACAAACTATCTTCCATATGATGCGATGTGCACGATGCTCCTCAACATGCACTGAGGAGGACCTTATGTTGCAAGAGGAAATGTTGTTGAAGAGGCCTGATATTCAGCAGATGTCATCTAGCCCTTTTAAATTCTATTTTGTTTTTAGATGTGTTAATTTTTAGCTTTGTGTTGTTATATGCTGGTGGTGCATCTGACACTAATAAAAAAAGGAAAGTATAGTATTGATGTATTACCTGATTTTCTCCTTTCCAATTCTTTGGAGACATTCACTTGTCAAATGCCATCCAGTCAAGTTCATGTCTAATTGAATATTTTAACGTCCAGCAATTTTCCTATTCCAGCTTCGTTGCAGTACTCAATCCTCTCCATTGACCTTCTGGTTTTGTTTTCATTTCTGCTTTAACTTAGTATTGAATATTCCAAAATAAAACCCATTTGGCCTTGTATTACTTCATATCATTTAACCAACACTGCCTCTTGCCTTAGGTTAATTTGCTTATCCACAGAATCTGTGAGTCTAAAAGCCTCCAAACTTCATCCCACTATTACCTTTTTGTAACACAATGAACATGTTTCTGTTGGATTTTACAGCAGGGTACATGAACTCACATACATCTTAGTAATGATTATAGCTAATTAGCAAGAGCTAATTTTCTGCTTGCTTGTTTGCCCAGTACATATTTGCTGCAATGCCAGGCATGCAATGAGCACAACAGTACTTAGCTGCAATTTGCTGTTAAAATTTATGCTATTTTTGGTTAAATTGCATTCTGGGTAATTTTTCTCAATGCCTGCAATATTTTCCTCTTTTTTTTTGTAAAAGGGAAAAAACAAATATTCTAAAAGATCAGAAGAGAGCTCTTAACATTTTTTTAAAAAAATGAATGCCAGTGAAGTATTTAAACCCCTCACCATTTATATTATTCTATCCTTGACCTTTCTATATATATTCTTTTCTTCTAAGCTAACAGAAGTTCTGAAGAGCTTTCATATTTTATTTTCTCTTTGAACTTATTTTTGTTATCCGCTGAATCTCAAGAACAATAGCATTTTAGATGAAAAACAGCTATGTTTCCTTCCTTCTTTCTTCCTGACTTTTTTTCCATTCTTTATAGCAGAACATTAAAAGTAAACACAATTCTTTGACTACTTTTGTGGAGTGATATATTTTTCTTGTTGCTTTTGTTGTTATCGTTGATGTAAGAGCATGAAAGCTTTCACATTATCCTTAGACTGTAATACTTGGTTTTTTCCTAGCATGTAACAGTACAAAGTGTTTGACAAAGTACCACAAAACAGAAGAGGCATTACATAAATAAAATTCAGGATCTCACTGTTCAAATGTTGCTACAATTCTTCCAGCTTTGAGTACAGAAAATAGGAATACCACAGAGTTCCACAAGTCAATCCCCCCCCCCCTCTCTCTCTGGAGGGAAGCTAGCTGTTGTGATAATTTGGGGAGTACGCATTTAAAAAACCTGAGGCAACCAGCACAAAATGCAGTCTCAAGTCATGGTCTGCAGAGCCAGCCTTTTAATTACACAATTAACAATGAAAAATAGAATGCCTAGTTTCAAAGACAATTAAAAACTACTGAAAATCAATTAAAATCTTGGGGAAATGAAGGCATTTTCATTTGATGCCTGAATAGGCATTACATTTTGTCTGGTGAACTTCTTCTACCTCCTTTTTTTTTACCACTTTTGGGAGCCCTTTGGCAAGGGTCACCAACTTTCTTAAGTCAGGGGCCGGGTCATGTTCCCTCAGGCAGTTGAGGTGTTTGGACTTGTGGTCACCCTGTCATTTATGGCTGCCATAAATGTGTCCATTGCTGATTCTGTCAGCGTCAGCAGCTGGAACAGCGGTGGTGGCTGGAGCAAGGCTTACACATACCTTTAGGAATTGCTCCAAGAGCATCAATCACTGTGGGTACAATAGATTTCTTCCTTCATAGATGTTTAACTTGAATTTGCAAATCACAATATTTTGTTATTTGCTCTAGTTGTTTGTCTTCAATTTGTGCATCTCCTGATATAGCAATGTCAATAAACCAGACCTTATTTTCCACTACAGTTATATCAGGTGTGTTGTGAGGCAGATGTCTATCTGTTTCAATTTTAAAGTCCCACAGGATCTTGACTCTCTCATTTTCTAAACCAGGAATTCTCGACCTGAGGCCTATGGGCCTGATGTGGCCCATGGTACCATTTCATGTGGCCAACCACCACCTCCACCACACCAGGAAGTGCCATGTGGTGGAGGAAGGGTAAAATGGCCATTCAGCACCCAAAGCTGTCTGAGGGAGCATGGCCTAGCCCCCAGGGTTAAAATGGTTGAGAACACCTGTTCTAAACCCTTCTCTACCTGATGTTCCCAATTATTTTTACTAGATTCAAATCCAAACTTCTGGCAAAGTTTCCAATGAGTAATTTTTACAACGCTGTTATGGCATTGCAAATAATCAGTCTGTGAAATTTTGCTGTATCCACTGATCAGATTGTCTACTGTTTCATCCTTTTCATTACAAAGCTGGCATTTGCTATTGTTGGATGTGTGCTGTATTTTTGTCCTCATGCAATTTTTTGGCAAAAATGCTGCTGTTGTTGTTGTAGAAGTACAAGCACTTGTAAGCTCAGAAACTGATGACAGAGATGATAGTGGTTCTGGTAGTTGTGACAACAGTGTCCTTTAAGTTATAAAAAAGTTTCCAGGAGGGTTGTGGAGAATTAGAAAAACAGGTGCAGGAAAAACAACAACTGCTATGCAAACTTCATAAAACATGTCAAAGCCCATCTGTGCATAAACGTTACAATGTTTTTAACAGCAATCCATTCATTATGCTAATAGCTACAGCTGACCCACATTATAGTATAGCTGCTTCAAATGTGAACATAAAGCTGTTTCCTGAGCTTTTAAAAATCCATAACAAACAGCTTCAGGGGAGCTTACCAAAAGCTGATTTTTAAGGCAAGCACAGTGTCCATATTAGTTGCAGAAATTGGTCATTAGGTAATGCTTTCAGAGTTTGTAAAATTGTAGCAATAACTTAATACATCAAATTATGGATTATTTATGTCATTTCATTTTGCTCTCTGTATACACACAGTTTTCACTTTTCTTTTTTGTTTGTTCTCACAAACCCCTTATTTTTCTTTTTCTTTTTTTAAAAAAGAGAGAGATCCTATCATTATGATTTACAAGATGGCTGGTTTAAAATGTTTTTATTGTCAGAGGGGAAGTTGCAAAAGCCAGCTCTTAATGTAATTAAATTAAATTAATTTTTATATTTGTATCACCGCCCCCTCGCCAGAGCGACTCCTGGTGGCTAACAATTCAAAGACATAAAAACACTCATAAAAATACAATAAAAACATTTAAAACCATCCCCCATACAAAACCCACCCATCCCATCCAAAAAAGAGAGGGAGGATCCAGTTATTCATTCAGACAAGTCAGCAGGTGGGGGTCACCTCTCCATCAGTGCCCCACACCTGCCCCACCAGCCAAGTCTTCCTTATCCATATCCAGCTTCATAATAGTCAAGGTGAGTGACATTATTTGATTATCTCAGTAGGCAAAATTTATTCAAACTCTTCTCTCTTGTTGTCACTGCTTCATACTTGTCTCCTCTGCTTGGATTGGTATGTCCCTAATGGCGCTCCATAGCAGGGTGGATGTTGTAAGCCTTACATGCCAAGCCAAGTGGAGGAGACAAGGATTGAGGTAGAGGTGGTGGTTGTGGTTGTGGTAGCAGCGGTGGTGGCATAAGCGATGGCTGGAGTGAGGTTGTGGGCTGGATGATTTGGTGCATACCTGTCAACCCGCGGCTCCGGAAAAACGGGACCTGCGCACATCGCTTGTGCGCAGGTCTCTTTCCACGCATGCGTGGAAGGGTTTTACCCTTTCCACGCATGCGCGGAAAGTGCTACACCGCTTGCATAGGGGCTGCACAAGCGGCGTAGCGCTTCCACACATGCACAGAAAGCGTTTCCCCCCACTGTCAAATTACAGGGTTTTGGCAGCGGGGGGCGGTTTATGATGGCAATAGACGTCAAATTACGGGGTTTTCCCGGCCAAATCGGGATGGTTGACAGGTATGATTTGGTGCTGTGGGTCAGATCTGGCCCATGTGCTGTAGGTTGAGAACCCCTGATCTACACTGTAAAGTAATGTAAAAGGCTTATCCTAATATTGTCAGGGTAATATATCCAAATTATAGTCCAATATTCTTTAGGGTCTCCCTATAACTCTTGAAATGGCACTTGATAAGGTAGATATGCCCTGAACATTCAGTGAAAATATATCTTTTGGTGTGATTGTGTATGTATATTACTTGAGATCATTCTCAAAACTGTGATGTTGCACCCTACTCTCATTCTGTTTCATCCATGTTGTCAGTATTCTCATTGCCAATAGGAGACATGAATTAAGCTGTTTTTATCAGCTGCTTCCTGCCGAACACCAAAAGTATCTTGCCACCCATGAATAATAAGGGGACTTATTTTCATAATTGGCAACAACATCTCTTAGTGAGGCTTTACTAAGTATTCATTCCAAAAGTACCTGTCTGTGCAATTACAAATGATGTATTACTCCCACATTCAATTCATTCACACACAATTTCATGTTTTAAACTGTGAGTATCCTACTGATTCCAAAAACTGTTATTATTCAGAAATAATTATACTGAAGTATGTACAACCTCATTAGCTGGGGAATTTGTTGTTGTTTTAAGATGAGACATATTATTGGATTTTTGGTTAAAATAATGTTTTACACCAAGAATATGGTTAGCAGAGCACAAGGAAGAAAGATTAAAATGTGGAAACAATTATTTCTAGTATCATAAACTGTCCCTTGGGGCACGCATTCTTGCCCATTTGTACTAAAAAGTGATCATTCTATAGCTGCAGGTAGACACATCTTAAGAAAAGAGAATTAAACTGTACTTGCAGTGATCAGTTGTCATTACAATCATGGGGGAAAAGACAAAATGGCATTTCTAGTATGGCAGTTTAACCATTGCACCAACAGAGCTCAGATTGTGATGTCCCCTGTCATTGACATTTGGTGATAAGTGCATGGAAGATTGCAATTTTAGCAGCACCTTCTATCAACCTGCCCAGTACTGATGGGGAACCATGTCTTCATATGATGGTTCAGTCATTTTTGAAGCATGTGTAGAGAGAGGAGGAATTTTGTTCAGTTTGCATTATATTGAGATAAGATGAAAGTCAGACATCTTTGATGTTCAGTCGCACAGTCGATTCCGACCCTTTGCGACCCTATGGACCATTGTCCTCCAGGCGCCTCTGTCCTCCACCATCCCCCTCAGCCTTCCCAGTTCTGTGCCCATTGTGTCTACAATACCATCTAGCCATCTCACCTTTGGCCTCCCCCTTCTTCTTTTGCCATCCACTTTTCCCAGCATCAAGGCCTTCTCAAGTGAGTCCTCCCTTCTCATTCGATGTCCAAAGTACTTTAGCTTCATTTTTACTATTTGACCTTCCAATGAGCAGTCCGGGTTGATTTCTTCTAAGATTGACCTATTTGTTCTCCTCGCTGTCCAGGGGACTCTCAAAACTCTCCTCCAACACCACATTTCAAAGGCATCTATTCTTCTGCGTTCAGCTTTCCTAATTGTCCAGCTCTCGCATCCATACATTACCACCGGGAATACCATTGCTTGACTATTCTAATTTTTGTTTGCAATGTGATGTCTCTGCTTTTCACTATGTTCCCCAGGTTTCTCATAGCTTGTCTCCCAAGAATCAGTCACCTTTTTATTTCATGGCTGCAGTCCCCATCTGCAGACCTCTTTAACTTGCACAAAATACTCATTTTTTTATTATTTGCCTTTCTTGTAATTTTCAAGGAATATTGTAAAAGTTGCAGGAGTATTGTATAATTGGAAAAACCCATATGTGCATATATTACTAGGGGGTAAAAGTGGGGAATTATCATGTTAAGTTTAAACAAAAAATCTTGTCCCAGGATCAGTTCTCTAACAAGTCAGTTGAATGTGAGGGACCTTCCCATAGCCATGGCTTGTATTCATGACAAGGAAAGCAATGACTTGTATCCAGATGGCAGTGTAGGCTTACCTGGTCTATACCCTAGGGCACAAAAAAGACAGCCTGCTAAGCTGGGGTATTTACATGGAATCAGAAAGACTTGAGTTTAAGTTTCTGTTAATAGCCTGCCACTTTATAGACTTTTCAGGCTTCCCTAAAGTCTTCATTGTTTTGTGGCTTCAACATTGAGAGGTAAATCTTAGTAACTTAATCCTGCACTATTTAACAGTTGGGGGGGGGGGGGATGTAATACATAATGACCAAATAGTTTATATGAACCATCCTTCCTTTGATGTTTCCACCTCTCATGTGCTCAACAGAGGGGTCATCCAGGAAGGATGAGACTAGGGAACTACTTGATCCTAGAAATCTTGGACACTCAGGAAAACAGAAGCTGGACAATAGGGAGGGGGGGACTCATGAATCCTAGATTCAGCCTATAGATGATTAGTTATCTAGAGTTGATTCTGAGAAGGTGAGATGCCTCCCATGACTTTAAAGAAGTGGTGCCCAAACTTTTTCTGCTGTGGGCCAGTCCCACCCCCGACACTCAGCTGCAGGGCCCGGAGGTGTGCTGCTCCCGCTGCTGACCATTTTGACATCAGCAGTGGTGGTGGCAGCAATCATGCTTTGTCCCCACTGCTCTGAGCAGCCTCTGGTTCGGTCCCCTCACTTCAGCAGCCTTTGGGGACATGGATCGCTGCCTTGGGGAATTTTTTTTGAGCCTTCCCCACTTCAAAATCCTCGACTTTAAATTTAATATTTCAACATGTTCACTGCCCACTCTGGCAAGCCTGACTCAGGGTGGCTTACATAATTTAAAATCCCATACAGTAAAAGCAGTTTAAAAAAACCCACCCACCCCGAGAAGCAGAGAGAGGGTACATCTCATGTTAAAAGCCAGCGAGCAGGAGCCACATTGCCCTCAGGTCTCCATACCTGCCCCACCAGCCAGGTCTTAAGTCCTTTCCTGAAGGGCAGCAGCTCCGTCTGCAACCATAGCTCTACTGGCAGGAGGTTCCAAAGGGCCAGAGCAGATATAGAAAAGGCCCTTTTTCTTGTGCCAGAGAGGTGGGGCCCCCTGGCTGATGGAATAATTAGGGAACCCCTCCTGGTCTGCTCTGGTTGGATGGACAGATGTTCTTAGGGCGATGCCATCTCTTAGATATCCTGGCCCACTACCATGTAGGGATTTAAAGGTCATAACCAGCACCTTGAATTGCACCCAGAGGCAAACTGGTAATCAGTGCAGCTCCCGGAGCAGGGGTGTACCAAGGGGCTCTCCTAGCACCACAGATTTTGAAATGGGGAAGGCTCCAAAAATTTCCCCAAGGCAGCAATCCACATCCCCAAAGGCTGCTGAAGAGAGAGGACTGAGCCAGAAGCTGCTTGTAGCAGTGGGGACAAAGCGCAATCGCCACTGCCACCGCTGCTGACATCAGGCAGGGGTGGGAGGGCAGTCCGGAGAGGGCCTGGGTTCTCAGCCTGTGCTGGATAAATGAGATGCATGGGCCTAATTGGGCCCACCGCTGCTCTAAAGTAAAGAAAAGCAAAGGCACAAGTCTAGCTTGAAGCACCAAGATGGAATATTTAGCTACAGGGGAGATCTTCTTGTGAGTATGTGATCTTTCTCCCAGGGAGATTCACGGTGCAAACCCTACAGCTGTGTTCTTTCCTTGTTACCTGAACATGCCTCCTTTGCCCAACTCAGTCCTAAGTCCAGTGAAAACTAAATAACATTAATTTAAAAAGAGGGGTAATCTCAAAATTGACCATTCTAGAAAGTGATGTAATACCCCCTTTTTGCTGTATCTGGATATGAAATTTGAGGTTACTTGGGAACAGGGCACATACACAATTTGAGGGTGGGTTCGTAGGGCCTCAAGGATGGGAATTTCCAGGGGTTTCATTGGGACTTTGGCTGTCAGTCTTCTTCCACTTTAGTATTTCTGTCTTGTTATAAATTATTGCTTCCCATTGAAATGGGAAATGCAAGTTGAAATGCAATAAAATTGGTATGATATTTGTTTTTTCGTCAGAATTGGATGGTATTGGCAGGCATCACAACACCTTCGGGGGACTTAATATCTGCCAGTAGGAAGCTAAACTAATGTCATGAGTATCACACAATGCGCCTTGTATTTTAATGATTACCAAAAGGATTCTGAGAATAATAGTAAAAAGAAAGTAGCTTTTTGAAAATTTACCTTTTCCCAATTATTTTCTTCAGCTATTGAGGAACCACAGTTGGCAGCCTGGTGCATTATTATAGCTTCCAAAGCATCATCTAAAAACCATTGGTGTCATCTAAACAGGTCTACAGCTGGCATGTGCAACATCATCAGTGATACCATATTGGTAAAATTGAAACATGGGGAGCAAAATGATTGTAGGAGTTTATAACAGCTTGGAAAATTTATTGTGTCTGCAGCTGCAAGTATTACATCATGTCAGATGATAATTTGGCAGTATAAATTATGAATTGCATGAGAATGTTAATTAAGATTTGCTAACTACACAGGAAATCGTTATGTCTGACAGTGAGCAACTTCACATGTCAGCATTTTGATTTCTGTATCTCTAGAAATCAGTGTTGTGGCTTGGGGAGAAATGATTAATTGTAGCTTTATGGTAATGACTTAACATTGGGGAGAATTAACACATTTCCTGCTAAAATTGTTTAACATATCTAGGCGTCACTATAGGTGTCAGTAAGCAACTTCTAGGCAATGTTGAATCATAATTGGTAGGATAGAAAACGTTTCTAATGTGATTGACCAAAACAGAGGAAGAAAGATACAGAAGTAAAGTGAGGTGTTATGTGATTATGAATGAAAGACAAGCATTTTCCATATCCACACCTTGTGAAGAACTATCTGAGCATAAAAATTTAGAGGTTCCTAAATCTAGACTGTACAACTGAGAGTTAGAAAATAAGCACTCCCCAATTCACAATTGATTTAGTAAATAAAAAAATAAATCTATAGAGACAGACAGACAAACAAACAAACAGACAGGTAGTATATTTACCTTCACCTTTCTCATAGGGGTCTAGAGGCTTTGCCACAAGTGGAGTGGGCAAGAGGATAGTTCAGCTTGTCTGCATACAAAAAGGCTACTTATAGTGTTGAAAGTGAGAGTGTCTGACCTGTATGTATGTCAGACTCTGAGGAATATCAACCCCATTTAGGCCATTCTGTCTGGAGAAATAGAGACTTGAAGAGTGTCTCATGATATTTCTAATCTGAAGAAGTGAGTCAACATGACACTGTTACATAAAATTAATTCTATATTCACCTGCATGACTGCCTCTCACAAAATCTTGATATATGTAAGTATTGGTATATTGGTATATACCAATATACAGTGATATTGGTATCACTGAAACCTGGTAGACGGATGATAACCAATGGGATACAGTTATCCCAGGCTACAAACTGTACAGTAAGGATAGGAAGGGGAAAACGGGAGGTGGTGTAGCCTTGTATGTCAAAGAAGTGATAAAATCGTATGAATTGGAATATCTAGGTGATTTGGAGTCACCATTAGAAGCTCTGTGGGTAAGAGTACCAGGCCATAAGGATGGTCTAACAGTAGGCATATACTATTGGCCTCCGACCCAAACTCTTGAGGGAGACTGGCAGTTGGAGAATGTTGTAAAGGAGGCATCCAAGAAGGGAAGCCTGGTTATAATGGGGGACTTCAATTACCCTCACATAGACTGGGTGAACTGTTGTTCAGCACATGATAAAGACATAAAGTTCCTAGATATGCTAAATGATTGTTCCCTGGGACAGATGGTTGAAGACCCAACTAGAGGTACAAGAATCCTTGACTTGATCCTGAGTAATACTCAGGATCTGGTGCAAGATGTTAATGTGACTGATCCAAAAGGGAACAGTGACCACAACTCAATTATGTTTAACGATCATAGACCGCAAGTCACTGATAAAATCTAACACAGAGACCTTAAATTTTCAAAAAGGAAATTTCCCAAAGATGAGGAAACTAGTAAAAAAGAAGCTGAAAGGGAAAATTGAGAGAGTCCAAACACTCCAAGAGGCATGGAGGCTGTTTACAAAAACAATAACAGAGGCCCAATTGGAATGCATATCCAAAAGGAAAAAGGGCACTGCCAGGTCCAAGAGGACTCCAATGTGGCTTACAGGAGCTGTTCGGGAAGTGATCAAGAGCAAGAAAAGCTCATTTAGAAGATGGAAGGCTTGTCCGAATGAGGACAGCAGGCAGAAACATAAATTCTGGCAGAACAAATGCAAGGCAACAATCAGGAAAGCAAAGCAAGACTTTGAGGAGCGTATAGCTAAAAATACTCAGAGAAATAACAAAGACTTCTTTAAGTACATTAGAGGTAAGAACCCAACTAGGAAGGCCATTGGACCATTAGATGACAATGGAAGGCAAGGGGTTATTAAAGAGGAAACAGAGATTGCAGAGAGACTCAATGAGTTCTTTGCTTCAGTATTCACTGAAGAAGACAGAGACCACATGCCCAAAACAGAGCCTATCTTCGTAGGGAGGGAAACCGAAGAATTAAGCCAGATAGAAATAACCAGGGAGGAGGTCCTTGCATGTCTTGTTAAACTAAACACTAACAAATCACCAGGACCAGATGGCATCCATCCACGAGTTCTCAGGGAACTTAAAGATGAAATTGCTGATCTCCTAGCCAAAATATATAATCTTTTCCTCAAATCAGGCTTTGTGCCTGATGACTGGAAGGTAGCGAATGTAACACCAATTTTCAAAAAAGGATCCAGGGGTGATCCAGGGAATTACCGACCTGTCAGTTTGACATGTGTCCCAGGTAAAGTGATGGAAACCATCCTAAAAGATAGAATTAATAGGCACATAGAAGAGAAGGCGCTGCTAAAGGAGAGCCAACATGGCTTTTGCAAGGGCAAATCATGCCTCACTAATCTGTTGGAATTTTTTGAGAGTGTCAACAAGCATGTGGATAAGGGGGATCCAGTTGACATTGTTTATCTGGACTTTCAGAAGGCTTTTGACAAGGTCCCACACCAAAGGCTCTTGAATAAACTTACCAGTCATGGAATAAAGGGACAGGTCTTGTCCTGGATCAGCAACTGGCTAAGGGACAGGAAACAGAGGGTAGCACTAAATGGACACTTCTCCAAGTGGAGGGAAGTAAAGAGTGGGGTCCCCCAAGGTTCAGTACTGGGACCCCTGCTTTTCAACCTCTTCATAAATGATCTAGAGGTAAGAGTAAAAAGCAAGGTAGCCAAATTTGCTGACGACACTAAATTATACAGGGTACTGAAAACTGTGAGTGATTGTGAGGAGCTGCAGAGGGATCTCTTGACACTGGGGGAGTGGGCAAAACGGTGGCAAATGAGCTTCAACATTAGTAAGTGCAGAGTGATGCATGTTGGGGCAAAGAACCCCAATTACATTTATAAACTGATGGGGTCTGAACTCTCTGCGACAAACCAGGAAAGGGACCTTGGTGTCCTGGTGGACAACTCAATGAAGGTGTCAACCCAGTGTGCCTCAGCAGTGAAAAAAGCAAACTCAGTGCTAGGGCTCATTAGGAAGGGTATAGAAAATAAGTCAGCAAGTGTCATTTTTGCCTCTTTATAAATGTATGACGAGGCCCCATCTGGAATACTGTGTACAGTTCTGGTCGCCATACCTCCAGAAGGATATTATGGAGCTGGAAAAAGTGCAGAGGAGGGAAACCAGAATGATTAGGGGACTGGAACACCTTCCTTACCATCTGAGACTGCAACGGTTGGGCCTCTTCACTCTTGAACGACAACGTCTAAGAGGTGACCTGATTGAAGTTTATAAAATCATGCATGGTGTGGACAAAGTAGATAAGGAAAAACTGTTTTCCCTATCGCATAACACTAGAACTAGGGGACACTCCATGAAACTTTTGGGTACTAGTTCTCAAACAAATAAGAGAAAGTACTTTTTCACCCAGAGGATTACTGGTCTATGGAACTCCCTGCCAGAAGAAGTGGTGACAGCTGTCAGTCTTGACAGCTTTAAGAAAGGATTAGACAAGTTCATGGAGGACAAGGGTATCAATGGCTATAATTATGGATACTTAAGGACAACCTCCGGGTTGGAGAGATAGACAGGATATCTCTCAATGCCATTTCCAGGGAATCCTAAGCAGGTGAAGGCATCTGCTTGGGAATACCCTGAAGGAAATGGTGAGCCACTGTGTGAGACAGAATGCTGGACTGGATGGGCTGTGGCCTGTTCCAGCAAGGCTGTTCTTATGTTATTATATGTTCTTATGTATCATAAGATGCTTAGAATTTTCTACTGTAGTTCAGGAGAAAGCTCTAGAGAAGGTTCCTGCAGATAAGTCAAAGTGCCTTTCCAAACTACAAATCCCAGGATTCCATAGAATAGAACCATGACAGTTAAGAGATATCAAATGCCATACACAATACAATAGGCATAAAACATCATTCCTATCTCATGTTACAACACTTTTTTCTATGCATATGTGTGTGTGTGTTTGCTTCAGTATATATAGAACAAATTCATTCATTCATTCATTTCCCACCAACAATTAGTGTTAGACACTACACGAGGTGATCTATACCTATAAATCCAAGGGTTAACCATTGGAATGTGACAAAGGCTCCCGCACCCATCCACACTATCCCGTACTGAGCCTCCTGCACTTGCCAGAACCCGGTATGGAGGTAACTGTAGGGTTGAGAAATGCGGCAGTGGGGCAAGAGCCCCACGAACATGAACAAATGTAAACAACTTCAATTCTCAATGTTCTCTGTGTCGCGCCGCACCACAGCCAAACAGACTGAGAGGCATGAGCAAAAAGAATGTTGGGAAATGCGGTGCGGCCAATCGAAATCGAGCCGCAGAAAAAAAACTGCTGCATGAAAGCAAACTACAAATGCAAAACTACAAGTCCCAGCGTCCTGCGCGCCATGAGTACACAGAATGCTGAGAAAGCTGGTGCATGAAAAATAAAATTGCAAAACGCAATGGGAGCGCAAGTCCCCAGCAGGCAGACTCAGCGCCTCACAGCCATGCAAAATAAAAACTCACAAAACGCCACCATGAGACACCCACCGTCCTTCTTTCCCAGAGCAATGGGGAGAAGAGAGACTCGCTCTCCTCCACGCTACCCCACCAAAGACACGGCAAGACCACCACCGGCCTCAAGGAAAGTTGAGCTGGGGTGGGGAAAAACCCCAAAACAGGCAGCAGTTTGTCAGGGGAAGCACCCTCCCTGGCGGATGACTGGCTGATGCCTTTGTACTTCCAAATACAAAAGCAACAGCCAGCAATTTGGAAGGAAGAGCCCCACCCCTTACGGATCGCTTCCTGCTGATCTCTGGTTAGGTAAGCCAGGAGAAAAAGGAGACAGAGAGGAGAGAACCATCATTAGGCAGAGAAAGCTCTTCTCTGCCTCCTCCTTCTCCCCCGACCTACCTAACGAACCTTCCTGGGAGAAGAATGAGCTGACTGCCTCCTCCTTCTTTCCCCCATGGCTGCATCTAAACCAAAATTCAAAGCAGCAATGGGGAAAAGAGAAACCCACAGGCTGCCCATTCTTCAAGTCACCAAAAACAAACACCAAAATTAATAAAAAAATAATAAAACAAAAATAAATAAATAATTTTAAAAAATGATTAATAAACAAAAAAACCACAAAATACACAAACAAAAACATCTACAATAACACAAAACCACATACAAAACATCTAACTACAACATAAAAAACACAAATTAAACAAACAAACAACTAATTACACAAATAACAACAAAATAAGAAAAATTAAACAAAATCAGAAATAACCAAACCAATTAAACAAGCCTAAAACTCAACCAAAACAAAAAAGAACAAACAGAAACATCTCCCAGTCCACCACCACAAAAGCAAAACAAAGAAAAACCCCAGAAGAAAGAAAACCAGACAACTCACCAGCAGGTCATCCCTGCACGACGACCAGAACAGAAATGAAGAAACAAAGAGATGACTTACCGGAAGAAGCCCCACCCAGAGGCCAGGAGAGAAAAAACAGTGAAACTTAAAAAAAAACACTAGCAGCCCCACCTGCAGGGCAGAATAGTAAAAACAACTCAAAAAGACACAACAGCCCCACCTAGAGGCCACAAGAGTAAAAACAAGTCAAAAACATAACAATAAATCACAAGTTTACACAAATTACAAACATACGTCAAAAAAATAAAATAAAAAGATTTATAACATCGTGTGTTGAGTTTTAACTCAAATAAAAACCCAAAACATTTAACACAATTTAAAAACATTGAATGTAAAAAACATGTACTTTCACATTTTTAAAAATATTACCTACGGTACAACTATTAACAAAACAAAACCACAAACTAAAACATTATTTGGTTAAATAAAACAA
This sequence comes from Bradypodion ventrale, assembly GCA_035047345.1. Taxonomy (NCBI): domain Eukaryota; kingdom Metazoa; phylum Chordata; class Lepidosauria; order Squamata; family Chamaeleonidae; genus Bradypodion; species Bradypodion ventrale. The sequence continues at coordinate 142,263,600 of JAWDJE010000004.1, read as the reverse complement.
TTTGAAACAATTATATCATCCTTTGTTCTTTTTTTAATCCACAAAAAAAGTTGATCACAGTTTATAACAGCCCGGCAATGCTGGGCAAACTATGCTAGTACACAATAAGAACAAAAGGCATTAAACAATAAGGAAAATATTAAGTAAAATAAGAACAAGTACAATCACTAACACAGTACGAAAAAGAAGAAACAGACAAGAATATAACAATTTACAAACCGTGATGGCACCCAATACTTATAAAAAAAAGTCCCAAAAATATTTATAAGTCAAAAGAAAGTCATAACAGCTCACCAGTCTCAAGTAGGAGCTGTGGTGGTTCAGTGGTTAAGAAGCTTGCCTTGTTAGCTAGAAGGCCAGAAAGTTGGCAATTCGAGATCCGGGTGACAGTTTGAGTGCCCAGCTCTCCCCCAGCTTCTGCCAACCTAGCAGTCTGAAAGCAAGAAATTGCAAATAGATATGTAAATAGGCACCACTTCAGTGGGAAAAGATTTTGCTGACATGAAAGGAGCCTCATTCAGGCATCCCTTGAGCAGAGTTTCTTCAGCAAAAATCCTTTCAACCCAGAATAATTTCTGATTGGGGGATGTTTTATCTGTTTTGTGATTTTATCTGTTTTTATGCTTTTATTTTTGTGTATTCTGTTTATGCCGCTTTGTGAGCCGCCCTGAGTTGGGTCCTCCTGAGTGGGTGGCACTTGAAAATTAAATTAAATTAAATTAAATTAATATTATTGCCAGTCTCAGGTAATTTGCTATGGGGAGACCTATATTTTAAAAGCTTCTGTAAACAAACAAAGAAAAATCATCATTTTTCAAAAGGCCAACAGAATAGGGTCTATTTTAATTTCAGTAGGTAAGGAATTCCATAATGTGGGTGCCACAGCCAATAAAGTTCTATCTCTCATGATAGCTTTAAAAAAAAACCTCCTTAGGCATAGGCATCCACAGCTTCATTGATTGCCTGCTTCAGGTCAAATTTTCCAGAAAGAGTCACTCCTGCAGATAACACAGTATTATTTAAATGAGTTAGGAATGAAATGGATAATTTAAATAAAAAATAACATACTTAGAAAAATTAAAAGAAACAATAAAACTCAGCATTCCAATGGACAGCATTCCAGAATTTCAAAGTTCAGATGAACAGATGAATCTTGGTGTTTTTTGTAATTCCCACATAGAAATAGATGCATATCTCAGTATCAATTTCCCCTAAATTGTCCTTTTTGTCTAATATATTGCATTAAAAAAAAATTTCCCCAAGGACTGAAAAGTCTTTCCAATGTTTCAAGTATATACTTATTTAATAATTGGGGCACACTTTTTCATCAGTTAAACTCATTGTAATCCTTGGAATGTAGAGTTTGCAGAAACACTTCACCTCATTGTTATTCTTGAGTTTTGCGACATCAATATTTTTATACATAAATGTAAATGGAACAAACTTATTTTCTGTCCCCTTATAAAAGAGTGGGGAAGGCTAGAGCAGATTGTAGCTGTGCTGAAAGAGGGTTTGTGGAAAATGTAATCTAAACAAGTAGATTCAGCTCTAGAATTGTATTGTGTTGGGCTTCTGAAGATTAATTCAGAAAGTTAACTTTTTAAAAGAAATTCCAAACAGGAATAGACAAAAGAACAAGACTACATTAGTGACCATAGCTGCTAAATCAATATAACATTTCAGCTTTTTCAGTGCTTACAAAGCCTGAATTTTTAAAAAACTTTCTATGGTCCAATTTACTCATTTTGAAGGAATTCATTACTTCATATAATAGCTTTCACTCCACCCCTGCAAAGTTATTAAACTCAGCCAAAAACCACTGCTAAAGCAGACCTGTTAAATTGGTTTAGCATATATTTAAGAGATTTCTTGTGGTATTTTAATCTGTATCTTTATGTTATTTGCTATGGAATTATCTCAGGGAACCTCTGGGGAAATGAACAGAAATAGAAATCTCCTGCATCCTTGTATGGAATTAGTCTCTCTCTCTCTCTCTCTCTCTCTCTGTGTGTGTGTGTGTGTGTGTGTGTGTGTGTGTTTACAAAGGGTGTGGCATAGAAAGCAACAGAATTGCATCCTAAAGTTATGCAATGCAAGAAAGGCTAAATGCTCTGAATGGATCCTAGTTCTGTCCCAGAATGGGACATCTGTTTGTATGCTGCTGCTCAGGGTAGGCTAATTTATTTTGGTATAAATCAGAAACAAAAACTTTATCCACTCTTAATGAAATCAAGTGTTGTCACTTATCCACTTCCTAGATTATCCTGAAGGGACTGCAGTGGCTCAAGTGGCTAAGATGCTGACTTGGAAGTGGAAGGTCAGCAGTTTGATTCCCGAGTACTGCAGGATTAAATGAGCTCCAGTCTTTGTCCCAGCTCCTGCCAACCTAGCAGTTTGAAAGTAAGAAATTGCAAGTAGATAAATAGGGACCACTTCGGTGGGAAGGTAACAACATTCTGTGCGCTCCGGTATCTAGTCATGCCTGCCACATGACCACGGAAACATCTGCAGAAGCAGACAGTGCTGGCTTTTTGGCTTTGAAACAGAGATGAGCACTGAACCCTAGAGTCGGATACAACTGGCTTTCGAGCAAGGGAAACATTTACCTTTACTAGATTATCCTGACACCATCATGGATCACCTATTTATTTATGAAATTAAAAAGGAACAGAACACAAATCTAGCATTATTTATGAAATATTTCCCTAAAACCAAAATGGCAGAATGTATAAATCAAAATATAAACAATACATTGAAAGATCTGTAAGAGAAATTATGACAACTTCATAAATGTTAATTTTTTAAAAATGAAACTGATCAGCTTAATATGCTAAGGTGTTCCTCTAATATGTCTGTGACATGTGCACACAGTCTAAGCATGTGCTTGTCACAGCCTCTCCATGTGGAGATCTGTGTTGTCTCTTTGGACCATCACCTTCCCCTAGCTCTCATGGATCTACTGTATCAGATCACTATTCCTGTTCTATATATATAAAACCAAGGTGTCCTGGCGCAAGTTGATTATACAAATCCACACCCCTACACCGATCACGCTGAAACATACATACATACCTTGGGCCAGAGAGACAGTTACTGCTGGGCTCATAAGCCCCATGGGGAGGGGCACGCCACCAAAATTGATCCACAAAGGGGACACCCCCACCAACAGGAGAAAATGCAAGAGAAAAAAGCCAACCAAGGGTGATTGTGATGTCATCGCCAGAGCTCAACCAATCCCGAGCTGACCAGGTCTGGGGCTCCATGACAACATCATCATCATCATCATCATCATCATCATCATTGACTGGGTTGCTGTGGCAACTGGCTGGGGGAATAATAATAATAATAATAATAATAATAATAATAATAATAATAATAATAATAATAATAATAATAATAATAATAATAATAATAATGATGATGATGATGATGATGATGATGATGATGATGATGATGATGATGATGATGATGATGATGTCATGGAGCCCTAGACCCGGTCAGCCGGGTATTGGTTGAGTTCTGGCGATGACCTCACAATTGCCTCTGCTAGGCTTTCCCCCCTTGCTTTTCCTCCCCAAAAGAAGGCTGCAAAGGACCCCACCAGGCACCAGAAACAACCGTGGGAGGTGACTGCACATGTGTGAAAATCCACGCATATGCCTAATCCTCCCTGGCGTCCCTGGCTGTGGCACATGTGTGAAATTCTGTGCATCCACCAAAGCCACCCGGCATTCCAGGTGGCCATTACAGGTGTCGCTGTTGTCGCTTTTGTCAGTGGACAAAAAGTTAAGGCAGCAGGAGTGTAGGCCGGGGGGGAATGGGCCCGGGTCTCTCCTCGGCCTGGGTTGGGCCCCACCCAGGCAATGCTGGGTACCCCTGATAGTCAAAAATAATAGGGGGAATCTCCTTGAAGGTCCAGGTGCCAAACTTAGGAAAACTCTTGACTCTTCTTCACTCTTAGAGTCACAGGTGGCAGCTACTTTCAGGAACATGTTTTCATTCAATTTAGTTTGGTTCACTCCATGTGGCTGCAGCTTAAGTGGTGACACATGTCTTGAGAACTACCAGGCTGGCCTGTTATACTGTCATTGTACAGTATGGACTGTTTTTGAAATTTGTTCAGAAATGTCCATTACCTCAAAGTGCATCAGTCCACAAATTACTTAGAGTGAGTTGACATCTATGCTAGATTATAACATGGTTCTAAGCCAGAGATGGGCAATCTTGGCCCTCCAGGTGTTCTTGGACTTCAATTCCCAGAAGCCCAAGTCAACACACCAGCTGGTCAGGGTTTCTGGGAATTGAAGTTCAAGAACAGATGGAGGGCCAAGACTGCCCATCACTGTTATAAGCACATTTCATAGTGCCGGTGTAGACAATTTAAAGCCCTACATTATCATTGCTGACTTTGTTGTTCTTATGTGCCATCAAGTCATTTTCACCTATGGTGACCCTTTGAATGAGAGGTCTCCAAAATGTCATGTCCTCAAAAGCCTTGCTCAGCTCCTGCAAACTCAAACTTGTGCTTTTTCCTTTTGGGAATCAATCAATTTCATATTTCCTCTTCCTCCTTTTCTGATGTCTTCAACCTTTCCAAGCATTATTGTCTTTTCCAGAGAATCTTTCTTTCTCCTGATTTGGCCAAAGTAAGACAGTTTCAGAATCATAATTTTTGCCTCCAAATATAGTTTATGTTTCATTAGATCTAGGATGCACTTGTTTATCTTTCTGGCAGTCCAGGCATCCAGCAAGCTATCCACTACTATATTTCAGATGACTCATTCTTTTTCCTGTCTTGTACCCCACTCCTGGTGAATACATTCCAAGATATTTGTTGTTATGTATGATGACTTTTGGAACACCCTCTAGTTTCTAGTTTGCTTTGATTCATGCCTATCACATTCAAAGTTCCAATCATACTGTATGTGTTGTACAACATCAGAATTCCCTTTCACTTTTGTGCATGTCAGTCACTAGACATCCTTTTGATCTTGTATCCCCAGATACCCAAAGAGGTAAAAGACAAAGTAAAGAAGACATGTAAAAGATTTGCTGTGTTTGGAAAAAGTTAATTTAAACAAAGAGATAGAGGTCAGAAAAATCTTCTTGCTTAAGGCAGGAAACTTAAGTGTTTTTGTAATTCTATATCCCAGATTTTAATGTTTTTTATTATTTAACAACTTATTTGGCTTTAGGATAATGAAGAGCTTTTAAGGCACAATAATCCATTAAACAGCTATTCTTTTCCCATCTAGGTTGAAAGGTATCTATCAGTGTTGCTACTCATCCTGGTAGAAATATAAATTTTAAACAGTAGGTTATCATACACCCTGGTATGTGTTTCATGAGAAATTAGACCAGTCTCTAAGTCCATGATGGATAACTTTGGCACTCCAGGTGCTCTTAAACTTCAATTCCCAGAAGCCCTGATCAGTAGGAGTGCTGACTTGGACTTCTGGTAATTGAAATCCAAGAATACCTGGAGTGCCAACGTTAGCCATCAGTGCTCTAGGTGCATTGCCACATTAGGGACATGGTATGGATCTGAAAATTTAGCTGAATAACTTCTAAATGTCCAAAGTTATCATGAGTACACATTTGGATTCCATACAATTGGTTTAAGGATTTTATTTTGTCTCTCTCTATCACCAATAGGTTTTTCTTTTAGGTTTTTTTTGTTTTGTGTGTGTGTGTGTGTGTGTGTGTGTGTGTGTGTGTAATTTTTCAAAATGTATGTTGTTTTTTAATGTATGAGTTTGTGCTGCTAGCCACCCAAAGTAGGGAAATCTGCTATATGGGTGGGCTATAAGTATAATAAATAAATACATCATTGGTGGGTTGTTCTAATATATAAACACTTGGATAAAGAAGGAAAATTTTGCCAAGAAAAATCTTATTAGTACTGCAATGCTTCTCCAAACCAGGAACCAAATTCATGAGTAACGGTGGATCTCTTGCTGCTCCATCTGAGGATGTTGCAATATATGTGCAAGAAATGTTCTACTTCTTTTCTCAAGGCTGATTTCTGACATCTGATCTGTAGTTATTGCTACTGTATTGATAAAATGAGTAAAAATAGTAAGTTCAGAGGAGACCACATCTTCTGTCAGGTTTAAAAGTGAAATAAAATCCCCAGTAAAAAACAAAAACAACATATGTAACCCTTCTTGAATGATGTACTAGCAATTTCTTATCAATCATACTATAGTTAATTGTGGCCACTCCAGGATGTCTCTGAAAATTGCCTTCTTCCTTCTTGTTGCCATTATTAAGTGTGTTTGTCATATTTCTTGCTACATTGTAGTGAAATGTTACAGTAAATGTGTCATTGTTATCTAAACTTTGTTATAACATTGTTATCTGCCTTCTTGACATCCTTGCTGAGAAGGTATCACCCTTTATGATATTGTGTATTATGACACTTCTCATTAGATGTTAAAGCTATCAATGATTCAGCCAGAACGTGAGTAGCTATTAAGGTTTTCTGAGGGTCATCTAATCTGGAAGTAATACACTCTTGTTCTTTTCTCAAACAAGAATCTGATAAGCTTGTAAGCAATAATCAAGTTTTCAAGTAGTTACAAACTCTAACTGGTCATATTTGGTAAGTGGAGAGAAAAGTCCTAAGTTTGAACAGTGTTAGTGAAATAGTATCATTTCTAAATTTGAACAAAAACCCTCATGAAAGCTAGAGGACTTGGGAGCCAGTCAATTATAGTCAGATATGTAGGTGGACTCAGCAATTTCCTCAATGAGTTGTAGTTTGCTCTACGTGCTCTCCCCATTAGGTTGGTTTATTTTATCAGAAATTAGTTGTAGCATGATTTAATTAGTTAGCAAAGTCAATTTATAATTTACTCTAAGCTTTTGGTTTGTTCCTGTCATGACTGCTATCTGTTTTTTTATAAGTACTCTTCCCTGATGTCTCAAAGCTAGAAGTTATTAATAAATCATTTTGTGTAACTAGATATTTCTGGACAAAGGTATCAAAGGAATTTCTCAGTAATTCTATACCTTTAGTGATTTTTGCTAGTTGTTCAAAAACTGAAATAACAGTAAGAGCCATTAAAAGACATTGGTTCTCAGTTAAATGAAATTTTGCAGTCACTGTGGAATGTCTATCTATTTGAAGAGGATTTTCCACTGAGATTTCAATATTGTGACCCAATTTCTCTTGGTAAAAAACCCCCAAAATATCAGGGATAGACAATGGGATAACAAAGCTTCTGCCATGGAGAAGATTTCTCATATCAAATATCTATTCAATGTTAAAAATGATGGTAATGTATTAGTACCATATAAAGTATTCTGCACAAATGTCATCTATCTAGTCTTTTTAGAAACTTTTATTTATCAAGGGGTGATTGACTCTATAATATATATATAAATCTTCATTACAGGAGATTGTGGGATTCAAAATGCTGCCTTTTCACTAATAGAAAGCAGACCAAGAATTAGACACTAATATTACTTTCTCAGTCTGTCTACAACAAAATAAAATAACAATTTAAATGAATGCTATAACGGAGTGAATAAAATGGATGAAGCAAAATAAAACCAGTCAAGTAGATAGCAGCTGCTCTCCCATCACTATTTTCCCTTCCTCGGCCACAATGAACATCTGTTACACTATCCTGGCTCTCCTTTAGTTCTTACTCATCTGTAAATTCTGTTTCTTATGAGAAATGTTCTGTGAGAATTTGATTAAGGTATATTGAACTGAATGTTTGCTTTGTCCTTGTAATCTCACTGTCATGCCATGGCAATAACATTCTTTATTCTCATGCAGGGGTTATATTTGTAGTTTTCTCCCTCGGCTTGTTTTTTTCCAAGAAGAAAAGTAATATTTTATATTGAGCAAGGCCTTGAAGGACTGTAAGATTTGCTATTATCAGGGAATTGGCATCTGACAGGAATCATAAATGCCAGGACCCAGGATGACCAAATAACAGGCTGAACAGTAACCAAATCTCAGTCTAGAGTCCAAGTCCAAGTGATATCAGAGATGCAGGACTAGCCAGAAAACAAAAGCATATGAGAAACGGATAGTCCTTCATGGTAGTGGGCCAGGTTACCTAAGAGACCGCATCACCCTAAGAGAGTCTGCCCGTCCTACCAGGGCGGACTGGAGGGGCTCCCTCAGTGTTCCTTCAGCTAAAGGGGCTTGCTAGAGGCAAGCCCCTCTAGCACAAGGAGGAGGTCCTCTCTAGCACAAGGAGGTGGGCCTTCTCCATGTCCACCCAAACCCTGTAGAACCTCCTGCCGGCAGAATTAAGGCTACAGTCAGAATTGCTGCCTTTTAGGAAAGGGTTGAAAACCTGGCTGGCAGGGCAAGTCTGGGGGGCCAACGGGGTGTTGACTCCTGCTTGTTGGCTCTGTTAGAGTTATATGTCCCTCTTACTGAGTGTGGGGAGGGGAGGGTCTTTTTAGATATGGGATGGTTTTTAAAGAGTCTTTTATGCTGCTTTTATGGGGTTTTAAAATAGTTTTATGTGATTGTGTGCCGCCCTGAGTTGCCCTAGGGAAAGAGGGCGGGATATAAATTCAAATAAATAAATAAATTAAATAGTCCAAACAAGCCAGAAATCAGGTGACCCGGACAACAGACATGGCAGAGAACCCTCAGGGACTCGAGAAAAGCAAGGACAGAATTCCAAGAACAAGGATCCAGGCAAGACAAAAAAAAATCAACAGGAACAAGACAGGGAGTCTTCAGGAACAAGAATGAAACAGGAGATCATCTAGAGCAGGAATCAGGAGAAAGGTGGAAATTTTCAACAGCAGAAACCAGGACAAGGCAAGAAATCCAGAAGCAAAGCAATTGCAAGTCTGTTGACCTTTGTTGCTGAGGAGGAGTATCATGAAAGCTTGGAGCAGGGCAAGGTGCAGTTCAAGGAGCTAGAATCCAGGCAAGGCCCAAGAACAGCACTGAGGAACCAATAACCGGGCAGAAGTCTTCAGGAAAAAGAATACGAGGAGGAGAATGTCTATAAACCAGGAACAAGTCAAGAAATCCAGGAGCCAAACAACTACAAATTTGCTGACCTCAGTTGCTGAGGCAGTTTCTGTGAGGAAGGGCCAGTTCTTCTTTAGCTAAGGCAGGGCTGCCCAAACTACGGACTGCAGGCCCAAATAGGCCCATGCATATCATTAATGCAGCCCACAGTGAGTACCTGGGCTCACTTTGGACCGCCCCTCCACCTGCCCCCACCGCCTGACGTCAGCAGTAGCAGCGGCAACAGCGGTGATCGTGCTTTGTCCCAGCTACTCCAAGCAGCCTCTGGCTCGGTCCCATCCCCTCTGCAGCCTTTGCCAAAGCCTATCGTCATGTTGGGGAAATTTTGGGAGTGTCCTTCATTTCAAAATCTGTGGTGCTAGCCCCCCGGTGTGCCCAGGATGATGTCACCGCAGCACGCCAGATTTACCCTTCCATCACTGCGGATTTTGAAACAGAGGAGGCTCCGAAAATTTACCCAACATGGCAATCGGTTTTGGCAAAAGCTGCAGAGGGTTAGGGACTGAGCCAGAGGCTGCTTGGAGCAGCAGGGACAAAGCACAATCACAATCACTGATGCCACTGCTTATGATGTCAAAACTGTCAGCAGTGGGAACAGCCCACTTCGGGCCCCTGCAGCTGCATGTCGGGAATGGGAGTGGCCCATGAAAAAAAAAGTTTGGGCACCACTGAGCTAAGGCACCAGGGGTCCCCAGGTGGAGCTATAGTGCTCTGTAATCTTCCTCAGGGCCTTAGGGTGGGGCTTAGCAGTTGCACAGGGGTGATGATCCAGTCCTGCAGGATTTAGAGCAGCTGCTTACATGCAGATGGCTCTAGTTCTGCAGGACTTAGAGCAGCAACTGCAAGTCCTGACAGCTATGCCACCAAAAATAGGTATGTTTTTATTTTTCTCTGAATCTCACCTGCACTTTATCTTTTTAATGTTTTGTATTAGGTTGTCCATTCTTTCTTCTCATACCAAACCATATACTCATTTCCCACAATTTTATTCCTACTGTGTGCACTGATTTGTGCATTATCTAATTTACAAAGTGATTTAGCTTGACTAAATCTTCTTTGCATTTTTCAAACTTTTTGCATTTTAGTTGTCCACATGTTAAAAGGGGCACAATGCTTTGTATCCATTTTATTTTTCCTACATGATACTTGTCTTGCAACTGTGAAATTTTTTTGAGAGACAATGTGCATCTTCTCATAATGAGCCTTGAGAAAATGAGAGATTGCACAAGTTCCAAATTTGGATTCAGAATTCAGACTCAGAATATGGAATTACAATTTTAAAATTGAGAATTGATTTGATCCCTGTGTGCTCTGGCACTTTCCCAGTGATTGTTCTAAACAATCAGTGCCAGTGCCAAACAATGCAGCTGGGTGACAGATTTTATTTGGGATAGTCATGATAATAATAATTTTGTGTCAGAGATTACTCTGGGTTGAAAGGATTTCTGCTGGAGAAACTCTGTTCAGGGGATGCCCAATTGAGGCTCCTTTCATGTCCCCAAGTGCAGCCCTCGGGTATCGAAACCCAACCTTCCAGTCTCCAAGCCTAGCATCTTAACCACTGAGCCACCGGAGGAGCTGCTATAGTCATGATTATAGCAGTTGTCTTTTTCACCTCCTTCTCTCACTCCCCTGAGTAGAAGCTGCAGCAGTGGATGCAGGCAGCATTCCTGAAGCCTTCCCCAAATGCCTACTTCTTCTACCACACCCATGTTTCATACTTCCTGCAAAATCTATCAAAAAGAAGTTTCTGATTCTGCTACAATAAAAGTTAAACCTTTCCAATGAAAATCATGCCTCAACACACAGAGATGTAAAATCTATTAACTCCATATACTGTATATACCTAAAACCTTTCCCCATATCTGATATACCAAAAAAAGTCTTAACCTAAAATAAAGGTTGACAAAAGGAAATACAGAAAACTGCTGCAGTGCAGGATTGCACCAGAGCATAGCCCAAATAAATGTTCCAGGGAGTTATGCACATATTTCAATTGAAAAGAACTGATGTGCAAAAATACCTATGGTGTCTATGCCTGCTTCTAGATTTCATTGGTGTAGTAGACAGGTTTTGCTCTCAACCCAGCTCTATTACTTTAAAAAAAAACATGCCAAACACAATCAGGAGATACTGAGTACTTTGCCTCAACCCCTCTTGGTGCCAAAGTATCTGAGGAAGTTTTTATTTCTCAAGAAATCCCTTCAGAATGTTTGAGAAACTGCTTTCACTTTCATGTCTTCCTCTAGCAAGCAGAAACCTTGTTTTATTTTATTTTATTTTATTTTTTGCATTCTAATCTATAAGGAGTAAATAAGACTCAACATATTAGAAATTGTTATTACAGATACTGTATCTAGAACTATCAAATTCAGGTTGAAATATCCAAATATGGCACTATCTAGAGAATTCTGCATATTTCTGAATTTGAATGTGCATTCCAATTTGAAGTGCCACTTTTAAAAAGATGGTGAGATCCCAGAAAATGGTTTGGCTGTGAATATCACAACAGTGCAGTTTTAAAAATAGTTATATTGGTATTTGACTGCAGTGCTCCTAATCTGAAAATGTTCAAATGTTCCTTTCATGAGGTGCGGTGTATGTGCCACAGACAGCAGATTAGAAAGGGCAGCAGATAAATGGGTTGTCATCACCAGAAAAACTACTATTTTGCTACAACAGTTAGATGCTGGTCACTACTGTCTGATCTTCAGTCTGGGATTTCAGTAATGAACGGAAAAGGGCGGTATCTGTGGTGCCTTCTTCACCATTCAACCTCAATATAAGAGTTACTAGAATGTCCCCCCCCCCCTCCGAAATCTCACCTGGGCCAAACATCTCATCTCTGCAGGGGAATGTCCTCAGAAGGCAGACATTGGTCCATGCATAAGCCCTTTGTGAATCCAGACTCAGAAGATGTAATCAGAACACCAGACAGGGCCAATCAGAATAGAATGAGGCATTTTGGTGTGGTTTATGACTAACATAAATACCTGTGTTTTCTCCACAGCATCGTACATCCTGTTGAGGCTTAACAACAACTGTCCCACCCACCCTGATGTGCGCAATGAGAGTTAGCTGGTCGCCTCAGGGGCCGGACAGAAATTTGGATCACACCTAGATTGGCCTGTGGTGTGGGTTTTTTTTTTGTCTATCCCATTATGTACAGAAGGGGATTTGGGTGTTTTTGTGAATAGTTGTTTTTAGGTCACATTGACAGGTAGTGCAGTCAATAGGGTCCCCTAAGGGTCCAGGGTCATCCAATGGACTTCAGGTTGCTGAACAAGTTGTTCCACAGTGGGGTATACACAGGGGATGATGGCTGCCTCTTCAAGGTTATGCGTCAGCTGGATGGTCAGCACCAGAAGGGAGTGGAGTCCAAAGCTGGACTTGGCCCTCCAGGCCAGGGGAGGGGGATTGTTCAGAGGGAGTACCCAGACCGTACTGCGAAGATGCTTACTGAAGACCCATTTCCGGTGGAGTATTTGTTTGGTTACAGTATTCAATAAAGGTGGCCCTAGTTTTCAACCAACACTGGTGTCTGAATCTTCTGTAATGTGGAGGGGCAATGAGGCATTATGGGTAGATTTATGCTGGAGACTACCTATACCACATTGGTGTAGACCAGGGATGAGGAACCTGTGGCCTTAAGGCCTCATGTAGCCTTCTAGGACTTTAAATACAGCCATGGTTTTTATTTTTGAAATTATTAAATACATAGTAGCTAGCTTTTTACAAAATAATGTACATTTTTAGCATATCTAATTAAGTTTTTTGAATGTGACCTTATTTGATTACAATACTACTAGACTAATGTCTTCTTCCAATAGAAAAAAGGTTCCCCACCCCTGGTGTAGACAGACTACTTGGATATGTCATCTAATGTACCTTGTCCATGAACATTTTTATTAAAATAAGGTACTAAATAGAAAGTCCAGAGGTGAGAGGAATAAGGGAAGTATAATGGAAGTTGTTTGAAATCCCAAAGAGACACTGCTAGTTGGAGTTTATCATACTGGACAGATGGACTAATAGTCTATTTCAATATGAGATAGCTTCCTTTTTTCCTTATAATATCATCTAGAGGCACTCTATAACTATTAACGGAAGGTACTGTCCTTTGAGATCTGAAAAAAAAGAAGATCTGTCTTTAAAACGAGTGAAATCTGCACAAGATAATTGCTTGTTCCTATCCATTTCAACTGAATGTGTATGGCAGGGAGGGCAGACGTCCCCCAAAGGGCCAATCCAGTAAACATTGTCTGTATAGCAATCTTGTAGTCATTATTACAGTCTCTGTCAGAGTGAGCACTTGATGAATGGCACCCAAGAGATGAATTCACAAGAGAGAAATCATTATAGGCTAATTTGTAACCAGCTCTGTATATCCAAAGGAGAAACTTTTAAGCATTTAATGTTTGAAATTACATAACCCTGTAGTTACGGGCAGAATAGATGAAGACATTTTAAAATTAATAAAGAAAAGCAATCCATGGTTGTTGTTGTGGTGGTGGTCCTCCTCCCCAAATCTAAAGATTATCTCTGGAACCAATTGCTATGATTTCTTCTACATTCTAAATTTGATAATATGTTTTGCCGTAAATACTGTCTGAAGCTACATAGTTGTAAAAACATATTGGCTTGCCTCACCAACACACAGCTTCACAGCGTTGCTTCAGTATAACTGTTCTTTGTTGATCATCTGCATCATTCCTACTCACACATTAAAATTAACTGTGGAAATTAACCATTCTAGAGTTGGACTGAAATTCTGTTGAGATATTATATGCTTTTGTAATCAGAATGATATCATTGTTAGAGACAAATTGCTGCTGATTAAACATTTCTTCTTTTTTAAAAAAAATTAAGTATATTCACAGCTCACATACAGTAAGAAAATATTGTGTGAACCTTTGAGGATCGGGAATTGAAGAGAAGCAGCCAGCATAAAAGGACCAAACACAGCTTTATTGTAAGCAAACCGAACATGAACAGAAATGGTACAACAGCTCCTTATATACACTGAACAATGGATACATTTGGGTGGGAAACAATATGATTGGTTAGGAGAAGAGTGGGGTGATTGTGGGGTTACCGGACCTGAGTGAAGACTTTGTGTGTCTTGTTAGAAAGGGCGGGAATGCAAGTCCCATGATAGTTCAGTACCAAGAAGAAGACAAAATGGAGGATCACCCTGATCCCATAATAACAATTACACAATGTTACAGCACTAATTAAAATTACATACACAACAAAACCCCAACATGGAAAAGTAAAGTTTTTAATCAGCAGCACTCTGATTAAAGATCTGTATTTATATCCCAGAACTTGAACTACCTGATGATGACCAACTGCATTGCTTCCAGAAGAATAGGTGTGGTTGGGTGGGATCATACCTGTGGCTACTGTGTGTGGCACTTGGAGTGTCTGTTACACTTGAATGTAAATATCTGTTTTTATGTGGGGAGGGAATGAGCACCTCTTCTTGGTGCATCCCTCTTCCCTTTACATTCATCTTTCTCTTCCAGATCATTTTGGCCTTCTAAGGGATGTTAGTGGGGAAGGGTCTTCATCTCTTTCTGAGCCACCTCATGGACCAATAGAGAGACCCTATGGCTATCCTCCCAGTGACAATGTGCCATCAAGCACCTCATCCTGCCAGATCTGCTGCATTTTAGCAGCTTTGCCCTCAACAGCCTGTGGCATCTCAAGAAGCGCCTACATTAATGCTGATAGTAGGCATAGATCCACTCTGTGGGTGTGATTGGGAGGGGGGGGTGTTTGCTCAGGATGGAGGCATCACCTCTGCTATGTAAGGCTCCTCCTTAAAGGAGACACTGGCATTGCTTGCCTTTTGCTCCAGGTTCACTGCAGGTGGAAGTTCCTCCTGCCATTATTGAAGCTCTAGGGAAGCTCCCCACTTAGGAGATGCTGCATGCATTACGAGCTAGCTAATTTGCTTCTGGTGAGACTCTCCTCAGAGTGGATTTTCATCTCAGAGGCTGGCCAAGCCCCTGCTGCCTTCATGACAACTGGTCTGCAGCTAAGAAAGGTTCTCCCTTGGAGTAGGAGTACCCCATTTTGTCAGCTGTCCCCTGAAGAATCTCATGCTGAGAGTGTTAGACTGGGTAGTGGTGCTGCTATGCCAGGCATCTAAGGGAGCAGTTGTTCATTGCTGTAGTTGGAGGCAGCAGGATAAGGAACATTCAATGGTCAGCCCATGACCTGCATAGCTGATATCCCAGTATGTGGCTTTCCTTTGAGCTCATGTGGAACATGCCTGGCTGGAAGTGCAGAAGTGTCTTAATCCACATCCATGGTGGACCTAAAATCATCCCAGATTTGCTGAAATTGTAGATTTACAAGCTGTAGGGTTTTTTCTGTGTACCTTCCAGCAGTCAATTACTCTGTTCAGCTTTTCTTTTACTTCAAATAATTACTGATAGATGTCTGAATTACAGGCCAGAGTTGGAGGAAATTCCTATGAGCTTTCAGACCTGCCATTCTAGAGGTCATATACAGCATCTATGAAATTCATAGCAACTGTGAAATAATACAGGGACCATGTGCAAGAGGACAATGAACCTAACCTTTGTTGCCTTCCACAAACTTGAAGCACACAATCTTGTGGTTTGGGCAGAAGTACATAGGCATCTTCAATGGGAAAATAAGAGATGTGCATCTTTTTATTTTTGTAATTTTAATATGGATTTCAGTGCATCCATAAAGGATGAAATGATTTTCAACCTTGTTTCTATGACAACCCTCTGCAGTAGAGAGCTAAGAAAGGGACTCAAAGAAGCTGCCAAGGACTTTAATAAACAGTTCTTTTGAAAATATGGTGAGCTATTCAGATTTATACCTCAGCCTTTGGACTATTGTTGACAGAGTTGAAAAATAATCTGTTGCTTTCCTTTATATGAGCATACTGTAAAACAACTTGTATTTTTAAATGTACATGTTCACCTCATTACTTATAACACTAAATATAATGCTATGGCACATATATTGATAGGGTACCCAATGTGGTGTAGTGAATAGACAGATAGATTAGATTCTGGAAACCAGAGCTCAAATCCCCACTCAACCACAGAAACTCACTGGGGATGTGGAACTTGTAAAACCACCCCTTATATGTCTCATTTATTTTTAAAGCCTATTGGGGGCTCTTTAGGTTAGTTCTGACATGATGCAACATAACAATGTATGTACTGTATATTGACAGTAGGGAAATGTACTATCTTCGGAGAAATGTGTAAAAATAAACTAAATGAGAGGTACATTGCATTTCCAAGGTGACTACAGTAAAGAGATGCTACACTCACAGATTCCTGATGTTAAATCTGCAATTCATGAATCACAATTAGAAGTAGAGAATATGGTAAAATGAAGGAACATGTTCTTTGCCTTAGAAAATTTCACCAGCGTGGACAGACAGTAGTCCTGCCCTTTCTCTTTGTATTAACTTTACCTTAGCTTTGCAATGCATAATGCAATTTTGCTTTATGAGGATCCCAGTTTAAACCATTCTTATTCTGCATCAGACAAATTCTAGGTCTGTGATGGCAAACCTTGGCACTACAGTTGTTCTTGGACTTAAATTACCAGAAGCCCAGGTCAGCACTCCTACTGGTCAGGGTTTCTGGGAATTGAAGCTCAAGAACATCTATAGTGCCAAAGTTTACCATCACTGTTCTACAGGTTGGTCATGATAGCAAAGAATGAGGTGCTTCCCTGTATCACTGTGCCTTGTTCATGGAATGTGAGGGTGTGTTCTTTGTATTTGGCTTGATTTTGCTTGGCTTGGTATGCTTTGGCTTGGTTTTGAAGGACAACAGCAAGCACCCAGATATTTCTTATCACTTGTGCAATGGGCTCAGTGGTGTGGCTGGCATAGCAAGAGTAGGCTCCTGCCTTTTATTTAGGTGAAAACATTATTTGGTCTGTGCACATTCCTCCAAGAAAAACTGCTAAATGGCCTTTGTGTGTCTAGGTTGGTGGATGAGATTGTGTTTCACAAGAGAATCACTTTCTTTGCAAGGAGCACAGGTATCTGATACTGCAAGAACAGGCAACTCCTAAGACCAACCTGCTTCAGCCATTCTTCAGGATGCCTTTGCACACGTTTTATAAAAAGACATATCTCCAAATAGAAAGGGGATCTACTGCCACTGTGTTGCAGAAGGAGGCAACTAACAAGACAAAAAGCTGCCCTGGAGTTTAGGGTTGTTGGGTATATTTACCCATTGGAGCAAGTAGAGCCCACTGAGAAATTGTTGATAAGCAGCAGAGAACATCTATCTGTGGAAATGGAAATATAAGTGACTTTATCAGCAAGCAGCAGTTTTCCTGTCAGTGGACTTAGGAATGATTAGGGGCTGGGGAAAGAATGACTGCTGATGAGAGGAAGAAGGAAAGTGGCAACAGCAGCTTTCCTTGAAAAGAATACAGTGATGGACAGGAAGTGGTTGTGAGGAAAGAAGTGAATCCTAGTAAGAGTGCTTTGGACTTATGGGATCCATCTCAGAGGGGAACAAGGGGAGTTGGCATAGCCATTCTAGGAGCTATACCTACACAGCATCCAGGGAATGGTGGGAGCTAGATGTTCCACACAGGTACCAGAGATAAGGGGAAGTCAGGCAACAATGCCAGACTCTTGGGTGTGGTAGCTGGACAAGGAATGTTTACTGAGATCAATCAATTCCCCTTTGCTCGGAATCCATGAAAAGTGCAGGAAGCAGACAATAGTGCCAAGTTCCCTCTAAAAGCTTTGCAGAAATTTTTATCCAGTGATGATTTCTAGTCAGGCAAGGAGTGAATGCAGGATGAGGTAAAAGGTATAATCTCATGCCATTATTGCACTTGCCTCCCTTTATCCATGCAAGCACAGTAGCCTGAAAAGCCACTGTCCATCTGTCTCAAAGACACTTTTACAAAGATGTTTGCCTACAAAAAGAGGTTCCAGTGATAGGTGCCATATGAGCACTAGTAATTTACTGGCTTCTTTGTTGTTGTTCAGTCGCACAGTCGATTTCAACCCTTTGCAACCCTATGGACCATTGCCCGCAAGGCACCACTGTCCTCCACCATCCTCCTCAACCCACCCAGCTCTGTGCCCATTGTGTCTATAATACCATCTAGCCATCTCATTTTCTGCCACCACCTTCTTCTTTTGCCCTCCACCTTTCCCAGCATCAAGGCTTTCTCAAATGAACCCTCTCTTCTCATTTGATGTCCAAAGAACTTTAGATTCATCTTTACTATTTGGCCTTCTAAGGAGCAGTCAGGGTTGATTTCTTCTAAGATCAAGCTATTTGTTCCCCCACGCTGTCCAGGAGTCTCTCAAAACTCTCCTCCAACACCACATTTCAAAGGCATCTATTATTCTGTGCTCAGCTTTCCTTATGGTCCAGCTTTCACAATGATACATTACCACTGGGAATATCATTAATTTAATTAATTTAATTTTAATTTAATTTTCGTGCTTATATACCGCTCACTCAGGCGCAACCCAACTCAGTGTGGTTTACATGGCAGACAATAAATACATAATAATAATACAGTAACACATCTCCAAAGGTACAGTTGCAAAAACTCAAACCACAAAGTATACAATTCAATTACAGCAAGAGAAAACAACAATGAATATGACCTCCCTGGGGGTCGGGGGAGGGAGGATGCTAGGGGAAATGGAATGCCCCCGGTGTCTGGCGCTGGGTGGGCTTCTCCACCGGTGAGGCCAGAGGCAGCATCAAGAGTCCTGCTGCCTCTACGGCCCTTAAGTCCTCCCTGGGGGCTGGGGGGGGTGTCCGAGGACACCGGAGGAGATGGAAAGCCCCCCCCCCCCCAGCATCCAACATTGGGTGGGCTCCTCCACTGGTGGGGCCAGAGGCTCAGTGGTGGCAGCAGTGTATTCGAGCCTCTTGGGCTGCAAGAGTCTCCTTTTAACCCCCCTCCCACTGGTGGAGGGGGCGGGGAGGCATTGCAGGGAGGCACTGCAGGGAGGTGCTGCAGCTCAATGGCAGCATCTTCAAGCCTCTCAGGCTGCAAGAGGCTCCTTTTAAACCCCCTTGCTGGTGGAGGGTGCGGGGAGGCACTGTAGCTTGATGGCGGCGTCCTCGAGCCTCTTGGTCCACGAGAGGCTCCTTTTAACATCACCACCACCTGGTTGGTGGAGGGGGCGGGGAGGCACATTGCTTTGACTATGCAAATTTTTGTTTGCCAGGTGATGTCTCTACTTTTCACTATGTTCCCCAGGTTTCTCATAGCTTGTCTCACAAGAATCAATCACCTTTTTATTTCATGGCTGCAATCACCATCTGCAGTGATCTTGGATCATAGGAAAATAAAGTCTGTCACTGTTTCTACTTTTCCCCCATCTATTTTCCAGGGACTGATAGGGCCTGTTGCCATTACCTTGGTTTTCTTCATGTTGAGTCCCAAGCCAGCTTTTGCCTCCTCTTTCAACCTAAGCAGGATTTTATTTAGGTCTTCCTCACTTTCTGCCATTAGGGTAGTATCATTTGCATATCTCAATTGTTGATGTTTCTCCCAGCAATTTTGATCCCAACTTGTGATTTGTCCATACCTGCATTGCACATTATGCACATTGCACATTGCACATTATGTATATAATGAGCATTGCAGGCGCACCCCCCAATAAAGGACTCAGACACTGGTAAAAGTGGATAACGGCATTGGGCCACATTTATTGATTCATGCCCTAGTCCGAATTATAAATTTCTATTGGTATTCAACCAATTATAATTCTTAAGGCAAGCAGGCCGAAGTAACACTGGTAAGGTTCCACCCAAAATTGCCAACGGCAATTGGTTACAATGTATCCATTTGTATCAATTTGTTTGTTGACAACAAACAAATTGTTGACCGTAGTCAATAATCTAACTACTGACCCCACCCTCTGACGCGTATCCGTAAAATAACGGGGTGATGCATGCTGCCTAGCTCATGCCATCACCCCATTGCCTGGTTCATCGTTGACTGGACAACGTTAACCAACTTGTGCCTGTCTAGTGTTGTCCAGTCAATTGCGAACCTGCCGGTTACCTGTGGGTCATAAATGTTTACCTTACCAGTGCTACCCGCCCATGTGACCAAAGTCAACAGCAGAGCAAGAAACCCCTATGTCAAACCATAGCAACAGTGTGGGATGGGCAAAAAAGCCAGGACCCGAAAGCCAATTGTAGGTCCCAGCCAAAAATTCCCACCCGGCCCCGAAGCGACCAAAATATCACACTGTTAACTAGGGAGGGGGTGGAGGGGAAAAACTTCTCCTCTCCGTCGCTTCGCAAAATGGCAGCGCGGCTGCCTCGTGGCCACCCCTTTTAAAGGGTGCTGGCCACGCCCCCCTGACTACCCGGATGTCCAAGTCCGGTGGGGGGGGCGCAAAGAGCGCGGCGGCCATTTTGGCGCCGCGCTTGCATTGCAGGCGCACTCCCCAATAAAGGACTCAGACACTGGTAAAAGTGGATAACGGCATTGGGCCACATTTATTGATTCATGCCCTAGTCCGAATTATAAATTTCTATTGGTATTCAACCAATTATAATTCTTAAGGCAAGCAGGCCGAAGTAACACTGGTAAGGTTCCACCCAAAATTGCCAACGGCAATTGGTTACAATGTATCCATTTGTATCAATTTGTTTGTTGACAACAAACAAATTGTTGACCGTAGTCAATAATCTAAGTACTGACCCCACTCTCTGACGCGTATCCGTAAAATAACGGGGTGATGCATGCTGCCTAGCTCGTGCCATCACCCCATTGCCTGGTTCATCGTTGACCGGACAACGTTAACCAACTTGTGCCTGTCTAGTGTTGTCCAGTCAATTGCGAACCTGCCGGATACCTGTGGGTCATAAATGTTTACCTTACCAGTGCTACCCGCCACATGGGGAGGCTTCAATAAAGGCTCACCGCCCCCCCCCCAGACCGTCAGCTCGGTCAACAGGCCTGCTCGCCAATCTCCCAACAAGAGGTCCATACCTCCCGGTAACAGATGGACCCCATCCCCTGTGTAAAGCTCATAATTTTGGAGACTGATGGTGGGGTGTCGTATGACGCGCCCCCAACCCTTGTCCATAAAGAACCGGGCAATAGCCCTGTTCACCGAGCGCCGAGCCCGATCAAGGGCCTGGAGGTTAAACCCTCCCCTGTAAGCATGCCGCGGTATCATGTCTGACCAAAGTAGGGTTGTGACAGGCCACACATAATGCAAGTAGGCCAGGTCACCGCAAATCGCATGCTTCAGCGATAGGCCCGTGACCTGTCCCAAATCATTACCCCCAAGGTGTATAATCAGGACATCAGGCGGGTCAGCATCCCTGATGGAGAAAAGGAATGGCAACAGTTCCCGCAATAACATTCCGCACTTACCGTACCACCTGAGACTTGCGGATGCACCCAGTCCCAGTCGGGGTCCCCACTCTGTCACCGCAGCAAACTGTGCTGCCCTGTGCACATAGCTGTGGCCCACCAGCCATACTGTCACCGGTGTAAGACGACACCCAGGGTCTGTCAAGAAAAAAAGGAAACAGGGCAGTGACTTAACTGGTACTCACTGTTGAAGAGGGTGAACATACAACTGAAAACATCGTGATCCCCACCTTCCCATGTTACATATTTCAGCCCCAGAGTACCCAAACGCCGCTGCGGTGGAAGCCGCCCCTATCCTGAATGAATGGGTGCCGTAACGAGTCCCAGGGAGGCCAACACTGGCTAGTGCCTTACCGGTCACCTTCAAAAATTGAAATTTAGTAAGGGGAGACCCATCTTGGTGACAGAAAAACGGGCCAGGGTGCGTACCACGTAGTGCAAAGAACTCCTGTAGGGCACCAACCGGACAGATGTCTGCCATGGAACATCGTAGCAGTCTTACACCACTGCCTACACCGTGCTGATCAACCTTGGAGGAGCGTATCCTCAGCTGAGCCCAATCATTGGAAACATAGACATCTTCGAGTTCCAGTGCCCTACGACTCGCATCCGCCTTAGACAGTAGCACCAGCTCACTGATGCGGAGCGCTCCAAAAAAGGCCACCGTAGTAGCCACGTGAAACAGGGTTGCCTCATACCTGTCGAAACACAGGTCATGCCAACCCCGTGCAAGGTGGGTAAGTACCCCTGGAGAAATAGGGTGGCGGTCGTCCGGGCTGCGCCCATGTTCCCGCACCCACCCTTCCAAAACATGTCGTATGCGAAAATCATTTGTGCTGTCAGCAAAACCACCCACCTTGGCCATGAATGCCAGCGCTGACAGCCTGGATGCTATGGTGCGGGGTGCTAAGCCCTGGGCATGTAAGTAAACCATAAATTGGAGGACGTGAGCCACTGGGATGGGCCAACTTTCAGGCAGCTGTGATTGGGCACAAAAGGCCCTGAATGAACTGAATGCATGGTTATACGCCTTACGCGTGCGGGGGGCGAGCGACATGCCGATCGCCCAGTTCACCTCTCCTTGCCAGCGTCCATATCTCGTCTGGGAGCGGCGAGGGAAATTCCTCTGCACCCGGGGCCAAGGCACGGAACCAGGGGATCTGCAGGCGGGACAAAGCGTCAGCAATATCGTTATTAATACCTGGAACATGTCTGGCCCTAAAAAGCACATTGAGGCGTAGGCTGTGCAACACAAACTGGCAAACCAGTTCCATAACCCTGGGAGATATTGACGTCTGTGAGTTGACAATGTGGACAACTGCCGCATTGTCACACCAGAAATGGACGACCGAATTGGCCCACTCCTCGCCCCATAGCATCAAAGCTCCCAGAATGGGAAAAAATTCCATGTACGTGAGATCGCGCAAACGATCCGTGCCCCACCAGGCTGGCGGCCATCTGCCGTAGGCCCACTTCCCTTCGAAGTAAATCCCATAACCCAGGGACCCTGATGCATCCGACTAAACCTGAAAACGAGGGGAAACCAAAAGGTCGGACCTCCAAAAGGACACCCCGTTGAATTCCCTCAGGAACTGAAGCCAGATGAGCATATCAGCCCTCATGCCCATGTTCAGTCGGACCCTGTGGTGGGGCCTGGCCAAGCCAGTCATGGCGTCACACAAGCGTCAAGCAAATGCTCTGCCAGGTGCGACGACCCTGCAAGCGAAATTGAGGTGACCATGTAACACCTGGAGCTCCTGAAGGGACACCTTGCGTTTTGCCAGCAAGTCCAAAATGAGTGCAACGATCCAGGAAACCTTATCAACAGGCAACCTGGATGCCTGCACAACCGTGTCAATCTCAACCCCCAGGAATGTGAGCTTGGTTGAAGGGCCCTCGGTCTTTTCGGGTGCTAAAGGGACACCGAGTTCCTTCATTAGCGTCTGAAATGTATTTCGGAGACGCATGCACGTGTCCTAGCCCCGTTCACCCCCGAATAAGAAATCGTCGAGGTAGTGGGCTACAGACCGGGACCCTGACCTGCGAACAAAGGCCCATCGCAGGAAGGTGCTGAAGCGCTCAAATGCCGCGCATGAAATGGAGCAGCCAAAAGGCATGGCTTTGTCGAAATAAAATTCACCCCAGAACTTGAAACCCAGCAACTCAAAGTCGCCCGGGTGCACTGGCAGGAGACGGAACGCGGACTTAATGTCGCACTTAGCCAGTAGTGCACCCGGGCCACATGAGCGCACCATGCGCAGGGCCTGGTCAAAAGATGTATACCTGACCGAACAAAGGTCGTCAGGGATAGCATCGTTGACCGAACGGCCAGCCGGGTAAGACAAGTGGTGTATCAAACGGAACTCCCCCGGTGACTTCTTGGGCACTAACCCCAACGGGGAAACCTTGAGATTGGGAAATGGTGGGACAGGGAAAGGGCCAGCGACCCTGCCAGCAGCAACCTCCTTAGCAATGCTCATGGCAGCCACCTCCTCCCTTTCCCTGAGTGATAACAGGTTGGGTGCATCTTGAGGGGACCTGACCCCTGTGAAAGGAATGTGAAACCCCTGCTGAAAACCCTCAAGCAGGTAAGCTGCGTCTGCCCTCCTCGGGTACATCGTGAGCCAATGCTCCAACATGTCCACATTAATTGGGGAGGGGGCCTTTTGCTTGACCAGGTCCCTCTGCGGCAGTTCTGCCCGCTCCCTGTCCAACTCTACCTCTGCCCCGCAGTCCGCCTGCCCTAGGACACGCGGAGGCGGCGTGGGGGCCAGCACAAGAGGGACACTCGTGCCTGTATCGGCACTGCTTCCTGTTGCACGCACCATTGGCCGAGAAGCTCCAACACAGCAGGTGGGCCGGAACCCCCTGCCCCGCCACCTGGCGGGGTGCCTGGGCTGGAGCAGCTCGCTGGACCGCATGTCCACAATGGTACCTCTCCCCTGGCGCCGGGCGTGTGGGGGTCATGTACAGAAGCCACAGCTTCTGGCAGGGCTCATCCCACCTCATCTCTGGGTGTAGGGGCACTCTCATACGGAATTCCTCGTCGTAAGCCAACCACGACGGGCCAGGGAAATCAACCATCGCCCGGTATATGTTGTCCAAATACTGGACCATCAGGATTGCCAGGTCAGGCCGGGCCCTGAGGTACACCGCCATGTATATAAGGTACGCGGGTAACCAGTTGGCCCACGTGCATGGCGGCTTACGTCGACGAGACTGCTCCTTGTCCTTCTCGTCCTGCCCCTCTCTCTCCTCTTTGGTGGATTCTCTATTCAAGAGGGAGAAAATGTCCACATACTCCCCCCGCCAGATCTTTTCCTTGGTGGCCTGGGCCAGATGATTCCCGAGGGGCAATGAATAACCTGCTGTCGGCAAGGCCGACACCGGAACATTGACAGTGCTGGGCACCATGAAAGGAGCCTGGACCAGCCCCGCCACCCCCAGTAAGTTCCCTGCAGGACAGGGTAGCCCGTCCCAAGAGGGGCCTTGGAGTGTTGGAACCGTTCCCTGATGGGCCGGTGGCGGCTGACCCGCCGTCCCAGCCAGGCGAGGCCACGGCCATTGTAAACCTCCCCCCGTTGTGGGTTGTGGTGTGGGTGCACTAGCTTGGACCGTATACTCACAAGTTGCACCCCCATGGGCCGCCCCCACCAGGGGTTCCGGCCCACTGCAGGCGTCGGAGCTCGCGACCGCAACCGAGCTCGTAGATGGGGCCTGACCACTACCTGCTGGCGGCATCTGCTGCGTGGGGAGCTGCGAGGCCTCAGGCAGCTCAACCCTTTCGGCCGCCTGCCGAGGACTGGCAGGTGCTGAGTTGACCTGTAAACCAAAAGGTGCCCAAGATGGGTTAACTACCCCTAAAGATGCCTCGAGGGCCGCTACGCGGGCCAGTAGGGCATCAACGTTTACATAGCCCCCAACGCTGATGGGGGGCAAAGGGCCGGCCGGCCCACCGGTCACTGGCGCCAGGCCAGGTCTCTGGACCCCGGGGCCCGCATATGGCCATGCCCCAACCACCGGCCCCGGAGGGGCCGGGGGCATGCCCTGCCAGGGAAGGGAACCAAGCCAACCCCCTTGGTTAAGCCCACCGCTGGAAGCTGCATGCCAAGGCCTGAAGGCCCAGCCTGGGTATGCGCCAGGCCCGGGCCGGTGGCTGCTAATTGCGGGTCGGGGGCCGCATCCCCCGCAGGGGCGCTCTGAGGCTGCCCAGCCTCAGGCCAGGGAGCAATCGACCCCATCCCGCCGGTCCCGGTGGGCGCCCCCGGAAAGGTGGCCTGCTGAGGGGGCGCAGTCGCGGTCCTCCGATCCGGCTGGCGCCTCCTGGAAGTGCGAACTGCGTTCGCCATCGCCTTCTTTTTGGAAGGCATTGCCGCAAATCGTTGGGAAGCCGAAGAAAGAAGCGAAGAAGAAACTGCTGCCCAAAAATGGCTTCCCGGCTAAAGGGGAGAGCGACGGAGGGATTGGGGAAAAACTTCTCCTCTCCGTCGCTTCACAAAATGGCAGCGCGGCTGCCTCGTGGCCACCCCTTTTAAAGGGTGCTGGCCACGCCCCCTGACTACCCGGATGTCCACGTCCGGTGGGGGGGGGCGCAAAGAGTGCGGCGGCCATTTTGGCACCGCGCTTGCAATGCCTCTGTATATAAGTTGAATAAGCAGGGTGACAAAATGCAGCTTTGTCTTACTCCTTTTCCTATTCCAAACCACTCAGTGATTCCATATCCTGTCCTAACTGTTGTTTAACTGTTGCTTCTTGACTCATGTACAGATTTCTCATGAAGCATATAAGGTGTTCTGGTATTCCCATCGCTTTAATTACTTGCCACAATTTGTTGTGGTCCACACAGTCAAAGGCCTTGCTGTAGTCAATGAAACAGAAGTAGACTTGTTTCTGATATTCCTTTGTTTTCTCCATGATCCAACGTATGTTGGCAATGTGGTCTCTAGTTCCCCTGCCTCTTCTGAAACCAGCCTGCACTTCTGTTAGTTCTATCTCCACATGCTGCTGAAGTCTATCCTGTATTATCTTGAGCATAACCTTGCTAGCATGTGGGATGAGCACAATTGTTTGATAATTTGAACATTCTTTGGCATTGACCTTTTTTGGGATTGGAACATTTTTCCAACCCTGTGGCCATTGTTGTGTTTTCCGAATCTCCTGGCATATAGAATGCAATAATTTGATTTCATCTTCTTTTAGAGCTTTGAAAAATTCAGCTGGGATACCATCATTTCCACTGGCTTTGTTGCTTGTAGTGCTTTTTAGGGCCTTTCTGACTTCACTCTCTAGGATGTCTAACTCAAGTTCAATGTTCTCATCATTGGGATTATCAGGGGTGCTGAGATCCTTTTTATAGAGTTTCTCTGTGTACACTTGCCATCTTTTCTCAATCTCTTCTGCATCAGCTAACTCCTTGCTGTTTTCATCCTTTGTTGTTGTTTAGTTGCACAGTCGATTCCGACCCTTTGCGACCCTATGGACCATTGTTCTTCAGGCGCCTTGTCCTCCACCATCCCCCTCAGCACTCCCAGTTCTGTGCCCATTGTGTCTACAATACCATCTAGCCATCTCATCTTTGGCCTCCCCCTTCTTCTTTTGCCACCCACCTTTCCCAACATCAAGGCCTTCTCAAGTGAATCCTCCCTTCTCATTTGATGTCCAAAGTACTTTAACTTCGTCTTTACTATTAGAACTTCCAATGAGCAGTCAGGGTTGATTTCTTCTAAGATTGACCTATTAGTTCTCCTCGCTGTCCAGGGGACTCTCAAAACTCTCGACCAACACCACATTTCAAAGGCATCTATTCTTCTGCGTTCAGCTTTCCTAATTGTCTAGCTCTCGCATCCGTACATTACCACTGGGAATACCATTGTCTCTGCTTTTCACTATGTTCCCTGGGTTTCTCATGGCTTGTCTCCCAAGAATCAGTCGCCTTTTTATTTCATGGCTGCAATCTCCATCTGCAGTGATCTTTGATCCTAAGAATGTAAAATCTGTCACTGTTTCTACTTCTTCCCCATCTATTTTCCAGGAACTGATCAGACCTGTTGCCATCATCTTGGTTTTCTTGATATTGAGTCTCAACTCAGCTTTTGAACTTTCCTCCTTCAGCCCAATCAAGAGATTCTTTAGGTCTTCCTCACTTTCTGCCATTAGGGTGGTGTCGTCTGCATATCTCAGATTGTTGATGTTTCTCCCAGCAATTTTAATCCCATATTGTGATTCCTCCATCCCTTCCTTGCGCATTATGTGCTCTGTGTATAAGTTGAATAAGCTGGGTGACAAAATGCAGCCTTGTCTTACTCCTTTTCCTATTCCAAACCACTCAGTGATTCAATATCATGTCCTAACTGTTGTTTAACTGTTGCTTCTTGACTCATGTACAGATTTCTCGGGAGGCATTGGAGGTGCTCTGGTATTCCCATCTCTTTAATTACTTGCCACATCTTGTTGTGGGCCACACAGTCAAATGCCTTAGTGTAGTCTATAAAACAAAAGTAAACTTGTTTCTGGTATTCCTTTGTTTTCTCCATGATCCAACATTTTGTCCTTTACTATGTCCTTTACCATGGTTATTTTTGCTTTAAACATTCCCTTGGTTTCCCCCTTTTTTTGAAAAGATATCTAGTTCTACCTTTTATGTTGTTTTCCTCTATTTCTTTGCACTGCTCATTTAGGAAGGTTTCCTTATCTCTCCTTGCTTTTCTTTGAAAGTCTGTAGTCTTTGAAAGTCTGTATTCAATTGATTGACTTTTTTTTCCTTCACCTTTACCTTTTGCATTTCTTCTTTCCTGCATGATGGAATGAGCTCCTGTCTTTGTCCCAGCTCCTGCCAACCTAGCAGTTCAAAAGCAGGAAATTGCAAGTAGATAAATAGGGACCACTTTGGTGGGAAGGTAACAGTGTTCTGTGTGCTTCGGTGTCTAGTCATGCCTGCCACATGACTATGGAAATGTCTGCAGCAGCAGACAGCGCTGGCACTTCGGCTTTGAAGCAGAGATGAACACTGCACCATAGAGTCAGATGTGACTGGCTTTCAAGCAAGGGAAACTTTTACCTTTACCTTATGCCTTTTGTTCTTGTCCATAGGGTTTTCTTGAGAAACTTCCTGATGTGGTTTGCCAGTTTCTATGCCAGTATTTTGCTGTCATACATAGCATCACAATTTAACACAAAGTAATAGACTAAAAAAATAATTTGATTAATGCTGGATATATGAAATAAGAAGTTATATATGTAGTCATTACAGGATCTACTTGTTGTCAAAATGGGACCACATGCATTTATTTACACATATGACATCACAGCCACGTGACCAGAAATGGCATGCCTTGTTATATAGAAGGCGAAAAAATGGAAGCAGTGACAGATTTTACCTTCTTAGGATCCAAGATCACTACAGATGGTGACTGCAGCCATGAAATTAAAAAACGATTAATTCTTGGGATGCAAAGCTATGAGAAAACTAGGGCTCATAATAAAAAGTAGAGAATCTCCCTGCCAACAAAAGTCTGCATAGTCAAATCAATGGTCTTCTCAGTAGTTATGTATGGTTGTGAGAGCTGGAAGGCTGAGGGCAGAAGAATAGATATCTTTGAAATGTGGTGCTGGAGGAGAATTTGGAGAGTCCCATGGACACCAAAGAGATCAAATAAGTCGATCCTGAAGAAAATCAAATCTTATTGCTCCTGGAAGGACAATTATTGAAGATGAAGCTAAAGTACTTTGGCCATCAAATGAGAAGAGAGGACTCACTCGAAAAGGCCTTGATGCTGGGAAAGATCAAAGGCAATAAGAGAAGGGGATGGCAGAGGATGAGGTGGGTAGATGGCATTGTTGATGCAACAGGCATAGAGCTGAGTGGGCTGCGGAGGATGGTGGAGGATACGGGTGCCTGGCAGGCATTAGTCCATGTGGTCGCTTAGGGTTGGACTCGACTGTGTGACTGAACAACAACAATAACACTGCAAAAGCCTATAATGGTAATTGAACCAACACCACACTTAAGTTCCAAACCACAAATGTGTTATATTAGTACCATTTAAGGGCTGCAGTGGCTCATTGGTTAAGAAGCTTGCCTTGTTAGCTGAAAGGCTGGCAAGTTGGCAGTTTGAGACCTGGGTACTGCATGATGAATTGAGTACCTGTCTCTGCCCCAGCTCTTGGGGATGTGAAAGGAGCTTCATTTGGACATCCTCTGAATGGAGTTTCGCCAGCAAAAACCCTTTCAACACAGAAGAATTTCTGACACAAAATTATTATTATACTGGTTCAAAGGATGAACTCACAAAATCATACATGAAGAAGAAAAGATGAGGCAAATATTGAACTTCTT
The DNA here is from genome assembly GCA_035047345.1 of Bradypodion ventrale. NCBI lineage: Eukaryota > Metazoa > Chordata > Lepidosauria > Squamata > Chamaeleonidae > Bradypodion > Bradypodion ventrale. The sequence continues at coordinate 142,233,853 of JAWDJE010000004.1, read as the reverse complement.
ATTAGAAGCAATTTCTTCTGAAAAGAGTTTTTAAATTATATCTTTCCTGATATTTTAGCAATTTATTTATTTTTGGAAATAGAAACTCACTTTATCTTTCCAAAGCCAGGGTGTCTTTCCTGCCTATTAAAAGCAAACAACAATGAACTTTTCCTCTTGACTTTGTTTCCCCAGGAGGAAATACTGCAAAATCACCTCTGTTTGAAAAGCCTTATTTTTAATCCTGCTGAATCAAAGTTTACCAACAGTAATAATTAGCAATGAATACACATGCTTCAGTAGACCAAAATAATGATATTTTTCCTCTATTTTCTTCTGTTAGGGCCATAATCTTAGACAGACTTAGAAAGGGGCAAGGAACTATATTGAATTTTTATAACTGGAGAGATAATAAACAGAATTGCAGTGGGTTGATAGCAGATCACACCTGTCATTAGCAGTATAAAACTTTAAAAAGATGTCTGTGGAAACTCTTTTGAAAGTTGAAGGATGATGAATGGTATTTAAAAGGTGCTGAGAAAGAAAGAGAAAGATAGGCAATTGGAATTAACAATGGTATGTTAACATGCAATGACATGTTTCTATCTTATCTAGGATTTTATTCTGTGTATGTTAATGCTATTTTTAGGTTTTCAGATTTGAACCAGAACTTGGAAAAGTTACTTTTTTAGGCTACAAGTCACACAACATCCCAGGTCAGTATTGCTGCTTACTTATATTTCAGAAATAATTAAAATTTTATCTTTCATTTCCTAAGGTTTATCTATATTGCCTCATTGATATGTTGCTTCTTTAAAATGGTGACCCTGGCTTTCTTTTAAATGGTACTCTTTTAAATCCAGAAGTTTATGCAAAAAATCTGTGAAAGTGCATTGGAAGAAGTGGACCAAAGATGCGGGAATTAATCAGGAAAGGAATAAACAACTGTTCAGTTTTGTTTATTTACTCAATAACCATGTAGTGCACTCTTCAAATATATTATCAGGTTAACTTACTGCAAATGTAAAAATCAAGGTAAAATAATGAATGCAATTGTACCAAAAATGGGTAGCTTGGACTGAAAACAGCAACTGTATAGAATGGATATAAAATCTGATTAACAAAGTATTTGAAATTGCTAGCTATTTTGGGGTAAAAGAGGAAACAAAGAAAAAGACGATGAAGGAGAAGATTTGAAGTAATGTACTGGGACTAGGGATTTTGTTTTAAAAAAGAAGACCAAAATATTTTGGTCTTTGTTTTCTGAGGAATGAATCAAAGGAAGAAAAGGAGATCATTCCATGCAAGCATTTGTGAAGGAAGCTTAAAGCATGAAGGACAGCAAGGGATTAGGAGCAGAAACATTTGAAGGTGAATTTCCTTTGAAGTGATATTTCACAGCATGTTTCACCACGTCAGGGGCACTATTCCTTGTGGTTTAATATCTGGCTTGTGAACTAGCAGCATAGATGCTTCCTCAATCATCATAGTTCAAAAGTGGTATTTAACTGAGGCCCTAACTTTGAAAATGCCAAAGAAAAGGAAGCTAATACTTCTGGGCTGGCTTATATAACTCAAATTAATGATAGTGGACTTCAACATTTATGCTAGAAAATCACTAAATGCTTTGAATTGAAGGGCAAGTATTCTGTCATTGGAGCCATTTTTAATCATGGGTTTTTCTCTCTCAAAACAATCAGAATTCATTTTGTGAAGAAAAATCCTTGCAATAGGTTTCTAAATAGGAGAGCCTTATTATCACCCATTAGGTGGCTGAGCTATAGTTGACACTACATATTTTCAGGAAATGTATATCAGAATCATGAAGACCAAGAATGGCCTATCTTTTTAAATGGAGCTACCCAATACCTGTCCCAACAGCCACCATCGTAAACCAAAACAAACATGAAGCAAAGCATGTTTTAACATTGAAAATAAAAAAGGTCCCAACCAAACCAAAAATAATACAAAAAATACAAAAAACAACAAAAACATCCAAAAATGCCAGACATGATCATCCTCCACCCCCACAAAGTGGAAACAGTCCCTACCCGACCAAAAAACACCCAGATAAGCTAAAAAATGCCAAATGTGATCATCCCCATCTCCCAAAAAGCAATGAAGCAATCTCCATACCTTTTCCATGGCGCTGCTTCCTCCTGAGTGGTTTGTCCAGCCACTGGAGGAGCCCAATATCCACCCCCTACTGGCACCAGTAGAGTTTGTGGACCTTATCCGCTCGGTTCCGACCTTCATCCGAGCTCCCTGAGCAGTGCTACTGCTGAAAATGTGAGCCTCCTTCAGGAGTGTGCCTGGAGAGGCACATGTTCCTGGCTGTAGCACTACCCAGGGAGCTCGGACAAAGGTCAAAATGAAGTGGTTAAGGACCACAGACTCTCCTGGTGCCAGTAGAGGTGGCGGACAGTGCAGAAATAGCAGCAAAAATGCCACCAATGCCACCACCAGCACTTCTGCAGTGGTAAGCTCTGAATTGTAACTTCCAGCTGAGGGGGTGGACACCATTTTAAACTCTAAAATGTCACCGGCTGCATTTTAGAGTTTAAAATAGCATGATTTGTGTCTGTAAACCAGAAAAAAATGGTAAACTGGGGCATTAATTTAATAAAGTTTGCCATCGTAAACCACAGCAAATGTAACCCAGGGCAATCATAACCCAGGGTTTTATTGTATTTTATGCATGCAATTTTGTTGATTCCTGAGAATCTTTTAAACTGAATTGTTTGTGTTTATGAAAAAACTCATGTTTTCCCCCTGTTCCTCTTCTTATATAACCTTTTTTCACCTTTTGACTACCAAATCACTAAGCAATTTTTAATCCAATGACATTGTCATAAGAGCTGTCAGCAGCCAATCAGAACATCAAAGCAGGGGTTTTGAATTTATAGAAATGCAGTTGAGAGGAAATGCTCAGTTTTCTTCATTCATTCTTTATACATGGGATCACTGCAGTGGTGGACATAAAAAAAATTCCTACCATACTGTGGGCATGGCCTTGTGCATTGGTGTGGCCTGTTGGCCATGTGACTGCTCTTTGCTATAGAGCTATGAAAATAGAAACCTCTTCTATTTTCATCACTCTATAGTGAACCACTGAAGCCATTTCCCATTTGCCCAAAGCTTTTTCCAGGGCTCTGTTTCATCCCAAAGCACCTGCCCATCCACTCCAGAGTGGCTGGGGATGTGCTTTTTGTTTAAATGGAGCCCAGGAAAAGCCTTGGACAAGGGGGAAATGGCTTTAGAGGTTCACTATAGAGTGATAAAAATAGAAGAGGCTTCTATTTTCATAGCTCTACAGTGAAGAGCCCCCTCTGAAGCCATTTCCCCCTTTGCCCAAGGCTTTTCCAGGGCTGTGTTTCACCCCGAAGTGCCTCCCCAACCACTCCAGAGTGACTGGGGATGTACTTTGGGGGTGAAATGAAGCCCTGGAAAAGCCTTGGACAAAGGGGAAATGGAGCCAGCCCCCTCCGAAGCCTCTTCTTGGAGGAGGTGGGCAGGGTGGGCAGGTGGTGGGGCCAGCCCTTTTTACCACTGGTATGCGCATACTGGTGTGAACCTGCTGTTGCCCACCACTAGATCACTGTGTATTGAGCTTCTGGTGCTCTGCATCTTTGATTTATGATTCTGCATACCTGCTATCATCTTGTCATTCTGGATATTGGCTATCATCATGGTGATAATCTTCCTGTTCTTAACTCCTCTAAGATCAGTTCTTCTGAGGACATGCCACACTAATCTCTCAGGTTCTTCAGACATGAAATCTGTCTACATCCAAGGCGTCTCTTCCCAGGGATCTTTCCTTGCAGAGCAAGTTGCAATATTCTATATTTTGTGTTGTTCGTCATGATATGGCCAAGGTATTAGAGCTTTCTTTGCTTAATGTTCTTAAAGAGTTCTTTTTCTTTATCCATCCGGCACAATACTTCTACATTACTTTGGTGTTCAGAAATTGGAGATGACAACTATTGAAGTGAAATACAGCTCTTTTATTTCTGGGGTCTGAACACAACGGGAACTTATATACACAATAAACTAGATACATTTGAGTGGGAACAAACATAATTGGGTGATTTGAATACATGTTATATACTATATACGTTTTGACAGTTCAGGAGCGCGCCTCTCGGCATTTGAATTTTGCATTCTCAAAATCTTGCGATCCACCGATCTTCGCGATCCACCGAGATTTCATGGCTGTCAAACAGCGGTGCTGTTTGACAGTAGTTTGCATGGGATATTCGGCAGTTTGAATGTTTGACATGTCTTTAAGCACAGTTATCATACATAACATTCTTCCCCCCTAGGTATAGACAAAGTCTCTTAACCAGGATGGCGGTCTGGTTTCCCTTTTGGGTCAGACACTTGATTGAGCCGGCTAAGGGGCCCTTAGGTCTAGTAATCCAGCTGGAGTAAGAGTTTGACTATTAGGAGAGGACTGAAAACTTAAATCAAAGCCCTGTTTGTCACTGGGAGGAGCAGGGGATTGCCTTAATTAAGGTCTAATTGTGGAGGTGAAAATGATAACTGAGAGTCCCTCCTGTGCTTGCTATGAGTGGAGGGCAACTCAAAAGAATAGTGCTCATTGCTAGCTTGAGATTCCAGTGTTTTGGGATAAAACAATGTGGGGGTACCTTCAGCCTGAGTGGGGAAGTGAAGTCTCCCTGTTCCCCAAAATCATAGCAATGACTCATTGCTGGGTCTAGGTTAGCTGGCTGCTGACTATTAACTCTGTCCCCTGGGTTTAAGTGGTTGGGGGCCAACCCTAATGTTGAATTTCTGTGTTTGTCCTGTGGATCCAGTATTTGGGGTCTCAACTGATCTGTGTGCCGTCTCCAGATCAGACTATTGGCTGTTTTGATTATGTAAGAAACAGGAACAGTTTGGTCTAGCACAAAACCTGGTACCCACGTAGGACCACCAGCTGCATAATTGCGGCAATGGACAGGGTCCCCAGCTGAGAACCATTTTTGGTGTTGGATCACTATATTTGTATCCTTGTCCTCCACCCTAGAGGGATCCAACCTATCCAGCAAGGACGAAAGCTTCCTTTGCTGGAGCAATTCAGCAGGGGATAGCCAGGAGGTGAGGGGGGTGAGCCTATAAGTGAGGAGAAATTGACATATTTGAAGTTCCAAATCTCCTTCCCCCATGCACCACGACAGATCCTTGGTGGTGCACACCTGCTGCTCCACCTGGCCATTGGTGGCAGGGTGGAATGGGGTGGCAGTGATGTGCCTAATAGCATTCCTTTCCATGAAGGATTGGAATTCTGCAGATGTGGACGTGGATGCATTGTCGGACACCAGAACATCTGGGAGTCTGAACGTAGTGAACAGCCTTCTCAAGTGCATAATTGGAGTGGACGAAGAGGTGCCAGACACCCGGATAACTTCAAGCCACTTAGAATATAAATCCACCACCAATAAGAACACAGCCCCTCTAAACGATCCTGCAAAATCAATATGTATTCTGGACCACGGCCCCCTGGCAGAATCCCATACCTGGGAGAGAAGGTGAGATTGCTCAGGGCGAGAACATTGGCAGCTGGCACAAGTGCCGACCATTTGTTCGATATTCTGGTCCAGTTGGGGCCATCAAAAATAACTACAAGTGAGGGCTTTTGAGTGTACAATCCCCGGGTGACTGGTATGAAGCAATTTTGGTGGAGGGTGACAGGAATGACCACCCACTGGCCTCACAAAAGACAATTCTAAATGTTTTCGGTGAAACATTTTAAATTCCTCAGCTGGAGGAGAAATGGACCAGCCTTTCTGTACCCAAAAATTACCCTTGATAAAACCTTATCATTGGCCGTGGCCTTGACTAAGTCAGATGGGACAACCTGAGGCAAAGCGAGGGCTTCAATCATTAGGACCTGGTGGTCCCATTCAATCTTGCAAGCCGGCACCCCGACCCCAGGCAGGGGTGAGCGCAACAGAGCATCAGCATGGCTGATGTCCTTGCCTGGTTGGTGCACCAGGGTGAAATTGTATGCATTAAAAAAATTTACCCAGCGCAACATCCACGGGGACAGGATCTGTGGTGTGGGCTTTCCATTAACAAAAATGCCAAGGAGGGGCTTGTGGTTGTTCACGATGGTAAAGAACCTCCCATAGAGGCAATCGTGAAATTTCTTTGTGCCCGCCACGATAGCCAGCACCTCCCTGTCAGTTTGGGCATAATTTTTTGGGGGTTTTTTGAAAGAGAGTGTGAATAAAATGCTACGGGGGCTTCCCTCCCGTCATCTAACACATGGCATAGTACAGCCCCAACTCTCACAGGGGATGCATCACAAACCAACACGACCCATTTTTTAGGGTCGGAATGTGTTAACACAGCATCTGAAGATAACAATGTCTTAAGTTCTTGGAACGCTTTCTCCTGGCTATGGCCCCAGTGCCAAACAGTGTCCTTTTTGAGTAGATGGTGCAGCGGTTCGGCAACTGAGACCTTGTGATGGAGAAAGGTGTGATAGAAGTTACGTAAGCCCAAAAACGATTGCAATTCTGAATTATACGTTGGCCTGGGTGCATTTTGCACAGCCACTACCTTTGTATCCGAGGGCATAATACCCTGGGAGGTAATCCTGTATCCCAGGAACTCTACTTCATTTGCCAAAAATACACATTTGTCTTTTCGAAGACACAGACCTGCCCACTCGAAACATGACAATACTTTATCAAGCCTTCCCACTAGTTCAACTATGTCCTTAGCAGTGATCAGGACATCATCGAAGTATGGCAGGACCCCTGGTAACCCTTTAAGAATACATTTGACTAAAGACAAATATTCTGGGGGCTGCATTCACCCCGAATTGTAGTCTGGTCACCTTAAATGCCCCTTTGTGCATTACAATAGTCTGTGCCGCAGCAGCGGTGGGCATTATAGACAGTTGTTGGTAAGCCTGGGCAAGGTCAAATTTTGCAAAACAGTTTCCTCTGGCAAGGAGGCAAGTAAATGGCTTACAACTGGTACAGGATATGCATTTGGCCGAATGGCTTTATTTATAGTGCATTTGTAGTCTGCACATATCCTGACCTCCCCATTGCTTTTCAGTGTGGTGACAATCGGTGTCTCCAATTCGATGGAGTCAACTGGGACTAGGATGCCCTGCCCAACCTTTTTGTCCAACTCTGCTTCTATTTTGTCTTTAAGGGCAAATGGCACCCAGCGTGGCTTCATTCGGATGGGCCGAATGGCAGAGTCAAGTTCAAAGTCAACAGGGGGTCCTTTGTACACGCCTAACCCCTTCTTGAAAACCTCAGGATGTGCAGCACAGACATCCCGAATTGGGTCAGAATTAACTGCATTTATGCCAGATAGCCGGATTCCTTGGGGCTTCAACCATTGTACCTCTATCAGACTGTTAGTGCCCTGCTTAACGACTACTATGGGCAAGGTGGTGCAGATGGACTTAAAACAGACCAAAAAGTTACCCAACCCTAGGACCAGAACCTGGCAGCCCTGCACATCCCAGAGGGAAGTTTTAAAGTACCTAAGCTTGGGGCAAGAAGCCGGGGGAATTCTCAGGAACTCCCATTGTGGAATGATTGAAAAGGAAGTACCTGAATCCACTTCCATTCTGAACGGGACATCCTGCAAACTCAGGTTGGTGAAGAACTGGTTGCTGATGCTGGACACCTGGCTCTGGTCTGGCGAACCGGAGGACACCTTGGCGATGGATGACTCTTGCCATTTGCCACGCTTGGTTTCTGGTGTAGGGGCCCTCCGCCTTTGCTGCCAGCACACTTTGGCGATGTGCCCCTTCCATCTGCAGTTGTGGCATTCTGCATTATGGATCTGGCACTTCTGCTTCTCATGCCAACCTCCACAACTATCACACTTCTAGCAAGGCTTTTTGTCGCAGTCACCACATTGGTCTCAATGCTTGCGGTGGACCTTCCAGACCTTGCCCTTATCGTCATGAGCAGTGGTGGGCCTGGATGGCTGACTTGGTGGCACCGGCAGTTGTGTGGCGATGGCAGAACAACTTCACTCCAGACCGTGTGGCCTCAGACACCAGTGCTTCGACCAGCACAGACTTAAATGTCAGCATCTGACAGGCCATGAGGCGACATTGGGCATCTTTGTCCCTCATGCCGGGCAGCAGACAGTCACGGAGCGCCTCTTCAAGATTGTGCCACTTGCATGGGGCAGCAGCAAGGCATAGCGCGGGGGCGTACTGTGCCACAGACTCTCCCGGACACTGCTCTCTCTGGTGGAATGCCACTCAGACTGGGAAGATCGAAACCTCGGGCAGCAGATGCCTCCTCAGCGCTGCCAGGATCTCAGTGAGTGGCACTTCATCCATGTCCCGAGGGAGGACGAGGTGAATTGCCAGCTCCAGCATCTTGGATCCACACTGGGATAGGAAGCAAGAGCGCATCTGATCACTGTCCGTGATCTTCTGGGCCACCATGGCATGGTGGAACCAGCGCTCATAGAGCCCACTCATAATTGGGTGATTTGAATACATGTTACATAGTATATACATTTTGACAGTTCAGGAGCGCACCTCTCGGCATTTGCATTTTGCATGCTCGAAATCTCACGATACTTCATGATCTGCTGAGATCTCGCGGCTGTCAAACAGCGTCACTGTTTGACAGTAGTTTGCACAGGATATTCAGTGGTTTGAATGTTTGACATGTCTTTAAGCACAGTTATCATACATAACAATTAGTCACATAGTCAACCCATGATATCCTTAGCGGCCATCTGTAGATCCACATTTTGAAAGCTTCTATTCTCTTTTCAGATGCTTTAGTCAATGTCCAAGCTTCAACTCCATATAGCAACACTGGGAATATGCAACATCTCATCCTGTATATATTCTATTTCTTCTGTAATGGGAGAGAATGTTTCACTTACTCCTGAATATTCTAGTCATTTTTAACAGCCAGCAAACTAATGGAACTGTGGAAAACCAATCTGGGTGGACAAAAATAGTTGAAGAGGATAATGGAGGCAAATTGAGAAGGTCAAGAATGCAGAGGGGTTGACAGGGCTGGAAAAAATCAGGGTGATTGTTTAGAACTGGAGGAGGGCAAACAGGCAGGTCAGATGAAAATAATTTAAATGGGAGCAAGATGCACATTGTCTGTGTGTGCAGAGTGGTGAGTTGGGGAAATAAAGGTTCTATGAGAGTGCAAGGGCTGACACACTGGCACTTAAACAACACCATTCAAATGAATGAAACAATGATTTGTTATAATGCTGTGCATTTGTGGTAGAGGCTTGTCATGACGATTTATTTCAACAAAGGCTACAGCTAAGGGAAGTCAGAGATATCTGGAGAGCTCCAGGGCAACTAAAGGTCAATGTCTATATGAAAAGAGGTTTGAAGAGTAAAAGAACATTTTTCCTTTAAAGAAAGTAAAGGAATAACTGTCCTCCAGAAAGGAGGATATTTGGTCATGCATCTTCATGGCATTAGCACATTTTTAAGCCACATTCAAAATAATTATCAATAATTTACAAAAGCACAAGACAATTGTGTTTATTTTAGCCCAAAATACTTTCAACAAACATTCTCCATCTTTCTGAGATAAAAAAAAACTTTGCAAAGGGAAAATTGGCTCCACATATGTTGCAGTCTGGCCTTTTGAACCTGTCAATAAGGACCCAATTAGCTAACTGGCAAGAACAGAATATTTTATCTCCTTCCTGGAAAACAGGTTGTTTGAGATTCATGCTTGCTAAGGGATTCAGTATCTGGTTGTAAAAATACAAACATAGATATAAAAAAGAACCAAAACAAATATACAGAAAATCAATTAAACAGTGAAAGAAGAGGGTTTTTTTTTTTTTTGCTGCCCTGACAAATTGATTTGTATTTAAGGTGGTCAAGATGTGAGTGAAAAATGGTTAACTGATGAAAATAGCAATCAGGCTCTGGGATTTTCCCCTGCTTGGTATTTCATTGTGGGTGATAGTGAGCATAACAGGTTATCCTGTGGATCACCTTGACTGTTGGCATCGGTATTGTAATCATTCAGACTACCATTTGCTTTTCAAAGTTTATCATCCTTTTTCCTGCTGGAAAGAAGAACACAGTATTGCATAAGAACATTAGCCTTATTCCTGACATTTTTCATTACGGAGAGAGAAGCACAATCTATCTATCTATCTATCTATCTATCTATCTATCTATCTATCTATCTATCTATCTATCTATCTATCTATCTATCCCTATAAATCTGTGTGTTAACCGTTGGAATGTGACAAAGGATGTTGCACCAGGCCCCACTAGCTTCAACCGAGCCTTCGTGCACTTGCCGGACCGGGGTTCGCAGGTAACTGTCGGGTTAAGAAATGTGGGAGTTGGGCAGGAGACCCATGAATGCAGTCAAAGAAAACGAACTTCAAGTCCCAACGTTCCTTGCACCATGCCACGCCGCAGCCAATCAGGCTGAGCGGCGCAAGAAAAAGGAACATTCAGAAACACGCCGCGGCCAATCAAAAACAAGCCGCAGGAAAAAAACCGCTTCAGAAACGGTAAACACAAACTGAAAACTACAAGCCCCAGAGTCCTGTGTGCCATGAGCACCCAGAATGCTGAGAAGGCCACCGTGCGAAAGTTAAAAACAAACAAGCGCCCTGAAGCAGCACTGGGATTCCCGTGGCCCGGCCAGCGAGGCCAGGACGTGGGAAGGGAAGCCCACCCCCAATACCACCTGAAGCGGTGCTGGGGTTCCCGCAGCCCGGCCAGCGAAGCCAGGCCGCAGGAAGGGAAGCCCACCCCCCAACATTGCCTGAAGTGGTGCTGGGGTTCCCACGGCCCGGCCAGCGAGGCAAGGCCACAGGAAGGGAAGCCCACCCCCCAACGCCGCCTGAAGCGGTGCTGGGGTTCCTGTGGCCCAGCCACCAACGCCAGGCCATGGGAAGAGAAGCCCACCCCCAATGCCACCTGAAGTGGCAGTGGGGTTCCCGCAGCCCACCCACTGAGGCCAGGCTGCGGGAAGGGAAGCCCACCCCAAACGCCACCTGAAGTGGCACTGGGGTTCCAGTGGCCTGACCAGCGAGGCCAGGCTGGGGGAAGGGAAGCCCACCCCCCAACACCGCCTGAAGTGGGGCTGGGGTTCCCACTGCCCAGCCAACAAGGCCAGGCTACAGGAAGGTAAGCCCACCCCCAATGCCACCTGAAGCGGTGCTGGGGTTGCCGTGGCCCAGCCACCAAGGCCAGGCCGTGGGAAGAGAAGTCCACCCCCAATGCCACCTGAAGCAGCGGTGGGGTTCCTGCAGCCCACCCACTGAGGCCAGGCCATGAGAAGGGAAGCCCACCCCCAACGCCTCCTGAAGCGGTGGTGGGGTTCCCGTGGCCCACCCACCAAGGCCAGGCTGCGGGAAGGGAAGCCCACCCCCCAATGCCTCCTGAAGCAGTGGTGGGGTTCCTGTGGCCCACACACAAAGGCCAGGCCACGGGAAGGAAAGCCCATCCCCCAACGTCACCTGAAGCGGTGCTGGGGTTCCCGTGGCCCAGCCACCGAGGCCAGGCCGTGGGAAGGGAAGCCCACCCCCCAACGCTGCCTGAAGTGGTGCTGGGGTTCACACAGCCTGCCCACCGAGGTCTGGCCACGGGAAGGGAAGCCCACCCCCCAATGCTGCCTGAAGCGGTGCTGGGGTTCCCGTGGCCCGGCCACCGAGGCCAGGCCATGAGAAGGGAAGCCCACCCCCCAACGCTGCCTGAAGTGGCACTGGGGTTCCCGTGACCCGGCCACTGAGGCCAGGCTGCGGGAAGGGAAGCCCACCCCCAATGCCACCTGAAGTGGCACTGGCGTTCCCATGGCCTGGCCACCAAGCCCAGGCCGCAGGAACGGAAGCCCACCCCACATACAACTCCAAAAAAACCTCAAAATTATAAATAACCATTAGAAAAACAAAAAATAACAAAAAACACAAACACAAACACCAACGAATAAACAAAACCACTAACAAAACACCTAACTAGAAAACTAAAAAACCACAAATCACAAAAACAAACAAGAAAAAAATAAATAAAACCAGAAATAACCAAACCTAAAACTAAACCAAAACAAACAATAACAAAAACAAACACCTCCGAGACCACCACCACTAAACCTTCAAAAAACAAACACCCTAAATAAATAAAACCAGCCAACTCACCACCACACATCTTCCCTCCACGACTTCCGGAACAGAAATGAACAAACAAAGACAACTTACCAGAAGAAGCACCACCCAGAGGCCAGAAGAGAAAAAACACCTAAAACGAAACCAAAATCTCTAGCAGCCCCACCTGCAGAGCACAATTGTAAAAACAACTCATAAAGACTCAACAGCCCCACCCAGAGGCCACAAGAGTAAAAACAAGTCAAAAACATAACAAAATATCACAATTTCACACAAAACACAAATAAAACCTAACCAAAATAAAAACATTTCTAAAATCCTGTGTTGAGTTTTAACTCAAATAAAGACTCAAAACATCTAAACACAGTTCAAAAACATTGAATGTAAAAAATATTTACTTTCACATTTTAAAAAATAATTACTTACGTTAACACTATTAAAATAAAATACAAATAATAAAACATTATTTGGTTAAATAAAAAAATATAAAAAATATAGCATCCTTTGTTCTTTTTAAAATCCACAAAAAAAAACCCAAAAAAACTGATCACAGTTTATAACAGCCCATGTGTATAAATAAACATTTTAAAAATGACAATTACAGACAAACCTCTTTTTTACAAATATTAACTAAAAAAACCCTTCTAAAACAGCCCGGCACCGCCGGGCATTCTCTGCTAGTATTTATAAAAAAACCAAGGTGTCTTGGTGCATGTTGCTTATACAAACCCACACCCATGCACCGATCACACTATAACTTGGCACATACATACCTTGGGCCAGAGGGACAGTCACTATGGGGGTCACAAGCCCCATGGGAAGGGGTACACCTCTGAAATTTATCTGCAAAGGGGACACCCCCACCAACAGAAGAAAATGCAAGGGGAAAAAGCCAATGGGGGATTGTGATGTCATTGCCAGAGCTCAACAAATCCCTGGCTGACCAGATCTGGGCCCCCACAACATTACATGGCTCCACTCCAGGGCCAAAGGGGACACCACCACTGACAGGAGAAAAAGCAAGGGAAAAAAGCCAACCAGGGGTGATTGTGATGTCATCGCCAGAGCTCAACCAATCCCCAGCTGACCAGGTCTGGGGCTTCATGACAACATCATCATCATCATCATCATCATCATCATCATCATCATCATTATTATTATTATTATTATTATTATTATTATTATTATTATTATTATTATTATTATTATTATTATTATTATTATTATTATTATTATTGACTGGGTTGCTGTGGCAACTGGATGGGGTAATGTTGGCAAAGGTCAAAGTGACTGTTGTTATACCAGCCACCTATTTGGTTGGATATTCCTGGGATTAGAACCCCTGTCATCATCATAATCAGAAACAGTAATAAGCATGGGGAATAATGGAAGGTGGATAGAATTAAGAGGGCTAGTCTTTCCCTAAAAGCATCCTTTCTCTAGCAAGGGAGATTTCTGCTCTTCCTCATATTACCTCTATTTCTGCATTAATATTTTTTCCCCTGAATGAATCCTTTTAAATGAATATTTTCATTGCACACTACCAGTAAAGCATCATTGTGATTGACACATTAATTTAGGAAATCAGGGAGAGATACTGCAGCTCTACAAAGCAGCAATATGTTAACTTTTCAGAATGAGGATATTCAACAGCCTAAACCTAAATTCCCGTTTATGACAAGTTTAGGGAGCATTATGGTTTGTTTTTATTTGCTATTTGATATATCACCACCAAACCAAATCTGGCATCATCACATTCACTGTATGTTTCCTGATTTGTGGGAATTTATACAAGGAAGTTTAAAATAATCCTACATGCAGAGGTAGAATAGGAAAAGTACTAAAACACAAAGGAAATATTCCTGGGGAGAGATACGAGAAAATCTCTTCCCTTCCCAGTACATATTTTCATCTGATAATCAAAATAGGTGAATCCCTAGTGTATTCCTAATGAAAGCTGAAATTTCATCTGAACACTGTAGTTAGATCTTGTTGCCTGTGTGAAGGAAGAACTTCTGACAAGTAGAACTAGACTGAAGAATGCACGGATCCAAGAAGACTAGGAATTATAGAAATCTGTTCCATTATGGTGTGTAGTAACTGCCAGCACAGTGAATCCAATATAAACTTATTTCAGCTTTATCTCCCATTAATTTCATCCAACCCTTTGATATGAAGTTTACTTTCTGCTTTTTCACTTCTGTGTGTTTTCCGTTCAAAGCTTTCCTTGCATCTGGTATCCCATGTTTGAGAAGGTTGTTAACTTGCACTTTAATCTAGTTTGTGTTAATATCAAAGTGAACACCAAATTAGAGCTGCAGTATGCAAAACAATCTGGCAAGCTGGATATTGGGGTAGACACATGTACTGTGTGAACTGCAGTACAGCAGTGAATGTAATTATGCCTCCTTAATTTCTCTTTATGAAAATCACAATGGGGAGCAGCTGCTGATCAATGAGTAGTTCATCCATTTGTTCAAGGTAGCAAGGAAAGCTGCTAAACAACTGGTGACAAACACATCATGACATCTTGCAGAACATTGAAACCTAAAATTTATTCATGTGTTTGTTTGCAACTGTTAATGTTCCACTCTTCAGTCTTGCAAAGTTTTCCAAGGTGACTGAAAGCAGCAAGGTGTGCCATTTCTAGGATGGAGAAAGCCAGCCAGAAAGAGACACATTTATCTTTATCATTAACCACATATTATGTATTTGAGTTGTATTACTCCAAGCTTACTTATATGCCTTTTCGCCAACAGAAATGTGTAATATCTATATTTATTAAGCAAGTAAAGTAAAATAAATACAAATAATTTTAAAGGAAATATAAATAAATCTTTATTGTTACGGCCAGAGGCCAGTACAGTCATCACAGAATAAACAAATATAACCAGATGGCACTGCCACAATCTCTCATTGGAGCATTTAGCAAATCATTACCGGACCAAATATTACTTAACATTACCAAGCTACACTTACCGACTATGTTAAAAGAAACCTTATTTCTGCATATACTGATTTTTTTACCAACCAGGATAACACAGGCTTATAGCTTTCCATGAAAATCTAGCCACAGCAGCCGCCAGTTCTTTAGATCTATCTGACAGAAGTGTTCTCAGTACAATATTGTTATAGTTCACCAGATTAGGGAATACTTTAAAAAGCTCCCTTCTGAGATTATCATAAAAAGGGTACTCGAGGAGGACATGTTCTGAAGTTTCTATCTTGTTAGTTTGACATGGGCATATACACTCTCTGACTGGTATCTTCTTGAAGAGACCCTCCCTAAAAGCAGAGGGAAGCATATTAATTTATAATTTATTTATTTATAATTCAAATTTCTATGCCACCCAATCAGGCAAACCCAACTCAGGGAGACTCACAGCAGGATTAAAACATACATATTAAAAACAATTAAAACCCCAACATACTCACCCACCTATTAAAAACTAACCACATTAAAACTGCCTGCATTATAAAGATTGGGAGGCTTTATTTTATAAGCCAAAAGTTGGGGGCCACTCTTCCATCTGGGCCCCACACCTGCCCCGCCAACTAGGTTTTTAATTATTTTCTGAAAGGCAGCAGCTTCATCTGCTCCCACAACTCTACTGGCAGGAGGTTCCACAAGGCTGGTGTGGACACAGAAAAGTCCCTCCTTCGTGTGCCAGAGAGCCGACCCCCGCTGGCAGATGGAACAATTAGAGAGCCCCTCCGGTCCGCACTGGTTGGATGGACAGACACTCTTGGGACGATGCGGTCTCTTAGGTATCCTGGCTCACTACCATGTAGGGCTTTAAAGGTCAAAACCAGCACCTTGAATTGCACCCGGAGACAAACTAGTAACCAGTGCAGTTCCCGAAGCAATGATGAGGCATGAGCATAATGCCCACACTCCATTGCCACCCGGACTGCCACATTATGCACCAGCTGTAGCCTCCGAATGGTCGTCAAGGGCAGCCCCATGTAGAGTGCATTGCAATAAGATTATTGCAATGGAGGTCATCAGAGCATGTGTGACCATAAGCAGGGAGTCCCGGTCCAGGAGCAAACGCAACTGATGGATGAGACGAAGCTGTGCGAAAGCCCTCCTGGCCACGGCTGCCACCTGATTTACAAGTAGCAGTCCCGAATCCAGGAGGACCCCTAAGTTGCATACTGGGTCTGTCTGGGGCAAAGCAGCCCCATCCAAGACCAAAGTTGTCAGCTCCCTGGATAACACAGGACCCCCTATCCATAGCCATTCAGTCTTGGATGGGTTCAATTGTAGCCCGTTGTCCCCCATCCAGACCCCAACAGCAACCAGACATCTGGATAGGACATTGACTGCATCACTGGGATCCCCATGGTCTGAAATGTACAGCTGGGTATCATCAGCATACTGATGATACCTCACCCCATGGGAACGGATAATCTCGCCCAGTGGCTTCATGTAGATGTTGAATAGAAGAGGAGAGAGCACCGAGCCCTGAGGCACCCCGTAATGTAGGGGCCTAGGGCTGGACCTCTCACTCTCCAACCACAGAAATGAGGAAAACTAGGATAACACAGTGCCCTGGATCCCCAATCCTTTGTAACAAATAAGGGTAAATGACCATCTGTGATCTGGGTTGATCAATAGGGACAGGTAAGATGAGGGCCTAACTTCATTGAAAAGTGGCCTATCGAAAAAGGGTGAGGATAATTTGCTTAAATTAGTTTGTCGGTGTATATCACGGATCCTTTATCTAATTGATTCTCTAGCATGGGCCAGACCTAAAGAAAGAATGTAAAGTTTTGAAAAGCCATATGTTGTCAATATCCTTTCTAGAACACTTATCCATGTAGGTGCTGTTGATTCAGACAGTATGAATTCAAGTAGGCCAGATGGAGCAAATAGCAATTGTAACCAATGCATGGCAGCGCCTATTAATAACCTGGCCTGCACGGTATACATGCCAGTTTTCAGTCTCAGGGCAGCATTAGAGATGCTGGTTGGGGTCTTTAGAGGAAATATTAAAAAACTACAAATGATTTGTTAAGTAAAATGTCAAATTACTAGTCCATCTTAAAAAAAACACACACAACCCCCCCCCCCCCAAAAAAAAACAACTTATTTCTTATGGAAGAATTTAGAAATGTTTTGCACATCTCATGATGCTTACCTAAACACAACCAGAGCCATAGCCAGGGGGGCTGGGGCTCCCCCAAAACCCTCCTGAGCTAACAGCCTGCCCCCCAACTCACCCCATGATGCCAATGTTATATATGTGAATGTGACATTGTTGCCCCCCCCCCGAAGTTTTTTTTTTGCCCCTACTGAAAAATTTGTCGACCCCAAAAATCTAGAATCCTAGTTACGGCCCCGAACATAACCTACTCTAATGTGATGAGCACATACAACCCTCGGAAACATATTGACTAAAATCCAGTAATAAGTTAAAAGGCAAGTAAGCCCATTGAATCAAACAAATTGACATAAGACTTGATTTATCAAGTCTCCACTGATTTAATATCTTCACTTTAGTTGTGACTTATTACTGAATTTCAGTCTATGTGTGACATGTTTTGTGTGCATGCACCACATTTTCTGCATTCACCCTTGCCCCAACCTAGGTAGCACATGTGGTGCAGAGATGACAACTTGATTATATTGGAGCCCCTGGTAAGTATTATGTTGCAATCAAGGATTTCCATTATTGAAAAGATCTGGGCTCTACTGCATAGTCACAAAGTAACCCTCAGGGAGCTGCAGGAGATAGTGGGACACCCCAACTTTGACTGTAAGATGGTAGCTCCAGTCAGGGCCTTTTGGGAGGCATCTTGGGAGGCAATACAATGCCTGAACCAGACTATACCACAGGTATGGTGGTTGAAATGGGACATGACCTAAAGGTATGGTTTAAGTTTTTACAAAGATTCAATGGTATCTCCGTCAGGAGAGCTGAACTCCAGCTGTGGGCAGATTTACAGCTACACATTGGTGTAGCAGGATCCTCATCAGGTGTTGCACATCAGGTGTCCAAGACAAATCAGGTGAGGCTGGGTGTGACATTGGTTTTGGGATAATGTGTCATCCCTGAGCTCTCTCCAGTTCAGACTGTGAGTGATTAGCTGAAGTACATTGGGGAGGACTCTGAACACCAAATTACAGATTCAGATGCATGCCCAAGGAGGCAGCCAGAATTGGACAGACCAATGGTCTAAATTTATATAAGACAATTCACTAAACTAAACTAATATGATCACAGCTCTGGTTATAAAAAGCTTTTTGTTACATTTTTCTCTTTGCTACAAACTTTTACTGCAGTGCATTCTGTGGTTATTATTGTGGCACATTATTGTCCCTGAAGTAAACCAAGCCTGATTCTAAGTAGATGTGTAGGGTAGATTATACCATAAAATGTGGTCAGATTTTCTTTACCTTGGTTTTTAATTAAAAAGATGTACTTTGAAAATGAAAATGCAGAGCTTATATCAGCTTCTCAATGGCTTGTCCCTTTGTAATAGTGGATAGCGCAGATTGGATACATATCTCCATGAGTTCCAAGAATGAACTAGGGGAATGTATCCACCTTTCTCTTTCTGTGTGCTTACTTAGCTGTGTCTGTATATTTATCATATAGGAGCTTTCCTCTTAACTTCTCAACACAGAAATTAAAAGAAATACTAAATAAGTGTCATTCTCTGTGGACTATGCATGTGTGTCCTTGGCCTGATAAGACAAAATACTAGTTAGTAATGATGGCTGCTAGCTATTCAAAAACTGCTCGTCACATTCTTCCTTTTGCATCTCCTCTTCCCTTTTGGTCACAGTGGGGTAGTTGGAGTCTTTCATTCAGTTTATACCAAAAACATAATAACATTACTGAGAAAATCCCAAGAGATAATATTTCTGTGAATATTCACTACCCTCATAGACGTATTCTTTAAATACCAGTGTGTTTTGGATTACGCTGTTAATAATACCTTTAGGAAAGAAACAGTCAGCAGCTTGAAATCTGAAGGACTTATTTAGAACAACCTTCTTAGAAAAATCACTTGGAGATTTGGCTTGAATGAAAAATGCACACCTGGGCCTATGCTCCTATTTTCACCCTCCAAGGAAGTGCAGTTGACATGAAGAATAATGAACAGCACAGACTGACTTCCAAGTGTCTTGAAGAGCAAACTCAATTCTGACAAACATAGAGCTCTTTTCTTGTTTTCTAATGACGTACCTTTGAGGAATAAGGAAAAATAAATATGTGCATCCCTTCAACTCTCAAAGGAAGGCTACAGCACACCTGCTACCCAAAGCCAGGTTTCTTAATTAGCACTTGGGAAGTGCTTTGTAGCTGGAGTGTTTAGAAGTGTGCTCCTTAAGCTCACAATGAGTTCCTTATACACAATTCATCAGTGACATCTTTAAAACTCTATGCTCAGTAATTTTTCATTATGTTTAGTAGAAATTCTCTCCCAAACATAAAAAAAAAATTATTTGGGATCACTGAAGTGAGAGAAAATAAAAAAAACTTGATAGAATTGCATATATTACTTTCTCCCTGCTTAAAACTTTGATTCATTGGCTGTTAATCCTGTTCCCACAACATATGCTAGTGAAAACTGATCATATTATCTATCACAACCATTTTGTGTACAGTAATACCTCATACAACGTCCGCTTCATACAATGTCAGATCCATACAACGTCGCCCAATTCTGGGGGGAAAGTTGCCTCATACAACATTGCTGGACGTTATATGAGGTATTAGGGTTTTTACCACGGGGGTTTGGACTTGCAGCTTGGAGGCCCCACAGAGCTCGACCAGCAGCTGGCTGGAGGAGGCGGGGAAAGAAAGAACTCGCCACACTTGGGGCTCACCTCTCCATGGCCCCAAAAGTGGCTCCCTGCCTCCAACGGACCCCACCGACACCGGGGCTGGGAGGCCCCATGGAGCTAAACCAGCAGCCGGCCGGAGGAAGCGGGGAAAGAAAGAACTCGCTGCACTTGGGGCTCACCTCTCTGTGGCCCCAGAAGCGGCTCCCCGCCTCCAATGGACCCCACCTACGCAGGGGCTGGGAGGCTCTACGGAGTTCGACCGGCAGCCAGCCGGAGGAGGCAGGGAAGAAAGAACTTGCTAGTCAAACTCCATGGGGCCTCCCAGCCCTGGCGTTGGTGGGGTCCATTGGAGATGGGGAGCCACTTTTGGGGCCATGGAGAGGCTAGCCCCAAGTGCAGCGAGTTCTTTCTTTCCCCGCCTCCTCCGGCCGGCTGCTGGTCGAACTCCTTGGGGCCTCCCAGCCCTGGTGTCAGTGGGGTCCGTTGGAGATGGGGAGCTACTTTTGGGACCAGCAAATGGCCAGAGGAGGCAGGGAAGAAAGAACTCACCGCACCTGGAGCTCGCCTCTCCGTGACCCCAAAAGTGGCTACCCGCCTTTGGAGATGTAAACCGCATTGAGTCTCCCTTTGGGCAAAGAATTGCGGTACAGTATATAAATTATCATCATCATCATCATCATCATCATCATTGCCCCCCCCCCCCCCCGGCTGGTGGAGAAATGCACCCCTCTGGCCCCTCTTAAAGTTCTGTTAGTTTCCTGTGTTTCTTTGACACAGTTTGTGCTGTTATAATGTATCTCTATGGGAACGACGTTATACAAAGCATCGGTGGCAATAACTTGGACATTGTATGAGGCATCGTGGCTAGGATTTTGCATGCCTCATACGAAGTCGGAATTCATACAATGTCCTAACTTGTGGAACCAAGTTTGGACGTTGTGTGAGGTATTACTGTAAAGTAAAGAAGACTTCTGATCTCACCTTTCCCAAAGATCCTGCATGTTTCTTGGGACATCTTTCATCAGATCAAGGAGAAATCCTTCATTTCAGAAAAACACTACCATTAGGTCAATTTCACAGTTGGTGGTTATTTTCTAAAATTAAAGAGTTCACTTGCCTGCAAACCCCACCCCCACCCTCACCCCCTCAGTCTTCTCTAGTATGAAAGAGATCCCAAGTGAAACATTGCACAGTTGAAGAAGTGGAATCAAAAGCCTCCAATTTACAAAAAGGCAGCTTTAGCTGATGACATCATCAGACTCACTCAGCATAAGTTGTGTGCACATGATTTAATCCAATGAACCAAACATATAAGTTGGAAAAAAATAAGGTATGCAATTCTTTCAAGCTTCTTTTCATAATATTACTTCTTTGACCAAGAACAACCTTTTGCTGTTTGGGGGAAAATTTATATTAAATGTAATAACACATTTCAGAGCATAGAGTTTTTTAGAGTGCAGCTGATAGATTGCACACAAGGAGCTCACTGTGATCTCAAAACCTTTCAGGGAGCTGTTGGAAGCCTTAAATTTGCAAACATATCTACAGCTGGATTCTTCACCAACCTTACATGATAAAAGTTCCTTGAACAGGATTTCAGCCTTTAGGCTTTGATTAAGTATTACACATTCCTCACCATTGGCTATGCTTCTTCTTTTTTCTGTCTAGCCCAGCCGCAAAACTGTCAAAATGAAGGAACCTTTCAGTAAATTCATTTTGCAATTCCTTTTGCCTGACCTACAGTGAGAAAGATTAGCTGGCAACACAATGTTGCCATTACCAGGGTATGCTCAATTGTGGTTCAAGAATACCACAATCTTTGAGGAGGTGCTTTCTGTGTACCCAATTGTCTATGCTGACTAGTGTTGATGGGAGACAGTTGAGAAACAGCTGGAGAACTACAGTTTTCCCATCACTTATTCTGAGATTTGTAGTTAACAACATTCCCTTTCAACCAGGCTTCCAAAAAAACTGTCAGAGTCTGGGATGTAGATAGCACAGGCACCAGGACCCAGGGCAACCAACCTGAAGATTGAATGAGAAACTTTATCCAGGTCCAAATCCAAGTCCAAGATAAAAACAGAAGCAGGCAGAGGAACAAGGGTAGTCCATTAGACATAATACAAGCTGGCCAGGAGTCAGACAGCCAAGGTAGCAGCCGAAGGAGGGTACCTTTAGCATTAGAGCAGTAGTTCTCAATAGGGAACCACATGTCCCACAGGGAGACTTAAATTCCCAGAAACCTATGTCAGTACATTGGCTGATCAGTGCTTTTGGGAATTGACTTAGGCTTCTGGGAATTGGAGTTCAAAAGCCAAAGGTTTGGAAATACTACATTAAAGCAAGAAGTCCAAACAAGCCAAGCACCAGACATTAAGGAAACAACTGAAACAGAGTATCTTTAGGGTGGAAGCAAGAATTTTCACATGAGCTTACAAATATTTTTTTTTACCTTCCAAACCAATGAGCAAGCAAAACTGCTGTTCTCCAAAATTTCAATGTCACCTTATTTTTACATTACAGCCAACATGTATATACATATACTCAACCGTAGAGTAGTAGACGAACCCAAATGAATCTATACATATAAACGCCATACACAAAAATTGACACATAATGTAATGAATATGTGGAAATTTGTTCCAAATAACCAAACAAAAGGAATAAGACACAGCTTGTTGCACAAACTGATGTAGCGTATGCCATTTAGCAAATAGATTCAAATTACATATAAATTGGCTTGTGGGATTAAAACAAATTGTATAGAATTGATCTGGGATGAATATAACTTCAGAAATGACCTTGTGAATTGAACCAATCCTGAGAGAACTGCTGATCTCTAAATGTCATTTTGGTTGTGTGAATTGTTCCCTATTTACACACCAGTTTGTATAGGGGTAAAGGAGTCCCATGGAACAGGACAGCATTTTTTTGGCAAACTATTGGGGGGAAGTTTTGGGAAATGTAACATCGTTCCCCATATATCTTTTGCTACTGTTTATTAGTCGTCTGTATTTTCCCACAATCCCTAACTAGAATAAAATGAAAAGTAAATTTAAACCTCAAGAAAGAAGTCTGAGGTCAAATATTCAGAAAACTTGCTTTTAAGTTTCTTTCCAGAAATCACTGTTGTTTTTTAAAGAGTTTTCTGTAATTCTTTACAAAGTTACTTGATATGTGCTTCAAGGGCAGAACTGCCTATCATTCTGTGTTTACTCTTCAGCTGGTGACAATGTGATAGGGAAGAAGAGCCCTGTTTAGTGCAGAGTGCTTGTTTTTCATTTCCTTTCCCCTTCTTGTTTTCAACTTTTTTTTACAGATGACAAAATGCATTAGGACAAAACATACAGCAAAGACAGATTTATACTTGTTTTCAATAAAGCTTAGCATCATTGGCATGTTAGGAGAATAAACAAAAAAGGAGAAATGTAATTTCTAAAAAACAACAGGACAGCTAGTAATTGAGAATTGTACAAGTTTGTTGCTCATCACATAACTGTTGGGGATAGTGTTTTAAAATTGTTTAAAATATCAACATGACATGTTGCAATTGAAATGCATATTTCATGTGATGGCTAACAAAATTATCAATCTTTTAAAAGACAAAAGGAAATCCAATAAAATAACAGTAATTAAAAAGGAAAAGCAACAACTTCCATACAATAAGGCAAGAACAGCATAAAATTTTGTGGCAATGTTAAAATAATTTACTCCATATTCAGTTAGCAATTTAACTGAAAGCAATTACAGTAATACCTCGGATAAGACTAAAACTTGGTTCCACAAGTTTTAGTGTTATCCATTTTTTAGTGTTATCTAATGCATGCAAGGGAACAGGCCATGTACTTGGCTGCTTTCCTTCCCAGAGGGTCAGAGGGTGTCTCTGCACTCACCTGCTGGCCCTCCAGGAAGGGAAGCAGCCACATACCTGGCCGGTTCCCTTCCCGGATGGCTGGCGGATGTCTCTGCACTCACCCGCCAGCCCTCTGCGAAGGGAAGTAGCCAGGTGCCTGGCCAGTTCCCTTCCTGAAGGGTTGGCAGGTGTCTCTGCACTCACCTGCCAGCCCTCCAGGAAGGGAAGCAGCCAAGCACCGGGCTGGTTCCATTCCCGGATGGCCGATGGATATCTCTGCACTTACCCACCGGCACTCCAGGAAGGGAAGCGGCCAGGCACCTGGCTGGTTCCCCTCCCAGAGGGCTGGAGCTTGTCTCTACACTCACCTTCCAGCCCTCCAGGAAGGGAAGCGGCTACGTGCTTGACTGGTTCCCTTCCCGGAGGGCTGGCAGGTGTCTCTGTGCAAGGCAACCTGGGAAAAACATGATGCATCAGATAACATTAAAATAATGTTTTGTTGATCATGCCCTAATAGGTAAAAAAGGGGTGCAACCTAGCCCAGACATGCTCCTTTTTTTGGGAAAGAGAATTATAATATATAGAATCAAGAGGTTTTGCTGATGTCCCCAATGGAAACACCTCCTTTTTTTTGTAGTTTTAGTTGTAATATGTATTATAATTGTATTTAGTATAATGGAATGTTGTTTTTTCAGTTTTCTTAGGTTTTTTTGCAATTTTTTAAAAACAAATAAATAAATAAATAAATAAATAAATAAAATAACGTTATCAGGTGCATTTTTTTCAAAATTCCACATCTTTATCTGATTTATCTGATTTTTAATATTATTTATCTGATTTTTAATATTATCTGATTTTTAATATTATCCGATGCATTTGTTGTCCAAGGTATTACTACAGTACTTAATATTATCTAAAAATAAGCAATATAATACAAAGCTGAGTGTCACCTAAGAAAATTCTATTCTTTGAAAAAACATCCAATTTATGAACGTGGGATATTGTGTTTGTGTATTTATGATTTAAAATGTCAAGAAATGTCCTGATATTGCTACAGGATATTGTGCCCACATTGCAAGCAGCAAAAGTAATGCTAAGCTTTACATACCAAAGGCCATTCTGAAAGTTAACAACACCAATGTATGTTTGAGTATACAAACACTACACACAACTTCCAGTATAAATGTCCCTCATGTAGAATTACCCAATGCTAGAGGAGCCCAGAAGATAAGCACATTATCTGTATTATGGTTATTGGAAGAAAACAGAAGCAAGGATAGCTGGAATGTGACTATAGTCCCTTTGTGGCAAAATCTTTTGAAGGGATATTTTGCACTTAATGAAATGATAAAGCAAAGAGGCATGTGCGACACATAGAACTGAGAAATATACACACCCTTTAACCTCTCAGGGAAACAAATGTTACCATATCAAAACAAAATAAAAACTGAAATACTGTAGCACTTTTAAGACTAACTGTTATATTTTAATGTTAGCTTTCAAGGATCAAGTCCACTTCATCAAATATGGTAGTGAGGCTCCATGGCATCAATATATACACATCAGGTACAGAGATACAGAATGATTGATTAGCATAACAGATAAGTATACAAATCAGTATGGCTTTATACAATTCGTAATGTCAGATGATCTCTGGTTGTTATTCAAATTAGTTGTAAGCTTCCCCTTGTTACCCCAGATCTGAAATTACCCATTTTTATTAATTTTTAAAATATTTTTATTTTCAATAAAATACTTTTCTCTTTATTTTTTCATTCTCCCCCCCTGAAAATGCTAGGCTTATGTATGCACAAACCACTATACTAACATGCACCCATTCAAACACTTTAGGCAAGGGTAAAGGTTTTCTTTGCTCGGAAGCCAGTCATATCCACTGCTCATCTCTGTTTCAAAGTCGAAGGGCCAGCATTGTTTGCTTTTGCAGATGTTTCTGTGGTCATGTGGCAGGCATGACTAGACACTGGAGCACACAGAATGCTGTTACCATCCCACCAAAGTGGTCCCTATTTATCTACTGGCAATTTCTTGCTTTCGAACGGCTAGGTTGGCAGGTGCTGGGACAAAGACGGGAGCTCATTCTGTCCTGCAGTAGTCGGGAATGTAGCTAAATGCA
This sequence comes from Bradypodion ventrale, assembly GCA_035047345.1. Classification (NCBI taxonomy): domain Eukaryota; kingdom Metazoa; phylum Chordata; class Lepidosauria; order Squamata; family Chamaeleonidae; genus Bradypodion; species Bradypodion ventrale. The sequence goes on along the minus strand of JAWDJE010000004.1, from coordinate 142,207,975 downwards.
AAGATTTATTCTTCTAAATCTTTTTACACCATTCATTCGTATAGGGATAGACCGGCCATTCAATTGCTTGGCGGTAGACCGATGCTCTGCTCTGGAAGCGGAGCTTCATTCAAAGAGCCTATGCAATTGCATTGGAAGGTAGACCAGCAGGACAATTCTTCATTCAACCACATGGCGGTAGACCCAGCCTTGCTCGAGAAGTTAGGTTGGGGATGAAGCACCTATGCCAGCTTGAGAGAAGTAGACCACCCCAGTTAAAAGAAGCCAAGGTAGTCTGGGCCTCAGTAGCAAACAAGATTTTTTAAAATCAAAGCTGAGTAGCCCGGGGCTGTTCAGAGAATGAGGGCTGGTATTTCAAAGACAGGTAGACTGCCCCGGTTTTGAGAACAATTTTTTAAAAAATAGAAGGGACAAGCAGTGTAGACGACCCCGAATTTGAGAACTTAATTTTTTAAAAGTAAAGGATGGTAGACCAAGAAATTCTCCCAGATGATCATGCCCAATTGAGAATGGCTGGTAGACCAGCACAATGTCCCTGAATAACCTATAGGCTTACATGAATGGGGTTCCAAATATGGCGCTTCAAAGACACCAAGGCTGGATGTTTGCAACAATGTATCCATTCTGACTGATTCAATCAGAGCTTCAAAGAGTTCAAATAGATAGGTGTTTTCTAAGGATTCTTCGACAGTACAATGATCAAAAAATATTAGCAAAAATTCACAGTGATAGGGGAAGACAGTGGAGGAGACCTAGAGACAAAAGATAATCATTTAAATGTTAAATTAAAGTTTAAAATAATTGTTAAAATTATTGGCTACCATATTCTGCTCTCCTTGACAAATGCTTCTGCTTCAACCTCAGGACAATTGTGAGACAGTTAGGCTAGCATGCTCCACTTTACAGGAGAGAGGCACACACAACATCAAACTTCTTATTTTCTGCATTAGGGATGAAGTCATGTAGCTTCCAGATCGTGAGACCAAGCACTTCATGCCACAGGCAAATGCCTTTCTCTTTCATGTCTAGAATCTTTAAAGTGAGGTAATGAGGAAAACATTGTGTGGTTACCAGATCAGCAGATGCTCTTTCCTTCTGGTAGGAGCCAAACAATGTTTATGTGGGCTGGGGAGGGAATGAATATTGAAATAATATGTTAACTCAGGAAACATTTTTTGCCCACAATATTAGCATCTGTGTTCAGTGGAATGGTTTTGTATATAGTGTGCAAAAAAATGTTTTTTAGCCAGAATTCTGGATCCACATCCAGAGACTCCTATCTTTTACTCATCTAGCCCAGGGCCTATCTATGAGAACGTGAGTGTCTCAGATATTGCTTCCTTTTGACATTCCTGAGCATCATAGCTCCTTGAGAGGCATTCTTTATAAATCTAAAATGGCAGCAATACTATTGTTCCAGAGTTGGTGTGATGCTTTATGTGGGCTCCTTCCTGGTCTTGCTCCAGCCTTAAAGGTACTATTTTTCACTTGTTTCCTTTATGGTCTAATTCAGCCTACTTGGACTGCCTACTCTTGCTCCAGCCCTAAAGGTACTCTCTTTTGATTGCTTTCTTGGCTGCCTGACTTCTGGCCTGCCTGAACTAAGTCTTGTCTACTGGACTAGACTTGTTCCTATGCCCACTACTGGTTTTGACCTAGGGCATGTTGTTTAATCTTGAGCTTGGTTGCTCTGAGCCATGGTGCCTGTGCTGCTATGGGGATAAATACCAGCAGATTAAAACATACTTCTGGAGGTTTGTAAAGTTCTGTACAGCTTTCAGAAGGAGCTCCAGGCATCAATTTCCCTAACTTGATACACTTTCAAATGAACATAGCTAGATTTTTCTTTTGGACCTTGAGGCTCAACATGGCAAAGTGTGAATTCAGGAAAGCCAACCTGTTGCACACTGGAAATATGGTTAGATCAAAGAGTTGCATGCCTTGCTAGTATATTGCAGATACCCAGTGTGGCTGAGCAGCTAGAGCAGTGATGGGCAGTCTTGGCCCTCCAGCTGTTCTTGAACTTCAATTCCCAGAGGCCCTGATCAGCAGGAGTGCTGATTTGGTCTTCTTGGAATTGAATTCAAGAACAGCTGGAGGGCCAAGACTGCCCATCACTGACCTAGAGTATAAGATGAAATTTATAGAAGATAAATATATAGAACAAGTGACCCAAATCATAGTATTTCTCATAGATATTAGCATTTTCAGAAAACTGCATACATTGCTGGTAGTGCTCTCTTAAATAAATAAGCACACAGCATGAATGACAAACTCATAATTAAATCTTAGCAGGTTAGTGACACAATAGTACTGTATTTGTGTCTCTGTCTTGTGTGTAAAATTTAGTTTTCCATTAAAAAAGAGCAAGTGAGAAAATCCATAATTATTCCTGGTGGGATTAAAACATTCACATGCAACCCCCAACCAATATCTTAAATGCTCATATGGTTTCTCCTTATAAACCATATGTGGTAAAGTGAGGTTTGTTTTTCAAAAGACAGGAGGTACAAAAACTTCAAGGAAGTTTTAAGGCAGCAGCAAGGGATTACTGAAAGACCTTCAAGCAATTTTATATTTTTAAAGGACAAGACAAGTAAGAACGAGAAAGAGAGTGAAATTCTAAAAATCTGACTTATCCTCTGACAAGAATTTTAAACCAGAATCTGTACAATACATCCTTTAAATCTTGACTTTAAAAACAAAATCTGCTAGCTGAACACTCATACTTTCATAGCCAGATCTTAAGATGAAAGTTTGGAAATATACTTTTAAATACCTAATGATTCACCATTTTAACTGAAATATATTTTACTGTTATTATTTTAATTACTGATAGAGTAATAAGATACACTGTGTCTTTTTCTTAAATGTAATACTGTATTGTTTTGTTTTTTGTTTAGTTGCACAGTTGATTCCAACCCTTTGTGACCCCATGTACCATTGCTTGCCAGGCACCTCTGTCCTCCACCATCCTCCTCAAAACGCCCAGCTCTGTGCCCATTGAGTCAACAATACTGTCTAGCCATCTCATTTTCTGCTGCCCCCTTCTTCTTTTGTCCTCAACCTTTCCCAGCATTAAGTCTTTTTCAAGTGAATCCTCTCTTCTCATTTGATGTCCAAAGTACTTTAGCTTTATTTTCACTATTTTTCCTTCCAAGGAGCAGTCAGGGTTGATTTATTCTAAGATTGACCTATTTGTTCTCTTTGCTGTCCAGGGTACTCTCAAAAGACTCCTCCAACACCACATTTCAAAGGCATCTATTCTTCTGCACTCAGCTTTCCTTATGGTCCAGCTCTCACACCCATACATTGCCCCCGAAAATACCATTGCTTTGACTATGCGAATTTTTGTCTGCAAGGTGATGTCTCTACTTTTAACTATGTTCCTCAGGTGTCTCATAGCTTTTCTCCCAAGAATCAGTCACCTTTTTATTTCATGGCTGCAATCACCATCTGCAGTGATCTTAGATCCTAAGAAAGTAAAGTATGTTACTGCTTCTACTTCTTCCCCATCTAACTGTAAATATTGCCAGCTAACATTTATAAATCTAAATTAACAGCAAAAAGAGCACTGCATGCCAATATTTTATCCATTCCCTGTTCCACTTCTATTTAATGAAGCCATACCCTTATAATGTAACAGTAACTACGGTGTTACAGTAACACCAGAAATGAGGGAATGTCTCCTCTAATTAAAACATAATAGTGAAAAATGGCAAGTGAAATAAGTCCCTCAGTCTTTTCTTTTAATTGTTTCTCCACCTTCTCAAATTTGAAATCTTTGCCTTTAGAACTGCCTGCTGCTGCAGCAGCTGTGTTGCTGATATGGTACAGTTATTAGATCACTGCATAAAAATATCTAAACAATACAAGGGTTGATAATTTAGTTAATAACTTTGCAGCTGCAAAGGCAAGGGATGTCCTTTCTAAGGTAAAGAGTGTATCCTTCTCCATAGATGCCAACGGAGCAGTTTCCTTATTTTCTCCCTCCCTTTTCCTGCTTCTAATCCTGTTCCATTAATTTATTTAAACATTTTAAACCCATGAATGCTGGATTTAACAAGAGGGATCAGGAGATTCTGTTGGAGTAACCGTATACATGTGGCAGGCATGACTAGATACCAGAGTGCATGGAATGCTGTTTACCTTCCCACCAAAGTGGTACTTTCGAACTGCTAGGTTAGCAAGAGCTGGGACAGAGATGAGCGCTCACTCAGACTTGCAGCACTCAGGTCACAAATTGCTGGCCTGCTGACCTTCCAGTCATCAAGTTCAGCATCTTAGCCACTAAACCACTGCCATCCTTCTGAATGGTTAGATTACTGCTCAGTATATTTTAGCTGCATTAAAACAGGAAATAAAAAGAGAAGCCCTCTTCAAATATTCAGAATGAAATGTAAGATATTTCCCCAACCATATTAGGCATCATCAGTCAGTTTCATAATCAATGTCAAAATACCCCCTAAATGAGCATTATTTTTAAATAACATGTAAAATTTACTTCCAGTGCAAAAAAAAAATCCCCAAAAAACCCACCTCATTATAACATGAATTCTAGGGAAAGAAACTTTATATGTCAGCAAAATTTAAGGCAGTTTCCACATTATTGTATGCTGCCTGTTGAGTGAGGAACCACACAACTGCTTGCTTGTATTACCAAATATAGGTCATACAGGTTCATGTAACACTAATGTGAAGTCTCATTTTTGCTAAGAAACTTGTTATATGGGTAAATGCACTTCACAGGCTGTTTAAACTGGAAAACCTGTCTGGCTAAGAACAAGCATATGTTAAAAGCAGAGACAGAGAAGAAAAGCCTTCTAGTCCCAAGTGAGCTAAGTCTCCAAAGGAAAGGGCAGGAATATAGCTGTAAACAACTGCTGTCAAAATGTACATGGAAGACATGAAAACTCCAGAAAAAGAGTAAACTCACAGTATAACCATTCTGCAGACTGGATTTCTTTCTTTCTTTCTTTAAGCATTGTCTGGAAGTTGGGGGAAACAAATAGCCAAGAATATTCAGCATTTTCGTGAGCAGAATCTGCCCATCTCCTTCTTCCTGTAAGTCAGTCAGTTCAATTAACCATTCTATTGATCTGTAATATTCCCATTGACCCCAGACCATCAGATAAGAATAACAAAGTAAGCAAGATTGTGAAAGATCAGATTAAGTGGGCACATGCCTCACAAAGTTATTGTGCCATCCAACAAACCATTCCAGGAATCCCATAAAATGATGACTATTGCCATATTATTCATTGCTGTACCCACACCCCAATAACAACACGGACACTTAGTTTGGATTAAAAATTGGGCCACTTTTATTGAAATTCAGACTAAACCTACCTTAACAATGGTTAAGGATCAAATGGGCTAAAATAGCACTGGTAAGGAGAAAATCCAATTAGAACCTTAATTAAATGCTTCACAAACTTGTCAGTGCGGCGACAAGATGAGAGCCGCTGTCAACAAACGGCTTCAGCGGAAGCGTGTTGTTGACCCTAACTGGATGTTGTCCTATTGAAGTAAGTGGGCTGGACATAAAAGTTTTGGCTAACCTTGTCCTCCCTATGGCCAGCAAGCTGGATTTGCCCTATAAAAATAGTAATGCAGTTGCCCCTTACCAGTGCTATCTGCCACACGGGGAGGAGTAAATGACTCACTGCCCCACCACGACCGCACACGCGGTCAACAGGGACGTTTGGAGGAATGCACTCCATCCCTGCGATACCGAGTGCAGTCCCGGTATGTGGAGCAGGGGACACGGGATCACCGTCCCCAAAACGTTGTCAGAAGGGTAAAAGGCACCTGCCCTGACCACGCCCTACGGGCTCAGTTGCGTGCAAGGACATCCCAAAGAGGTCGTACCTCTAGCTAATAATACACCCCGTCACTGCAACACAGATGGCGGTCTCGTACGTGGATCATTAGGGTAATGGGCCGCAGCCCGGTCAACAGCCTGCAGGCCCAGGTGTGTGGCAGGATGTCCAGAAGAGGTCGGCACCTCCGGCCGATAACTGCCCCCCGTCACCGCGATATAGACCATGGTCTCGTATGCAGATCATAAGGGTGACGGGCCCAGTTGCATGCCAGAATGTTAAGAAGAGGTCCATACCTCTAGCTGATAAATGCACCCTGTCACCACAATACATACCGTAGTCTTGTATGCGGATCGTAAAGGCAAGGGGCCAATGCCGTTCCATGGACCAGCGGGTCCGAGTGCATGCAAGGATCCATGGACCTGCGGGCCCGTGTACTTGCAAGGATTTTGGGAAGAGGGCCACACCTCTGGCCGATAATGCACCCCATCACTGCAATACATACTGTAGTCTTGTATGCGGATCGTAAAGGCAAGGGGCCAATGCTGTTCCATGGACCAGCAGGTCCGAGTGCATGCAAGGATGTCAGGAAGCGATCCATGGCTCAGGCTGAGAGGTGCACCCCATCACCGCAATACAGACCGCAGTCTTGTATGTGGATCATAGAGGTAAATGGCCGATGCCCCGTCCATGGACCTGCGGGTAAGTGAGCGTGCAAGGCTGTCAGAAAGAGGTCCATGCCTCCAGCTGATAAATGCACCCCATCACCGCAATACAGACCACAGTCTTGTATACGGACCATAAAGGCAAGGGGCTAATGCCCCGACCATGGACCTGCGGGTCTGCGTGCGTGCAAGGATGTCAGGAAGAGGTCCATGCCTCTGGCAGATAAATGCACCCCATCACCACAATACAGACTGCAGCCTTGTACGCAGATCATAGAGGTAAGGGGCCGATGCCCCATCCATGGACCTGTGGGTCTGCATGCGTGCAAGGCTGTTATAAAGAGGACCATGCCTCCGGCTGGGAAATGCACCCCATCACCACAATACAGGCCGCAATCTTGTATGTGGACCACAAAGGCAAGGGGCCAATGCCCCGATGATAGACCTGCGGTTCCGCATGCATGCAAGGATGTCAGAAAGAGGTCCATGCCCCGGCAGATAAATGCACCCCATCACCGCAATACAGACCGCAGTCTTGAACGCGGATCATAGAGGTAAGGGGCCGATGCCCCGTCCATGGACCTGCGGGTCCTCGTGTGTGCAAGGCTGTCATAAAGAGGTACATGCCTCTGGCTGGTAAATGCACCCCATCACCGCAGTACAGACCGCAGTCTGGTATGCGGATCATAGAGGCAAAGGGGGGGGGGCGATGCCCCGGCCGTGGACCTGTGGGTGCGCGTGCATGCAAGGCTGTCAGAAAAAGGTCCATGCCTCCGGCTGATAAATGCACTCCCTCACCGCAATACAGACCGCAGTCTCGTATGCAAATCATAAGGGTAATGGGCTGCTGCCCTGTCCAAGGACCAGTGGGCCCTGCTGTGTGCAAGGATGTGAAAATTAGGTCCATATCTAGAATTGTTAAATGAACTGCTATAAAGAACATGGTAGTGCCCTGGGTGTGGACATGCAGGCCTGGCCAACAAACCCAGGATCCACGCTCCCCAGTAGGACATGCATGGTACCCTCTGGGCCGATGCCCCACACCTGTGGCCAATAGACCCATTGGGCGGCAAGAGCAGTGGACTACTGTCCCGACACCCCGCCCGGCCAAATACCATGCTACTGACCCTGTGTATACAAGGGCATTAGGCTACAATCCCGGAAGGAAGGCCGGAGTACCACCCAAATATTCTGCCCGTCGAGCACAAGTACACCCTGGTGGACCAATGCCCAAGAACCACGCTGCACCACAGTACAAGAACACTAGTGGACCGCCACCCAGGAACCATGCTGAAGTACGGACCATGAACCCAGCTGGGCTACCGCCCACTAACCAGGCCAGAGTGGTGACTCCAAACCAGTCAGATCCTTGTCCCAGAACCTGACAGGTATAATACCAGGCTACCACCCGCCCAGGGAAAAAAAGGGGGGGGGGCGTTGAACTGGCCCAAAACCCTGTATGCTGAACAACAGTGTCACTACCCAGTGAAAACCAGGGGGTGTTGAACTGCTATCCACCACCCACAACTCTCGGAACACCGTGCAAGGGGTCCCATCAGCAGACCGCCGGTCCCGTTCGATACGACAAGACACCAACGCGGAACCATGGCTATCAGACTACTGTCCCTGGGACTCATTAGGCAAGTTCCGGGCTACCTTCCCATATACAGGCAAGGCCCCAACATCTAGCGAGGGGCAATTACGAGCCCGGGTTTAATGCCAATTGTACCCCCACCAATGAAACATAAACTGTCAGCCGGACTGGGTTCCCTGATTCACCGTGGGAAAGGAGCAGTCCCCGCCCCCTAATCCTGCAGGGTACATACCGCCCTTAAAGCGTGACAGCGTGGAGTCCAAAACGCATGCTCCTCGGGGGCAAGGCAGCGTAGCGGGCCGACCATGTGAAACTGTTGCGATGAATCCTCAACAACCGCCCTACCTCTCAATGTGTCTACGGGCTGAAAGTGAAAAAGGGAAAAGGAAAGGACAGAACCAGCCAGGAGCCCACTGGGAAAACAGAAGTACAGCTGATGGGGAAAAAAGGGGGATCTCCACCCACCCCCATGCTGGCCACTATCATATGGCCCTGTGGGACAAATGCAAAGCCCAGCGGATTCACGTGAATCCAAAGCAGCGAGGGCGAGAGTGAAATTGGTGTGGTGTCAATTTCCCCCCCAGGCCCATGCATCTTCCTAATGTGCATCCTGCTATATACACTGGGTGTTGCCGGCACATAATGTCATGCATGCAAGCTCCCAGCCACCACGTGATTGCACGCACTCATGAGATATGTAACAGCTGGCTTGGCAGCAACGTTCAACTTCATCCAAGCTATTGCATGCAAGCGCTGGGCATGACAGCAGTTGGCTGTGGAATAGGAATTGGGAATGCACTGCCTTGCAATGTTATCCAGGGAAAAATCCAACTAGGGTAGTCCTAAGGGAGCTGTACACTACCAGGGGGTCCTGATGGAAGGAAATGGCAGGCCAGTTCCAGTACTCCAGGCTCATATACCCAGGATGGCTAAAGGTCCCCCTGGTCAAAAGTCAGGAATATCCGGCTCCAAGGGAGGTGACCATCTCTGCACACGGCCCAGGAGCTAGCACTGTCCACAGGCACAGACACCTGCCATGGGACATGGAAGTCAGGCATATCCGGCTCCAAGGGCGGTACCCATCTCCATATACGGCCCAGGAGCCAGCACTGTCCTCAGTCACAGACGCCTACCATGGGACATGGCAAGCCAGACTGGGCTCTGGAGAGTATCAAATATATAAACACCCCACCCCCAAGTAGTAGTGATCCCAATACTTGCAATTCCACACTTCTGAACTGGAGGCTTGGCATGGACAATGACAGAAGACAGGAGCTCAACCCGTCCTGTGGCCCAATGGCACCTTCCAGATGGCCACCGAGGTGCAGGCCACGGCACTTGGCAAGGGAGGCGGGCCACCCCCCGGCTAGCTGATCCTCGGGCAAGGGCTCGCAAAGGCAGCCCCTGAGCAGCCGGGACAGCACGTGGGGGCAAGAAGCACCACCCCGCGAGCCCTCCCGGTCAGTGGGGTGGGCCTAGTCAGGCGCTTGCCTGGCCCACATGTGGCGGGCAGCCCGGGGCTGCGCTGGCACGAGCGAGTGCAGCGCCACCAGCTGCCCAAGAAGGGGCAATGATGCCCGCTCCCGAGCAAAAGCCAATGGCCAGGCCCGCCCTCAGTGGGCCGAGCATGGGCAGAGACGGCTGCTGCTGCCACCGAGACCGGAGGAAGGGGCGGAAAGGCCACAGCCCATCGCCCAGAAAGTCCCTGGCCTGTCGGGGGCCACCCGCACCCCAGGAGGCAAAGGTTGGCCAGCAGGAAAGCCACACAGAGAAGCAGCGGCCCCCCATTATGCGCCAGGGGCACGGATGCACGGCTCATGGCTGAAGCCCGCCCCGGGGAGTGAGACCTGTGAGCGCTATGGGCAAAACTCATCCAATGAAGGAGGGAGGTGCGTGGCTCGGGCCCGTTCCCAGGCCAGAGGCCGTTGCCAACGAGAGGTTCAGCTGGGCAGGTAAACTCGTCTGTGGCCCAGCCGAATTAAAAGGAGCGGGGCCGCTGGCTCGCCCACCCCTTATAAAGGGTGGCCAGACATGCCCCCGACTCCATTTACTGTGCCGGGGCCGGGGCCGGCAAAGCGCGCGGTGGCCATTTTGGTGCCACGTGTTCCTTCTGAGAACATACTTATCTTTGTCTTTGCCTAAACCCTAAAGTCAAACTGCTGACCCCTGCCTTGAGCTGAAATCACTCCCTTAGACCCCTCTCTCCACAATTAAGGATTTAGACAGCAAAACCTCTTGGTCTATACAGGTGAAACTCAGAAAATTAGAATACTGTACTGTGCAAATGTTCATCCATTTCACTTAAAAGATAAAACAAATATATGAGATAGACTCACTACATGCAAAGCGAGAGATGTAATTCCTTAATTTGTTATAATTGAGATGATCATGGCGTACAGCGTACATGAGATTAAGTGATGATTATGGGGTACATGAGATTGGGGGGTTGGGGTTTTCATAAGGTGCAAGCCATAAGCATCAATATTATAACAAATAAGGCTTGAACTATCTCGCTTTGCATGTAATGAGTCTATCTCATATATTTGATTCACCTGAATGAACATTTGTACGATATTCTAATTTTCTGAGTTTCACCTGTATTTGTCTCCCAAATTCCTGGTTTCTGGCTTTGGAACTCTGCCCTCTCTTGGGATGGCTCAAAATTTCCTTTACATTTTTCCAGCTGGAGTTCCAATGCTCCCCTGCCTCAAGGCAGTTTAATGAGACTAAGGAGAAGTAAACGTTGTTACCTCTTGATCTGTGTTCAGGAGTATTTCCCCCACATATTGGTGTCTTCCCAGTCACCCTCCTCCCTTTCCTGTGTGTGTTTAGTTCAGAGAGAAGGCTGGATCTTTGCCAATAATGCTATTTATTTTTTAAAAAAAAGTTTGGTGTAGTGATCATCTATCAAACATTATTTTTTTAAAAAAATAACACACAACACAAGAGAACTGTACATCATCCTCTTCACAATAACAACAATTTGGTTGCTCATGCTGTTTAGATGTGGAGAGGAAGTAGGCTAAATGCCATTTTGCTCCTTTCTCTATCCTCAAGCAGCTCCAGGCATCTGATCCACCCTACCCCACAATGACCAGTGTGGCCAGGCCCTTAGTTCCCACTGCTTCATGTTCATCAAAAGCCTACTTCTAGGATGAGGCCCTGCTACTTTCTTTGTCAAAATGACAAAGTATTTTCACACAGTTCTGACCCCATGTAAAACAATTCTCACATCATTGTACCTGCCCAGGAAACTTTATAATGTTATTCATTTTTGCCTGAATATTAGTTCCCTTGAAAACCCGTGTAATTTCTTTCTCATTTCCAGCTCCTCATTCATCACCTCTTTGACAAAGAAAAGCAAACACCACCTCAATGATGGCAAATTTCACAAGATTAATCTCATCTTGTAAACAATGAGAGCATTCAACAGACAAATTATTCTTATGGCAAATATCTCCAACTGCATAACATTCTAATACATGTTATGGACAGATGACAGTAAAGTGCCCTTTGGGAAGATCATAAAAATAAAAGAAAGTAGTTTATTTTTTAGTAAATCACTGAGTTGTACCTTTCTCATATACGAATAAAGTGTATGTGTCTCATGCATCTTTATCTAACCAAGCTTTTTTTTACAGGTGTGTGTACTTGCACACACCCACATCTCCTACAACTATTCATTTCACATGTTTGGGTTGGGTACTTGTAGCCAATGTATAGTATGAAAGGAATTCCAATATAGAGGCAAAGGATCAGATTTTCTCTCTCTGCTACACTGGGATTTATAGATTTATAGACTTTGAATCTCCTGTGTATTCCAAAGTAATGTCCCTCTCTTGTAATTTTTCAGTCTACTCCATTCTTCTTAGTGAGCAACGTGGCTTTAGAATTTTTTTACCTGAGACCAATGTTTCTTATACCATTTACATCTCTTTTAAGTGAATTATTAAATCATTTCTCCCAAACCTTCCATTTTAAAGATTCATTGATATGTTTAGCACATCATCTGAAAGTGCATAGGACCCTCAATTCAGTCAAACTGTGTAAGTACACCTTGGGGCAAACAGTAACCTCCTGCCCTCTCTCAATACAATAAATGAAAATCCTCATTCACATTAACTAAACAATAACACTTCTTTGCAAAGGAAGTTTGAATAGTCAGCTGCCAGCCCTCAAAATATAATTCACACATGGATTTTTATCTCTTGATGATTGCAACTGATGTAAAACTGCCAACATGCGAATGACCTGCCAAAAATTTAAAAGCAAAAATGATTTTTTATTACTTCCCCTTCCCCATCATTTCAATTATCATGTTTTTCAATAAAGTAAAATAGTTTCCTACATCAGCTGGCAATCACAATGTACACTAATCAGATGTTGTTGTTACATGCTGTCAAGTCATATCTGACTTCCTCATTTCTTACTGTCTTCTACTTTTCACATCATCATCATCATCATCATCTTCATCATCATCATCATCATTATTATTATTATTATTATTATTATTATTATTATTATTATTATTATTATTATTATTATTATTATTATTATTATTATTATACCCCGCTCATCTGAGATATTCTCCCATTCTGAGTGGCTAACAACACATTTAAAATAATAAAAAAACAACTATACCATTAAAAATACTCAAACAAAAGGAGTAAACTAAGTAAATTATAGGTAACAAATAAAAATAATACACCCCAGCCATCCCCCAATCAAAAATAACCATTGATAGGGAGCAAATCTTGGTGTCTGAAATAGTAAATTGAAGCCTATTATTTGGCCTTAGGTAGTATATCCCACAAAGCCTCTTTGTAGAAAAAACAATTTAAGTTGGTTTTTAAAAATAGGTAGGGATGGAACCTGACACAGCTTATCCAGAAGAGATAATAAAAGTTGGTGCCGCCACTGAAAAGGCTCTTCTCTGAGTCACGGCCTTCCTCGCGAATCTCAGGACTGGCACCTGGAGCAGCACTTTCTGGGAGGAATGAGTGGTTTCTCATGATTCACCTAAACTAGGACAGCCTACGGTTCATCATTTTTGCCTCCAGAGACAAATCAAGTTCCGACTTGATTTGTTCTAGGACCCATTTGTTTGACTTTCTGGCACTCCAGGGTATCTGCAAAGCTCCCTTCTATTCCCACATTTCAAACAAAATCATCCCCCTCCCCCTTGTCATCTTTCTTTACTGTCCAGTTTTCACGCCCATACATTGTGATTGGAAATACAAACAGTGTGGTCTTCGTCTTCAGTGATATATCCATGTAGCTGATGTTCTTTATTTAAAAAATATAAATTATTAGCTGCCCTTTCAAGCCTTGTGATTGTATAAAGTGTAGGATCCTTCTGGAATTCTTCTGGAAGCTCAACACTCACATCTTCTTGACATGAGCAATTTGCATCTCTCTTTGCAGAGAGGTTCAGCTGCTCTTTCTCACATGGAGGAAAATGTTTGTGCAATTTCCCTCCTGCCTTACACAGAACATAACACATTCCCATTCCATATAATTAACTTCCAGTGGTGGGGCAGGAAAGGGCACAGACTAATAATATGAGAATTTAAGACACATCACATTGCATAAGACTGCCAGTCATAGCAGAACCAATGTATAACAGATGTGGGCACACACACGTAGCATGGGCCTCTTGTTTTGTCTTTGAACAATTTCACTTTTGTCTTACATATCATTTTCATGTTTCTAGCCTTAATCAAAGCTAACATGAAGCAAATGTCATGGGAAGATAAAAGCCTTCATTAAGGTTGACCTTTGTGTAATTTCATTTCACCATCACTTCTCTTTCCTTCAATTGTAACTATGCAATTAGTAGTAAAAGAGATAAAAGGGCAATATGTTTCCCCTATAGTATCTTGGAATAAGAGGCAGTGTTTCTGAATTTCAGGGAAGTTAGATAAGGAACAAAGATTTTAAAAGACAGAAGCATGACTCTAATGCACATCTATTGCAAGATGTATATTTCAAGACATCTACTCAAAGGCTTCCATAGGAATATATGCTTGGAAACTACAGGATTTTTTTTTAAAAAAAATCTTCCAACAAAGGTACAACTGGCTTTCAAGCAACATACAAACCATATGTTAAGAGAAAAATGTAAGGGCAGCGTCACAGCAATTCGACTCACAAAATTGCCACAACTTTGCCTGTAACTGTAAGGCTTCTTCACTTCTCATTTAAAATGCTTCATATTTGGAGAGTTAACCTTTCTGTAAAAAATTACAGTCAAGTAGTAAAAGGATTTCTGACTGTGACAAAACACAGTTAGCTTGCGGCTTATGTGACAAAACGCAGTTAACGCAGCCTTCTAGAAAATCAATATTTCAGTGTTACCACTCATGAGAATTTGTGATTATTGTGCTGCAACAGCACGTGTTAATGTGTGTTTATTTTTGTTTCAACAAGCCTAGGTTATAAGTACAAATTTGATTCAGCGTTGCTACACTAGGACTCCTGTGAAACTGTATGCTCAGTTTGAAGCTGTTCTATTTTAAAGGTGGAATTGTAAAGTAATAGTGAAGTATAATTTGATTTCCTTGCAGATGAAAGCCCCTACTTCTGTACTAATTTGTCTCTATTTGCTCAAATGACAAATTTCCATGCCATTTAGACAAATGAGAATATGGTCTTGAGTAACATATTAATATGAGAGGACTGCATGGATATCATTTATGAGTATTCTAGGACTGTGAAAATTGCCTTCAAATTTGTCCACAGCAACATCTGGAGAGAAAGGGAAATCACGAAATATTTTCCAGGAGATGGACGTGTGTTGTGTAGGGGAGGAAATTCTTCCATAGCTTGAGTTTTATTGAAAAATGTTTTGAAAAATTCTCATCTGAGTTTGAGACTAAGAGTGCAATGAAATGGGAAGTAGCTACATTTTGGATTTCTTAGGACATGGCCTGGTACAAGCTTTTCCTTGGAAATTATGAGATTACATGGTAGCCAAACCCTGATCCATTCCTAATCTGGACATTTTCTAATCCAGAGGTAGGGTCACTTTTCCCTCTTTTCTTTTAAGATTGACTGTTGTGATTCCTGCAGGGATGGGTGGGTCATTTTCAAGGAGCTAATTCCAAGCAAAGCAACCCTTTCTGGTGCAATCAGATGCAATCTTTTCTCACTGTCTGATCTCACCCTGAATAAATGTGAATAAAAATGCATGGAAAGTTTATACAGGTGGATAAAAGAAGCAGCCAGCTTCTATCACCTTCAATAATGTTTAAAGCTGTTGATTAGACCAAAAATCACACCCAAGTCTGCATCAAGTCTGCAGTAATAATGGTGGTAGTCCCAACATAAATGTTCTTGAAAAATTATTTTGCCCATCACCACCCTGTAAAGGTTGGATACAACTATGACCACACTATTAATAACAAACTGTGCAACAAGAATCAAATTATGGGCTTGGCCAGAACTTTCAGAGGAGGCTCAGATAGTGCACACTAAAGAAAGGAACCAGAGAATCAAACTGGACCCCTGTACATTATAAAATTGCCCCCACCTGGCATCCTGAGAAGATGGCTAGGCAACACCAAGGACACCGGGCGCTCCCATCCCCTCCTGGTTGGACTAGCAGGAGATGAACTGCTGCAGCTGGAGGAAGTTTCAGCTGCAGGGGCTGCCGGTGGCACTCATCCAGCTAATGCCATCTCTGCTCCTCCTTTGGCCCGGCCTGCCTTGGGAATTGGAGCCACAGCTGGCGGCTGTCATCTGTGGCTGAGTCTACTTTCTTCTTTATTATCCCGAGCCTCTCTCCTTGCCTGATCTTAAGGTCTGTGATGTAGTGGAAGGTTGGAGGGTTGGAATCCTTCCCCCCTCCTCACTCCTGTTGGATTTGCTGTGGTCAGGGTGGGGAAACCTTGTAGTGCTGCAGTGTTATATTGTATTTATGCTGATTTGTTAGTTTGAACTGAACTTGTATATGAACTTGTATATGTTACTTGAATTGAATTTGTCGGGATGGGGAAACCTTGGTAGTGCTGCTGTTTTTTATTGTATTTTTATTGATATGATACTTTGAACTGAACTTGTATACAGTATTGCCTGTAGACTTTACTGCTGTGTTGCTTATAATTTGCTATTGATTGTATTAATTATTTTGTATTAATATCTTGTATTGCTCTGTTTTCATTTTTGTATGATTTATGCCATATTTATTTTGTATTGCTCTGTTGTTATTGCTTTTTGTATTTCATTGTATATTTTGTTTGTTGTTGGCCGCCTTGAGTCACCCATTGGGTAGAGAAAGGTGGGATACAAATTAAACTTGAATTCAATTGAACTGAATTTTTACCTAAGGAAAACTTCCCTGCTAAGCCCTTAGGATTTGGCTTGATCATAACCATTCACCTCATGTAATCCAGGGTGATAACTGAAACCAGGTTTCAAAGTTTCCTTGGTAGCAAAAAAACCCCAAAAAAACAACACACACAGGTTTAAATTTAGTAGTTTCATATAAAAATAAAATCGCAATCTAAAAAGCTTTTCAAGAGATTCCAAAGGTAAGTAGGCAAAATGGACCAGTATTAAGACCTCAAAAGAAAATAATAAAACCTATCTTAAGCCCTGAGTTTTTCTTAGGCAGAACATGTGACTCATAATGATCTAACATGCAGGAAGCAAAATCCTATGCAATTATATCCTATGTCCCAACTATGTATCCCATCAGGCTGATACACTGTCACTCATAAACCAAAACTAATCATGAACTCATTATGGAAATCAGGTCTAGATTCCAGACCAGCTTAACACACACCTCCTTTCCCATGCACGATAGTTACCCATGTTGTCATGGAACAAGCAGCCAAGGTATCATACCATTGTTTTGGTTAACTTGCACCTGCAGATAAGAGCAGGCATGCCTTCCCAGGCCAAATTCAAAAAGGGGGAACTTTTCCTTTCTCAAGCTTAGCAAGGTTTCTATATCTTCCAAATCATGTGTCTAACAAACAAAACCAGACTGACTCCATAATTATTTTCTGGCCTCTTGCACCCATCTTATATGGATGAGTCCATGATCCTGGGGAATGATATCCTTAGGCTTCCACCACTAGTCAGGCAGCATACAGATTGCAGCATCACCCAACCATCGTATGGTCCAGGTTAAACAGGGATAACCAATTGCCATAAATCTAACTCTTCCCATCCCTGGATTTAACTCCACAACCAGCTGGGAGGAATACCACCCCAACCTGGACTCACTGTAAGGCCAATCACTCCGCACTACCTTCCCAGTTTGACCTAAAGAAGGATTTTCTCCTAAGTCAATTGCCCAAAGCCTCAGGCAAACACTATGGGATTGACAAAAAAGTCCCACAACCAGCCATTTACTATGTGAGCCAAAACTTCCTATCCAGCCCCGGAGCAACCAATTACTCTTATCTTGAACCTAAGGGTGGGCGGGTGGGTCGCTGCTTTGCTGTCTAATGCATGAGGTAGGGGGTGGGGAGTGCAGTTTATAATCTTGCCCCCAATGCCCCACCCCCTGCCACAGGAAACAAGGTGATTGGCCCAAACCCATGGTCCAACTCTTTTCGAAGCAAGAGTGATTGTGGTAAAAAGCCTCCCAGCTGGTTGTGGAGTTAAATCCAATGCAATCATGTGTGTGAATGATAGTCTTATGCTGAATTTATACAATCCTGTGTATTAGGCTGAGTATGAAATAGATGTTCCTTGTGTAAACATCTACATTTCTCTCAAATTAAACTACATGTTCTTGGGCTGGCAAACAGTAAAATTCCAGAAGGGTAACTGCAGCAAGATAAGAAGTCCCATGTCAGTGCAATCTTGAATGTTACTTCTTTATTCAGAAGTATGTTTCTACATCACAAACAAGCAAAATTTTATATTTTTCTTGCCTGTATGGACTGTGTTTACTTTCTTTACAAACACCAAAATTTTGTAGCCTTAGACAAAATACACTTGATCAAAGAAGATTGTTCCACAGTGTCATCATTCCACTGATGTAAAGAAGGGACTTATGAGTATCATTGAGAGGTTGATAAAACTGGGTTTTGCCCATATGGTGCAAATAAGTTGCTGGCCATTTTTGGCATGTGAATGTCAAATGAACTACTGTATAAACTGTAAACAAAACTTTTCAAATCAAATTCAATACTAGATCAAACTATTGATAACTATATCATGATACTACAAAGATATGGTTCATGGGGTCTCTAGAAGATCTTTTCCCTATCACCGTATTCAGTGATTCACCACAATCTTGATTGTAATTGCTTCTGTTAGCATCATCAGAGATTTGGGCATGTATAGTCTTTCTTTATTCATGTCAGAGGCACCACCAGCATATAATAACATACAAAGCTAAAATTAACATATCTAAAACAAAAAGGAATTAAAACGGTTAGATGAGACTAGGGAGATATTTTTTAGAAAGCATAGCCTCTATTTTCACTCCCAAATACTAAGGAAGTGCCACAGGTCAGATTTGGTGTTTGGGGGGGAGGTAGGCTCATCTCCTGTGGGTACTGCAGTGGCTCAAGTCGCTAAGATGCTGACTGGGAAGCGGAAGGTCAGCAGTTCGATTCCCGAGTACTGCAGGACGGAAATGAGCTCCCGTCTTCGTCCCAGCTCCTGCCAACCTAGCAGTTCGAAAGCAAGAAATTGCAAGTAGATAAATAGGGACCACTTTGGTGGGAAGGTAACAGCATTCCGTGCGCTCCGGTGTCTAGTCATGCCTGCCACATGACCACGGAAATGTCTGCAGAAGCAGACAGCGCTGGCTCTTCGGCTTAGAAACAGAGATGAGCACTGCACCCTAGAGTCGGATATGACTGGCTTTCGAGCAAGGGAAACCTTTACCTTTACCTAGGCTCATCTCCTATCCTTCAAGAGATCAAGACATGAATAGTGGGATGCTTTATACCAGGGGTTCTCAAACATTTTGCACCATGGGCAGGACCACTCCCTCTCAGACAGCTGAGCAGGCCGGACACTAGGTTTTCCCCATCATAAACACTGCAATAAACTGCCAGTGTGTGTGTTTATGGCTGCTTCCAGGGTTGTCATTGCAAGCTGGATGATTTGCCATCACAGGCAGGGTCTGACCTGTGGGCCGCAGATTGCAAACCCCTGATTTATACTGTCTGCTCCCTGCAGTGTTTTCTTTGTCCCTTTCATACATCTATAAATTCCATCTGTGCAGTAGACACAAAGTCAATGACTATATAAAATCACAGGATCCCAGACAATGATAGTCTCACAATACTTTTAGCCTGATTTTGTTCATTTCTGGCCAAGGCATTAGGAGTGGCAGTTACCTCTAAGGGAAAAATGAGCATAATCAGTATACTATTCAGTTATACATGGCTTCTATTTGTCTACTTTAAAGTAACTTTCCTAAGCTCTCCTCATACATAACTTACAATAGTTTGACCCTTGAGAGAAATCAATCATGGCCAAAAAGAAATGTAATTGAAATAATATAATTATGTAAGGCCATAAAGGAAGAGGAACCTGATTACAACATGATCTCAATACAATTTTAAATATTAATAAATGCTAAAAATAATCAAATACAGATCATAACTCACATTAAGTCTGAACTAAATAACAGTGGTTTCAAACATGCAAGAAAAGTTGAAATATAAAAATAGGAAGTCAAACATTAAGTGACATTTGCTGTCATATATGAAATATTTCCACATGACAGAACAGCACAACTGGTCAAATAATATATAGTAGTGAACGTCAAATATCAATTGCCAGGCAGAAAATCCAGTTAGAAATATAAACTAAATTATTATATATTGAATGTATATCCAGTGTTTCTGCCAAAAAAAAAAAACTGCTCGAGGCAGATACAAATGGCATGGCTCCACTGGCAGACCGTAGATGTACTGCCCTGCTTCAGAATAAACAGGGAAAATTCTGGGATAGAATTTCAAAGCAAAGTTACTTCTGGGTTTGATTATAATTCTCTAATAAAGTTCCCAAAGTGATATAAATGAAAGAACAGACTTCTGTTTGTTATATAAGAAATGCCTGAAAAAGGAGGTCTGTGAATTAAAATAACTCCACTTTATTTCTCAGAATTATTAAAGCACTGACTTCTGACTTTCATAGATTTTTACCATCATAATGCATTATCTCTGCCCTTTCTGGAGCATAGGTCACTTTCACATTGAATGGGAACATACATTACTATAGCAATTGCTCATAAATGACTATGGGATCATTAGTACCATTAATCTGAGTAATTATCAGATTGATGCAAACACAGATTGGGCCAATTAGCCTTTAAACATTTTGGTACCCACAATGAAAGGCTCATCTATTATATGAGCAAATGCTGCACTCTTTGAATTCACTTAGCAACATGGATAGATCTTCTGCATTTGACCCTCCTAAACAGCACAAACCACCAGCCTTTCTTGGTTGCATGGTGAAAATGGTATCCATGTGGTTTCAGATATTGGGTTGTCATGGACTTTTCTCCCCCATGGCACACAGTTTTAAATGGCAGCACAAACCACCGGCCTTTCTTGGTTGCATGGTGAAAATGGTATCCATGTGGTTTCAGATATTGGGTTGTCATGGACTTTTCTCCCCCAAGGCACACAGTTTTTGATGGCAGTGGTGGTTGAAATAAAGAATGGAGGGATAGTGTTGTCTTCTTCAGCTAACCTGGTCTAGAAATGAGGCTTACAATGAGTGTGTTGTGGGACAAGGCTCAAAAGAAGACACACGGACATTGTTTGAATTTTAGACCGGTCATCACTTCTTTCTTGACATTATTTATATGCTGCCTTTCTCCCTATAGACCAGTATTTCCCAACCTTTGGTTTTTGGACTTCAATTCCCAGAGGCCTAAGTCAGTTCTCCAAAGCACTGATCAGCCAATGTACTGATTTAGGATTCCAGGAATTGAAGTCCCCCTGTGGGGTGTGGGCCCCACATTAGGAACAACTGACCTAAACCAAGGTGGTAAGCACCTTCTCATCTTCCACAGAAATAAACAGTGACCATCTGAAAGAAGGTGCGAGCCTTTGCCACTCGATTCCACATCATGGAGATCCCGGGCTAAGCCAGCTTTATGGAGGGGCTTAATGCCCTCACACTTAAAAGAAGAAAATGCCTTCTTAATAGAGTTAGCCTACTACTGCTTTACTTTGTTATTTTCATAGATTGTGTTCACTGTTTAGATTATGTCTACAAGATGTATGCTGCTTATATATGAACTATAATTCTCCTTGAAATAAAATCTTCAAAAGACAACTTCAAGTCTTGTCTCTGAAGCTACCAGAACAAGGAGAATCCAGCAGAGCTGAGATAAAGGCCTGTGGCTAGCAATAAAGCCACATCTCTCATTGCCTCAACTTCGGAAGCCTTGCAGAGGGTGAGACAGTTCTGTATGTTTGGGAAGGGAAGGGGGGAGTGGCAAACATAAATGGTGTGTCATAGATGGCCATATTAATAAGCCTAGCTACCACATTACTATTACCTGCCTTAGGAGCAGAAGTGCCACTTTCTCCATTCCAAACAATGCGTATCGGGGAGGAGTGTTCACTTAGGCATAGCAGGGCACAGAACCTGTTGAGTTCACCCTGCCAGGATACCCAAAGCCAGGGGTCCCCTCTGTGAGACTCTTCCTTCCCATTTGTGACAGTGATGACTCCCTTTATATCATTTGGATTCTATTTTTAATTAATATACAGTAGTTGCACTTATGTCAAATTTTGTGAATCAGAATTTCTCTCTCACAATATTAAAGCCAAGATTAAAAATATTTTAAAGTATTTTAAAACCTCTAAGCTTAATAAGTATAGCATTCCTGACACACAGATACATATAGACACTGGCACACACACCGGCACACACAGACACCCACACTCACCCATGGACATGCACATGCATGCATGCATGTGCATGCATGTGTACACACATGGACACACACACTTGCTAATTAAATGTCTGCAGGTACCTACCCTGTCACATTACAAAGAGCTCACAGCTTGGCCTCAGTTTTGATCCTAACAACTCTACATCCTGAACTGTTTTATGTGTTGGGAAAGTTTGTGCAACTTGGCCGGCACACTCCCCACCCCCCTTTGAAGAGACCTACACAGTGGTTGGATTGAATAACAAGCCACTTTATTAAAACATGCAAAAAATTACACTGGGCCAGTAGTGCGGGTGTGGTAAAGAATGAGAGTAACAAATGTCATCGGGAGCAAGGACTATGGGCCAAACACACCGGAGTCAATAAAGAGCCACATGAGTGGCAGATATAGAAGAGGCTTACTGATAAGCCAGCCCTGGTGTAAGGTTGCTACAGGAGCCTTGGGGCACACCCCTAGATGATACCCTTCCAGCTCCTGTAACAACCCCAGCCCATGCCTGATGAGGATAATGGAATTTGAATGGTAAGCACCCGCACTCACCACCACATGGGGTGCGCGAGCAGCCCCAACCCACCCCAGCCTGACCGATCAGACTGGGGTGGACCCAGTGCAATGGTAACAGGACAAACCAAACCCCAAAAAGGGCAGAAATTAGAGTACACTGGACACGAAGCAGAACAGCAGGCTGGAACCCCAGGCAACCTGTGGAAAAAAGTAACCAGAGGAGAAAAAACAGTTAGACAAGTGAGCAAGCAAAATCAGGTGCCTGGAGGAAAAGAAAGCGAGGCTGTGGCACCCAGGGTGGTGACCGGAGGGTGAAAGGGGGCATGGGCTGGGAGAATAGGGCAAGTAGCAGCAAAAGAAGGGCAGGAGGAAGTGCCATGGTTGCAAAAACAAACAAGGCACTTGTGCTTGTAACGACACCATTTCTTAGAGCAACGCCCCTGGGCCGCAAACTCCCAGCAGTAAGTGTGAGGCACCATAGAGGGCACCTCGGGAGCAGGCAGGGTGGGAGGGGGGGGTAGGGGTCTGGACCAAATGGCTGCAGTCGTACCTTTCCCCCAGAACCAGATGGGAAGGGGTCATGTATTGGAGCCAAAGGAGAGATTTAGGCTCATCCCACCGCATGTAGGGCTGTATAGTGGCCTGCATGCAGAAATTCTCATCGTAGGCCTTCCAGGCATCACCCGTGAAGTCCATGTGAATGCAATAAAGCAGGTCTAGGTACTGAAGAAGGAGAAGGGCAAGGGCCGGGTAGGCCCAGATAGAAACAGCAGCATAAATGAGGAAGGCGGGAAGCCAGTTGGCCCACATCCATGGGGGCTTTCTGCACCGTAGAAACTCCTTGTCAGAGTCATCGAGTTTGTCAAAATCAGCCTCGAACAATCTTGCCTCTAGTGGACTGAGTAAGGTGGTCACCAAGGGGAAGGGCAGTGTCACCCCAGGGCAGGCCCTGCCAGGGGACCATACCCATATCAGGCCTGGCTGGGTCATGGCGCAGCCACGCAAGGGGGGGGGGTGGAAAGGGCCCCTGCCAGGGGAGCCCCCCATAATTGGTGGTGCCCAGGGTAATGAATTGCCCTTGTGCAGACCAGGGGCAGGGCCAAAAGAGCTGAGGAGGAAGGGGCGGGGGCTGGGCCAGCAGGCAGGAGTGTATTGGGTGTGAGACCATACTCACAGAGGCCCTGGAAAACGGGCCCAGAAGAAGGAGAGGTGCCGGAAAAGCAGTCAGCAGGGGGCGGGGTAGGCCCGTTGGCCGAAACGGTTAGCTCAGGAATGGCCGAGGAAGACATGGAGGCCTCCTGCTGGAGAGGGCAGCGGCAAGGGCATGCCATCCAGGTCCAGCTCCAGTGGGGCTGCAAGGCGGCAGGCCACCCGGAAGGAAACCCGGGTGGCCCAGATCCCAGTCAACGTGGGCAGGTGGCAGAAGTGGGAGCGCCCACCACACGGAACGTTGCTGGGGGGAGCCATTCGGCAGATGCAGGCCATGGGGCTGGCAAGAACTGGGCAGTTCAGCAAGCCACGTGGCAAAAATTTCCAGCCTCCATAGAAGCAGAAGCTTCTCCGGAAGCAGGAATTGCCAAATGGCCAGGCAGAAGGAGCCACCCCTATAAAGGAGAGCTGGCTCCTCCCCACTCTACCAGCAGGAAACGGGTGCACTCCCATCTCTGGGGGGCAGCGGCAAAGCATGCACCAGGCAGAGGGCCCGCAGGTGCGCATTCCAAAGACTCAATTTTCACATTTTCTGTCTGACATAGCTTGCACAGCCATTTTCTCTGTTTTCGTGTGTGTGTATGTGTGGTAAAGGCTCCTTTTGGTTTTACTCTCGTCTGTTTGTTGCTTTGGTTCAATAGTTCTTTCAGTCTAGTTCTTGAGATCTTATCTGGTTTAATTCCTATAAGGTCTGTTTCCTTTTGAAATTCAACAGGTTCTTTAGAAAGAGGAAAATAATTTCTGCCATTAACATACAGAGGAAAAAGCAAATTCAACACTGATGCTAGTGAGATCCTTCTCAGAGGGTTTAGTGTATGGGACCGAAAGCAATGAAACAGCCGAAAGGTTGGCTTAACACAGGTTTATTGCATGATGATCCGGAGGAACATGTGGTAATGGCGGATGGGTAGCTCAATATATACAGCTGGCTATACATTTGAATGTGGCTCGTTGACAGTCTATTGGTTGCTGCCTGCGTGACGTCATAGACGGTCACGCCCTTCTTGTCCAGGTGAGAGGTGGCGGGAATCTTCCCGCGCTGCTGATCCAGGGTGAATCTGAGCCATGAGAGCTGGACGCTCGCTATTGCCATCTAGTGGTCACTAGCTCGCATCCTCTTATAAGGGTTACAGTGATACAGCTGAAGGTTATAATGTTGCACACAGAAAGGTTACATTGTTACCACATGGTTAGGTACATTGTTAAAGGCACAGCTTTACAGAACACAACAGAGGGTATCTACACATACGGTTTCACACATGCACTAAGCACTGTGTCCAAAGTTGAGTCAGTAGTTGTCTTTCGTTTGTAGAGAAATCACATTGAAAATCAAATTCTGATCCCTGCTTTATCTCTTGTTTTTAAAATAAAAAGTTTTAAATATGTTCTACTTTCTTTAAATCTTCAAAGATGTTTGAACAAAACTGTAAAGATTCCTTCCAGCCACCTAGCCTGCTTCACTATTATGTTCCTTGGGGATTATTGGAAAATGTAAAAACCCAAAAACCTCACTTGACTGAGTGTCAAGAAGATAAGAGAACTTTGTTTGACACTATCTTCATTTGGGCAGTGAGTAGATAATCACAGTGAAGGCTGAAATAATTTTCTTCTGAAATTCTAAAGGAGCATTTGAAAGATGACAGATAGAAACTGCGAGACTCAGATGCTACATACACATTTTGAGACTTTACAACAGTACATGAAGATGGGTGAGAAATTGAACTTAGCCACCTTTCAAAAAAAATGATTTAAACAACTTGTACTTCCTGGAATAGAATAGAATGAAACTCAATTTGCAGTTGAAGGGCATACCTTTCTGAGCTTCTGATCCATTCTGCAAATGGAAAGAATGTGCTCAACAACATATGCACATTTGAAGAATGTACTTAAGAAAAGCGTATAGGAGTCAAAGAAGGCACATGGATAGATTTTAGGCAATGGATCCATGCCTACAAAATGCATACTGACTGTCATAAACGTTATGCTGTTGGATTAGGGTTCATACAAGATATTCCATCTGCATTTAAAGGTAAATATATAATCAGAATATAAATATAAATCAGAAAAATAAATAAATAAATAAATAAATATTGCCCTTGCTCAAAAGCCAGTCATATCTGATTCTACGATGTGGTGCTCATCTTTGTTTATGGCCAAAGAATCAGCACTGTCTGTACCTGCATACATTTATGTGGTCATGTCACAGGTATGACTCGACACTGGAGCTCAGTAAATATTATTACCTTCCCACCAAAGTGGTACCTATTTATCTATTTGCAGTTTCTTGCTTTCGAACTGCTGGGTTAGCAGGAGATGGGACAGAGACGGGAGCTCACTCCATCATGAAGTAATCAAGTCTTGAACTGCTGACCTATCAACCTTCCAGTCGTGAAGTTCCACATCTTAACCATTAAGCCACCACTGTGGCTGGTGCTTCCAAAAACAAATGCAAAGGACAAGATTTGTTTTTCTCCCTCCTCACCTCCTGGCAACTCTTCTTCCTTCCTTCCTTTTCTTTTCTTTTCTGGTTTGGTTTGGTTTGGCTTGGTTTGTCCTTTGTGTTTGTCTTTGGAAGCACCTACGTCTGTGAACATACTTTTTCCTGAATGAAACATCTGAAATCTCCAATCAGATCCTGACTAACTGATGCACACTTGCATCACCTGTTACGATTGGCAGTGAAAAACACGGAACCAGGCTCACATGTCCCATTGAAATACATTCCATTCAAAAATATCTGAGAGTAAATAAAACAGAACAGCAAAAAAGACAAAAAAATGTTGTGGCACCTTAAAGTGGCCATTCAACAATTATGTCATCCGTTTTTGGAGGGGAATGACCCCCTCCCCCATGTAATCCAACTGTAATTTTTGCTTCAAACCCCCCTCCCTTTAAAATTGCATATTCCAGAGCTTTGTATCAAAACTCTAATTTTTAGAGCTTTTCACTATTGATGCCTAATGCAGAATGTATCGGTGAGGATTCTCGATGCATCACACCCTTTGTGGAGAGATTTTTTTTTTTTGGCAGGGAGGAATGAGGATGTCAGGTAAGTTCTGATAGTGTTCTTCTACTATCTTCTTTATAAGGATTAAGAGTCGTTGTCATCTCCTGCCGGGGGTACATCAAAATCATCTTCCCAAATTGGATCAAAATTCCCAGAGATCATTTTAAACCTAAAAAAGCACCATGTTTCAAAACCACATCATCTCCAAATGAATTAAGTAATCAAATGAATTAAGTAATCTTTGACCTACCCCACCCAACCCCCAAGTAATTTTCAATAATTCAGATGGCATACCCCCTCCCCCCCTCAAGGATCACGTAATTGTTGAATGGTCCCCAAGGCTAACTCTTGTATTTAACTGTGTTCTTTTGTGGATCAAGTCCACGTCATCAGTCATAAGAGTGAGGCCTCATGACATCAATTTATACATGTATCAGGTACATAGGCACACAATAATTGGCCAGCTTAACAGAATAGTAACATTGTATCTTTAACATTGTATCCTCATCTCTATTTTTTTTTAAAAAAATAGCCCAGCTTCTCAAAAGTCTGCGGGAGCATGAACTGGCCCCTGCCTTGAAAGGTTTGCGGACCCCTCCTCTAATAAGTAGCACAGACATGTGAAATTCTCCCTATTTTGTGTCCCTGCCATGATAAACTGTGTCATGCATGGTTCATATGAGAAAGTTTAAACCATCTTGTTAATGAAATTAGATAACATTTGTTGTCTCTAGCTCACTTTCCTTCCCAAAAACTCCCCAGGGCAGCTTGACCATTCTTTGTGCCATCTTCATGGCAGGGGAACACTGAAACAGCCTTACACAGCCAAGTAAAAAGGAAGACAGCAAATCAAAATGGAAGACACCATGCCTAACACCCATTGCAACTGGGCAAGAATTTTTCAGTTCATTTTTTAAGAACTTGCAAACATTCATAACTTTCTTCATATACAGAATGGGGTGAACTTTAGGATAAAAGGCAGTGCACAGGATTATAAACTAAAAATATTAACATCATTGGTCCACCAAATATATTTCTGGTAATATTTCTTTCCTGAAGAAAGAAATTGCCCTTGCTCAAAATTGCCCTTTCTCCCTGAGGGAGAAAAATACTAAATACAGCAGGGGGTTTCCAAATCATGTGAGAATACATCATGGAAGTAAATCCTGGAGAATAGAGTTGGCAGAAGCAAACTTAGAGTGCCTGGATCAGTATGGTTTCTTTACAAATGCAGAATGGAAAAGAGAAATGGATAAGCTACACTGCTGAAAGCGGGAAGAACAAGGCAAAGCAAAAAACTATAGTCAAGGGGTAGAGGACAAAGGAGAGAAAGACCAAAAGAGAGGAAAAGAGGGAGAAGAGGAACCAGAGCATCATGAAGAACTTTTTCAGCCAGTTATGAAGATGAAGAAATCCAAGAAATGAGAGAAATCAACAAAATTGTACTCACTGACAGATGTACTGTATATGCATATATGTTTGCTTAAGTATAAATATTGTTATTTTGTCATGGATTTTGTGAATTTTCTCCCTTCTCTTTTTCTGAGCTGGTAATCCCCACAGTTCAAGTATTTGCTGCCAGCACACCAAAGACTCTAGCCACTTTATGATTAACCCAGAAGTGCTCACAATTTTACCCTTTTGTTAAAAGACCAGTGATTACAGAATGGACAGTAGGTGGTTTTATATAAATAAGTAGTGCCACTGTCCTAGTAAGCCATCAAATTTTCTAGATTCTAAGAGAATAAGATAGGAATAATGAAATATTTTAATTAATTTGTTTTATTTTAAAATATATACAACAATAAGACAACAAAAACACAACTACAGCTATATTGTACAGTAAATAGTGAGCAGACTAGTCTGTAAAGATTATTATGCATATGAAGCTTCCTGCAGAAACAAAGCCTTTTCCTTTTGAAAGGAAAATGAATTAAGGGCTAGGTGAGTTCAGGCTGGTGAGGTTAGATAGATAATGGGGTGGGGAGTTTCTCTGTGGGTTTTTGCATGTGTACGTATGTACAGGTTTGTGTAACATTTAACATTAAACAAAAATCAATAATAAAATCCATACATTCCATGTTTCCTCCATTATCTCTAAATAGAAATGTACTCTTGACACCATCTTTAAATTGATCCCTATGTAATGGCCCAAATCCTGTTGTGTAGCTATGCCTGTGTGCATTGAACGTCATGGATGTTTGAAGGCAGAAGTATTATTCAGTAAGCAGTTCCACGAGCACAGTTCCCCAGTCAATTGCAGGATCAGGCACACAATGTCAACCACAAACTTCCACAGCTGTAACTTATGCTACACCAATTGCAACAGAATTTCAATCAATATGAATTTTTCAATTTAACCGCAGTGGTCAGAGTCATTATTCCTTCTTAGTAATTACACACTTTGCAGCAAGTTGCTATACTCGTCAATAAGAAAGTGCCAAATGACATAAAATAAAGAACAGATGAAATTTACCATGCACTGTTGAAGATATGAAACAAAAGGTCTTATTTAATAACAGTGACAGCAGATGAGAGCATCAGCAAACAGAAAGGCACTATGTAGCTATCAAGTAAATATTCTGAAGGAGAAGCACTTAAATGTCATTGTGTTTATATCTTTCCCATCTCATATTGATATTTATCTGTTCCATACTTTAGTTCTACAGTCCGATGCACACTTATTTGGGAAATAATTCAAACATGAAATGGGGCTTACTTCCAACAGAGGCCAGCTGCATTTTCTGTTGGAATATAGCAACTATGGTAGACTGATATAAATAGTCCTGTCCTTTTTTTATATCTTTCCTCAGGAGTTACTACATTCCAACAACAACAAAAAATGAACATTTGAAGCTTTGCCAGAGAGCAAATCTGAACACGGCAAGACTACAGCAGCTGAAAATCCATTTTATATACAATTAATAAGCCTGGAGCTCTCCACACCCCCGATTTTCATTCTTTCTTGGATTCTGACCATCCATATATTTTAAAGTATATTATAAAGAGAGGGTTCCTAGTTTAAGATTCTGTTAGATAAAACACTTGGCTTTTCAATCAAATAACTTTGTGTTTCTGAAGAAACTGTGCGAGGAGAGAAGTCACATCTTCCAATCTCTGGTCCTAGATGTGGCTTACTCTACAGTTTGCAATACCTCCCCAACTGAAAAGATAACAAAAGAAGAAAAATCCATCACCTAGCCAACAAATGTCACTAGGTTGTCCTCGTGTATCTATTTGGAGTCAAGCACATGGTGAGAATTGACTTGGGGTACAACAAGACATGCAAACATCTGGTATTTTGAAGCAGGAAACCACACTGCAAGTCTAGCTATCTTCTTTAGGTTGCTCCTCCATTTAAAGGGGAAGGGGGGGGAGAGAGAGAGAATATTAACAACCCCTCTCCCTGCCACCACGTGTCTCCTCCTCCATGGAGGGAGCAGAGGAAATCTGGATATTGTTTTAAACTTATTAATAAGTGTCCTCTTTATAATTTCCACCAGAGTGAAGTAGGGGCTGTGGTGGCTCAGTTCTCCTTGTTAGCTGGAAGGTCAGCAAGTCAGCAGTTCAAGACCTGGGTACTGAATGATGGTTTTAGCTCCGGTCTCTGTCCCAGCTCCTACCAACCTAGCAGTTCGAAAGCAATAAATTGGAAATAGATAAATAGGGACCACTTTGGTTGGAAAAGATCTTGTGGACATGAATGAGCCTCATTTGGACATCCCCTGAGTGGAGATTCTCCAGCAAAATTCCTTTCAACTCAGAATGATTTCAGACACGAAATTATATACCAGAGTGAAGGTTAGATCAGCAGTGATTCATTCCAGCTTGTTCCTGTAGTAGTTCAGACTGTGGAACAAAGCACCATGTAAACTCATCTTTAGATTCTCTTTCTTTCAAAATATTAACATGTTAAAAATTCTTTGATTTTTTTCTGTACATTTATTTATTTATTTAAAATAGGCTTTTACATCTAGGATCATATACTTTGAGAAGTCTCAATTAGGAGTTAAGTACATCAGTGTACTCCTACCAAAATCAATGCAACTTTGAAGTCTTGCATTTTCCAGGGTCTCTTCATAATTTTGTTGAAATTAATTATTCCACTTCAAACGTAAGATAACATTAATGCACTTCCAAGTAAAGAGACATGTAAGAGAACAGCTAGAAATGTAAGCTAAGATTCAAAGAGATACTTCAGGCAAAGCAAAAGGATTGTTTATGCTAGGTGAGATTAATGAACATGTTCCTTTCAAAGTGTGATGTTTTGTAAATATCAGTTGCATTGTATTACCTCACCGTTCTCAGTTGTTCCTCAGTTTTACATTGTTTGTGTCCCGCACCTTTACTTTCCTATTGATGAAGCATTGTGTCATGATGGGAGGGGGTCATGGAAGCTACGCTCTCAAGTTGTGTTGAGCTTTTTGGAAAGTTTGCCAGCAAAGTCAGCGGCCCAAATTCTATTAGCTACCTTCACCAGCTCAAGACAACTGAGCTAAAAAGATAGTGTAAGCACTTGCTGCTGCACATTGAGTCACCCAATCTGATACACAACAGCAAATACCTATACTTCTTGGTGTATTGCAATACAACAAAATGAGTGAAACCAATTGAATTAACACTTGTATAAAAATTAGAATAGAATTTGGGCCACTAAATAATTGTTGTCAAAAGTTTTACTGTGCAATTCAAAATATGATTTATTGTAATAGGAAAAAGTTACCACACATGCCAAATTGTGATATCTTTTAATGCTTATGTAGGAGTTAGCCTCACTGGGTAGAGTGAGACTTATATGTTTGAGCAAAGATGCATAACATTGTAGTGTAAATCTACACTTACTATCTATGGAGTTTACCAAAAAAATAATTTTAGCTGCAAAATAAATGTTTTTGGAACTCTTTCCATTTTCAAATATGGCTTGCATAGTACCATGACAGTTTTCTGTTTGAGAAACACAAATCCAAAGCCACCCACCCCACCCCACCCCCAGGTTTGTATCCTAGTTGTCATAAATAAATGACAAAATATTGGTTGGGGAAGCAATGCTTCTACTTCAAAGCTTATTTAAATGAGGTAACCTGTGTTTTCCAATTATGTTGAATGAAACTCTTGCCTTTGAAATAGATCACCCAAAATGTTTCTGATAAAGGCTTGCAAGTTTCAAGTACATATATTCCAAAATATGAACAAGGTAGGGGCAGTTTAAAACAATATCCTAAATAAAAAATTTCTGCCATTACAAGCCATTACAAGATTTGAAAATTTAGTGAGTTTTAGTATATAACACAATGCAGTAAATTCTCTCAAAGTAGCTATGTCCCTTTGCAAATAATCTTCTCAATCAAAAAAGAAAGAAAGAAAGGTCACAAGCGTTACAGTCCTATGTATGTCCCAGACTGATATTCTTAATTAACTATGTACAATACACCTTGCAACCAAAGCTCTCCACACTTTCCAGGTTTTTCTTTCTTTCAAAAAACATTTATCTCCACACATATTTTAACAATGTTTATTACTTGTTTTGTTATCAACAAAGATAAAAAAGACACTTATGTATGTTAACTGTGTTTTCTGACAGGAGCGGAATGTATCTTTTCTCATGTATCTATTCTTATGCAAATAAGTGATTCGAAAAATGTGCACACTCTGTTAGCCAATGGACTTGTTGTATTTCTGTTACTGTTTATAGTGTATATAAGTCCGAGTTTTGCCCCATCCAAACTGTGTTCAAACCCCACTAATAAAGAGCTGAATTTCACTACTTCATTCGTCTGCTTCTTCATTACTTGAACATTAAAGACACTATGGCCAAAATGTGGTTGGTAAAATAAACCACATTAAAGTTGAACCCTTAAATAAATCAAGATTTAGGTAGTCAACTCCTCTCTAAATTATGTTGATTCACATGAGTCTGCTCAAACTGTAACTTACTTTAATATAGTAACTACACTATTAACACCCCCAAACAACAGAATTTTAACCTATGTCAAGTAATCAGGAGTATCCAAAGGCAAGAAACAAAATAACAAGTAAAATAGCCTGATTGTAAATACCAACTGAATGGTGTTTATGCTCTTTTTGGCATAAAACCCCAACAACAACAAAAAAGACACACACCCTATAGAATATAAATTTAAAAATCCTAATAGCCTTCACTTAATCAATGTAGCAGATGTGCCCTGGTGTTTAATTATGGAAGGAGAATGGCTTGTAAATTGTGTAGGTAGGTCTGCAGTGGCTCAAGTGGCTAAGACGCTGACTGGGAAGCAGAAGGTCAGCAGTTCGATTCCCGAGTACTGCAGGACGGAAATGAGCTCCCGTCTTCATCCCAGCTCCTGCCAACCTAGCAGTTCAAAAGCAAGAAATTGCAAGTAGATAAATAGGGACCACATCAGTGGGAAGGTAACAGCGTCATGCTTGCCACATGACCACGGAAACATCTGCAGAAGCAGACAGCGCTGGCTCTTCGGCTTAGAAACAGAGATGAGCACTGCACCCTAGAGTCGGATAAGACTGGCTTTCCAGCAAGGGAAACCTTTACCTTTACTATTACATAATTGCATCATATCTATCAGAAATAATCACTTGGTATCTTGTTGATCAAATTTGGTCCCCCAGTTAATTTTATTTCCCTTCTGCCAACACTACCAACTTTTATTATGGACGGAAAAAAATTTGTTTCTAATCTTCCCTAGCAAACAAGAGAAATACTGTAGATACATTTCAAGATGGTGGTTTGATGTATGTGGGTGGTCGACAGTCCCCCTTTCACTTTTTGCAGTTCATTGCAATGAGTATATCTTATGATTTATAATAAAATGCCTATATTTCTGTTTCTTTGGTACATCCACAAGCTTGGAATCTTGAACTCTTCACCTCTAAACCAGGAGTTTGGTGA
The DNA here is from genome assembly GCA_035047345.1 of Bradypodion ventrale. Classification (NCBI taxonomy): domain Eukaryota; kingdom Metazoa; phylum Chordata; class Lepidosauria; order Squamata; family Chamaeleonidae; genus Bradypodion; species Bradypodion ventrale. The sequence continues at coordinate 142,174,381 of JAWDJE010000004.1, read as the reverse complement.
GGACTTCAATCCTGGCAAAGGCTGAAGCAGGTATTGCAAAACTCACTGTAGCAGACAACCAGGTGGGGGCAATCCAAAACCATAATCCAAGAAGCAAGGCCAAATGATCACACAAAATCTAGGCAATCCTGAGTGAGGGATTCACTCGCAGAGAAACAAGACAAAGTCCTTGCAAAGTTTTAATAATAATAATAATAATAATAATAATAATAATAATAATAATAATAATAATAATAATAATAATAATAATAATAATAATAATTTTGTGTCAGAAATTATTCTGGGTTGAAAGGAATTTTGCTGGAGAATCTCCACCCAGGGGACCCCCAAATGAGGCTCCTTTCATGTCCCCAAGATCTTTTCCCACCAAAACGGTACCTATTTATCTACTTGAAATTTCTTGTTTTCGATCAGTACCTACATCTTGAACTGCCAACTTGCCGGCCTTCCAGCTAACAAGGGGAACTTCTTAACCATTGAGCCACTGCAGCCCCAATAAAGCTTTCATTGATAGCACTTAAATTAAATAGTTTATATTTTAGCCGCTCTATTATGTGCTGGAGATGTAGTCTCATGGTGGGCAATTAATACCACATGTGGTGGGAGTGTGAATTGATTAAAAAATTGAAAAATGTTTTTTTTTTAGAGAAATTGATTATATTTAAACTTAAGGATGATGGATGCCTGAAAATTGCACTTTTGCCAATTTATGAGAATGTTAAATGGGAGTGGACAAGAAGAAAAAATGAATTCCTAAGTTAGTGATGGCAGTGAGATTGTTAATTGTAAAATAGTGGAAATTTAAATATTAATATTCTTTGAGGGAATAATATAATAACATCGGGATATAGCAATTAATAATAATCTTACATGTGAAATCAAATTAAAAGGGAGCGAGTTAAAGAAGAATAAATGGAATGATATATGGGAGTATTTTATTGAGTTTTTATGGTGAAAGAGGAAGGCCAAAAGCCTGCAATAATGCAATGCTTTTTGGAAGGGGTGTGGGTCATCCTAAAATGAGAAGGTAAATTGGAACAGAGTGATCTCAATGGTGGGTGCACTGACAATTTTCATTATTAATATTGTATATTTTCCACCCCCTCGGATTATACAGTGGTTATTAATTTATATTTTAAAGTATGTTTTTGTTTTTGTTTTGTTTTAAATTTTATAAAAGTATTTTTACAAATTAAAAAAGGTTGTTTTAAGCAGACTGAAAATGTCACTGAGGTTGGTTTATTGCTGTGCTACTAGAGCCCCTTCCTGCACACATTACATGTAGGAACCCAGCCACAGAGTTTAGCACCTGGGACTCTCTGAGAGAGAAAAAGCCCATTTTTGAGGAGATCACTTATTCACAAGAAGAACCTCCCTGTAGACAATCACACTGTCTTTGGATTTCCAACCAGACTTGTGCCTTCAGTCTAATTCATTTAAGCAGCAACCCTGGTGGCTTAGTGGTTAAGATGCTGAGCTTTGATACTGGAAGGTCGGGTTTCAATACCCGAGGGCTGCCACTTGGGGACATAAAAGGAGCCTTGTTCAGGTGCCCCCTGAGTGGAGTTTCTCCAGCACAAATCCTTTCAACCCAGAGTAATCTCTGGCACGAAATTATTATCCTTATTAGCTGCTGGAACATCATTTCATTTTCTCTTCAATTTCAGCCTCTACATTCCCATCACGTATATGCTCAGGCTCCTATTTCCCCAGAGGTCTAGGATTTATAGGGATCTATCAGTCTGGTAGGGGACTGTAGTGCCTTAGGAGTTAAGATGCTGAGCTTGACAATTGGAAGGTCAGCATGTCAGCATTTTGAGACCCAAGTGCTGCATGATGGAGTGAGCTACCATCTGTGCCCCAGTTCCTGCCCACATAGCAGTTTGAAAGTAAGAAGTTGCTGTCGTGATTCCATAAATAGGGAAGCCTTAAATATAAAGTGTTTTAAATGTGATGTTTGATATGTATTTGCATTGCCATGCTTTGCTTAGTTTTAGGCTTAAATGGGGTTCATTTCTAGCAGCCAGCTAGAATCCATTTTGAATGGTCTGTCTTAAATCAGCAGACGCAGCGTTTGCAGGTGCACCCCCCCCAATAACGGACACAGACAACATTGAAAGTGGATAACAGCATAGGGCCACATTTATTGATTCAATGCCCTAGTCCGAATTATAAATTTGTATTGGTAAAACGACCAATCATAATTCCTAAGGCAAGCAGGCCGAAGTAACACTGGTAAGGTACCACCCCAAAATTGCCAACGGCAATTGGTTACAATGTATCAATTTGTATCAATTTGTTTGTTGACAACAAACAAATTGTTGACCGTAGTCAATAACTAACTTATGACCCCACCCTCTGACGCGTATCTGTGAAATCACAGGGGTGATGCATGCTGGTTAGCAATCGTCATCACCCCATCGCCTGGTTCGTCGTTGACCGGACAACGTTTAACTAATTTATTCCTGTCTAGTGTTGTCCAGTCAATTGCGAACCTGCCGGATACTTGTGGGTCATACTGTTTACCTTACCAGTGCTACCCGCCAATGTGACCAAAGTCAACAGTAGGAACACAGAAAGACCCCTATATCAAACCATAGCAACAGTGTGGGATGGGCAAAAAAGCCAGGACCCGGAGCCAATATGGGTCCCAACCAAAAATTCCCACCCGGCCCCGAAGCGACCATAATATCACACTGTTAACTAGGGAGGGGGTGGAGGGGAAAAAACTTCTCCGCTCCGTCGCTGAGGTAAAATGGCAGCTCGGCTGCCTCGTGGCCACCCCTTTTATAAGGGAGCTGGCCACGCCCCTAACTACCCGGATTCTCTGTCCTGTGGGGGGGGCCCCGCAAAGGGCGTGGCGGCCATTTTGGCGCCGCGCTTGCATTGCAGGCGCACCCCCCCAATAACGGACACAGACAACATTGAAAGTGGATAACAGCATAGGGCCACATTTATTGATTCAATGCCCTAGTCCGAATTATAAATTTGTATTGGTAAAACGACCAATCATAATTCCTAAGGCAAGCAGGCCGAAGTAACACTGGTAAGGTACCACCCCAAAATTGCCAACGGCAATTGGTTACAATGTATCAATTTGTATCAATTTGTTTGTTGACAACAAACAAATTGTTGACCGTAGTCAATAACTAACTTATGACCCCACCCTCTGACGCGTATCCGTGAAATCACAGGGGTGATGCATGCTGGTTAGCAATCGTCATCACCCCATCGCCTGGTTCGTCGTTGACCGGACAACGTTTAACTAATTTATTCCTGTCTAATGTTGTCCAGTCAATTGCGAACCTGCCGGATACTTGTGGGTCATACTGTTTACCTTACCAGTGCTACCCGCCACACGGAGGGGCTTCAAAGAAGACCTGACGCCCCCCCCAGACCGTCAGCTCGGTCAACAGGCCTGCTCGCCAATCACCCAACAGGAGGTCCATACCTCCTCGCGACAGATGGACCCCATCCCCTGCGTACAAGTCATAATTTTGTAGACTAATATCGGGGTGATGACTAACCCGTCCCCAAGCCCTGGTGGCAAGAAACCGCGCCACTGCCTTATTGACCGCGCGCCTAGCGCGGTCAATGGCCAGGAGGTTAACGCCCCCTCTGTAAGAATGGCGCGGAACAATGTCCGACCAAACCAGGGTTGTGGCAGGCCAGACATAATGCAAGTAGGCGAGTTCCTCGCAAATCGCATGCTTGAGCGATAAGCCGGTGAACTGGCCCAAATCATTGCCCCCCAGGTGGATGATTAGAATGTCAGGCGGGTCAGCACCCAGGCCAGAAAAAAGGAAAGGCCGCAGCTCCCGCCATAACATCCCAGGCTTACCATGCCATGCGAGACTGGCGTGGTCACCCAGTCCCAGTCGGGGTCCCCACTCTGTCGCCGCAGCGTAACGCGCTGCCCTGTGCACATAGCTGTGGCCCACCAGCCATACTGTCACCGGTGTAATACGACACCCAGGGTCTGTAAGAAAATTGAGAAAAAAGGCGGTAAGGTGACTGGATTGGTACTCATGGCGGGAGTGGGCGCACATAAAACTGAAAACATTGCGAGCCCCACCTCCCCATGCTGCGTATGTCAGCCCCAGAGTACCCAAAAGCAGCTGCTGTAGAGGCTGCACCAATACGGAACGAATGTGTGCCATAACGGGCACCTGGTAGGCCCACCCTGGTGAGGGCTCTGGCTGTCACCTTCCAAAACTGAAATTTAGTAAGGGGAGACCCATCTTGGTGACAGAAAAACGGGCCGTGGTGCATGCCACGCAGTGCCAGGAATTCATGTAGGGCACCAACCGGACAGATGTCTGCCAAAGAACACCGTAGCAGTCTTACACCACTGCCTACGCCATGCTGATCTGTTTTAGAGGAGCGTATCCTCAACTGGGCCCAGTCTTTGGCAACATAGACATCCTCGAGTTCCAGTGCCCTACCACTTGCATCCGCCTTAGACAGCATCACGAGTTCACTGACGCGGAGCGCTCCAAAAAATGCCACCGTTGTGGCTGCATGAAAAAGGGCTGCCTCATAATGATCAAAACAGAGGCCTGGCCAGCCCCGGGCCAACTGGGTAAGAACCCCTGGGGAAATAGGGTGCCGGTCGTCCGGGCAACGCCCGCGCTCGCGCACCCACCCCTCCAAAACATGTCTCACCCGGAAGTCAGAGGTGGTATCCACATGACCCCCCACTTTGGCCATAAAAGCCAATGCCGAGAGCTTGGATGCTATGGTGCGAGGTGCGAGGCCCTGTGCATGCAGGTGAACCATGAACCGCAGAACATGGTCCACCGGGATAGGCCAGGTCTCTGGCAAGAGAAATTGAGTAGCAAATGCCCTGTACGAATTGAATGCTTGTTGATACGCCTTACGCGTGCGTGGCGCTAGTGACAGGCCAATCGCCCGGTTCACCTCTCCTTGCCAATAGTCCACATCTCGTCCGGGAGTGGCGAGGGAAATTCCTCCGCATCCGGGGCCAAGGCGCGGAACCGGGAGATCTGCAGGCGGGACAAAGCGTCAGCAATATCATTATTAATCCCTGGGACATGCCTGGCCCTGAACAAGACGTTGAGGCGCAGGCAGCGCAGCACAAAATGGCGCACTAGATCCATGACCCTGGGCGATTTGGAAGTCTGTGCATTGACAATGTGTACAACAGCCGCATTGTCACACCAGAAATGCACCACCGAATTAGCCCACTGTTCGCCCCATAGCATCAAAGCCCCCAGAATGGGAAAAAATTCCAGGTATGTGAGATCCCGCAGGCGACCTGTGCCTGCCCATGCCGGTGGCCACCCACCATAGGCCCACTTCCCATTGAAGTACATCCCATAACCCAGGGATCCTGAGGCATCAGACTGGATCTGGAAATTGGGGGATGCCAGGAGGTCAGACCTCCAAAATGAGACCCCATTAAACTCCCTCAGGAATTGCAACCAGACGGACATGTCTGCCCTGATACCCCGGGTGAGCCAGACTCTGTGGTGGGGCCTGGATAACCCTGCCATGGCGTCGCATAAGCGCCGGGCAAAAGCCCTGCCCGGTGCGACCACCCTGCAAGCAAAATTAAGGTGCCCATGTAGCACCTGCAGTTCCCTCAGGGATGCCTTACGCTTGGCCAGCAATTCCGAGATAAGGGCCACTATCCTGGACACCTTATCACCTGGCAACCTAGAAGCCTGCACTACTGTGTCAATCTCAACCCCCAGGAATACTAGCTTGGTTGATGGGCCCTCGGTCTTTTCGGGCGCTAAAGGGACACCAAGTTCCTCCATTAGCGTCTGAAATGTGTTGAGGAGACGTGCGCACGTGTCCCAGCCCCGTTCACCCCCGAATAAAAAGTCATCCAGGTAATGGGCTACAGACCGGGACCCTGACCTGCGGACGAAAGCCCACTCTAGGAAGGTACTAAAACGCTCGAAAGCCGAGCATGATATGGAGCAGCCAAAAGGCATGGCCTTATCAAAATAATATTCCCCCTTAAATTTAAAACCCCGCAACTCAAAGTCGCCCGGGTGTACTGGCAAGAGGCGAAAAGCTGACTTAATGTCACACTTGGCCAGCAGGGCACCCGGGCCACACGAGCGCACCATGCGCAGCGCATGGTCAAACGATGTATACCTGACTGAACAAAGGTCATCAGGGATAGCATCATTGACCGATCGGCCGGCTGGGTAGGACAAATGATGAATAAGGCGAAACTCACCTAGGGACTTTTTGGGGACCAAACCCAGTGGCGAGACCTTAAGATTGGGAAACGGGGGTGCGGGGAAAGGTCCAGCGACCCTGCCCGCGTCTAACTCCTTTTTAATGCTGGCCGCAGCCACCTCCTCCCTTCCTCTGAGGGATAAAAGGTTGGGAGCATCCTGAGGGGACCTATCACCCATAAAAGGGATACGAAATCCCTGCTTAAAACCTTGAAGGAGATACTCCCCGTCCTCCCCCTTCGGGTACGATGCGAGCCAGCGCTCCAGCATGTCCACCTTAATTGGGGAGGGGGCCTTTTGGAGAACTAGCTCCATCCGTGGCAGCCTTGCCAGCCCACTGTCCACCCCTCCCTCTGCCTCGCGCCCCCCCAGGCCTGGGACAAGCAGAGGCTGCGTGGGGGCCAGAACATGTGGGACACTCATGCTTATACCTGCAGTTCTTTCGATTGCAGGAACCATTTGACGAGAAAGTCCAGCACAGCAGGCGGGCTGGAACCCCCTGCCCCGCCGCCTGGCGGGTAACCTGCGCTGGAGCCGCTCGCTGGACCGCATGTCCGCAATGGTATCTATCCCCCGGGGCAGGGCGTGTGGGTGTCATATACAAAAGCCACAGCCTCTGGCACGGCTCATCCCATCTCATCTCGGGGTGGAGGGGAATCCTCATACGGAATTCCTCATCATATGCTAGCCATGAGGGGCCCGGGAAATCGACCATCGCCCTATATATGTTGTCCAAATATTGGACCATGGGAATAGCTAAATCCGGCCGCGCCCTCAAATATACCGCCATGTATATTAAATAAGCGGGGAGCCAGTTGGCCCAGGTACGCGGCGGCTTACGGTGGCGTGCCTGCTCCTTGTCCTTCTCATCCTGACCCTCCCTTTCCTCCTTGGTGGGCTCTCTGTTCAGGAGTGAGAAGATATCTACGTACTCCCCTCGCCATATCTTTTCCCTAGTAGCCTGTGCCAGGTGATCACCCAATGGCAAGGAATACCCTGCCGTCGGCAAAGCCGAAAAGGGGACAGCCGGCCTGGTAAAAGGGGCCTGAGCTAACCCAGCCACCCCCAGAACATTCCCTGCAGTGTAAGGACCAATGCCCACCCCAGTGCCCAAGGTGGCAGTCGTCGTCGCCGGGTGGGTCGCCGACAGCGTGGCCCCCGCACCACCCGCGCGAGGCCAAGGCCATTGAAAGGCCCCCCCTAGATTGGGAATGTGTGTGGATGTACTCGCTTGCACCGTATACTCACATGCTGCACCCCCGCGGGCCGCCCCCACCGGGGGTTCCGGCCCACTGGGGGCGTCGGAGCTCACGACCGACGTAGAGCTCATCACCGGGGCTTGACCCGCACCTGGTTGCTGGCTGGGGAGCTGCGAGGCAGTGGCCGAAACCGCGCCACGCGCCTGCAGCAGCTCGACCCTCCCCGCCGGCTGTTGTCCTCCTGCCGACAGCGCCTCAAAAGGAACCCCGAAGGGGGCGCCCGCCTGACTGGCCCGAGCCAACGACGCCTCCAGGGCCGCAATGCGGGCCAGCAAGGTGTCCACGTTGACCATGGGCAAAGGGCCGGCCGGCCCGCCTGGTCCAGACATGGGTACAGGTCCCTGTACCCCGGGACCCACATATGGCCATTGGCCAGCACCGAGGCCCGGCAGGGTTGGTGGAGAAACTTGCCAAGGCAGGGGGCCGCACCACCCCCCAAGGCTAGAGGGCCCAGGGAGAGGCTGCGGCCCAAGAGGAGTAGGCCCGACAGAGTGGGCAGGAGCAGGAGCGGTGTCCACCGCTCGTGGGCCGCGGGCCGGAACCCCTTCCACGCCCGCACTCTGATCGCCCACTCCGGGCCAAGGGGCAATAGACCCCATTCCGCTGGCCCCGGCCGGGGCTGGCAAAGGTGGCTGCTGAGGAGGCGGCACCGCGGTCCTCCGACCTGGGTTGCGCCTCCTAACAGCGCGAGCTGAACTCGAAGCTGCCTTCTTCTTCGAAGGCATCTCCACCGAAGCAGAAAAGGGAAGCCGGCAAGGCAGAATCGCTACCAAAAGGCTTCCCGGTAAGCTGACAAGCGACGGAGACACAGGGGAAAAAACTTCTCCGCTCCGTCGCTGAGGTAAAATGGCAGCTCGGCTGCCTCGTGGCCACCCCTTTTATAAGGGAGCTGGCCACGCCCCTAACTACCCGGATTCTCTGTCCTGTGGGCGGGGGGCCCGCAAAGGGCGCGGCAGCCATTTTGGCGCCGCGCTTGCATTCTCTCTCTACCAGAGAAAGCTGTTTCACTAGCAAGCAGAAAAAATATTTCTGTGCAAGGAGAATAACAAGTTGGAATGCAAACAATTTGCATCCATGTTTGGGTTATAGGGAGAAATCTCACCACAAGGGGATTTCTAATCCAAGATATGGAGCCAGGTGCAGACTTGGCCCATATTCTTGGGGTGCTGAGTCATCTGTCAATTACCAGCATTGACACACACTGAATTTCCATGATTCCCATGAAAACCCTATAAGAAGTGTTTTTAATGTAAACAATGTAACTGAAATTAGATCTAGACGATCTTGAGCAAGAATTGCTTAGGATTCCGTTAGCCATGCTGTCTAACTGAACCCGCACCCATATGCTTTATGGGCGGCTGGAAGCCGCGATATACTGGACTCTGATTCTTTTTTTTAATTGATTTTTATTTTAAAAAATTAAACAGACATACAGAAAAAAAACAATAACATTACAATACAGTAATACCTCAAAGATAACCTCAATACAATATTAACTCACATTCATAGAGGCTAGCACATAACAGTACTTATACTGATTGTTTACCATTTAACCACAATATTAGATACCACAATGTAAAATATTACTCAATCAAACAATAAAAGTTTTCTAAGCTACCTCTATAATAATTTTTTAATAATTACAAATCACCCTGTGAATATATACAATGCCCGGAGAGTTTAGTTGCTATTTCAACTCCAAAAACCTCTTTGCGATGGTGCAGGTCCTGAACTGTCATTTTCCATAAGAGAATGATCCACAAACGGTTTCCATATATTCCAAAACCTATTCTCTTTTAAATTATCTCATTTCATTTTAATCTCCCATGTCAATTTGTCATTCAATGCTAGGCTCCACATTTCCTTGTACCATTCTCCGATCTGTATATCTACATCATTTTTCCAATTTCTAGCTATACATTGTCTACCTGTGGTCAATACAATTTCCAATAATTCTTTTTCCTCTTTATTCAAACCCAAACCTTCCACATTTGTTAAAAGAATGGTACCTGACACCAACTTGACCTTTTTACCCAATATTTCATCAAACTCCCCTTCTATTCTTCCCCAAAAATCCCTTATTTTTTTACAACTCCACCACATGTGTTCATATGTTCCATCTGTTGCTTTACATCTCCAACATAACTTATCTCTTTTATTATCCATCTGATAAAGCCTTAGTGGTGTCAAGTACCATTGCCACAACATTTTAAAATTATGTTCTTTAATTCTTACAGACATTGTTCTCATGATCCTCTTTTCCATTTGTTTCTCCATTCAACCTCCCCAATTTTTATATTCAAATTTTGTTCCCACTTCCGCTTCAAGTCTTCCTGTGGATCATTACCCTTGTTCAATATAATATAAAGTTTGCTTACAAGACCCTTAATGCCTCTTTCCCCTTTTCTGATCTTTATTACCAAATCCTCAAATTCCGTCTTATTTCTATCTAACCCTACTTCTCTTTTATATTTTTTATTCCAGTTATCCGCCTTCAATTTCTGAAACCAATCCAAATTTAGCTTCTCAAATATTTTTTTCCTCTTAGTATCATCATCACACACTTTTAACCAATCCTTCAATAAAAGCACCCCATTTTTATCCAATATTTCCATTTTTTCCTTATCTATTTTTATTGGGAAACACCCCATATCCGTCAATTCCAAAATTGGAGAGAGATTTGGGACTATATCTTTCTTTACTTTCTTCCACACTTCCATGAGACCTCTCATCATAATATTATTTGACCTTTTCACCTTGTCCTTTGTTCCCAAAAAAATCATACTACCAATGTCTCTATATTCTTTCATCTCCAGTTGCTCCCAAATTGTCTTTTCTCTTGCCAAGATCTTCGCAACATTCTTAATTTGAAATGCTCGATAGTATGCTAACAAATTTGGCATACCCAAACCCCCTTTTTTCTGAGACAAGTACCATAGTTTCTTTGGAAGTCTAGATTTTTTACCACCATTACAAAAGATATTGAACATCTTTTGAAACATTAATTTCCTTCTCCTTCAGATGGATCGCTAGTGCATCGAATAAAAAATTAATCTTTGGCAACAATATCATTTTACAAATAGCGATCCTTCCGAACCATGACAGCTTCAACTTCTGAAACTCTTGTATTTTATTCTTAAATTCCACTCTCAAGCTGTCATAGTTCAATCGTTTAAGTTCTTCTAATTTATCTGAGATAATTATCCCCAAATACTTCAGCTTATCTTTGATTTGTATATTAAGTATCTCCACATTCCTACCCATCTCACTTGCTCCCAAATTACACAACATCAATTCTGATTTATCCCAATTTATCATTAATCCAGTTATAGCTTCAAATACCTGTAAGTGATCTTTGATCCTGTCCATTACCAGCTCCGGGTGTTTCACCATAAGCAATGTATCATCCGCATACATGCTCACTTTGTTGCCCATAATCCCTTCTATATTTAAATCATCCCTTATATTTTTAGCTAGAATCTCCATTGCCATAATAAATAAGATAGGAGATAATGGACAGCCCTGCCTAATACCAGCCTCTAAATTTACCACATCAGTAAACTCCTCATTTACTCTGACCCTAGCGTTCACTTTTTGATATAATAAATCTATTACCCTATTGAATCTATCCCCAAACCCATATTTTTTAACTATTTCTTTAATTGAAGACCACTGTAATGAGTCGAATGCCTTAAAAATATCTAATGATAATAAGCCCACCTTTTCCTTAGTTTGGTTAACGTTATCAATTAAATCTAATACCCTTCTAGTCAAATCCGCCATATGCCGACCTTTTAGGAACCCAACTTGATCTACATTTATGTATTCCCCCATAAAACTGTTTAATCGATTAGCCAATATTGCTGTGAAGATCTTAGCATCCTGATTTATAAGTGAAATTGGTCTGTACGATTCCACTCTTTCGAGATTCTTGCCAGGCTTTGGCAGTAGAACGATTGTGGTGTTATACCATGAAGTCGGAATTGATCCTCCATCTAAGATATAATTATATAGCTTCACCTATTTTGGAACCACTACCTCCTTAAATTCTTTGTAAAACTCTGTCGATAATCCATCATCCCCCGGAGCTTTCCCCGTCTTCAACCCACTAATCACCTCCTTAACCTCTTTATCATTAATCCTTTCCTCCATTTTCTCCCTATGTTCTTGTTTTATTCCATTCCCTAACTGTCTCTCCAATATCTTTTTAAGCTTCTCCAGGTCTACTTCCTTTTTTGCATATAATAGCTGATAAAATTCCCTGACAATTTTACATTTATCTCCGTTCTTATTACACCTTGAACCTTGCTTATCAACCAATACCCCTATTTCTCTTTTTTCCCTTTTAGCCTTAGCAGCTCTTGCTAATAATTTTGAACTTCTATTCCTAAATTCAAAATATTCTCTATTTAAATAAATCAAATCTCGTTTAACTTAATCAATATCCTTACCCATTAGTTCTGCTTTAAGCCTTTGTAATTTCGTAAAAAAATTTTATCTTTACTTTTCGCATGATCCTCCTGTAATTGTTTTATTTCTCTTTCTTTTTCTATCTGTTCTGCTTTATATTTTTTATATTTAAAACTTGCCAATTTTATACTTTCCCCTCTAAAAACCGACTTCATGTTATCCCATACCACATTAAAATTAACCTCATTATTATCGTTCCACTGCCAACTTTCTTTCCATTTTCCCATAATCTGCTCTTTACATTTCTGATCTTTAAACAAATTAGGGTCGTACCTCCAATTTCTAACTCTTCGAGTATCTTTTTGTACTTTCAATTCCAAATATATTTTAGCATGATCCGATTCCTTGATAATCCCAATTTCCATTCCTTCTATGTCTTTAATCAAATTTTTGGTAAGAAAAACATAGTCTATTCTTGAGTAGGTCCCATGAACATGTGAAAAAAAAGAATATGCCCTTTCAGAGCCCTTAAACTCTCTCCAAGAATCCTTCAGACCCATAACATCCATCCATTTATCCAAAACCTTCCCTTTCAAGCCAATTCCACTTCTTGATATATTTGTACAATCTAACCCTGACCTTATCAAATTAAAGTCTCCAGCCACAATAGTTTTTGCAACGTTCTCTAATTCCACTATTTTCCGAATTTTTTCAAGGAACTCCGCTTGATGATCGTTTGGAGCATAAATATTTACCAACATGATTTCCTCATCCTCCAATTTTCCTCTTACTATCAAATATCTACCCTCTTGGTCAACAACCCTTTTTGTCATCTCAAATCCTAATTTTTTAGAAATCATGATTGCCACCCCTCTTGCTTTTGATGTTCCAAACGCCATCTCATAATGTTGCATCCATCCTAAAAAAAGTCTATTCGTGTCTTTTGACTTCTGATGGGTTTCCTGTAAAAACAGAATATCTGGTCTATCTTTCTTCAGCGCCAATTCCAGTCTCCGTCTCTTAAGAACAGAACCTGTACCCTTCACATTCCATGATATTATTTTAATACTTCCCATAACCTACTTCCTTTCCAAGCTCTAAACTCTCCATCGGGCGTGCCACCAACCACCCCTTACCCCTATAACATACAAAACTACATAGAACACACACTATCTCTCTCCCCACTTTCTTACAAAAAAAAGCCGCCTTTGACAACCAAAGAGGGGAGAGGGGGGACATGCAAGATGTGCCTTCCTACCGGTGCTATGCGTTATTCACCATTCTATATCGATTAAATGCTTTAAATTGTTATAATCTGATTCTCATTACTCCTTACTTGTCTCCTCCTCCACCATGATCAACGACAGCTCCTCCTCCTCCTCCCTTTGCTGCGGTGTTCCACCTGTTGCCCCACCAGCCTCCTCCCTCCCGTATTCCCTCCCCAATGCTCCCAATTCCATCAATTCCTATTTAAGATGTGGGAATGTATCTGGATTCTGTCAGGCTGTCTCTGACACATTTTGTAAACAAAAGCCTCTTTGCTTGCATGAGAGACAACGCTCCTTATCTCTCCTTATTTGGGTTCTGACATTCTGATTGATTATGTAGCTTAAGTTTCGTTTCTGGTATACTCTGCTTGAATAAAGAGAAGCGATTAGTATCCTTTGTTCAGCCAAAGACTGCAGTCGTGTTTTCTGTCTCTCTCTGTTCTTTCCTTACTCTGAGCCTAATGAAGCTGGACTTCGTGGACTCTTAAGTTTCTATCTTAAAAGATCTGATGATATAAACTGCTGCTTCATGAGACTGATTGAGAAGAGATCTTTACATGAATCAGATTTCTACAACTGGTGCCCCGTCGCGAGGCCATTGAATGAAATACAAAGGAATGCTTTGAAGAGATCTGCTTCAGCAATTAGCACCTAATTATCACCTCATCGACCGGGACAAGGTCTCATTCACCCCGACCGGGAAGGTCATAAATCGAGCGCTCGAAATTCATCCAAAGTCAACTTTGGGTCCCACACTAGGTGAGTGACAAAGGAAAAAGAAAAATATTATTTTTTTTATCATGGAGTGCGTGCTTACTTCGCAAACGCAGGAACTTTGTAAAGATATCTCAGATCTTTTGAATAACAATGGGCGAAAGGCTGATGAGAAGGAGATACAAAAGCTAGTCAAAGCTATAGAAAAAACTGTCATTGGTTTAAATATGAATGTTTGGACTTAAAACAGTGGAATCAAATTGGAAAAGCATTGCAAAAGCATGAGAGAATTTCTGTATCAGTGCTATTTACGTGGGAGGAAGTCAGAGACTACCTTCAAAGACTCACTCCAAAGAATATTCTGTTGTCTCAGGGGCTTGCTGGCCCCCTCCCAAAGCTTTTGCCCCCAGCCAAGGGAGGGGCTATGGCAACTGCCCCTCCATCATATGAGCAACAACAGCATAAGCCCCCTGATGTGGGTGGAAAAGAAGATGGGACATTATATCCTGCCTTGCAGCAATCAAGCACTTTTAGCCCTACCAAAACACAGTTCTCTGCTGCTTTAACTGCAGCTGTGCTGGACGTGCAATCTACTGAAATATACCCAGTGATCAGGGGGGCTCCGGCTGTGGGCAATGCACTGGCAGTCCCAGATAGATATGAAACGCTCCATTACAAATATCTGAAGGAACTGAGAGTCAGCATACGTGACTATGGGACTAATGCACCTTTTACAAAAGCTCTGTTGGAAGCCATTGCTTCTCAAAAATTGCTACCAGTTGATTGGAAACAGATGATCAAAGCACTCCTGCCTCCTGCAGAAGCTATGCTCTGCTTGCAAGAGTGGAGGGATGTGGCTTGGGAGGTACATCATACACGCCCTGCACTCACGATGGATATGTTATGTGGGGAGGGAAATTTTGCCAACCCCACACAGCAGTTGGCACTCACTGATGCCCAGCTGGGAGATATTGTACAGATAGTCATGCGTGCCTGGAGTAAGATTCCTTCCAAAGGAGATAGCTCAGTTGCTGGGTTTGCAGCAATCAGGCAGGGCCCTAAAGAGGATTACACTGAGTTTATTAACAGACTCATGACTGCCCTCAGCCGCCAGGTGGAAAATGTCCCGGCACGGGAAATGCTCATGAAACAACTGGCTTTTGAAAATGCCAATGAGGATTGTAAAGGGGCTCTGACAGCTGTTTATGCTAGGCCAGGAACATCGATAGCAGACATGATGAAAGTTTGTCAAAATGTGGGGACTCACAGTTACAAGGCTCAACTTCTGGCAGCTGCAGTTCAATTGCCCACAACTCAGGCTCAAAACAAACGTTGTTTTGGTTGTGGAAAAGAAGGGCATTTTAAAGCACAATGTCAAAAGCAGGCAGCACGTCCTTCAAGGAAGTGTCCCATTTGTCAGAAGGGGTACCATTGGGCCAATCAGTGCCGCTCAAATCCTAATGCCAACCCCTCAGCTGCTCAGCACAAAGACTCTGACTTTTCTCCACAGCAGCAGGGAAATGGGAGTGCGGGCCAGGCTCGGGCCCAGGCAAAATAATAGGGCTACCAGAGGTCAGTGAGGAAGCAATAGCAGAGGTTTTGGCAGAAGATATGGAACTTGCCCAAGAAATGATTTCACGATATAGAAAAAACCATCCTCTAAAAGAAGGGCTATTATTGAGGTTATCTAAGGACTGTACTTTTACTATGCCAGGGTGTGTGGAGGCTCTTCCCACAATGGTTGATGATGTTAATTTCCAGGGCATGATGGGCATTGTTCTTCCTTGCCCAGACGCCTTACCCGCTTCTGTACACATTGCAGCAGGGTCAGTTACGTTGGGTCACCAAGAAATTGTCATCCCTGCATCAGCCACACAACATCTCACCCTGCCTAAGGGACAACCTGTAGGACGCCTTCATCTGCTCCCACTAGGGACCACTGTAACTCCACCACAGGACAATTGCAACAATTGCTAGGGAACATAAATTGGGCTCGTCCTTTCTTGGCCCTGAGCACGGAGGAACTGTCACCACTCTTTGCTGCTCTTTCTGGACACACTTCTCCAGCGGACATCATTCCCTGCACAACGGAGATGCGTACAGCTCTTCAACGCCTCAACGAAAAGCTGCATACCATCGCTGTGGATCGGGTGCCCTCAGGCACCATTGCGCTGGCATGCGCTCTTCTTCCTACACCGAGGCTGCCCACTGCTGTTTTGTTCGCGCCTGTCAACGCTCAGAAGGTGGCCATCGTGGAATGGCTACACTTGGCGCACACTCCCTCGAAAAACTGTTATCGCCTGCCTGATGCGATTGCTGATCTTTTCCTCAAATGCCGTACTAGGGCAAAGCATTTGACTGGCTATGACGTTGACTTTGTTTGTTTTCCTTTTTCGCAGGATCAGCTAACCGCCTTGCTACAGCATTCTGAGGCATTTCAGGTGGCCATGGCGGACTTTGTGGGACAAGTTAAATTTAACCCCCCCCCAAGGATAAGCGGTTTACCTTGCTGAATCTCACTTCTTACTCCCTGTCATCCCCGCTTTGCATGCAACCTATCTTGCATGCCGTTACTCTTTTCTCAGATGGCTCCCCCTCCCATGGAGTCCTTACATGGCAGGGTCCTACTGGGGAATGGGAGGTTGTTTTTACAGGACCTCAAGCATCGGCCCAGCGGTCGGAACTGGCAGCGGTCATACTTGCTTTCTCTACGTTTTCTGATGTGCCTTTTAACCTGATTGTGGATACTCAATATGTTTACCGCCTTGTTTTTACTTTAGCTCAAACTTATTTGTCTCCATCGATGGATAGGGATCTTTTTGCTTTATTCCAACAGCTTCAAGGTTTTCTTTCCAACCGTACGGTCCCTTTCTTCATTGCCCACATACGCTCTCACACAAGGATCCCAGGTTATTTGACGGAGGGCAATGCACGAGCAGATTCTGCTCTCCGGGACTCTGCTGAGGTTTTTTCTCTCTTTGACAACCCCATTGACAGTCATGCAATGTTTCATCAATCTGCTAAGGTTTTGCATAAACGATTTTCCATTCCTATGTCACAGGCTAGAGACATTGTGTCATCCTGTGCTTCCTGTACGAAGTCTCCTATATTCCTGCCATCTGATGCTGTTAATCCTTGAGGAACAGAAGCTAATCAGCTATGGCAGATGGATGTCACGCAAGTACCTGCTTTGGCTCCGCTTTCTAAGTTGCATGTGACTGTTGATACCTTCTCTGGATTTATATGGGCTACACCCTTACGGGGTGAAACATCCAGACATGTTATACAACATTGCATTCGTTCATTTGCGGCAATGGGTAAACCTAAAAGCTTTAAGACAGACAATGGGCCATCATATGTTTCTTCTGCCTTTCAGGACTTTTGCCGTCAGTGGGACATTAAGCTAACCCATGGAATACCCTATAACTCGACTGGACAGGCGATTGTTGAAAGAGCCCACCTGACATTCAAAAATTTGTTACACAAGCAAGTGGGAGATAGAGGGGTTCCTGTGGCTGAAATACCTACAGCTGTTGCTAAAGTACTGTATACTCTTAATTTTCTTCTTGCTCCCCATAACAGGTCACACTCTCCAGTCGAATTGCATTTCAGGACTGAGGAGTGTCTTCCTAAGCCATTGGTCATTTATCGGCAGCAACCGGATCCTGAGTGGAAGGGTCCTGTACCTCTAATCACCTGGGGATGAGGATACGCAGCAGTTTCTACAACCTCAGGACCTGTGTGGATTCCTGCTCGAGCGATCCGCCCATGGAGAGAGAAGAAGGTTACTCAGCTCCAGGATGGTGGTTCACCAGTAAACTAACTTTGCTGACATTTGTTCTTTTCTTTCTTACTGTGCTTCCAGCTGTAAGAACAATACCTCATGGGGGCAACCCCAACTTTTGGATTTGTCATGCTAATTATATGTTTGAGGTTCATGGTAAGAATGCAATGTTATACTATGAGCATCCACTGGCAGTGTCTCAAATGGCCTTTCTTCCGGCATTGTTCAACACGCCAGAGTTGGTTATTGGTCATTTGCAACATGTTGATAGATCTACACTCTTCTCTAATCCTCCAGAACAATTTAACAACACCCGCTGGCGAAGCATGACATTCAAGAAATACACTAAAGGACTTTGTTTCTACTGTCATAGTTCTGGAGTCTGGAATAGTAAATGGAAGCACTGGACTCAAGCAAAAAGGGTTTTGCAGAATGTAGGCAATTATACGGGTTGTGATGATTATTTTTGGTTATGGGGTAGTTATAACAGTTCTTATAAGCTTAATTATACCTTGTTTAACACTACTATTGAAGATATATATGATGTGTTTCCTATGTTTACTCCTGATTATTCTGCTATAGATAGTGGTTCAATTTGCAATGGATGGCAAATTAAGGATCCCAACATGTGGTTCTTTTTTAATGGAGTTGCCACGAATTTCCATCCAGGACAATATCAATGTGCAGCATTGGGTTATTTTGCCTTACAGACTGGCCATAGATTACCTGTTAGCAAAATC
The DNA here is from genome assembly GCA_035047345.1 of Bradypodion ventrale. Lineage (NCBI taxonomy): Eukaryota > Metazoa > Chordata > Lepidosauria > Squamata > Chamaeleonidae > Bradypodion > Bradypodion ventrale. The sequence goes on along the minus strand of JAWDJE010000004.1, from coordinate 142,155,991 downwards.
CGGAGGATTTTGTAAACTGGTCAGGAACCAGGGATGTCGGGTAAAATTCCAGGATCTGAATAATACTATTGAGAAAGAACTTCAGAATTTACAGGAGAGCATTATTAACAATGTACGCATTGATGTTAATCTCTTTGATTGGGTGACTTCTTGGTTGCCTGATTTGTCTGTCCTTAGACAAGTTTTCTTTTATAGGTTCATTATTATTATCTGCCTTATACCTTTGTGTTTTTGCATTAATTGTATTCCTAATCTTATTTCTATGTGTAACGCATGTCCACTGCGTAGAAGGGAGACATCGGGTTTTGCACGACGGCAATTGTACTCAATGAGGTATCATCCTCCGGAACAAAGTACCAGGAGTCAGGAGGGGTACGATGTCCAGGAGGACAGTGATGATGTATATGGAGGAGTAGTTATGGAGTATGATGACATGCAGCAGTATGATTAGCCGTCTCTCTCTAATTTAAATGAAAAAGGAGGACATGTGGGAATGTATCTGGATTCTGTCAGGCTGTCTCTGACACATTTTGTAAACAAAAGCCTCTTTGCTTGCATGAGAGACAATGCTCCTTATCTCTCCTTATTTGGGTTCTGACATTCTGTTTGATTATGTAGCTTAAGTTTCGTTTCTGGTATACTCTGCTTGAATAAAGAGAAGCGATTAGTATCCTTTGTTCAGCCAAAGACTGCAGTCGTGTTTTCTGTCTCTCTCTGTTCTTTCCTTACTCTGAGCCTAATGAAGCTGGACTTCGTGGACTCTTAAGTTTCTATCTTAAAAGATCTGATGATATAAACTGCTGCTTCATGAGACTGATTGAGAAGAGATCTTTACATGAATCAGATTTCTACATTAAGATTTATCCATTCTTCTGAATCTACTTTTACCAGTTCCAACAAGCTCAAATACTCCAATGGATTGGTCCCTTCATCTATTACCTGCATTCTTTTATCATAAAAAAAGTGCAGTTGCTGTGGAAATCTCCAGTTGTACCTTATATTTTTACTCATCAATAATTTGGTTACAGGCCTCATCTTATACCTCCAGGTTCTTTCTTTCAACGAAATATCATTGTAAACTTCTACGTCAGAGCCATCAAATTTCAAAGCATCAGGACCAGCGCGTTTCAAATGGGCCATTACTTTTAGCTTGTCTGCCCAATTTGCGAATTTTACCAACACATTTCTTTGAACCACCCTCCCTCTTCTTGGGCCCACCCGGAATACACTTACAAAATCTTCCTGGACAAATTATTTTCCCATATTCAAACCATTTAACCACTGAACCACTCTTTCCCTTAACAAGTCCGGAGTTTGTTCCACGACCTGACGGATCACAATGTTCTGCTTTCTCATCATATCTTCCACAGCATCAATCCTTCTCTCTTGTTCCTCCAATTTCAGCTTATTCTCCCACACCACCTCCTGAGTCCCTTTTATTTCCTTTTTTATGGCAGTTACCTCGGTTTGAACCAATTTCACATTTCCCTCAATTTTTTTCAAACTTAAGTCCACCTTTTTTGAAAAATCTGCAACAGATGATACCACCTTATCTTGCTTTTTCATCATTTCATTTCTGTCTTTCACCCTTGAATCCTCATTCTTCTCCAATTTCTGAAACAGCTTGCCAATTTCCACCATAATTTGGGTTTGATCGTAGGGCACTGTGGGCGGGGATGAAGACTGAGGGGCTTCCTCCATTGGTACTTTTTCCTTCTTTTTAGGATTAACAGCTGGATCTTCTTCCTTTACTTTCCCTCTTGTACCTTTATCCATAATAGTATAAAATCTCAAAGTTGCAGATCGTTGTAAAAATTAGTCAAACAAATAAGCCTATAACACTGCAACCCCTGGTTCCACAAATCCAACAGGGAAACTTATATTAAGCAAAAGTCCAAACAGTTATTGTAATCCACAAAAAAGAGCAGAAGGAACCAATATTCCCAACAGGCAGCTGAGAAGAAAAAAAAAGAAGGGCGAAAAAGAAAATGATAATCCACAGCGGGTCCGTTTCCCCAAAGCAATCAGTCCAACCAGTCATCTTCCACACTGCAATGTAAGTGCTACAAGGAAACAGTCACCCAAAACTTCTCCTTTAAATCCAAGCCGCCGAAAAGTAAAAAGAAAAAAAGGGAGGGGAGTCTGGAGGGAGAAAAAGGCCAAAATCCAAACAGGAAAGCAGGAGAAGTGAGAAGCAATATTTTCCAAAAAAATTAAGTATTTATAATCCACACGGTGAAGGAGCAAAAAGAAGCCCAATTAATCCTTCTCTTGAAGCGGACAAGTCAAAACACCATTTTCCAGCGGCTGCTTTAACTTCTGGGTAAAAGCCCCCCTTCTTCTTCTGTGGAACGGCAAACTTTTTCCAAACACTTTAAGCTGGGAAATTCACTGTTACCTTCCAATGTTATAGCCCAGACAAGTATTTTTTTAAGCCACTTTGTTATCGTCAAAACACGGCGTGGTGCTTCTGGTGTGTGAAAAAAACATAAACCCAAACACGATCACTTTCGTTTTCCAGAATCACCGCCATTAACGAAACAATCACTTGTTTTCATCTACTTCCACCCATTTCCATTTCATTTTTTTATAAATTTTTATTAATTTTTCAAAATATATAACATACATTTAAAGACATAATAACAACATTCAGAAAAATAAATAAAACAAGTCATCTAATTACATATAATGAAAAAGAAAAGACAAAAAATAAAAATGGCATTTAGACAGGAAAAAACAAAAACAAAATTACATTCATAAGGAAGAAAAAAGGCAAACTATATATTACATACAATTACATACTTCATCACCCAGTGCTATGTACATTGTCCTAGGAGGTTGTGGGGTCTCCCATTCATTTCTATTATTCCCAAAATTTCCTTTGGTCTGGTGTCAATTTGTATATTCCATCTCTCGTCAGTGAATATTCAACAAATTTTCGCCATATATTCCAGAATCTGTTTTCTTTTATTATACCTTTCTTAAGATTTAACTCCCATGTTACTTTTTCATTCAATACGAGATCCCACATCTGCCCGTACCAGTCCTCCACTTTTAACGTTATATCACTTTTCCAATTTTTTGCAATTCACATTCTTGCCATTACAAGCATCATAGACAACAGCTCTTTCTTGTCATTATCTATATTAACGTTATCTACATCGGTCAATTAAATGGTACCTGGCCCCAACTTGAGACGCAATCCCATAATTTTTCCTATCTCAGTCTCAATTTTTATCCAAAATTTTTCTATCACATTACATTCATACCACATATGAACATATGTACCCAAAGAGTTTTTGCACCTCCAACACATTTTGTTATTCTTCTTATCTATCTGGTGCAGTCTCATAGGGGTCAGGTACCACCTCCATAGCATTTTGAAATTATGTTCCTTTATTCTAACCGACAGGGATCTCATAATTCTTTTTCTCCATTTATTTTGCCATTCCATTTCCGTTATCTTCAGATTCAGATCCTGTTCCCATGTGCTTCTTAATATTTCTTGTGGTTTACCTTCTATATTTATTATTTTGTAAATTTTACTAACCAACCCTTTAATTCCAATCTCCTCCTTCCTTATTTTCCATACTAATTCCTCAAATTCCGTCCTGTCTCTTTCCAAGCTCCGTTCCCTCCAATATTTATTATTCCACTTATTCAACATTGCTATCTGAAACCAATTCAACTTCATCTGAGTATATAGCTCTCTTTTCATCCCATCATCTTTACAAACTCGTATCCAATCTTTCAACAGGAGAACCTTATTTGTCGACAGTATTTCTTTCATCTCATTATCCATTCTTATTGGAAACTTTTTCAAGTCTTCTATTTCAATTATCGGTGAAATATTTGGGGCCAGTTTCACTTTTACTTTCTTCCATACTCCCAGCATTGACCTCATCATTCTATTTTTAACCAATATTTTCCCTGTTTCCTTATCTAAAAAGAGGCTCTTACCCACTTCCTTTACTTCCTTCATTTCGATTTCCTCCCAAATAACCGACTCCTTCATCAAAATCTTAACTACGTTCTTTATCTGAAATGCTTTGTAATAATTCTTTAGATTAGGTATTCCTAGACCACCTTCTTTTTGGGATAAATACCACATTTTCTTTAAAATTCTAGGTCTACGTCCTCCGTTACAATAATTATCAAATAGTTTTTGAAATTACTCAATATCTTTTTCCGTCATTTGAATTGGTAAGGCATCGAATAGAAAATTTAGTTTTGGTAGTAACATCATTTTAGTCAATGCTATTCTGCCAAACCAAGACAACTTCAGTTTTTGATATTGTAAGATTTTAGCCTTGAGTTCCTTCTTTTGTTTATCATAATTTAATCTTTTCAAGTCCTCTAATTTATCAGAAATATTTATCCCTAGATATTTCAAGTTCGTTTTAATCTGCAATTTAAATTCATCTCTAATTTTCCTTTGCTCTTCCTTTTCAATATTGCTTAAGATTAATTCAGATTTTTCCCAATTTACCTTCAAGCCTGTAATTTGTTCAAAGTCCTTTAAATGTTTTTGGATCCTTTCCATAGTTCTTCTAGGCTGTTTCATAATTAGCAAAGTATCGTCTGCGTATAAACTAATTTTATTTTCCATTATTCCTTCTATACTTTTGTCCTCCCTTATTGTATTAGCTAATATTTCCATTGCCATTATGAATAGTATTGGAGATAGGGGGCACCCTTGCCTTGTTCCTGCCTCTAATCTCAGCTCCTCCGTAAGACCATCATTCACCCTAATTTTAGCATATCCTTGTTGGTATAATTGTTCTATTGTTTTTATAAACCTATTACCAAATCCATAACTCTTGATTATCTCGCTAATTGTTACCCATTATAGAGAATCAAATGCTTTGAAGATATCTAATGATAATAAATCTACTTTCTCTTTATTTTGTTTTGCCACGTCTATTAAATCTAATACTCGCCTTACTAGGTCTGCCATATGTCTCCCTTTCACGAATCCGGCCTGATCTTTATTTATATATTTATCCATAAAACTATTTAATCTATTTGCCAATATTGCCGTAAAGATCTTAGCATCTTGGTTTATCAGGGAGATAGGTCTGTATGATTCTACTTTTTCTAGGTCCTTTCCCGGTTTTGGTAATAAGACAATTATAGTTCTGTACCATGATATAGGTATCTGTTCCCCATTAAGAATACCATTATACAATTTTAACAATTTCGGAGTTACTATGTCCTTGAACTCTTTATAAAATTCAGCAGGTAATCGATCTTCTCCGGGTGATTTGTCTGTTTTCAATTTGTTTATTACTTTTTTATCTCTTTTTCAGTTATTAATTCTTCCATTCTTTGTTTATGCTCCTGACTTATTTTATTTTTAGTTTGCATTTCCAATCTATCTTTTAATTTATCTATATTTATCTTCTTTTTAGAGTATAGATCTTGGTAAAATTCTCTGACCACTTTACATTTATCTTTAGTCTTATTATGTCTTGTGCCTTCCTTGTCTACCAAAATCCCTATTTCCCTTCTACTTCTTTTTTCCATTTCCATTTCAAAGCCCGGGCTCATTAAACAAGATCTCCAGCTGAGTTTAATCTTTAGTACTCCATTCATGCACTTACATGCAGCTGTTTTCGTGCCAAACAACTTCTTGCCAGCTCCAAAGCTTCTCTCGCAGTCTCGCTGATCCCGTTCTCGGCTCCTCGGCAGAAAAGCCACGACTGCCGTCGCAGGCTTCACTCACAAAGGAAAATCTCCTGAACTTCGACCATCCGACTTCAAAAGTTCCCAAAATTTTCCAAAAAGACAAGCAAGATTCTTATCTACAGAAGTTGCCACTTTAAAAGTTTCCCATTTCACTCCAACACATTGATTACCACTTTGTTAAGCGCGAGCATCTGAATCAAGATGTTACTCGTCGGCCATCTTAGCCAAGCCCCTGGACTCTGATTCTTATTCAGAATCCTATCTCTCAGGAGATAGGCTCTAGCTGAACTTACGATGCAAAACTATTTTTCTATTTTCTGGACCTTTATTGTTTCTGTCTAATAAAATTTCAAAAAGAATATCTTTTTGTAACTCATTCTTAAGAACTCCCAAACATACAACTGGGACATGTAAGGGGTGGAATTGCACATACGCACGCACTGAGCAAATGTCTCAGCAATGTGGAGGGAGGAAACTAGCTCCAGGAATTGCAGCAGCTTTGCAACAAGGAAGGAGCCATTTCCCAGATGAAGAGTGAAGGTATGCCGATACCCACACACACCCTCCTTAGCAATTCAGGGCCACAGCACCTACCCCAACTTAGAAGGGATACAATGGGCCCTGTTCTAACAGGAAAACATGTCCAGCAAGGAGTGGCCTTCCTTATCTACACATGGACATTAAATTGCCACAGGAGCAAGCAGAGAACTACCCTTTGTACTCTCAGCTGCTCAGGAGAGTACTTGCCCATCACTCCTCTAGAGGAGACCCCTTCACTAGGCCATGCTCGGAAGAGCAAATTAATCGGGAGGCCGGGTCTCTGCGTGCATTCCATGCTCTACCCACGGCAAAGACCAGATCTCGGCATCCCCAACAATTGCAAGTAGATAAATAGATACCACTTTGGTGGGAAAGTAACAGTCTACTGTGTGCTCTGGTGACATAACCACAGCAATGTCTGCAGATTTTAACCAGTCTTATGGCTGTAAACAGAGATGAGTACCGCCCCCTAGAGTCAGACACCACTGGCTTTCGAGCAAGGGAGGCCTTTACCTGTATCAGGTGTTTGAGCATCCTGTTATTTAAGCTTATCCTCATGCGATATCATGACACCTGGATTCTGTCATGGCATATTATGAAGAAGTTTGGTCTGGGATAAAAGACAAAAACTAAAGCTTTTGCTGGCTTATGCATCTTTGAATCCAGGCCATAGCCTTTACATTGATGCTCTCCTTTCTGCCACATCATTTTATTCCAAATATATCAGTGTACCTTAAAGAAAAGTTAGGTTTCCCTCAAGAATTTGAATCCCGCCTGCCAATGAAAAATGAAGGGTCCTTCCAATGATAAATTAAGATGTGCAGACATAACACTGCCCCATGGAAGTGAATGCCTGCATAGACTATTTGTCTCATTCATGTGAAGGAACCCTACTCTTATATTTAACCATGCACACTGCCAAAGGTTTGCCTGCAGGGTAAGTTTTAGTTTTCCAGAGCAGCAGGACAAAATTCTGACCTTTCACAAATTTTAATTGGGAGGGTAGCAGATAAGAGGGTGGGGGCTAAGAAAGGTGATAGAGAGTATTACTATTACATTTACCTTGAAGTCTATCAAGCGTTCCTTGTTTGTTTGTTTTTTAAGTCATTGATTTAATGGTTAAAATTTGGTGGTCACAGCATCACTAATTTAAGATCCAGAAAAGAGGATTGGCAAGGGTAGAGAGAAAAGATGAAAAGAGTTGAATGGCAAACTCCCTGCATTGCTTTTTAAAGAAAGAACCAAAGATGACGGTATTCATTACCCTTTGAAAATCCTTTACACCCTCCTTACTGGTGACTGCCTTATGAAGCCAATTGGGACATTTTCTTGGCACCTTAAAAAGAGGTGAGGGGGTGGATCAAAACTAAGGAGAGTACTAAACTCTGTAGATTGCTGCTGGTGCTTTCCCATCCTGTCTGCAGCATTTAGCCTATGATCTGTCCTTGTCATTTGCATTATCTCATTGTAGGAATTGGGTCTTCGCAGCAAAGTGGGAATGAACAAATGGTATATTTGACCCAGACGAGGATTGGATCAGGCACAGAGCCAGATGGGGGAGCCTCTGCACATCCGTAATGCATACCACTACAATATAATGTGCCTGACTATACTCATTAAATCATAAACAAAATCTAGGATTTCAGGATACAAATGGCCCCCTTTGTCTATTTCCAAATGGGCTGCCCTCACACCAGTTCCTTGACTGCCGTTTCCTTTTCCTTTCCCAGTTCCACAGCATTATTTTAGTTGGCAATCACAACCATACATTTTTTCTACATATGGTTGCACCATGCATTTATACAAGGGCAATATGTTATATGTTTTTTTAACTACTCTTCCAATTAGGAAAAAGTGTTGTGATTTCACCCTGCTTTGCTCACTTGACAACTGCCCAGTCAAATCCTAGTGTTCTCCATGAATAATCCACTGCTCCTCTTGGCCAGGCTGGCCTGGAGGGGGAAGAGCAGTGGTGCGGTGCAGCAATGCTTAAAACGCCGATGCCACCCTCCCCCACCAACAGACTCCCCTCGGCCAGTTTGGCCTGGAGGGGAGAGAACAGCTGCATCTCAGCAGGGCTTAAAACGCTGATGCTGCCCTCCACCACCACTGGGCTCCCCTCGGCTAACCCAGCCTGGAGGTGAGAGAACAACTGTGTGGCTCACCAGGGCTTAAAATGCCGACAATGCCCTCCACCACCACCGGACTCCACTTGGCCGTCCTGACCTGGCTGGGGGAGAGCAGTGGTGCAGTGCAGCAGTGCTTAAAACACTGATGACACCCTCCACCACCATACTCCCCTTGGCCGGGCCAGTCTGGAGGGGAGAAAACAGCTGTGTGACTCGGCAGGGCTCAAAAACTCCACCCCTTGGCCGGCCTGGCTTGGAGGGTAATAGACAAAGTTGTTTGGGCTGAGTTTGTAATGTATTTTTGAGTTTTGCTTTTGAAATGTTTTGGTAGTTACTTTATAATTGTAATTGTGATATTTTGTAACTGTGATATTGTAATTGTATTTACTGTAACTGTGATATTTTGCTTCTATGTTATCCGCCCAGAGTCGCATTGTGAGTGGGGCAGCATACAAGTCAAATAATTGAATTGAATTGATTTGCTTAGCCTTCACAAAAACCACTAAGGATTTGGGAACAGATTAAGATTTAATAGGACTGCATCCACTCCAAAGAAATTCAGAATAGTTGATAGTAATCTCCCCAAAAGATCAATAATCCCCTCTACTTTGCTGATTCAGTTAGCCTTCTATCCACAAACAGCAGAAATAACATGGAGAGCCAGTGAGCTCAAACAAGCTACAAATGATCCAACATGTCCATAAAGGCATATTGATTTTCTGCCCATATGCATTTATGGACAAGTGTGCTTTGTGTATAAAAAAATATTCTTCAAGAGTTACACTCAGAATGTTTTATCCTTCTGCAATAAGGTTCACTCCTTTTCCCCATCCAAGCACATATATCCTAATATCACAACCTATGGTACAATTGAAATTGCATGCCTTATTGCCAGTTTATGTTTTGGGAAAATTAAGAATCTTGCATTTTGCTACACTGGGTATAAATGGGAGAGACTTTTGTGGGCTAAGGTGAATAACTATCTTGCACCACTAACCAATTAGTAAAGTTATTCCTGCCTCTGGAATTCAAAAGAAATTCCTCCACCTTTCTTCTGTTTTGTTTTCATGTCTATCCTAATCACCCATTTCTGACCTCCTAGCATATGGGTGCATGCATAGGTCTGTAAGCCCAGATGGACTGAGATGTCATTTTTTATTATTCTGAAGTAACCAAACAAGTATCCTTCTAGAGCCATGATGGTGAATCTTGGCACTCCAGGTGTTCTTGGACTTCAGTTTCCAGAAGCCCAAGTCAGCACTCCTGCTGATCAGGGTTTCTGGGAAATGACGTTCAAGGACAGCTGGAGTAACAAGGTTTGCCAACCCTGTTCTAGAGTGATTTTTCCATATTAAGTGCTGGGTGGATGCTGAGACCTGAAACTATTCTTCTCAAACTCTCTGTGCCACTGCTGTTTAACTCAAAAGGAATTACCAAAAATCCACAACAATGTTTGTTGTCACCGTAACTACTTTAAAGCTTGTTGTTTTCATTGAGAACTTCTTTGGAGCAGGCATAGTCTTTACCTTCTCCAAATGTTGAAAATGAGGAATAAACAGTGTTGAAATCTTGGTTGCCCCCCCCCTCCCCAAGCTTCTGCATGCTTATTTCAGGTATTCTAAAAGGAATCTCAACATCTGAAAAATGTTTTAACTTTCATAATGATAATTGCTTTAAGGCATATTTTTATTTCTGTGTTTCAGTACCAGATAAAATGTCATTTAAGACATGATCCCACACAAACCTCCTTCTCTTTTCTCCTCTCACTTACAATTTCACACATTTACACTACAGTTGTCAATAAAATACTGTCTAAAGTGGAACTGAAGATGAAAGTGGGGCTGTTCTTCAGGAGATACTTCTTCTTCTGACATGTCCAATTCCGAATATTGGTGATCATCATGGTGATCAGCCATGAATACTGTCCAATAGATACAATGCAGTGACCTTTCATCTGCCTTCCACATTGCAGCATGACACCCATTCCACTGATTCAGCTTCGCAAGTCACTTTCTGGTCCTCCTCAGCCACAGGCCATTGTTGCTGAAGCTGCTACCCTCCATCAAGATGGATTCAAGTGGAATTTAATCCACTTGGGGATCATCATCGTTCCCTGTGGACTTTACCAAGGTTGCTAGTCCTCAGGGCTGTCAGGTTAGTTAAATGCCACTTGGTACTGAGTCGCTGGCATTATGGTCTACTCCAGTGATGGCAAACCTATGGCACACATCCAGATGTGGCATTCCCAGCCCTCTCTGTTGGCACACATGCTGTTACCCCAGCACAGAGTTTGCCCACCCCTCTGCCCTGCAGCCCAATGGGAGCACTTCCTCCCACCCTCCAGCGTGGAGATTACCCCACCCCTATGCCCAGAAACCCAAAGGGAGTGCTTCCTCCCTCTCCCAGCACAATGTTTACCCCACCCCTCTGTTTGGGCACTCAGTCTCTAAAAAATTCACCATCACTGGTCTACTCTATTATCATAGCAGGACAACCTGGCTATACTCTATCAGGATATAAATCTGGTGTTGAATATGAAGAATCTAAGATGTAAAAGAAAGGCTACTGATAAGATAAAGATAATTTTTCAACCATCTTTCTTTTATATGCTACCAAATTTACGAGAGCTGGAGAATTTTGTTCAGTGCTCCTTTTTAACTGGAGTGACCTAGTTTGTACTTTTTAAAAATGTATAATCAGTATGCAATTATCTTTTTGATTATGTGCTTCTTCAGATCGTGCAAGATAATTCTCTGCTTTTTTTAAAAAGTGTACTACTTGTAGGCAAATTTAAATATTGGCACCAATGAAGAGTAGTGTCAGGATCGGGGGGTTAGCACACACTGCCCAAATTCACCGCTTTTCCCCAGTCCTTTCCAAATTGTGTGGCCCAGGCCTAGGTGCTCCGCTCCCATGCGTTTTACTGCCGGCGTGGACCTCAGGCCCAGTATGCTAGTGTCTATTGGGAAGATGGCTCTGCCCGCTTCCTAGCAGGGCTGGTGGTAGCTAATAACGTGGCAAAGTAAAAGTCCCATTTATATGTGCCATCTCCCATACAACCATGCTATACACACAGAGGGAACGGCCCTGGGAAAATAAGGTGGCTTTGAAATGTAACTTTTACCTCAAAGGTGGAATTCCGCTGATAAGTTTTCCCAGGCTGTGGAAGTGAAAGTAACTCCCTCTGGATCACAGGATCAAACCCATATCTTTAATTTAATGTCCCTTTTGAGCCTTTTTGCTCTCCAAGGTTATGTTGATGTTAGAATGTAGCCTTATTCCCAGCTTGTACCTGTTATCAATACTCCAGTGAAACTCCCATTCTTCTGTAGCAAAGACGCAACTCCAGAACTGTCTTTTTGGAGTTTTATTAAAACTTAATTTTCATCCATAATATAAAGGATAAACATGCACAGAACTCATCTATTCTAACCTAACTTAGATTCTAAGAAAATAATAAAAGAGAGTGAAGCTATTATCATAGCTGTTGGATCGCAGGCATTTAGCCCTCATTCGAGACTTATGATCCCATACCCTCAATAGAGAGAATGTGTAACAAGGGCTCCTGCTAACTTGGGGAAAGAACCCTCTCAATCACTAAAAAGTGTGTTCTTTTATACCTTTTTGCCCACTCCTCACAACTTCCATTAGAATGTGAAAGATGTAAGATGTTTGATTGTTTTGACTATTTTCCTGATTATTGAGATACTCGGGTGTTATTGTGTTGCAATGTGCCCATTGCTGGGATTCCCCTTTTGAGTGACATCCCATTCCTTAATCACATGCTAATGAGTGAAATGTGATGTGAGTGTGTATTGGAATGTTACTGATGTACTTGCCTCTCTATTTGAGAATTATTCTTTCTCAACCTTGAAGAGAATATTGAAACTACTGTGGAACTTAAGTGAATATAGAGTAATTTTAAAAATAGTAAAGACCCCCTAAGATTTTCATGACAAGTAGGGCCAACATGCAGCTCTAGGTTCCACAAAATACAATAAATTGTCTCATGTTAAAAACCAGAATGGGAGATAAAAGTAAAAAGGGATAAATTAAAAGAAAATAGGTTTTGGAGTATTTGGAAGCCGTTTGTGGATCATTCTCTTATGGCAAGGGACAGTTTTGGACCTGTACCATCTCAAAGTGGTTTTTGGAGATGATATAGATACTAAACTCTCCGGGCATTGTAAATATTCACTGGGTGTTGTGTAATTTTGTAAAGAAATAAAAAACAGTTGTAGCACTGAAAGCTTTTATGATTGTTATGGTTATAGTACTAACCTATAATGTGGGTACTTGATATTGTGGTTTTTATTGTAAATAACTAGCTTAATTACTATTAAGTGCTATTTTCTATGAGTTTGATGTAATATTGTATTGTATTGTTATTGTTTTTTTTCTTTTCTGTATGTTTGTTAGTTGTATTTTTTTGCTTTTTTGAAATAAATAATATATATATATATATATATATAAAATAATAATAATAATAATTAAATAAATAAAAAACCAGATAATTTGCTAAAGCAATTGCTCATAAAGATGCCAGGAAATGAAATATCCAGATGCCTGGAAATGAAATATCCAGGGTATATTGTTACAACTATCCCTGTTGTCATGCAAAGTGCTTGAATGTGGTTTGGTCCTCAGTGGTCAATGAAAAAGCACTGGCTTTACAAAAGTCCTACTCTTGGTGGATAGCAAACTGCCAGAACCCATCTGTTGGGTTGAAGCCTCCTTGTTGGGGGTGGACATGGGGGGGCAGCACAACGAGCCCTGCCCTTCCAGACTTCCCACTATTCCACTGATGGTGAAGCTACTCATATTATATGGTATGATCCTGGGAGTGGCAGTGTAGTAGTTCTATAGCCTGCCCCCACAGGGCTCATACCACATGTAGAAAGCTACCACTGCTCAAGTGACAATTCTGGCTGCAGTGAGCACCACCTCTCTCCCTTCAAAAAGAATGAAACAGCAGCAGTGTGTCAGAGAGGGAAGGGATGGAAGCAGCCTCCATTGCTGCACAACTTTTATTTTCAAAGTATGCCTGTATGAAGCCACTTCTTGTATTCAGTTTAATGTCAAACTGTGAGGGCTGATTGAGCCAGTCATCATGAGAAGAACAGCTTAGAAAATCAAGGTGTCTCTTACTTGAGAAGTGGGAAGGCTCCATACACCCTGGAAGTGAGGGGTGAAAAGAAAGTTCCCATGAAAACTGGATAAGCTGCATGAATTTTGGGAGAGGAAAATCAGTGTCATTGGCATCATCATTACTGTCTTAGAACTGGAAGTGACCCTTTGGGTAATTGAATCCAGTCCCTGTCAAGGAGGCACAGTGGGGGATCGAACCCTGAATCTCTGGCTTTGGAGCCAAATACCTAAACAAGATGAACTAATATCATCTCATTTCTTCCCATTCTATCAGCAGTACCTCCAATAATATTTGTAATAGACACTGCATTATGATCTGCCTCCTTCATGTGAGTGCAATGGTGAGTAAAGGTGGGGATAGCTAGAAGGTGACAAAAAAACCTTTTTGACATTGAAAGGAAGAAATGTTAAATTTTTCTGATTTCTAATTATATAATAAGGCTTATGCCACTTTCTGGCACTTCACAACCTCTCTGGCTAGCACAAATGATCATGTCATGATGTGTTTTAGGGCATGTATTCTAGCAAGTCCTGGTAAAGCTGGAGGAATGAAGCATTCTCGACACTGATTCTAGTAATATAAGGCTAACGATAAATAACAATAAGAATGAATCTCTTAACCTCTCATGGAATTAACTCAAAAGAGATTCTCCAACCAAAATAATTATCTCCTAGGGCAGCAATACAAAATTGAATGAAGGGGTCTTCTATACTCCTAAATCTATTAGAGCTGTTCCATTAACAAGAATAGAATGACACTGGGGTTATATGAATGAGGGACTAATCTTTTTGAAGCATTTACTTTTGAAAGGAAATGTTGCAAATGACAGAAATCTCAACAAAAATACAGGCAGCTCATAAAAAGGCTTGTTTGATTTTTAAAGTTTTTTCTTAAGGCATGCTTGATCATGTAAATGCTGAAAGATCTCTTTTATGGCAAGTTGTGCCCTCTATCAAAAGCATATTACTATAAGCACCACTCATGTTTTTGAACAACAACAGTACAGAAGCAATATATAGTATAGAAAGCTGTCAGGAAGAATAACAGTGTCATCTAAATGCTAATCAGCAAATAAGCCTAATCTGGCCGCAGTATTTGCCAGCATACTGTACTGCTGTTCAGTAGAAACCCTCTCTTGAGATCCATGCTTTAGCATCACTTTATTGGTGTAAAATAGTCCTGTAAGTTAGGATCATGAAGCAATTTCTTTCACTCCAAAGGGAGATGCCTTAGGAATAAACAATAGCTTTGTTTCTATACATATTTACTATCTCCTACAGCCTTTCAAAGAACTCAGAACCAAACATTTTACAATTTCAATTTTGGTAATGTTTTAGACCAGTAAAAGAGAGCGAGATAAGTTATACTATCTATTTTATAAAGACATTACACTATGGAAGCTTCTAGTTTCCCAACTAGTCCCCTGTGGTTACTATTTGTACTAAATTATCTGATATAATAGATGCTTCTTCTTTTTTTCTTTTAAACTGTGTTTCTCAGTGAAGACATTGAATCTTTGTGTAATTTTGCTTTAAAAAAGCAAAGCAAAAGAAAATGTTCTAGACTCTTGAGAGGTAGATGCAATCCACTGATACAACTAATAAGAAAACTCCAGCATCTGGGGACTGGTGGGAGGGGTATGAAGAACAAGTTTGGTTATCCCAACCGGGTTTGGATTGGTGTCCCCTGTTGAGCTGAATTCTTTCTTTTCAGCAGCTGGAGCCTGGTCCAAAATACAGCCACTGACAGCAGGTTTGGAGTTACAGGCTAAGTGGGTTGTTTCAGCCACCACTGCTGTGGCAGAGGGAAGGGTGGTAGCAGAGATCAGCATCTGATCGAGTGAGTCCCCTGAGACCAGACCAGAGAACTGGTAGGTCGTTGACTAGTTCTTTCTGGAGAACCTCATGAACAGGGTTTGGGGCCAATTTTGTCAGAAGAGCCAAAGCAGTCATTGAGAAAGCTGGCCCAGGCACCCAGTGAATTGGTTTCCTGGAGGATCTGCTGAAACCTGGGAGTGGCAGGAATTGCAAGGACCACTCAGGCAGTCACAGTTATCACTGCTAGCTATCTACAGGCAATCCAGGAGCTGGAGTTAAGAATAACTGGCAAATTCACTCTGCTGGAAAACTCTCCCACAGGGGCTTTGGCTTTATTCTGTGATTTCTCATGTCTGCTGGGTTCTCCCTTCTCCATTCCTCCCATGCCATCTTCTCCTTTGTCTCAGATTCTCTCACTTCAACATCATGCTTTCTTCCTTCTCTCAGTCCCTTGGTGACCTTCTCCTTCATGGTGTCTGTCTCTGCATATCCCTCTTCACCTCACTTGACTGTCTCTTACCTATATTTTCAGGGTTGAATAGGAAAGCTTTTCTTCTTCTTTCTTGCTCTCCTTTAAAAAAAAAAAAAAGTTCAGAACTGCAGAGTTGAAAGTGACCCTATGGATCATTGAGTCCAGCCCCAGTCGAAGAAACACAATGAGGAACTGAACTCCAAACCTCTAGTTCAATGACCAAACACCTAAACCACATCTCCTTACTTTCTCTTTTTATTGTTCTCCCAGCAACCCTTTTTACTATTTTCCTGCTGGAAAAGGCAAATAACAATTTTCCATGGTGATTCTAGGCCAACGTTTTCCTTGGTGATCCTAGACCAGTAATGGCCAACTTTGGTACTCCAGATGTTCTTGAATTTCAATTCCCAGAAGCCCTGATCAGCAGGTATGTTGACTCAGGCTTCTGGGAATTGAAATCCAAGAACACCTGGAGTGCCAATGTTGGCCATCACTGTCATAGACTGTTTATATCTAGCAGTAACTGTTTCTGCAGCATCAGTATCTCAGACATGCATAATTTTGCATTAACTTACAAAGAGTCACATTTGCTGTTTTGTCCCCCATTCATTCTGTCTAAATTCTCCATTAGCACTGTTCAGGAATTCCTCAACACAATATAACAAAAATACCAGGAGGATTACAGTATCCCTCATCAGTTTTCTCACATTAAAAGAGATGGTCTGAAGTAAAAAGCTCCCCTATTTGCAAAGGCCTCTTCATATGATTCAGTTCACAAATTTTCCAAGGTCTCAGAACATCATCCCATCACTGTTCAGTTATGTGTGGCTTCAGCATGCCAATAATTTCAGCCTTTCTAAAGGTAACTTCTCAAGTTCTGCCTGTAAGTCTTTGAAACAGGAGAGGAGATGAGAATTCTCTAAACACTATTGTTTGCTTAGTCAGATGGGTGGTGTATAAATGTAATGAAATAAATGAATGAATCAAATAAATAGTCAAGAGTTTCATTTTCTAGAAAGTGCTATCCATCCTTTCTTTGGTCATGCCACAGTATCATGCTTTCAGCTACAGGGTGGACTCATCATGTGTCATATGTATGGGTGCAAAACATTTCATTAACCTAACAGATTTCTCAATTTAAATTTAAAACATTTTCTCATTTTACTAAAACTGAACATGAAAACTTGGCGAACATTAAATTGTGGTTTTGAAACTTTGGAACTTTTGGCAGATAAATGACTTACAGTGACAAATTTAATTGTAATCATGCTCATAGAAATGATCTGGAAGAACTTATTCCTAAAGGGTTAAAACTAATAATAAAAAGGGAAAAGAGTAAAGACCTAATGGCCTTGAGGTATTAAAACTGTATCCAGATGAGAGCACTGGAAGGAGATCACCTTATCTCCCTTCTATCCTTTGGAATTTTATTCCAGCTGGGGACAGATTGACAAAGGACACATGCACTAGGAAGAACTAACCTTTAGGTGGGCTGTATATGGGAAGAAATTAGCCCTGTGACCCTAGCATGCCAAATTTATTATTTATTTATTAGTTCAAATTTATATTGCCACCCACTTGCCGTAGCGACTCAGGGTGGCTTACAAACAATACATTATATTACAATACAATATGTTGATGGGGGCTCAGAGGGAGGGGTGGTGAAGTCTTCAACAAATGGGATCAAATTCCCATTGACTGGTGTAAGAAAAATCAAGAGATGGGGTGAGGAGTATAACCATCCTGAGGAACAGCATAGTGGTTGATTAGAGTTTGGTTTTCCTGTGCAGATTGCCAAATAGGTGAGGTCGGCTGTCTGACCCAGGCTGTGGAGAAGCTTCCCATATGGGTTACACTGTGCAGGAAAGAGTAGTTTTGCTAGTTCTTAGGTGAAAGGTTGGCATGCTAACCAGCCACAAGGCAGTTCAAGGTTGCACTTTATGGCTCTTTTGAGTTGGGCTGAATTTTATGTGGGCTGAAAAGTCTGTTACAACTTTTACTTTCTTGCAGTTTGGCAGTTTTACTTCCCACACCTGAGTCTCTGTGTGGGTGAAAGTCTTTTTTCTTGTGGTTGTATGTGCATCACCCTTTCAATCCTTGTTTTTTCCCATCATGTATTGCTTTTATTTCTAATCAATAAAGCTTTTCTTCAAGCCAATAAAAAATTTCTTCAAGTTGACAGGTTTGCTGGGTGCTCTGTGGTGCTAATTCCAGTTCTTGGTTCTCGGTCAATAATATCTCAGAAACTCTCCAGGACAATAGCCAGATGGAGGCTCACTACTTCCCTACTAGATCCTAGCCCATCCTGCTTAGTTAAAACTGCCAGTGATGGTATTTCAGGATGGGTAAGAGGATTGTTAACATCTCACTTTGGGAGGGTTGTCAACATCTCACTTAGCCAGCCCAAAATGCTGATTATTTCGATTATATTTCTCTGATTCTTGCTAGCCTGCATTGGCTCCACATTATATTCCATTGCAAGTTCAAGCTGCTGATGCTATCATACAAAGCCCTTAATCATTTAGAACCATGTTATCTGTAGGAGCACATCTTCTTAAGAAATTGTACCTGGTACACTTAGGTCCTCAAATTACATATAATCACACATAGAGAAATAAAAGAGGAGGGACACTGGATCAAAATTTATTATGGCTTCTCTATTATGGAAGAAATTGCCAGTAGAAATTAGATCTACTTCTGCTTTATCATCCTTTCAAAAACAACTGGAGACATTCCAGTTTCCACATGCTTTTTCCTTGCTGTGAACTGACTTTTATAAATGCAGAAATTCTTCAGTAAGCTGTGACGTACGTCGTATGGTAATGTGTTTGAGTTAAGGATGCCATCTAGTTAGGTATTTTAATTTTTATGTTGCAACATGCTATGATGTGATATGTGTTAATTGATATTGATTTTTTATTATAATCCATGTATATGTCTCTTTTTATATGTTGTTGTGAGATGCCCAGAATGGTGCTTGCTTCACAGCCTCTCTGGAAATTAAACTGTTAACAAATCAAATAAATAAATTGGGCAGATCATAAATCAAATAAATAAACAAGCCCATCAAGAGTTTTTGAATTGTGTTCCTGTCTTCTGATCCAGGAGCAGGTTACAGCTGTGGCTGGGAGGGCCTTTGGACAAGTGTGTGTTATTAATCAATTGCACCCACTCCTGGACCAGGAGGCCTTGCTCATGGTCACCCATGCCCTGGTCACCTCCCGTTTGGACTATTGTAATGTGCTCTACATGGGGATGCCCTTGATGACTACCTGGAGACTGCGGTTGGTCCAGAATGTAGCGGCCCATGTGGTGGTGGGGTAAGGTTATTTCACTAGGTGCGATTAAAGGTGCTGGTTATCACCTTTAAAGCCCTTCATGGTAGCGGACCAGGATATCTAAGGGACCGCATTGTCCCTAGGATATCGACCCACCCCACGAGAGCAAACCGAGAGGGCACCCTCCATTTACCATCCATTGGGGAGGCATGCCTCTCCAGCATGAGGAAAAGGGCCTTGTCGGTCATAGCTGCCACACTATGGAACCTTCTCCTGGTAGAATTATGCCTCCAGGCCCAGTTGCTACTGTTTAGGAGAAAACTGAAAACATGGTTAGCGAAGCGGGACTGGGGGCCGGGATTGTCAACAAGCTCCTGTTTTTAGCTCGTTTGAGGTCCCCTCCCCTTGTAATTGGTTTTTAATTATTTTAATGATTTAAAGATTATATTGTTTTTAATGTTATGTTGTATTTATATCTGTTTTAAGATATCAATAAGGCACAGCGGGGTGGGGGGTGGGGTGGGGAGGCAGCATTGTTATGTTGAAAAGGATTTTAAATTTTTAATATTGTTTTTTAATTGTTGCTGAGCTGCCAGTGAGGTGTTCGCTGGACTCTGTACACTGCCGAGAGTCTATTGATTGGGGCGGTATATAGATCTACTTTAAATAAATAAATAAATAAATAAGCTATTCCATCCAATTTTGTTTCTTCTACAAATTTGATAAGTATTCCCTGCACTCCTTCCTCCACGTCATTACTAAAAATGTTGAAGATCAGCAGGAAGACTAATTCTTGTGATGCTCCACATGTTACCTCATCCCAGTTTGAGAAGGAACCATTGATAAGCACTCTCTGAGTATAAGATTCTGTAACAAACTGTGCATTCACCTGACATGTGTGCTATCCCAGCCATACCTAGTTAGCTTGCTAATCAGAATATTAAGGGACACTTTGTCAAAGGCTTTACTGAAGTCAAAATACATTACATCTACAACATTTCCAACTTCTACCAAGGAAGATAACTGCTTAGGTCCCCTTTTGATATGCAGAGTCAACAGTACTGGAACTGGTTCAACATAACTACTATCCTACACTTCTGAAGGGATGTTGTTGTTGTTTTTTTTTTTTTTGAGAAGATAAGATTGTACAAGCTTCAACATAATATGGACTCTCATCTTAATGGAATACATAAGTAACTGGCCATCATATATTGCTGTATTGAACATTCACTTCAGGCAGATGCAACTGTCTACCTAGATTGGAGATAGTGAAAGAAGACAAATTATTTTTCAGTTAAGTGCACATACAGTACCCAAACTCCTATTGTCACAGAACAGACATTTTTTCATTGAGATATCCCACAGCATAGATAGGAACACATATCTCATTTCATGCCTCAATATTAAGAGGCATAGTCAGCTCAGATAAAATTTGAATGTGCATCAGACATTTATGCTGTTTGCTTTTTATCTCTGATTTATAAATGAGACTTTAATTTTAAAGAGTTATTCATCATAATCAGACAAGTTAATTAAAAAAAAAAGTCAAGGGAGCAGATGCCTTATGGAGTGCCAAGATGGTTTCTCTGCTTTCATAAAATCTCATACATTTCTGTCTTCTGCTGCTGGGCTTTCAAATGAAGTTTGGTGTGGGCTATTTTTAAAAAATAAAATATGCATTGTATGAAGTGACACACTGTTACTAAAAAGAAGGTTGACTTATAACTTAATGGTGCTCATCCACAGCGTATAAATTTTTAAACATTGCCTAAACTGTAAACAAATTGTAGGAATCTTTTCATGGGGGGGGGGGATCATATCAGAAAAAAGCATTTTTAATGCTAAATCTATGCTGAAATATATTCAGTTCTTTATACTGTTGAGTCTTATTGTTGTGTTTAATTACAATGCTACAGTATTTAATAAATCATGAGTAGATTTCACATTCATGCTAACAATTCATCAAAAATTTATTTACCTCTTGAACATACTCAAATCTTGTAATATTTAACATACAATTAGACTGGAGGAAAATTGTCCCAATTCTGTGACAAGAAATGCTAATAAAAAACTGGAGGAAAAATAGTATTCATTATAGAGTAGGATTTAAACCATTTGTAACTCTCACGTTAAATAATAGAGGAAGAAAAAACATCTCAACTGCTTTAACACTTCTTTACAGATAAAACTAGGTATCAAAAGTGTTTGAGGGTGTAATATTCTCTTGAACATGGAGTGTTATATCATTTGTTTACTGCATGATGAAGTTGTGGCTTTGGACCAAAAAACTACACACCTGCCTTAAGGAAACTACTAGTTTTACTAGTGTTATGCAGAGACTATGATACCCAGTGTGATGTAATGGATAGAGTGGTAGGCAAGGGCTCAGAAGGCCTGGGGTTGAATCCCTATTCAGCAATAGAAACTCAGTGGGGGTGAGGGGTGGAGTGGAACTGTAAAATCACTCCTTAAATATTTCACTTAACTTGAAAGCCTTATTAGTGTCACTATAGGTCAGTGGTGGTGAATCTATGGCATGTGTGCCAGAGGTGGCACATAGAGGCCTTTATGTGGGCATGTGTGCTCTTGCAGGCAAGCCCTGCCCCGCCCTGCCCCACCCCCAGAACCAATGGCAGTGCTGCTTCCCCACTCACCCCTCTCCTTCCACCAATGGGGAGGCAAGAGTAGAGGCTGAAATCCTGCAAGAGGGGAGGTGGAGGATGAGGTGGCACAAGCTGGAAGAGTTAGTCAGGCACATGGGGGATTGAGCGGTGTGCATGCACACACACACCCATGTGTGTGTGGGCACACTCATTGCCTGCACATGTAGCACCTTCTCCTCCTTGGGCACTCAGTTTCTAAAAGGTTTGCCATCACTGCTATAGGGTGTTCCTGGCTTAATGGCACATAGCAACAACATGCAAGGACTTCCTGGAGACTGAATTTAAAAAGTGAAGGAATGCTTTACAGCTTCTCTGGGAACTATACTGCTAGTGCTTCATTAGGATGCCTGAAATTTACTCTTAGAGTCATCTTGGGAAAACTCAGAATGTTGTTACCGGGAAAATAAAAATAAAAAAATTAGAAAGAGATTGCTATGTGATCCTAGCAAATGTTCTGTTGCTTTTGAGGTCTGTAATTTTAATGTGTATTATAACAGTGTATTATGTATATTATAACACTTGAGCAGTGTCTCAAGTGGCTAAGACACTGACTGGGAGGTGGAAGGTCAGCAGTTTGATTCCCGAGTACTGCAGGATGGTATGAACCCCTGTCTTTGTCCCAGCTCCTGCCAACCTAGCAGTTTGAAAGCAAGAAATTGCAAGTAGATAAATAGGGACTACTTCGGTGGGAAGATAACAGTGTTCCGTGTGCTCTGGTGTCTAGTCATGCCTGCCACCTGACTACGGAAACGTCTGCAGAAGCAGACAGTGCTGGCTCTTTGGCTTTGAAACAGAGATGAGCACTGAACCCTAGAGTCAGATATGACTGGCTTTCGAGCAAGGGAAACTTTTGCTTTTACCTTTATAACAGGTTGAATGTCCAAAAGGCTTCTTCCCTTTCAAAATATCAGAAAGCTCAAGCTATAATCAGGATTTTTGTCTTCTTAATATTCAACTGCAGTCCTACTTTGGCACTTCCTTCTTTTACTTTCATTAAACATTGCTTCAAAGTATTCCTTATAGTCAATTTTTAAAATGTCTTAAGATACAGTAATATTAAAGGTATATATGCAGATACACAAGACTGAGTCTATAGTATAGGCATGTTAATTATATCATTGAAAAAAAAACTCAACTCCTCAGCAGAGTCCCCTCACTTTATAGATGTTTTGGTATTATGCTTTATGTCTCTCTTCCTTGTTCCTTGGGAGCAGGTTTACAGTCAACCAACATTTTTTCCTCAGTGTGCTTTTTATCTTACAAAAATATATACTCATTAGCCCTGAGTATCTACATGAGTTATTGGCAAAGATTGCCTTTTCTATATGGAATCTCATAGACTTGACAGAACCCACTGAAATCAGCCCTAGGGATCAGAGACTCTGACATGGTTTATTTTGAATATCATTAACTATTTGGTAGGCAGTCAGATCCAGTTAATTTCTGGAATTGTTACTAAATACATACTGGAAAATTTTAAAGTATATATGCCAATATCAATAGATGGTGATATTGTATAAAATATGCACAGTACCATTCATAGCATTCAGCTACGACAGATTTACAAACAAATTTGTGGTTTAACTCTTATTTTGAGTAGAGCATTTGGCTAAGAGAAACACAAGTTGCATTTTCAACAGAAGTCATCCCCCCCCCTTAACCCTCTTTTAACTATTAAACCAGTATAAATACAAACCATTTTCAAAGTTTGATATCGTGTCCCTCCTGATGTTGCTGGACTCAAATTTACACCAGTTTCAGCCAGCAAAGGCAGTGGTAAGAGATGAAAGTAAATTGAGTTCAATGCCTAAAGTTCCACACATTATCCCTGCTCTCACATAGGAAAAATAGGAAGAGGACCACACCAATTGACTTCTGTCATCTTGTATTCCAGGAAATAGGTATTATTTTTGAAACTGGTGAAATGAGTATGAGGTAGCAAACAAGTACACAGCCCCTTTCTGTGTTTGGTGAACATCCAAAGTCCATGTGCAGAAATGCACGAAAAAGGGATGCATAGATATTACATAAGTCCCTGCCCTAGGAAAGATCTTGTCTGCTTTTCCTTGTGGGGCAAAAAGTAATGTTAGTTTAAGACATTGCATGCAGCTTTATAACTTTTTTGTACTTTATTGAAATGGGGGTCCTTATGTGGTACATATTGGCAGTTATCTAGTCCTTCGTTAGTACAATCACAGTGAATACCCTTTTAACTATCAGGTGCAGTTGATAGGGGTAGAAGCCAATAGGAAATCATATTTCTATGTATTCTAACTGTGGGGAATAATTTTCTTTTCAATCACTTTGAGGACAGAGACGAGCATACAAAGTTATATAGATATAAAGTTGATTTAGAATATATCAATCTAGAGTACTGGTAAAGAAGGATCATATAACCCCAGTGGTGGGCTCTAAAAATTTTTTACTACCACACTGTGGCCGTGGTATAGTGGCCGTGGCCAAGGGGAAAGCCCTGCATTGCACTCGAATTATAAAGGTTTACCTTTCTCGAAAGCCAATTGTATCCGACTCTAGGGTGCAGTGCTCATCTCTGTTTCAAAGCCGAAGAGCCAGTGCTGTCTGCTTCTGCAGATGTTTCCGTAGTCATGTGGCAAGCACAACTAGACACCAGAGCGCACGGAATGCTGTTACCTTCCCACCGAAGTGGTCCCTATTTATCTACTTGCAATTTCTTGCTTTCAAACTGCTAGGTTGGCAGGAGCTGGGACAAAAACGGGAGCTCATTCCATCCTGGGAATCGAACTGCTGACCTTCTGTCTCCAAGCCAGCGTCTTAGCACTACTTTATTTCAAAACCTGGATGGGCGGGGCCAGACAGAATTTCTGCTACTGGTTCTTGTGAACTGGTGCAAACCTGCTGATGCCCACCACTGTATAACCCCATATGAGCCTACTCAGCTTTTAGGATTTGGGGAAAACCTTTGTATGATTCCACCATATTCCCATTCTTGTTTCATGAAGACACAAGAGAAGATCTTCCCAGTGGCTGCTCCTAGGCTTTGGAATGCACTGTTCGAAGAATCTAGATTGTCCCCTCCCTTTTGTCCTTCCGTTGTCATGAAAAGACCTTCTTTTTCATTCAGATTTTAAACACTAATTTGATGTCTAGGAAAAGCTGTATTTATGGAATTTAGATAATTTAATGACTTTCAAAATGTTTTCAAATTGTTTTTAATTTTTTCTTTAATCTTGATTAATGTTTGTTTTTTAATGTAGGTGTCCTTAATCGGATCCCTTGGGCAAGGTGAAAATGGAGGACACATTTCATGGTCCGTCTAGCCAACAGGTGACATGATATCCAAATGGCTAATGGCTAAAAACTTGCAAACAGACTTGGTTTCTCAGGTCCATTTGCATGTACGGAATGTCATCACAGCGATGTCTTCCAGTGTGCAGACTCCTTGCTAAATATTGACTCCAAGATATCCAAGACAAGATAGTGTTTTAAACCTGTTATCATCCTACAATATTAATTGCAAAGCCACCTTGGGTCACCTATGAAAAGAGATGCAAGCAAGCAAGCAAGCAAGTTCATTATAATGTTGATGATTATAAACTTCACCTCCCCACACTGGGATTTTCAATGAGGACTCCTCATATATGCTTATAGCAAATTAAAATATAGTTCCAAGTTATAGCAGGTAGTTTTGCTATTGTTCTCATGTTGCTTAAGAAAGAAATTTGGGAATAGAAAGGTGGAGCAAACCAAAGCCATACAAACACAAATTAAATTAGGGATATTTGTACAGTCCAGTTGCAACCATGGAGATATGTAAGTAGCTCTAGCTACTACCCATGTGGTAGGGAAGCACTCCACACAGATCTCTGGTGTTCAGTTTAACATTTTTTGAGTTAAAATGTGGGGGAAATCAAAGGTAATTTGGAACAGTAGATGGGCCAAGCTGGCACAAAAGGATAAAGAGAATGACATCTGAACAACACAAGAAATCCCAAGATTTCCTCTGGAATTTTCAACTATAGAAGCTCTACAGAAGGTGTCTGTGTAAGATTGTGAGGAAACGGCAGGCACTATCTGAGTTTTTATGTTAGAGGCCTCTTCTGGTTAATCATATCATTTGAGCTTTGCCCATTTTCTGTCTTTTTTGAAAGTTAATTAATTAAATACTAGCATAGATGTGTCTAAGTATGAGTGAGTGAAGAAAAATGAATGCTTTTTGTGTAATAAGTACATTAGGATGTTAGAGTACACACTTATCCCACACATTGTTTATTTTTCTTGTTAATGCAATAGTGTCATTGCAAAATGTATGCTACCTGCTTTACTTTTACTTCTGCTGAGCTAGATGTGGGTAAATAATTGTGTCAGAAGCAGTGATGATGCTGTGTAATGTCCTATCCAGATCATAGATTTTTTTTTGGTAGTTTCTCATTCACAGGAATGGCTCCCCCCCATGGAGAACCAGAAATACATAAATACTGGCAGCAACATAGACAATGGTGAGGTTGAAATGTTTCCAATAAAGAAAGTAGGTCAACCCAATCTGTGTGTCTTTATTTAGGCATATACCTGCTTGAGGGTATCAGTGCACATGCCTGTTGGGAAACGAACAAAAGTGTTTACAAATGGTATCAAATCTACATCCAGATTTTAGAATCACAGACTACATGGGGAAATAGAGAACAATTTTGTTCACTTATGGAACAGACCATTGCAATCTATTTCCTAGTGTGCACATGGCACAGGTAAATATGCTCTGGCCCAACCTTATTCCTTAACCAAGTTGGACCTTTTGACCCAACAATAGGGCTTCCATGTTTTGAGGCTAGACTAAGGTGACTCTCCAACAGATGGAAGGGTCACTTTAAGGAATCATTTCTGGTGCAATCAGTTGCACACCTTTGCAGCCATCTGGTTACAGCCTAGAAAGACATTGATAGCCTTTTAGCCAAATATCTAGTCCTACATACACAGTGTCATCTCCAGTTCTTTTGCCTCTCACATCATTAATTTCCCATATTTTGGTTTTGCAAATCCTGCTTAATTCTGATTTCAAAAATGAATGGAAAAAAATGTTCAACTATCTCAAACGAATATACAATCTTTTCTCCTCCTCCTCCCTCTCTTTTTTCTCTCTCCTATACAGCTGGTTTGGGTGGGTATGCAATAAGGCCATCATTTTAGATTTCACAGATGCTGCACCTTAGCAACAAAGCGATAAATTTGTATTATTTCCAAATAAGTATATACTCATCACCTTATTCAGTCACTGAATGTTTATTAATCTCCATGGGAATATTTTATGTGAATCCTAAAAATCTCTGCTGTTGAAGTTGAATAAATGTGATTAAGGATTGCTTCTAACTTTTGAATGGCTCATGCCCAAGTTTAGTGTGTGTTAGGCAACACTGAGATTTGAACTTGACAACATTAAAGACAGCTTCAGAGACAAGATACAAATCTTTTCTTCCCTGATGAAAGAGTAATTTCAGTTCTAAACTCTCTGTAGAATGTCAAGCTCTCAATGTCATTCATGTCACTATTAAATCATTCTTGAATTCAGATAGCAACAACAGCCTGAGGGGTGCTTTCCTCAAAAAGCACTGATGATTCAATGCTTAACTGGAAGTTAAGGGAAATAATAATAACTGGACATGTCAAAACATAACTCTGTCCCAGAAAATGACAATGAATGGAACTGTTGGGGTGTATCCAGATGTGACACCCTGGCTGTTTGCCTGTGGTGGACAAAGGGCATTGTAAAGGTTGTGTTTTCTTTCACAATGCAAAGAGGATATACTTGACAGAGGATGTGTATTTAGCCAGACTGGATTTTTTTTGTCTGTTTGCTTTAATCTGTGGAGACAGTTTGCTTCCTCTTTGTACTTGAGGTCTGGGCAAATGACCATGTTGGAATCAATAGAAAAGATTTATGTGAATTTAGATGGCTTTGGAGCAAGCCAAAACTGAATACAGAAAGCAAAAATATTCAACCACTTTCTCTCCACTACTCACTTATTTATATTTTATACCATTTTACAACATTTTACATCCTCAAAAGCTCTTGACATGAAGAATTCTGTTAAAAGCTCCCATTACCTCTTACAAAAGGGCTATTGTTTTTTGAAACTATTATTATCATTATGTATATGGAGATGTTCACATATGTGTTCTAAAAGGGTAAGTCTATTAGTCTTTTGTAGAAAAAAGGAGCAACTTATAGCATTTTAAAGACAAGCATTTATAATGTGTACCTTCTATGTACTAATAATTCTAGATAACACTTCATACATCAGATGAAATGAGCCCAATTTTAATTTTAAATGAAATTGAAAAAGCTAAAGTTATAAGAAGCATGACTGCCTTTAAGGTACTACAGGACTCTTTCTTAGAGAGGTGCATGACACTTTACAAATAATACAATTAGGATTGGAAAGAAATGTACACTATGTGTATTTCCTGTCACTGAGAAACACCATAAAAGGCAAATTGTTTCTCTTTTTCTTCCCTCTTTTTCAAATTAAATATACATGCACATGCACAGCTCACCCTGTGTATAATTAAGCAATCTGTACAGGCACACTTCAACAGATAAAAAAAATGCAAACACAAAAAAATCTTGCTGTTGTTCAGTCGCATAGTAGATTACGACCCTTTGCGGCCCCATGGACCATCACATGCCAGGCACGCCATCCTCCACAATCCTCATCAAACACGTCCCCCTCCAACCATGGGACCAGCTCGCTGAGTTGTCGAGCTCCAGAAAGAAAGAAAAAGCTGCAGCGGTAGCTGCAGGAAAAGAGACTCCTCCAACCTACTGCAACACTGCAACATCATCTATGCCAATCTCGTGCAAGGCGGGTCATAATATCTGTGAGAATAGGGTGACGTGTGTCTGGGTGGCAGCCACGTACACATGTCCACCCATCAATTACATGGCGTATGCAAAAGACCCTCGCATTGCCAGGAAAAATCCCGTGCCCTGGCCATGAATATCAAGGCGTAAAGCCTGGTGGCTATGGTGCGTAAAGCCAACCCCAGATCATAAGGGTGGACAATACATTATAAAACCTAGGTGACCAATGGCAGCTACATTTTTGGGCAATTGCCTTTGCCCACAAAAGAGTCTAAAGTGAAGGAGTGGATGCTGGTGCGCTGTGTGCGTGCGAGTTGCCAAGGCATGCCACTCGCCCAGTTCACGTCTCCTTGCCAAATGACCATATCTCAGGCAGGAGTGGAAAGGTAGTTCCCAAGCGTCTGTAGCACAGTTACGGAACCGGGAGATCTGCAGGCAGGATAAAGCATCAGCAATATCGTTATTAATGCCTGGCACATGTTTGGCCCTAAGGAGTGCCTTAAAGCGCACGGACCCAAGAACAATAGGTGAGCTAAGGCCATGACTAATTGAGCAGCACATAATCCATTTCGAGTGCCCTGCAAAAACACATTCCCTGTTGAAGATGGCAGCAGCTAATCTAATCTGAGAGCTCCAGATCAAGGGACAAATGTGGTTGCCCAAAAGTAGGCCCTCCATACGGAGCATAAGCGCTGCCACGTAGGAGTCATATATATCAACTACAAGTGCTAGCAGGGCTCATCGCTGGCATCTCAGGGTGAAGGGCCGCCCTAATCATAAGGTCTTGACCTAAGCTAACCATGACGGGCCAGGGAAAAACCACCATCATTGTCCAAGCACTGGACTATTGTGATGGCCAAAGCAGGACGGGCCCTTACATATCCTGCCATAGATGCCCAATAGGCCGGTAACCAATTGGTCCATAGGGAGGCAGCTTGCGGCAATGGGGCAACTCCCTATCCCTGTCGTCCTGCCTCTCAATGCCCCCATTAGTGTGTTAACGTTGCAGGAGGGGTAAAAATGTGAAATATATTCCCCAAGTCCCATAGTCTTGCTAATAGCCCAGGACAAATGGTCACCCAGGGGTATAGAGTAACCGGCCATTGGCAGAACCACCGTTGGCACAGTTTAGAGTGAGTAAACGCATAATCGGCCCTTCGGGCCCCAGAGAACTTAAGTAAAAGCATAGGGGCGGTCACCCCAGTAAGAACCAGGGTGTAATTGGCCTGTTGCGACCATGGCCACTATACCCCCCCCCCCAGCATGATGAGCTAGTGTCACAGGTGTACTGATTTGACCAGGATACTCACTCGGTGCACCCCCACAGGCCGCCCCCACTGGGGGTTCCGGCCCGTGGTGGGCGTCGGAGCTCACGATGGCCCTCGAGCTCTGTGTCCCCGTGCGTCCAGGCCGGATGGGGAGCCGCGAGGCGCCAGCCTGCGCTGGCCTGATGGCCTTCAGCAGCTCAACCCTGTTGGCAGCCTGCTGCAAAGCCATGGCCGGCATGTGGGCCGGAACCGCCGAGTTGGCACGCCCGCCATCGAAGATGGTGGAGCAATGTCCATTGATGCCCCCAGTGCCGAATTGCGGGCAGGGAAGCATCCACAGCATCTAGCCCACTGGGACAAGGTGGGCCGGATGGGCCGGATGGGCCAACCGGGTAATTGATGCAAGATCAACCCATGTGCAGTGGGGGTAAGAACCCCAGTGGAGCAGGCCTGTGCCGCCCACCGCCCGAGCTCTCAGCCTGGGCTCATTGGTGGCAGCGCGTCTAATGACCCCACCACCCACCTGCGGGGGAGCCGTCCGAGCCCCCCGGCCTGGTGGCACCCCCAAAAAGTAGAGGGGGTAGGCTGACCCCCCCCCCCCAAGGCCCGACCAAGGGGGCCACCTGAGTAAAGAGTATCCCTTCCTGCAGTACTCAGGAATCGAACTGCTGACCTTCTGCCTCCCAGTCAGCATCTTAGCCACCTGAGCCACCGCAGTCCGGTGCTGATCGGAGGAAGGGAAACCTGGATTTTAAAAGAGAGAGACACGTAAATGTCTCTCTTCTGAAAATTTACAGCAAAGGAGCCTCCAAAGAGGCGAGCAGGGGAGGAAGCGACGGAGGGAACTTCTCCGCTCCGTTGCTTCGCAAAATGGCAGCCAGGCTGCCTCGTGGCCACCCCTTTTATGGAGCGGTGGCCACGCCCCCTAACTAACCCAGATGTCTGAGTCCAGGTGGGTGGGGGCCCCACAAAGAGTGTGGCTGCCATTTTGGTGCCGCGCTTGCATTACCGTATTTATTCGAGTATAACGCGCACTCGTGTATAACGCGCACCCCTAATTTTCCATGAAACCTTGGTATAAAATTTTTTTTCACACGCCTCGTCTCCCGCGCCACCCAATCAGATCCCGCCAGCCGCGCGCCCCTGGGCCCGTGGGTGGGGCAGACGGCGCATCTCAGCAGTGCCTACCGTACCCGGCACCGGCTTCTTGAGTCACGCGGCCCGGGTAGCGCGGAGCACGCCGCGGCCCTCCCCCGGAGGGTTCCCTTCTCGACCCGGCGGGTGCGTGCAGGTGAGCGGCGGCGGCAGCGGGACCTGGGCGCCTGGGAGGAGGGCCGCGGCGTGCTCCGTGCCTACCTGGCGCCGGCTTCTTGAGTCGCGCGGCCCGGGTAGGCGTGGAGCACGCCGCGGCCCTCCCCCGGAGGGTTCCCTTCTCGACCCGGCGGGTGCGTGCAGGTGAGCGGCGGCGGCAGCGGGACCTGGGCGCCTGGGAGGAGGGCCACGGTGTGCTCCGTGCCTACCCGGCGCCGGCTTCTTGAGTCACGCGGCCCGGGTAGGCGCGGAGCACGCCGCGGCCCTCCCCCGGAGGGTTCCCTTCTCGACCCAGCGGGTGCGTGCAGGTGAGCGGCGGCGGCAGCGGGACCTGGGTGCCTGGGAGGAGGGCCGCGGCGTGCTCCGTGCCTACCCGGCGCCGGCTTCTTGAGTCGCGCGGCCCGGGTAGGCACGGAGCACGCCGCGGCCCTCCCCCGGAGGGTTCCTTTCTCGACCCGGCGGGTGCGTGCAGGTGAGCGGCGGCGGCAGCGGGACCTGGGCGCCTGGGAGGAGGGCCGCGGCGTGCTCCGTGCCTACCCGGCGCCGGCTTCTTGAGTCGCGCGGCCCGGGTAGGCGCGGAGCACGCCGCGGCCCTCCCCCGGAGGGTTCCCTTCTCGACCCGGCGGGTGCGTGCAGGTGAGCGGCGGCGGCAGCGGGACCTGGGCGCCTGGGAGGAGGGCCGCGGCGTGCTCCGTGCCTACCCGGCGCCGGCTTCTTGAGTCGCGCGGCCCGGGTAGGCGCGGAGCACGCCGCGGCCCTCCCCCGGAGGGTTCCCTTCTCGACCCGGCGGGTGCGTGCAGGTGAGCGGCGGCGGCAGCGGGACCTGCCTGCCCAGGTCCCGCTGCCGCCGCCGCTCACCTGCACGCACCCGCCGGGTCGAGAAGGGAACCCTCCGGGGGAGGGCCGCGGCGTGCTCCGCGCCTACCCGGGCCGTGCGACTCAAGAAGCCGGCGCCGGGTAGGCGCGGAGCACGCCGCGGCCCTCCCCCGGAGGGCCGCGGCGTGCTCCGCGCCTACCCGGCGCCGGCTTCTTGAGTCGCGCGGCCCAGTCCTCGTGTATAACGCGCACCCAAACTTTGAGCCTTTTTTTGGGTATAAAGTTTTGCGCGTTATACTCGAATAAATACGGTAGGTCTTCTTCACTTTCTGCCATTAGGGTACTATCATCTGCATATCTCAAATTGTTGATGTTTCTCCCAGAAATTATAATTCCAACTTGTGATTCGCCCAGCCCTGCATTTCGCATTATGTGTTCTGTGTATAGGTTGAATAAGCAGGGTGATAAAATGCAGCCTTGTCTTACTCTTTATCCTATTACAAACCACTCCGTCATTCCATACCCTGTGTTAACTGTTGCTTCTTGACTCATGTACAGATTTCTCTTGAGACATATAAGGTGTTCTGGTATTCCCATCTCTTTAATTATATACCACATTTTATTGTGGTCCACGCAGTCAAAGGCCTTTGTGTAGTCAATGAAACAAAAATAGACTAGCTTCTGACATTACTTTGTTTTCTCCATGATCCAACGTATGTTGGCAATGTGGTCTCTAGTTCACCTGCCTCTTCAGAACCCAGCCAGTACTTCTGATAATTCTCTACCTACCTGTTGCTGAAGCCTATCCTGTATTATCTTGAGCATGACCTTGCTAGCATGTGGAATTATTGTCAAATAATTTGAACATTCTTTGGCATTACCCTTTTTTTGGTAATGTATACTGACCTTTTCCAATGTGTTTTCCAAATCTGCTGGCATGTAGAATGCTGTACTTCAATCAATCATCTTTTAGAGCTTTGAATAATTCAACTGGGATATCATCACCTCCAGTAGCTTTTTTGTTTGCAGTGTTTTTAGTGCCCTCCTGACTTCACTCTCCAGTTCAAGTTCAATGTTCTAATCACTGTGTATCATGGGTGTTGAGGTCCTTTTTGTAGAAACGTCCTTCTTATAGAAAGTAAGGGTTGGTATAGATCATGTTACATAGTGTAGACCAGGGATCCTCAACCTACCACCCATGGGCTGGATCTGGCTTGTGGCACCAAATCATTCATTCATTCATTCATTCATTCATTCATTTATTGTTGCCACCAGAGTTCAATCCTTGTCTCCTCCACTTCGCTTGCTGTGTCCCTAATGGTTCTCCATAGCAGGGCAGATGTAAGGCTTACAACATCCACCCTGCTTTGGAGCACCATTAGGGACATGCTAAGCCAAACAGCTAAGGATTCCATGCGCTCTGGTGTCTAGTCATGCCTGCTACATGAAGCAGACAGTGCTGGCTCTTCGGCTTTGAAACAGAGATGAGCACTTAACCCTAGAGTCAGATATGACTGGCTTTCTAGCAAGGGAAACCTAAGCCAAACAGAGGAGACAAAGATTAAGTTTGCAATGGAGGAAGGAGCAGTGGGGGAACTTTTTGTGGTGTGGTTGGCTCACGGTGCTCACTGCCACTGCCAAAGGTGGTGGCAGTGATGGTGGGACCACTAGTTTGGCCCCTCAACAGTCTGAAGGAGCGGAACCCAACCCCCAGCTTAAAAAGGTTGAGGACCCAGGTGATATTCCAGGTGATATATTATTTTCTTGAAATACCTTTTTTAACTAAGTTAGTTTTGAAAGCAGGTAATTTCAAAATTAGATAACTTAGTTAGAAAAGTTAGATTTATTTCCTATATTTTAAACTTTTAAGTAAGGGCCCAGAAAATTATGTGGAAATAATGTAACTTCTGTTTCAGGTGGTGTTTCTGCAACGAAATATTTTTCCCCTGAATGATGTTCCCAGTGCAAAGTACTCTCCACCCACTCTCCTACATAACTGAATTATTGTATCTTCTGTGAAAGTACAGCAAATTTCTTAATTCATAACATTGATTATTTACTAGTCAAGCTGGCCAATTGAAACTAACCCAATTGAAGCTGTGCTGAATCCCAAACCTTTGTAGCCTAATGATGTTGAAAATTAATACCTTTCCTCTGCCTTAATTTTTTCCTAGCTGTGTTTTTTGGTTGGAGAAGGCTTGGGTCTAAGGTTACAAAGCTGCTTTTTAAATCTCTTGGTTTTCTACTGAAAAGTCTTAGCCTCAGTGTAGTTCTGTCAGCAGAGCTCTAAGATTAGAAAATCACAGAGGACCCAGAAGACAAATTATATATAGCACACAGATTATATATTTATGACATTTTAGCTCAGCTGCCTATACGGTCTTAAGACTGTCAAAATCCTACTAACTTTAATTGGTCAATCTAGTAAAAATGTTTCTAACTTCCATCCTGTACAAAAATATTTTGAGTTTAGACCCAATGAACCCAACAACACTCACTTCTGAGTAGACAAATGTGGACTTTTGCCGACAACTTAGTTGCCCATCATATCCAGATTCATAATACTACTGTCCTTGGTTCAGGTTTTTCATCTTTTATATTGTGTTATTTTGAAGCACACACCTAGTAAAGAAATGGAAGGTTCTTGACATTTGCTTTCTCAAAAATACTAAGTAGGCTTCATTTATGTATTTAACTGTACAATATCATCTTATCTGTAGCTGAAATCTGAAAATATTCTGAATTCATACAAAGTACTAACTATATCTATTCACTTCATTGAAAATTCTGACTTTTTCAGGATTACAGGAATGCCTCTTGACAGGAGTCTTGACCAAGCAATAATGAAAAGGTTACCCTGTACTGAAGCAATTGTCTAGGTTTTTTTAATGGCTGTGCACTGAAAATTAGATACAATTACATCTAATTAGAACCACCAAGTTCTAAACTAGAGTCAAGAAGCCATAAAACACTTAAATCAAAATGATTGTTCATGATCTCTCTCCAAACACCTTTCTCTTAAAGGACAGCATCCCATCAATGTGTACACTTGAGGCTGAGATTTAATAGGTTTTTACTGCTCTCGAAAGATCAAGGTCAGGAATCTCAGGCCTTCCTATCTTATAGGGCTTTGGAGGCATTTTGAACCATTTATTACTTCAGGAAAGTTGATTGTGATTGAATGTCAGAATAAAAGTACATTGCAGACAGGCCTTCAAAGCAAGCTTCTATTAGAACACAGAAGCAGCAGGCATTCATAATGACATATTTTAAGGCAATAGTTTTACATTATTCCTTCCTCCACAGTAATTGACTAAAGACTTTGTCCTTGTCAACAATAGCTGTTTACTGCATGTCAGCTATGCCACTGTAGGCATCTGTAACATGCACTTGATTGGCATAATCTGATTGATATGAATAGAACATTGTTTTGTTCTTCCTATATGTCCTATTGAGAATAATTTGCTGAAAATTAACAGTTTCCACAAGATGTCTTTTCTTTTGCTGCTTTATAATATCATCAAGCCCCCATTCCCCCTTCTTTGCCTTACTACTCATAGTTTTTTCTCCATTTTTTCCATGCGTAATACCTTTGTTCTCCATAGAAGAAGCACAGAATACTTGGAGAGATCAAGCAACATGCATTTATAAAGCTTTTTTAAAACTAGCACAGTGAATCTGTTTAATTCATCTCAAGTAACTCTAAGTATTACGTTCAGCTTCTAAAAGCTTCTAGAGGTGCAAAGTTTAAGCGTTAGCATTGAACCACTAACAAACAAAACATAAGATCAAGCATAGAGGCTCATGTTTAAATTGTTACTCCCCATATTTTTCAACGAGTTGGATTCAAAGATAGGTGATTTCAAAATTAGATAATGCTGCTTTCTCAGGCAGAATACTTGATGGTGTCAAAGATAATATCTTGCCGAAAAAACGAACCAAACTAAGGGTGCAACTACACAGTGAGGGAAATGCAAATTAACTTGCAGTCTCTTGCTATGAAATGGCTATGGAGTACTCTCAGGACAAAGAGATGGATGAAGAGATTAACATATGATGTAGTAAGGCAGGGATTCCCAACCTGCGGCCCGTGGGCCAAATGCAGCCAATGACACAATCTCTTGTGGCCCCAGCACCACCTCCACCACACCAGGAAATGTCATGTGGTGGAGGAAGGGCAAAATGGCCATCTGGCCCTCAAAGCTATCTGAGAGAGCATGACCCGGCCCCTGGTTTTAATAGGTTGAGAACTCCTGTTGTAAGGCATACCAACTATTAACATAATGCAATACCGACCAGTACAAAGAAACACTCAAACAAAGCATATTCATTCCGAACTTATGCTACCAGTGCCAAACATTATCACTTATAATAAAATACAAGTGAAGGCTGGTCACCATGGAAATGAGATGTTTGTGGAAGGCTGCTAGAGGGACTAGGAAGGGATAAAATCTGAAATGAAATTAAAATGGAAATAATTGGAATAGAACCAATTTTAAACTATATAACAGAAACCAAATCAAAGAGGCCCTAACTGGGGCCTATACCACCCCACCCTCTGGCTTCCCAGAGGTGACAATGGAACTTTGAACCTCTTAAATGGAAGGTAGGAAAATCCCCCTTTCCAGCCCAAAAATTGGCCAAACATTTGGAGGGGTACATTATCTTGAATGCCTCCAGCACTGGAGTGCTCACTACTTTTGGGGGGAATTGGCTCTATTGCCCAATTAGTTTGAGCCTATTATTACATGTCCTCTACTCTGGAATGACTGCAAACAGATGCTGCTCCTCATATTACTATCTTTTAATTATTTACAAAATGTTATTATATCCTATCTCATTCTCCTTTTCTCAGGCCTAACATGTCCAGCTCTTTCAATCTCTCCTCATAGGTTTTTTTTCCAAGTCCCCTGATAATTCTTGCTGTCCTTCTCGGAACAAATTCCAGTTTATTAGCATCCTGCCTAAAGTGTGGTGTCCAGAACAGGGCACAATACTCTAGATGTAGTCTAACTACTGCTGAATAGAGGGGTGCTAATGCACATTTGAGACTATAGTTCTGTTAATGTAACCTTTTTTGCAGTAGCCACGTCACACTGTTGACTCATATTAATCTT
This sequence comes from Bradypodion ventrale, assembly GCA_035047345.1. NCBI lineage: Eukaryota > Metazoa > Chordata > Lepidosauria > Squamata > Chamaeleonidae > Bradypodion > Bradypodion ventrale. The sequence goes on along the minus strand of JAWDJE010000004.1, from coordinate 142,118,908 downwards.
TGATTTGCAATAACTCCAGTACTACTGAGTCAATTATCCCTCTACCTTGTAATTCTGCATTTGGTTTATCCCCCTAGATATAGAACTTTATTTATTTATTTATTTATTTGTTGTATTTATATAACCACCCTTTTTGCCTAAGCGACCCAGCGCAGCTCACAACATCAGTTAAAACCTATACCCAATGCTAATTAAAGCTGAATTCTATAGAACTATCTAAAAACATTTATAAAACCTCCCCAATCCCCTTAAAAAGAAGGACACCCAGGCAGGAATAAATAAGCCAGCAGGGCTGGGTTGTGGTACCAGTTGTACCCCACACCTGCTGGCATAGCCACATTTTAAGGCCTTCCGGAAGGGAAGCAACTCTGCCTACAGGCGCAGTTCAGGTGGCAGGAGGTTCCAAAGGGCTGAAGCAGATTGGAAGGCTCTTCTCCTGGTACCAGTGAGATGTGCCTCCCTGGCTGATGAGACTGCTAAGGAGAACGTACGTTCTGCTCTCGTGGGATGGGTCAAAAACCTTGTGGTGACGTGGTCTCTTAAGTATCCTGGACCATTACCATGAAGGGCTTTAAAGGTCAAAACCAGCACCTTGAATTGCACCTGGAGGCATACTGGCAACCAATGCAGCTCCAGTAGCAGTGGTGAGGCATGGGCATAATGCCCGCACCCCATCACCACCTGGGTAGCCACATTCTGAACTAGTTGTAGCTTCTGAATGGTTATCAAGGGCAGCCCCATATAGAGCACATTGCAATAATCCAGTCTGGAGGTGACAGAGCATGGGTGATCAAAAGCAAGGAGTCAGGGTGTGTGGCTAAGATGGTGCTGGAGTATGACGTGTTTCAATCAGCTCACGCTACTTAATGAGTTTCTAAACATCGAAGATACAAAAATAGAAGTCTAAACTATTGAAAAAGCAGTATTCTGAAGTCCTGGGATCTTTTTTGCATTAACTGTGGCTGCGATTAGGGTTGGAGTTCAGAGATCGGTCAGTAAGTGAGGCGCAGCGCAGGCTGAGCTGAACGAGCCACTTTGGGGCCGGACAAGACACTTATAACTGGACCTGGAACCAGGCTTTGGAACTTTATTTTTTTAGTTGGACATAAATAAATGTGGCGGTGGCGAACAAGGTGGCTGTGGTGGAAAAGCAGAGCCCAGGAGGATAAGTAAATTGGGAAGATGGAGGACAAGGACGTTGGGAAGAGGAAAGAGAGAGGACGAGAGAGAGTAATGGTGGCAAGGAAAGGGAAGATCAAAACTTTAAAAAGTACAGAAAGACAATTAGGGTGCCAAAAGGAAAAGAACAGAGAGTTGGAGTTGGACTCTGAAGAGGGGAAAGTAAAGTGAAGTGTAACAAAGAAAGAAAGGGAGAAGAGAGAAATAAGGAGAAGGAGAAAGAAAGAGAATAAAAGGTGGAGACTTGTTGTTGTATGGGCTTAGAGAAGGGAGGAGCGACCACGCTTGGAAACCGCCACGGCGGTTTGGATTACAATTGTGGAATAATTATTTTACATCATATTTGGATCAAATAGTTTGACTTCTTTGGTTAAAAGGGTATCCTTTTATTTTTGTTTGACTTCTTTTGTCACACACCCCCCCCCCCCCCCGGAATATTGATTGGAATATTGATTGGAAGTACTGATTCGTCATTTCAACTTGTCTTTACTTCGTTTCCTTCTTTTTGAAAGGGAAAATTTTTCTTACTGAGATTTTGGATATACAGTTGCTGGGAATCTTTAACTGAGTTTAGGATTTTTGGATACAATATTGCAATTGGATTATAACAAAAAAGCTTCCGTATTTGGTTGGATTACAATGTGCACAGAGGAATCCAGGAGCTGCATTTGGATTATAATTGTTGAAAGTGTTTGGCTACATTCAGCTAAATTTTTGTTTTGGACTTTGAAGAAATTATAGAATGTACAGAATATAATACAGCAGTGTTTTATAAGTTCACCATATTTAATTGAATCTGGAATTTGACCAGGAGGAAGGGTTTGGAGGAAATAAAGGGAAAACTGTATTGAGATTACTATTTGAAGCTACAATGGAAAAATTGAGAAAAGGAAAGGGAAAGGATGAAGAGGTGGTAAAGCCCAAGAAGATGGATGTGAAGAAGGACAAGAAGAAAGACAAATCAGCAAATTAAGAAGCACCCCCATCAACAATAGCACCAGAACCTGCACCAATGGATCAAACACAAATTATGGTAGAGTTGGGGAAACTGTTTAAAAAAAATTGAGAGGATGGAAGAGACAAATATGAAGGGGTTTTGTGACATTAAGGAAACAAGGGTAAAAGATAAAAATGAAATTATGGAAAAACAAGATAAACTGGTTGCATTGTTCACTGATTTTTCTAAGAAGGTTGATTTTAATTTTCAGAGGATGGATATAAGCGTGAAGTCAATGCAAAAAGATAGGAAATTGATGCAGGAGATATGAAAGGGTTACACAAGGAAGAAAAAGAAATTAAAATGAAAGTAGAAGTGCAGGAGAAAAGGATAGATATGATGGAAGAGATGATGAGAAAACAGAACATAGTAATTCGTAATCTTATGGGGAAAATGCCAGACCAGCTGAAGGAAAGAATATTTAATTGGCTAAATAGTTTGAAAATGGGGAAAGATTTTGAGAATGAAGATAACACAAATGTTTATAGATTGGGTGCAAGTAAAGGGAAAAGTGTTCAAAGAAATGTTTTGGTTAAGTTTGCAAATTGGGGGGATAAACTAAAGGTGATGGCCTTTATAAAACAACCTGGGTCTGGCATTTTAAAAATTGATGGGAATGATGTGGAGGTTTACAACAATATATCAGTTGATGAACATGGTTGGCGCTATAAGATGAAACCAGTGACAAAAATTTTGATTGAACATGGGATAAAATATAATTGGAGATTTCCACAACAATTGAGATTCTTTTATGACAAGAAAATGCATATGATTGATGCAGGAATGGATGCTTTGGAATATTTGTGTTTATTTTGTCTGGTCAAGGTGGCTTCACAAGAATGGCTTGGATTAATGAAAGCTTTAATAGAATCGGGAGGAATAAAAAGAGATTATGGAAATGTAGAAGAGAGGGGTGCTACAGGAGGATTTGATGTGGATTCTAAAGTACTGATGGTGGTTGATGAACGGTGAATCAGGGCTTAGTGGATGGAGAAGAAGAGAGTGATGCAGGGGAGAAAAATAATTTTTATAAATGTCTGCTAGTGTGGTTTTTTTTTAAAAATTGTTTGTGCGCTAGAGTGTTAGATAGTATGCACATCTTCCATGTTCCCCCCTCCTCTCTTTGATTGTCAAGGGCCACTTTTTGGAGAAATAAGTGGGGAGGGTAGGCATGAATGTTTATTGTTTTTGTTGTTGTTATTGTTTATGTGTGGTGGAGGGAAGCATGCCCATAGGAGGAAGCGGTGGTCATAGAAGATGGTTATTAAGATTAAGATATGAGAAATATTAAAGTACTATCATGGAATGTGAAGGGTACTGGTTGTCAAGTGAAGAGAAGAAGATTAGAATCAGCCCTGAGGAAAGATAAGCAGGATATAGTCTTTTTACAGGAAATTCATCAAAAATCGGGAGATACAAACAAGATTTTTTTAGGATGGATGCAAATTTATGAAAAGTCCTATGGTACTTCAAAGGCAAGAGGTGTCACAGTTTTGATTTCAAGTAGACTAGGTTTCGAGATGATAAATAGTATTTCCGATCCGGAAGGTAGATATTTAATAATAAAAGGGAAGATTGATGATGAGGAAATAACTTTAGTGAATATATATGCACCAAACGATCATCAAGGTGAGTTTTTAGATAAAATATATGGTATATTGGAAAAGGAAAAGCAACAAAAATGATTGTGGCTGGAGATTTTAACTTAATAAGGTCAGATTTAGACTGTACAAATATAGCAAGGAGTGGAAGAGGATTTAAAAAGCAGATTCTTGATAAATGAATGAAATCTTTAGGCTTGAAAGATACATGGAGGGAGTTTAAAGGGTCGGAAAGGACTTATACATTTTTTTCACAAGTGCATAACATATACTCCAGAATAGATTATATATTTGCAACAGAGAATATGATCAGGAATATAGATGAGGTGGAAGTGGGAATTTTCAAAGAATCAGATTATGCAAAAGTGTTGGTGGAACTAAAGATAGAGGGAGCAAAGAAAATCAGAAGGAATTGGAGATATGATGCAATAAATTTTAAAGACCATAAATGTAAAGAACAAATAATTGAAAAATGGAAAGAAAGTTGGTATTGGAATGATACAGATGAGGTCAGGTATAATATGGTATGGGATGCTATGAAGTCAGTTTTTAGAGGGGAGAGTATTAAGTTGGCTAGCATTAGAAACAAACAATTTAAGGAAAAACAAGACAAAGTTGAAGAAGAAATAAAACGGTTACAAGAAGAGCATGTAAAGACAAATGATACGAAGGTTTTCGATAGGATGCAAAGATTAAAGATGGAATTGGTAGGAAAGGATATTAAAAAAGTGAAAAGAAACTTGGTATATTTAAAAATGGAATATTTTGAATACATCAATAAGAATTCAAAATTATTAGCAAGAGCTGCTAAAGAAAAGCGAAATAAAAGGGAAAGTGGAATTTTGATTAATAAAGATGGAATAAGATATAATAAGATTAAAGATAAATGCAAGATTGTTAAAGATTTTTATCAGGACTTATATGCTAAAAAGAACATAGATTTGGAGAAGCTAAAGTATCAATTGGAGAAACAAATAGAAAATAAGATAAAACAGGAACACAGAAATAGAATGGAAGAGCGAATAACAAAGAAATAAATAAGTAATAGCCAACTTGAAGACAGATAAAGCCCCGGGGGAAGATGGGTTATCAGCTGAGTTTTATAAGGAATTTCAAGACTTTGTGGTTCCAAAATTGATGAAATTATATAATTACATATTGGAAGGAGGGCAAATTCTGACTTCATGGTACATAACTTTAATTGTTTTATTACCAAAACCTGGAAAGGATTTAGAAAAAGTGGAGTCATATTGGCCTATTTCCCTGATAAATTAAGATGCTAAGATTTTTACAGCGATATTGGCAAACAGATTGAATAGTTTTATGGGTATTACATAAATGAAGATCAAGTGGGTTTTTTGAATGGAAGACATATGGCGGATCTGACAAGGAGAGTTTTAGATTTAATAGATATTGTAGGACAAACAAAAGAGAAAGTTGGATTATTATCACTAGATATTTTTAAGGCATTTGATTCATTAGAGTGGATAACAATAACGAGATAATTAAATGCTATGGATTTGGAGATAAATTTAGAAGAATGATTGAACAATTATATCAATATGGTACTGCCACTGTTAGGGTAAATGATGATTTTACAGAAGAAGTAAAACTAGAAGGTGGAACAAGGCAGGGTTGTCCATTATCACCAACATTGTTTATCATGGCAATGGAGTTGTTGGCAAAGGCTATAAGAGAAGATAAGGACATTGAAGGAATACTAGGAAATAAGATAAGTTTGTATGTTGATGATACTTTGATAATTGTGAAGCATCCTAGGAAGGCATTAGAAAGAATAAAAGAGCAGTTAAAATATTTTGAGGAGATGACAGGTTTGAGAATAAACTGGGACAAGTCAGAAATGTTACTGTGTAATATTGACAAGGAAGAGCAACAGAAAATAAAGGGTACATTTAAATTACAGATTAAAGATAATTTAAGTATTTCGGAATAAATATTTCAAATAAATTCAAGGATCTTAAGAAATTGAATTATGGAAAACAAAAAATGGAAATTAAGGATTAAATACAGCAATATCAAAAGTTGAAGTTGTCCTGATTTGGCAGGATTGTGTTATGTAAAATGATGTTGTTACCGAGAATTAACTTTTTGATGCCCTGCCGATCCAATTAAATGATAAGGAAATTAAGGAATTTCAAAATATGTTAAATAATTTTTGTAATGGTGAAAGTAAACCTAGAATAGCAAAAAAAATTGGTATTTATCTAAGAAAGAAGGGGGATTAGGATTGCCAAATTTGAGGAATTTGGTGAGGGAAAAGGCAATCTGGTAAGAAATTGAGATGAAGGAACTAAATCAAATGGGGAAAATGGTCCTTTTGATAGTAATATGGGGTAAATAGTTACAAAAAATAAAATGATGAAGACAATATTGGGAGTATGGAAAAAGGTGAAGAAGGAATTGGCCCAAGAAACATCTCTGACAATAGAAATAGAGAATATAAAAAAAACAATAAAATGGACAAAAGGATGAAAGTAGTTTTTTCTAGAAACAATGTTTTCCTTTTTTTAAAATAAATTTTTATTTATTTTCAAAAGAAAAAACAAACATACAAAAAAAGAACAATACATCATAACAATATTACATAAAACTCATGAAAAGTAACACATACATGGTGGTTAAACTGATTATTTGTCATGGTACACACACAATTAGATATCCACATTGTAGGTTAGTACTATAACCTTCATAAAAGCTTTCAATATTACAGTTATTTCTTAACAACAATAAAATTCTTTCTTTTCAAATTACAAATCACCCAGTGAATATTTACATTGCCCCGGAGAGTTTAGTGTCTATATCATCTCCAAAACCCACTTTGAGATGGTACAGGTCTAAAACTATCCCTACCCATAAGGGAGTGATCTACAAATGGCTTCCAAATATTCCAAAATCTATTTTCCTTCAATTTATCCCTTTTTACTTTTATCTCCCATGTCAATTTGTCATTCAATGCTAGATTCCACATTTCCTTATACCACTTTCCCGCCTGTATTGTTGCATCATTTTTCCAATTTCTAGCGATACATTGCAGGCGCACCCCCCAAAGAAAGACTCAGACACCGGTATATGGATAAAGGCATTGGGCCACTTTTATTGAATAATGCCCTAGTCCGAATTATAACTTTCAATTGATACTCATCCAATTACAATTCTTTAAGGCAAGCAGGCCGCAGTAACACTGGTAAGGTTCCTCCCAAAATTGCCAACGGCAATTGGCTACAATGTATCCATTTTGTATCAATTTGTTTGTTAAGACAAACAAATTGTTGACCGTAGTCAATAAACTATCTACTGACCCCACCCTCTGACGTGTATCCGTCAAATCACGGGGTGATGCATGCTGAAAAGCTCCTGCCATCACCCCTTGCCTGGTTCGTTGTTGACCGGTCAACGTTATTACAACTGTACCTGTCTAAGTGTTGGCCAGTCAACCAACCTATGGGTCATAAATCTTTACCTTACCAGTGCTACCCGCCACACAGGGAGGCTTCAATGAAGACTCATCGCCCCTGCCCCCAGACCGTCAGCTCAGTCAACAGGCCTGCTTGCAAATCTTCCAAAGAGAGGTTCATACCTCTATCCGACAGGTGGACCCCATCCCCTGCATACAGATCATAATTTTGTAAACTAATGGTGGGGTGTCGGACGACCATCCCCAAACCCTTGTCTGTCACGAACCGGGCAACTGCCCTGTTCACCGAGCGACGAGCGCGGTCAAGGGCACGGAGGTCAATACCTCCCCTGTAAGAATGACGTGGTATGATGTCCGACCATAGCCTGGTGAATGGCCACACATAGTGTAAATAAGCTAGGTCCCTGCAAATCGCAAATTTTAAGGAAAGGCCAGTGACCTGGCCTAGGTCATTGCCCCCGAGGTGCAGTACAAGGACATCGGGTGGTTCAGCATCCCTAATGGAGAAAAGGAATGGCAACAGTTCCCGCCATCTCATTCCACGCTTACCGTACCAACGTATGCATGCGGCCGCACACAGTCCAACCTGGGGTCCCCACTCTGTCGCCGCAGCATACTGAGCTGCCCAGTGCACGTAACTGTGGCCCACCAGCCATACTGCCACCGGTGTGTGGGGACACACAGGGTCTGTAAGAGAAAAAAGAGAACAGTGACTTAAATGGTACTCATGTCTGAAGAGGACGAACATATAATGCAAAACGCATAGATCCCCATCTTCCCATACGGCGTATATCAGCCTCCGAGTACCCAAACGCAGCTGCAGTTGAAGCAGCGCCGATTCTAAATGAATGGGTGCCGTAACGAGCCCCAGGGAGGCCAACACTGGAAAGTGCCATACCGGTCACCTTCCAAAATTGAAATTTAGTAAGGGGAGACCCATCCTGGTGGCAGAAAAATGGGCCAGGGTGCGTGCCACACACTGCCAAGAACTCCTGTAGGGCACCAACCGGACAGATGTCTGCAATGGAACATCGTAGCAGTCTAACTCCACTGCCTACGCCATGCTGATCAACTTTTGAGGACCGTATCCTCAACTGAGCCCACTCATTAGAAACATAGACATCGTCGAGTTCCAGTGCCCTACGAGTCGCATCCGCCTTAGACAGTAGTACCAACTCACTGATGCGCAGCGCTCCAAAGAAGGCCACTGTGGTAGCCGCATGAAAAAGAGCTGCCTCATACCTGTCAAAACATAGGTTAGGCCAGCCTCGTGCAAGGTGTGTGAGCACCCCTGGGGAAATTGGGTGCCGAGTGTCCGGGCGGCGGCCACGTTCCTGTGTCCATCCCTCCAAAACATGCCGTATGCGAAAATCGTTCATGCTGTCAGCAAAACCCCTCACCTTGGCAACAAATGCCAATGCTGACAGCCTTGATGCTATAGTGCGGGGAGCGAGGCCCTGACTGTGTAAATGAACCATGAATTGTAAAACCTGTTCCACTGGAATGGGCCACGCCTCAGGCAACTGAAGTTGCACACGAAAGCTATTAAATTGAACTAAAGCATGATGATACGCCTTACGCGTGCGGGGCGCCAAGGACATGCCAATAGCCCGGTTCACCTCTCCTTGCCAAATGTCCAAATCTCGGCCGGAAGTGGCGAGGGGAATTCCTCTGCGTCCAGAGCCAAGGCGCGGAACCGGGGGATCTGCAGGCGGGATAAAGCATCAGCAATATCATTATCAATGCCTGGTACATGTCTGGCCCTGAAAAGCACGTTAAGGCGTAGGCTACGCAACACGAATTGGTGAACTAAAGCCATCACCCTGGGTGATTTAGATGTCTGAGCATTGACAATGTGCACTACTGCAGCGTTGTCGCACCAAAAATGGACCACTGAGTCGGCCCACTCCTCGCCCCATAACATCAAAGCTCCCAGGATTGGAAAAAACTCAAGGAATGTAAGATCGCGGAGGCGATCCGTGCCGCGCCATTCTGGAGGCCATTGGCCATAAGCCGACCTCCCCTGGAAGTAAATCCCATATCCCAGGGAGCCAGAGGCATCCGACTTCACTTGAAACCTAGGTGAAACTAAAAAGTCAGACCTCCAAAAGGATACCCCGTTGAAGTCCCACAGGAATGAGAGCCAAACCAAAAGGTCAGCCCGCATGCCCCTGGTTAGTCGGATCCTATGATGGCACCTTGTCAAGCCAGACATGGCATCGCACAGGCGCCAAGCAAATTCACTGCCAGGCGTAACCACCCTCCAGGCAAAGTTAAGATGGCCATGCAGTACCTGAAGCTCTCTAAGTGACACCTTACGTTTGGCCAGCAAGGCCAAAATCATCGCAGAGATCCGGGTAACCTTGTCAATGGGTAACCGGGATGCCTGTGCGACTGTGTCGATTTCGATACCCAGAAATGTGAGGGTAGTGGATGGGCCCTCGGTCTTTTCGGGCGCTAAAGGGACACCCAGTTCCTGCATTAGCGTCTGAAATGTGGTGAGGAGAAGCGTGCACGTGTCCAAGCCCCGTTCACCCCTGAACAAAAAGTCATCGAGGTAATGGGCTACAGACCGAGACCCGGACCTGCGAACAAAGGCCCACTGAAGGAAGGTGCTAAAACGTTCAAATGCTGAACAGGATATAGAGCAGCCAAAAGGCATGGCCTTATCTACATAGAACTTCCCCTGGAATCTAAAACCCAACAGCTCAAAGTCCTCAGGGTGCACTGGCAACAATCGGAATGCCGATTTGATGTCACATTTTGCCAGGAGGGCACCCGGACCACAAGAGCGCACCATCCGTAGTGCTTGGTCAAAGGACGTATACCTGACCGAACAAAGGTCATCAGGGATAGCATCATTGACAGAATAACCCGCCGGGTATGATAAATGGTGGATTAAACGCAATTCCCCCGGGGCCTTCTTGGGTACCAACCCCAGAGGGGAGACCTTCAGGTTGGGAAAGGGTGGCACAGAAAAGGGGCCTGCCACCCTCTTGGCCCCAACCTCCTTAGCAATACTCAGGGCAGCCACCTCCTCTCTACCCTTCAGGGACATTAAATTGGGTGCATCTTGGGGTCCCCGCACTCCTTTGAATGGTATTCGGAAGCCCCACTGGAAACCCTCAAGGAGGTACTTTGCATCCTCTCTCCGAGGATAAGTTGAGAGCCATCACTCCAACATATACACATTAACTGGGGAGGGGGCCTTTTGCCTGGCTAGCTCCCTCAGCAGCCGCTCTGCCCACTCCCTGTCCCCCTCTACCTCTGCCCCGTGACCCGCCGGCCCGCGGACACGTGGCGGCGGCGTGAGGGCCAGCGCAAGAGGGACATTCATGTTTGTATCAGCACTGCCGCTTATTGCACACACCGCTGGCTGAGAAGCTCCAACACAGCAAGTGGGCTGGAACCCCCTGCCCCGCCAGCTGGCGGGAAGCCTGCGTTGGAGCAGCTCGCTGAACGGCATGGCCACAATGGTACCTATCCCCAGGCGCTGGACGCATGGGGGTCATGTACAATAGCCACAATTTCTGACAGGGCTCATCCCATCTCATCTCCGGGTGCAATGGCACCCTCATTCTGAATTCCTCATCGTAAGCCAACCACGATGGGCCAGGAAAATCCACCATTGCCCTGTAAATATTGTCCAAATATTGGACCATAGGAATGGCCAGGTCAGGCCGGGCCCTGAGGTACACCGCCATATAAATGAGATATGCGGGCAACCAGTTGGCCCAGGTGCGTGGTGGCTTACGACGGCGGGACAGCTCCTTGTCTCTGTCATCCTGTCCCTCTCTCTCCTCCTTAGTGGGCTCACGGTTCAATAGGGAGAATATATCCACGTACTCCCCCCGCCAAATCTTTTCCCTCATGACCTGGGACAAATGATTACCAAGGGGCAACGAATAACCAGCCGTTGGCAAAGCCGTCACCGGCACATTAGGTACCCGGGGCATGCGCAGCGGAACCTGGACAGTCCCTGCGATGCCCGGCACTAGCCCGGGGGCAGAAAACCCCACCCCCAACGTTGCACCAGTATGGAACCAAGGGGCACTGGGATAAGGTTGCAACTGATGCCCACTTGCCTCAACATTACGAGGCCATGGCCACTGAACCCCACCATTGGAAGTGGACTGTGATGTGGGTTCATTAACTTGAACCTGATACTCACTAGTTGCACCCCCGTGAGCCGCCCCCACTGGGGGTTCCGGCCCACGGCGGGCGTCGGAGCTCGCGACCGGAATCGAGCTCTGGGGCCGCACCTGACCACTCTCCTGTTGTATCTCTGGCCGAACTGTGAGCTGCAAGACACCGGCCGGGGTAGGCCGGAGCATCTCCAGCAGTTCAACCCGGTTAGCCGCTTGCTGCAGTGTGGCGGCCATTGAGGCAGACGGAGGACCCAAAGGTGACCCGACAGCAAATGAAGGGCCACCCGGCACGGGGTTGTGTGCCATCCCTAAGGACGCCTCGAGCACCGCTAAACGCGTTAGCAATGCATCGACTGCCACAGATCCCCCAGTATAGGGAGGGCCGGGTGGGCCGGACGGCCCACCAGGGATTGGACCAGGAACCCCAACATGAGATCCCAGGCCCGAATAGGGCCATGCCCAAAACTCCGGCCCATGAGGGGCTGGAGGTGGAACGTGCTGTGCACCAGCACCGGACCCACCCCCGCTGCCTGGACCCATGGCCGGTATCTGCGGGCCAAGGGCCGAAGCCCTGGAAGGGCCAGCTGAAGGCTGACCGGCCGAGGGCCAAGCAGCCTGCATTGCCCCACCGGTATCGGTGGGGGTAGAGTCCTGGCGCATGGGCGCAGCTCTGGTCCTCCGACCCAAGGGCTGGCCCCCACGCTGCGCAGGGCCAAAAGTCCTCCCCGCGGGCCGAGGCTTCGTCGCCGAGGCCCTTCGTTTAGGAGGCATATCGAAGGAGCAGGATCCCTTCCTAGGGATCAAAGAGCAGAGAAAAGGCACAGAGGAGCCCACAAGCCAAAGGCTCCGTGCCAAATCCTTCCTTCCCAGCCGGGAAGGACCAAGGGGGAATAAGCAGCGATGGAGAAAACTTCTCCTCTCCGTCGCTCTTTTAAAATGGCAGCTCGGCTGCCTCGTGGCCACCCCTTATATAGAGGGGTGGCCATGCCCCCTAACTCACCCGGATGTCTGAGTCCGGGTGGGGGGCCCCCCGCAAAGAGCGCGGCGGCCATTTTGGCGCCACACTTTCATTGTCTGCCAGTAGTTAACATTATTTCCAATAGCTCTTTTTCCACCTTATTCAAACGCATACCTTCCACGTCTGTTAGCAAAATGGTACCTGATATCAACTTAATTTTCTTACCCATTATTTCCCCTATCTCTCCTTCTATTCTTCTCCAGAATTAATTTATGTTTTTACAACTCCACCACATATGTTCATAGGTTCCAACAGTTTCTTTACATCTGCAACATAAATTATCCCTTTTATTATCAATCTGATGCAACCTCAGTGGTGTCAAGTACCATTGCCACAATATTTTATAGTTATGTTCCTTAATTCTTACTGACATTTTTCTCATTATCCTCTTTTTCCACTTATTTCTCCATTCATCATTTCCTAATTTTGTATTCAAATCCTGTTCCCACTTCAATTTCAAATCTTCCTGTGGATCACTACCCTTATTTGTTAAAATATAAAGTTTACTTACTAGACCCTTGATACTTTTCTCACCTTTTCTAATCTTTAAAACCAATTCTTCAAATTAGGTCTTTTCTCTGTCTATACCTAGTTCTCTTCTATATTTTTTATTCCAATTATCAACCTTCAATTTCTGAAACCAGTCCAATTTTAACTGTTCAAATAGTTTTTTCTTCTTAGTTTCATCTTCGCAAACCCTTAACCATTCCTTCACCAGGAAAACTTCATTTTTATCCAATATTTCCTTTTTTGTTTTATCTATTTTTATCGGAAAACACACCATATCAGCCAATTCCAAAATTGGAGAGAGATCTGGGATCAAGTCTTTCTTTAATCTTTTCCACACCCTCATGATCCCCTCATCATAGTATTGCTTGTATTTATCATTTTAACCTTAGTTCCCAAAAAAATCATTTTACCAATATTCTTATAATTTTTCATCTCCATTTCCTCCCAAATTACTTTTTCTCTTGCCAAGATCTTCACAACGTTCTTAATTTGAAATGCTCGATAGTATGCTAACAAATTTGGCATTCCCAAACCTCCTTCTTTCTGAGGCAGATACCAGAGTTTCTTTGAAAGTCTGGATTTCTTGCCACCATTACCAAAATTATTAAACATCTTTTGGAACTCATTAATCTCCTTTTCCTTCAATTGGATTGCAAGTGCATCAAATAGAAAATTAATCCTCGGCAACAACATCATTTTGCAAATTGCAATCCTTCCAAACCATGACAACTTCAACGTCTGAAAACTTTGTATTTTGTTCGTGAATTCTGCTTTCAAGTTGTCATAGTTCAGTCTTCTTAAATTCTTCAAATCTGTTTGAAATAGTTATCCCCAAATATTTCAACTTTTCTTTAATTTGTATATTAGATAACCCCGCCATCTTTTCCCTCTCCTCATCCCCCATATTACAGCATCATTTCTGATTTATCCCAATTTATCCTCAATCCAGTTATAACCTCAAATTCCTCTATTTGCTCTTTAATCCTATCCATTACCACCTCTGGATGTTTCACCATTAACAACGTATCATCTGCATACATGCTCACTTTATTACCCAATATCCCTTCTATAGTTGAGTCTTCCCTTATATTTTTAGCTAAAATTTCCATTGCCATAATAAACAAAATAGGGGATAGTGGACAACTCTGCCTAGTGCCTGCCTCAAGCTTTACCTCATCCATAACCTCTTCATTTAATCTAATTCTAGCACTCCCTTTTTGATATAATAAGTCAATTACCCTTCTAAATCTATCCCCAAATCCATAATTTCTAACTATTTCCTTAATCGAAGACCATTGTAGCGAATCAAATGCCTTAAAAATATCTAAAGATAATAAACCCACCTTTTCCTTCGTCTGATTAACATTGTCAATTAAGTCTAACACCCTCCTAGTCAAATCAGCCATATGCCTTCCTTTTAAAAAACCAACTTGATCAACATTTATATATTCCCCCATAAATCTATTTAACCGATTAGCCAGTATTGCTGTGACAATCTTGGCATCCTGATTTATAAGAGAAATTGGTCTGTATGATTCCACCTTTTCCAAATTCTTTCCCAATTTTGGCAGCAGAACGATTATAGTCCTATACCATGAAGTTGGAATTTGTCCACCGTCTAAAATATAGTTATATAGCTTCACTATCTTTGGAACCACAACATCTTTAAATTCCTTATAAAACTCTGTCGATAATCCGTCATCTCCCGGGGCTTTCCCCAACTTCAAACCACTAATTACATCTTTTACCTCTTTATCAGTAACCCATTCCTCCATTTTTTCCCAGTGTTCCTGTTTTATTCCATTCCCTAACTGCCTCTCCAATATCCCTTTAAGCTTACCAACGTCTAACTCTTTTTTTGCATATAATGCTTGATAAAATTCCCTCACAATTTTACATTTGTCGCTAATCTTATTACACCTTATCCCTTGTTTATCAACCAACACCCCAATTTCCCTTTTTTCCTTTTTAGCTTTGGCCGCTCTTGCTAATAATCTTGAATTTTTATTGCTAAATTCAAAATACTCTCTATTTAGATATATCAAATCTCTTTTAACTTTATCTATATCCTTGCCCATTAATTCTGCCTTAAGTCTTTGTAGTTTAGCGAAGATTTTTTTATCCTTGTTTTTTGAGTGATCTTCCTGTAATTGCTTTATTTCTTTTTCTTTTTCCACCTGATCTGCCTTATATCTTCTATACTTTATACTCGCCAACTTTATACTTTCCCCTCTAAAAACTGACTTCATGGCATCCCAAACCACATTAAAACTTACCTCTTCGTTATCGTTCCACTGCCAGCTTTCCATCCAACTTTCCATGATTTGTTCTTTACATTTTTGGTCTTTGAATAAATTGGGATCATACCTCCAACTTCTTCATCTCCGATTATCCTTTTGTAATCTCAGCTCCAAAAGTACTTTAGCATGGTCTGATTCCTTGAAAATCCCTATTTCCTTTCCCTCAATATTTTTAATCATATTTTCCGTTAACAAAACATTGTCTATTCTAGAATAGGACCCATGAACGTGTGAAAAATAAGAGTATGCCCTTTCCGAACCCTTGATCTCTCTCCAAGAATCTTTCAGTCCCATCGCACCCATCCATTTATCTAAAACCTTCCCTTTCAATCCGGTTCCACACCTTGCTAAATTCGTACAGTCTAAATTTGACCTTATCAAATTAAAGTCTCCGGCCACAATCATTTTTGCCACTTTTTCTAGCTCGGACTTTTTCTAAAAATTCAGCTTGGTGTTCGTTTGGAGCATAAATGTTCACCAACATTATCTCCTCATTATCTATTTTTCTTCTTACGAGCAAGTATCTACCTTCCTGGTCGGCAACACTTTTTATTGTCTCAAATCCTAATCTTGTAGAAATCATAATTGACACTCCTCTTGCTTTTGAGGTACCAAATGCCATCTCATAATGTTGTATCCATCCCAAAAAAACTTTGTTTGTATCCTTTGACTTTTGGTGCGTTTCCTGTAAAAACACTATATCAGGTCTATCCTTCTTCATAGCCAATTCCAACCTCCTCCTCTTAAGAACAGAACCTGTGCCCTTTACATTCCAGGTTAATACTTTAATATTTCCCATAGTCTATTACAATTTATTCCCTTCTAACTTCTAAACTCTCCATTGGGCGTGCCACCACCAACCCCTTACCACTAAAACACAAAATTATACACAAAACACACAATATCTCTCTCCCCACCTTCTCCGAAAAAAAGACGCCTTCGATGACCAAAGAGGGGAGAGGGGGGACATGGAAGATGTACATGCAGATTAGTGCTTCGCGCCACCCACTTTTATATAGTACTTAAGTGATATATTTTTTAAAAAAATCCTAATCTATTGTTCAATGCTCCTTACTTGCCTCCTCCTCCACCATAATCAATGACAACTCCTCTTCTTCTCTTCCCTGCGGGGTTCCACCTGTAGCACCACCAGCATCCGCCCCCTCATACTCCCTTCTTATAGCCCCCGATTCCAACAAATCTTTCCTGAGAGTTAACCACTCTTCCGAACCCCCTTTAAAAAGCTCCAGCAGACTCAGATATTCCAATGGGTCAATCCCCTCATCAATAACCTGCATTCTTTTCTCATAGAAGAAACACAATTGCTGTGGGAATCTCCAAATTGTACCTTACACCTTTACTCATCAACAGTTTAGTTACCGGTCTCATCTTATATCTCCAAATTCTTTCCTTCTTTGAAATATCATTATATACTTCCACATCGGAACCATCAATTTTTAGGGCGCCAGAACCAGCTTGTTTCAAGAAAGCCATTACTCTAAGTTTATCTCCCCAATTTGCAAATTTTACCAAAACATTTCTTTGAGACGCCTTCCCTCTTCTTGGACCCACCCTATATGCACTTACAATGTCCTCCTGTACAAATTCCTTTCATACTCAAATTATTTAGCCACTGAATCACTCTTTCTCTTAGCTGGTCTGGGGTCCTTTCAACCACCTGACGGATCACAATATTCTGCTTTCTCATCATATCTTCCACAGCATCAATCCTTTTCTCATGCTCATCCATTTTCAGCTTATTCTCCCTCACCATCTCCTGAGTCCCTTTTATTTCCTTTTTCATGGTATTCACCTCATTTTGAACCAATTTCACATTTCCTTCTATTTTTTGCAAACTTAATTCCACTTTTTTTGTAAAACCCATAACAGATGTTACCACCTTATCCTGCTTTTTCATCATTTCATTTCTATCTTTCACCCTTGATTCCTCATTTTCTCCATCTTCTGAAACAATTTGCCAATTTCCACCATAATTTGAGTATGATCATAGGGTTCAGGTGGTGGTGATGATAACGGAGGGACCTCTTCCGCTGGTGCTTTTTCCTTCCTCTTAGATTTAACCACTGACTCCTCCTCCTTTGCTTTTCCTCTTGTACCTTTATCCATAGTGACTGCCCCTAAAAAGCTTTAATGCTGCAACGTATTGTAAGTTCGTTACACTCTCCGTTTAAACCTAATCCGATGCAGCCAAAGCTGACAACAGTCCCATTAATTCTGTTAAAGCTTGAAAAGAAAAAGAGGTCCAGCAAAAAAATTTAATGATTATAATCCACAAAGGAGCAGGAACCAAAAACAGCCCAAACAAAAAATATTGTAATCCACAGGAAGCCCATCCAATTCTCTATTACCTCTCTATTACCTTGCTTCAAAAAATCTGGGAGATCAGAATAGTTATTTGTAATCCATAGGCAGTTATAGTCCAAATGCAAAAACTTGATTGAAGTAAATCCAAATCAGGGAAGAAGAAAAAAAATCAATATAAGTATCCAACTGAAGTTGAAACACTCCGATAGAGCTCCCAGATAATATACAAAGACCGAGCTGCCTCCATAACTTTGTAGCAAGGCAGCCTCCTGTTGCAAGGCGGAGGAGGGGAAACACTCAGTGAGGGAAGAGGGAAAATGAAAAAAGAAACAGAGATACTTTGTAGCGAGCCCGGAGGCTTATCCGAAGGAGCACCTTAAAGTGAAAATCTGTCCAAACACTGTTCCCAGACTTCTCTCTTAAAACTCAGTCTCCATTTCCACAAACGGCAACCTCAGGCACGGAACAGGACTCTTCTCTATTCCTCTGCTCCTCCAACCAGGGGCTTCACCCAGGGATGTTCTCAAACAAATTTATATCATTGTCTCAAACTTTCAAATTTACTTTCCATCCACAAACTCCTTTCATCATCCTCCAAGCCTTCCGCAGCTCCTCTGTTTACCTTCCCCTCAGTGTTGTGCTTTTAATTACTAAGTTTCATTTTCATGCCTCCGCCGCCATTACTCAGCCAGCCCCCCCTTCCTCCTCCACCTCCTTCTTCACTTTCCCACGCTCTTACCACTTACTGTGACTTCAAAGTCTGCTCCGTTCCGGCTCTTGCCTCGGCAACCTCCTCAGCCACAATCTTAAAATTACAGCAACAAGGAAAAAAGTAAAGTCTCAGCCAAAAACAAATCTTGGAGATCCCGTCCGAACCACAATGCAGATCGAGTGGTACAGCTTACGCCGCACCTCTCCCCCTGCCTGATCCTCAGACTCCGACCTCTGGTCTCCTGAAGGTGCCAGAAAATAATCTTCAATTTTGGAGCCTCATGCACTTCATTTTTCTGATAATTTTACCTTGCCACTTTGTAAATAACCACTTTTATTCACATTACTGGCATGAGCCAATCAAAAGTCTGTGCTACTCGCCCAGCATCTTAGCCACACACCCCAAAAAACAATGTTTTCCTGTTGAGAGACTGGATAAGGGCTTGTAAAGATAGAGAAAAGCAGATATATATGCACAGCTGAGGTTGAACTGGCTCCTGATAGTGTTGGTAAATAAGTGGAATAGCAAATATTTGAGGGTAGCCAGTTAGGAAAGAGGTAAGACTGATTTTGAAGAATTGATATCAAAGATAAGAAACAGTGAAAGGGGAATTAAGGGCTTAGTAAGCAAAATATATAAAATGTTAAATAAAGATGGTAATCCACAAGAAAAGTTGAAAACAAATTAGGAACAAGAATTGAAAATAAAGATTGCAGATGAGGTTTGGAAAAATAAATGGAAGAAAAGGATTATGAAAACTATATCTGTTAGAGTGATGGAACATAACTATAAAATGTTGTGGAAATGGGACTTGACCCCAGTGAGATTACATCAGATAGATAACAATAAAGATAAAATGTGTTGGAGATGTAAGGATACACTGGGAATGTATGAACATATGTGGTGGGGTTGTAATGTGGTAAAAGATTTTTGGGGAAAAATTGAGAAATAGATTTGTGCTATTATGGGCATGAGACTTAAATTGTGGCCAAGTACTGTTTTGTTGACAGATGTGGAAAATATGAATTTAAATAAGGATAAAAAAGAGTTATTGTCGATAATGTTAACAACGGGTACACAGTGCATTGCTAGGAATTGGACAAACGAAGTAATTTTGAAAATAGAAGAATGGTACAAGGAGATGTGGGATCTTGCGTTGAATGATAAGCTAACATGGGAGATGAATAAGAAAAAGGGTATAGTTAAAGAAAATAGATCTTGGAAAATATGGCAATTATTTGTGGATTACTCATTGAAGGGGGATGAAGGGAATAGACCAGTACCAGGTCAAATAAGTTTTTGGGAATAGAAAAACAACTGTGACATTCCGCTTCCACCAGGGCATTGTATAAAACACTGGGTGTATATTGTGAAAACTGTTTATTGTATTTTAATTACTAGCAAAAGTTGCCCGGTGTTGCCTGGCTGTTTTAAATGGTGTTGGAAAGTTTTTGTTGTTGTTGTTAATGTTTGTAAAGAAGAGGTTAATCTATATTTGAAATTTCTAAAAATTTTATTTATACAATTTTTTTGATGGGCTGTTTTAAACTGTGATGAGTTTTGTTTGGTGTTTTGGTTTTGTGAATGAAAAAAAGAATAAAGGTGATATACTTTTTCGAAAAACTCTTGGGGCCTTTTGTGTGGGGCTATTGTGTCTTTTTGAATTTTTTTTTATTATTGTGGGCAGCAAGTGCTGCTGGTAGGGGTTATCTTGTATTTTGAATATTTGTTCTCTCGTGGCCTCTGGGTGGAGCTTCTTCCAGTAAGTAGTCTCTTTCTTTATTCATTTCTTTTCCAGTCGTTGTGGTATGAGGTCGTGTGGTGGTGAGTTAGCTGTTTTTCTTTATTTGGGGTGGTGGTGGTGGTTGGATTTTGTGGTGTTTGGCTGGGTGCTGGGTGTGTTTGGAAATGTTTGTTGTTGTTTACTTTTTTGGTGTTATTTTTGTTTGTTTTTGTGTATTTTTGAATGTTTTTGATTGTTTGTTTTTGTGTTTTTTGGTGTCCTGGGGGGGGGATCCCCTCTCAGACAGACTCCTTTGGTCCCCCCAACCCTCTCAACCCCAGGGGAGCCAGTAGAGAGGGGGATTCCCCCCAACTCCATTTTTAAAGAGAAGTAACCGGTTTCTTCTCTTTAATATGGGGCGTGTGTGTGGGGGGAGGGAATCCCCTCTCTGCCGGGTCCCCTGGGATCAGGAGGGTGGGGGAGACAAACTCCTTTTGTCCCCCCAACCCTCTCAACCCCAGGGGAGCCAGTAGAGAGGGGGATTCCCCCACAACTCCATTTTAAAGAGACGTAACCACTTGGTTTCTTCTCTTTAATATGGGACATGTGTGTGTGTGGGGGGAGGGAATCCCCTCTCTGCTGGGTCCCATGGGGTCAGGAGGGTGGGGGAGACAGACTCCTTTTGTCCCCCCAACCCTCTCAACCCCAGGGGAGCCAGTAGAGAGGGGGAGCACAACACCCCCCCAGTGATATTAAAGGGGAAACTCCGATTAGGAGCTTCAGGTGCCAATGGGGAGGGGGGCTTTGGTTCCCGTGGCTTGGCGGACTTGCTCTCCTGGTGTTTTTGTTTTATTTTTTGGGTGCCGGCTTCCTCAGCGTTCTGTGCGCTCATGGCGTGCTGGACGCTGGGCCTTGTAGTTATGGGTTGGTGCTTTGTGTTTGTACTGTGTTTTTTTTAAATGGTTTTCTTTTGATTGGCTGTGGCGCGTTTCCGAATGCTGTACCGTGCGAGAGCCTCTCAGACTGATTGGCTCTGGTGCGGCGCGGCACAAGGAATGTTGGGAAGTGAAGTTGTTTCCCTTTCTTCGCGTTTGTGGGTCTGTTGCCCCACTGCCGGTTTTCTCAATCCTTAGTTGACCTGCGGACCCAGATCGGCCGTGTGCAGGAAGGGTGAGTGCAGGCAAGTAGGGCGTGGCATAGCAACCTATAGCCAGTTCCAACGGTTAACCCTTGGATTTATAGGTTAAGATTGTATTTTTACTTTGACTTAGTAGTTGTATTAAATTGATGAGTATAAGAAGTGACTTTGAATATGTATACTAGGATACTTGCAAGAGTGTTATAATGTACTAAAAATTTTGGAAATATAATCAAAGATGTATGGAAGGAAGGGGAAGGTGTTATATTACTAAGTTGTAATTTAATTGTATTTTTATGTTTTTCTTCTTTCTTTTTTCTTTATATATATTGTATTTGTAAGTTTGTTGTTTGTATTTTTATTCATAATTGTATTTTTTAAGTTGTATTATTGTTGAAAATTTTATATCTATCTATCTATCTATCTATCTACACACACACACACACACACACACACACACACACACACACACACTGAGTAATACCTCATACAAAGTCCGCTTCATACAACATCAGATTCATACAACATCACCTAATTCCTTAAAAAATGTTGCCGCATACAAAGTCATGCGACTTTGTATGAGGCATTGGGGTTTTCCCAGGTTACATTGTACCTGGGCAGTATAAAAGGCAGGACACATGCATGCATTGCTCTTGTGGGTTTTGCATGAGACAAAGAGTGTTTAGGAGTGGTTTTGAGCGAAATTTTGGAAATTTTTTTGGATTTTTTTGTCAGAATTTTTAGAAGCATTCCTGGGATTTTTGCAGCATTCTTCAGGTTCTTGGACAATCAGGGTTGTTTGACAAGTTTTTGTAATGTTTTTAGCCTTTAGACAATGATTTCTTAAAGTTCTGTCAGTTTCCCGTCTGTTTCCTTTACTTTGCCCTGACTTTGCCTCTGCTGTAACAGTACAATGTATCTCTAGGGAAACGATGTTGTATGAGGCATCGTGGCAAGGATTTGGACGTTGTATGAGGCATCATGACTACGATTTTGCATGCCTCATACAAAGTCCAAATCCGTATAAAGTCCAAACTTGTGGAACCAAGTATGGATGTTGTATGAGGTATATATATATATATATATATATATATATATATATATATATATATATATATATATATATATATATATATATATATATATATATATATATATATATATATTTTCAAGAAGTTATGCAAAAGCCCTTCTGGCCATGACAAACTTTGCAATTTTCCCCTTCAATTTTTTCTTTTGATTTCAGGCCAGTGTTCAAGCCTTTCCATATCTTTTTGAATTCTTCTCCTGTTTTATGTCATCTGTAAATTTAATAAGTGTCCCTTGCACTCCCTCCTCCATGTCATTAATGAAAATTTCAAAGGGCACCCATCCCAGGACCGAACCTTGTGAAACCCTACTTTTTACCTCCTCCCTGTCTGAGAAGGAACCATTGATAGGCTCACTTTGAGTATGATTCTGTAATCAAATTTGCATCCACTTGACACTTGTGCTATCCAGGCCACACCTAGTTAGCTTGCTAATCAAAATATCATGGGGCACTTCGTCAGGGCTTTGATGTGTCATGAGCCTTGAGTAACCATGGCAACCTTATCACTTAGCTACTGAAGCACTTGTAAACACATTCCTTTCTGATGAGCAGTACTGCACCTATAGATAGAGCTGTAAACACATTCATTTCTGGATGAGTAATAAGTAGCTGCTGCTGCACCCGCAGACCCCTCGAGGGAGGATGACAAATAGGTCAGGTGGCAGAGGGACGACAGTGACATCTGACTACCCCACGAGGGAGAAGATGCCTCCCCCCTGTCAATCAAAACCCCGTGACTCTGAACACCTGCAGATTGAGTCATCCTAGGAATGCAAAGGTGGGAGGGAAATCTGCTCCTTTTTGTGTATAAAAGCAGAGCCCTTTCCCTGAGTTCTTCGGTCCTCTCAGTTTGAAGGCAGAGATGTCTCCTTGAGCTGGACTCTAAACACTTATGATCTGAACCCCTCAGATCTAAGTGGACTATACTAACTCGGTATTGCTATGTACTTTGTTTTTTCCCCTGTCTTTGTTCTTTTCCAGATACTAAAGGGAAATAAAACTCTTTGTGAGTAACATCAATGGACTGGATGTCAATTTATCAGACTATATCCTAGTGCTTTGCTCTATGCCCCCACATGCTACCACTGCATACTCCTTGTAAGCGACAGGTGGAGTTCTTTGAAGCCGATTGGGAAGCAGTACGGTAAGGCAACCTTAGGCTGCACTGGGAGTGTGCGGATAAAGGATATTATCTCAGCCTAAAGGATCGGTACATGCCTCCTGTAAGCCAGCACCCAGTCGAGTGTTCAAGACATAGTGTCAGTGGTGGGATTCTGATCTGAGAGCCCGGAGGCTTTGTCAAGGCAAATAGAGCAGCACTTTCTGCTCCTCTAAAAACTGGGTAAGATTAGCTTGCAATGTTTTGTCTCCTTACAGGTATAAGGATGGATGACTCGGGAGTCATCACTGGTTACCATAGAAGTGGCGGTGCCAGCATCAGGGCAGTCTTCCAGGAATGAGAACCGGGAGTTCCTATTCCATTTCATGACGGGACAAAGATTGTCAAAGCCCTTAACCCTTCAGGAACTTCTGGGAATATGTGAGTCTGAGGAAGAAGTGGAGGAGGAATCCCAGCAAGGGGAAGCGGCAGGAGGGTCTGATCAGCCCGTCCTGGCACCGCCCACTGTGCATGGAGCCTCTCCGGATACAGAGCTGAGTCTGTTAAAGCCCCAGACAAGCTATGTTGACCAGGAGGAAGGGCACCAGAGACCTACCAAGTGGAAAAGGATTAGGTCTCGGCATCCAGCCTACCAGGTAACGGATGAAGCTGCATGGGCAGATGCAGCTGCGGCTGAATGCATCCCCCTCCATACCATAAGAACATAAGAACATAAGAACAGCCTTGCTGGAACAGGCCACAGCCCATCCAGTCCAGCATTCTGTCTCACACAGTGGCTCACCATTTCCTTCAGGGTATTCCCAAGGAGATGCCTTCACCTGCTTAGGATTCCCTGGAAATGGCATTGAGAGATATCCTGCCTATCTCTCCAACCCGGAGGTTGTCCTTAGGTAGCCATAATTATAGCCATTGATAGTCTTGTCCTCCATGAACTTGTCTAATCCTTTCTTAAAGCTGTCAAGACTGACAGCTGTCACCACTTCTTCTGGCAGGGAGTTCCATAGACCAGTAATCCTCTGGGTGAAAAAGTACTTTCTCTTATTTGTTTGAGAACTAGTACCCAAAAGTTTCATGGAGTGTCCCCTAGTTCTAGTGTTGTGCGATAGGGAAAACAGTTTTTCCTTATCTACTTTGTCCACACCGTGCATGATTTTATAAACTTCAATCAGGTCACCTCTTAGACGCCGTCGTTCAAGAGTGAAAAGGCCCAACCGTTGCAGCCTCAGATGGTAAGGAAGGTGTTCCAGTCCCCTAATCATTCTGGTTGCCCTCCTCTGTACTTTCTCCAACTCCATAATATCCTTCTGGAGGTATGGCGACCAGAACTGTACACAATATTCCAGATGGGGCCTCACCATAGATTTATAAAGAGGCAAAATGACACTTGCTGACTTATTTTCTATACCCTTCCTAATGATCCCTAACATTGAGTTTGCTTTTTTCACTGCTGAGGCACACTGGGTTGACACCTTCATTGAGCTGTCCACCAGGACACCAAGGTCCCTTTCCTGGTTTGTCGCAGAGAGTTCAGACCCCATCAGTTTATAAATGTAATTGGGGTTTTTTGCCCCAACATGCATCACTCTGCACTTACTGATGTTGAAGCTCATTTGCCACTGTTTTGCCCACTCCCCCAGTGTCAAGAGATCCCTCTGGAGCTCTTCACAATCTCTCACAGTTTTCACTACCCTGTATAATTTAGTGTCGTCAGCAAATTTGGCTACCTTGCTTTTTACTCCTACCTCTAGATCATTTATGAAGAGGTTGAAAAGCAGGGGTCCCAGTACTGAACCTTGGGGGACCCCACTCTTTACTTCCCTCCACTTGGAGAAGTGTCCATTTAGTGCTACCCTCTGTTTCCTGTCCCTTAGCCAGTTGCTGATCCAGGACAAGACCTGTCCCTTTATTCCATGACTGGTAAGTTTATTCAAGAGCCTTTGGTGTGGGACCTTGTCAAAAGCCTTCTGAAAGTCCAGATAAACAATGTCAACTGGATCCCCCTTATCCACATGCTTGTTGACACTCTCAAAAAATTCCAACAGATTAGTGAGGCATGATTTGCCCTTGCAAAAGCCATGTTGGCTCTCCTTTAGCAGCGCCTTCTCTTCTATGTGCCTATTAATTCTATCTTTTAGGATGGTTTCCATCACTTTACCTGGGACACATGTCAAACTGACAGGCCGGTAATTTCCTGGATCACACCTGGATCCTTTTTTGAAAATTGGTGTTACATTCGCCACCTTCCAGTCATCAGGCACAAAGCCTGATTTGAGGGAAAGATTATATATTTTGGCTAGGATATCAGCAATTTCATCTTTAAGTTCCCTGAGAACTCGTGGATGGATGCCATCTGGTCCTGGTGATTTGTTAGTGTTTAGCTTAACAAGACATGCAAGGACCTCCTCCCTGGTTATTTCTATCTTGCTTAATTCTTCGGTTTCCCTCCCTACGAAGATAGGCTCTGTTTTGGGCATGTGGTCTCTGTCTTTTTCAGTGAATACTGAAGCAAAGAATTCATTGAGTCTCTCTGCAATCTCTGTTTCCTCTTTAATAACCCCTTGCCTTCCATTGTCATCTAATGGTCCAATGGCCTTCCTAGTTGGGTTCTTACTTCTAATGTACTTAAAGAAGTCTTTGTTATTTCTCTGAGTATTTTTAGCTATACGCTCCTCAAAGTCTTGCTTTGCTTTCCTGATTGTTGCCTTGCATTTGTTCTGCCAGAATTTATGTTTCTGCCTGCTGTCCTCATTTGGACAAGCCTTCCATCTTCTAAATGAGCTTTTCTTGCTCTTGATCACTTCCCGAACAGCTCCTGTAAGCCACATCGGAGTCCTCTTGGACCTGGCAGTGCCCTTTTTCCTTTTGGGTATGCATTCCAATTGAGCCTCTGTTATTGTTTTTGTAAACAGCCTCCATGCCTCTTGGAGTGTTTGGACTCTCTCAATTTTCCCTTTCAGTTTCTTTTTTACTAGTTTCCTCATCTTTGGGAAATTTCCTTTTTGAAAATTTAAGGTCTCTGTGTTAGATTTTATCAGTGACTTGCGGTCTATGATCAAGTTAAACATAATTGAGTTGTGGTCACTGTTCCCTATTGGATCAGTCACATTAACATCTTGCACCAGATCCTAACCCAGTTCATAACCCAGTTCATAACCCAGTCTATGTGAGGGTAATTGAAGTCCCCCATTATAACCAGGCTTCCCTTCCTGGATGCCTCCTTTACCATGAGAGGCAAAAGCGTATGGGTGGAGGAAGAGGAATGCCAGTCGGAGGAGGAAGTTCATAAGCAAGCTCGCCAGAGCTTGTCTTGGGAAAGGGAAGTGCCTGCGGGTCCCCCTACAATTTCCGAATGGCTACTGGACATGGTACGTAAAGCACCCTTTGAGGGGAGTGTTATGGAGACCGAGAGGAGAAGTCTGATGGAAATCATTGAGCACCAGGTCCAGTGTGAGGAGATTCTCCAAAGGTATGGCCCCTCCAATAGGGCATACCAGGTGCTTGAGGAAGCTATTCCAGCATGCCCCGCTTGACAAAACGTCACAGAGGAGGAAGCGCCGGGAGCCATTGCGGCAGTGTCCCAAGCTCAGGAGAGCGGAATGGCAGCACCAACGGTCTCAGTCCAGGCGGGGCCCGACCGGAGTGTCGAATCAGGAGATCAACACAAACTGGCACAGTTGCTACAGGGAGTAGCTGAGCCAGTGGTCTTGATCCAGCCGGGATAAGACCAAAGGGTTGGAATGGAAGCCAGACACAGAAAGGCATGGAAACCGGGCTCCGGAACGGCTAACCTGTCCGTTACGCCACCGGGAGCAACGGCGCTTTCCTCAGGAGAGGGGGTGGCCGGTGCCTATACCACTGCTATTGGGCAGGAGGAACTACAGCAGAAGCTGCAGGAGGAGCAGCAAAGGGCAGAACGATATTGTACCTATATTGTGAGGTTGCAACAACGTCTTGTAGAGGCACAGAAAGCCTTAGGCTCTGAGGCAGCAGCCCGCCAAGCCGAGAAAGTGGCAGCCATTCCACTACCAAAGGAGGAGGAAAACAGGCTTGACCAAATATATGGTCTCCTTCGACAGGAGCAGGTGGCTCGGCTGGCAGGTAATCTGGAAGGAGTGAGTGAAGCGGCACGTCAAAGGGCTAAGATAAAACAAGAAATGGAGGATGAAAAATATGCCCAAGCTTTACAGGAGGAAGAAGGGGCAGTGCAGCCGGCACCAGCCCAGCCTATACTGTCAGCAGTTCTGCAGCCTGCCGCACCAGACCCGCTTCCGCAGATTAAGCTGCCGCCCAGAGCCCCTGTACCTCAGCCTGTCTGTCTACCAGTGCCACCAACGGGAGTCCTCCCCCCTCCTTCTTCTTTTCCACAGATTCCACTTTTAGTGATACCAGGAGGAAACACTCCCTTGCCAATGGGAGAGGTAGGAGGAGCTCCAACCGGAACAAGTCGATTGGAGGATTTGATGGCAAATTCCTTTGAAACACAGATTTGCGTTATGCAAATGAAGCAGCAGCCAAAACCTGTGACAGCCAATAATGCTGATCAGAAGTGTCTGCCAATTCTGACAGACCCCCAGGACATTCTCTCTTTTCTTTCCAGGTTTGAGAATGCATGTGAGGCAATGAAAGTGGATGAGATTGAGTGGCCAGGACTAATCAGTACACAGCTAAGGGGTCCAATCCTGGACTATTTTGACGGATTGCCCAAAGATTATACATGGTCCCAAATACAAGATGCTTTGGAGAAATATTGTGCCATGGTCCCTGCCGTTCTGAGAACGAGATTCCAGGAGATCCAATAGGATGGTAAACAACCATTTGTTGCCCTCATGATTCAGCTGGCACAAGCCTATGACCGATGCGTCCGAGCATCTAAAGTGGAGATGACACCAAGCGCCTGAGCATTTGCACTGAAGGAACAGTTTATGGAGGTAATTCAACCTTCTTTAAGACTCAGTCTTGCTGATCAGGAAATTGATGATCCTCAGTTGCTTGCCCAGAAAGCTGATATGATTTGGATCAGCAAAATGAATGTCAAGAAGCAAATGCCTAAGACAGCCCAGTCTTCAGGGAAATTCAAAGAGACAAAAAGTCAGGCTTTTGCGAAGATACTGCCTGCATTGAGTCGAGCAAAGGAGCATGCACCGAAATGGGATGGTAATAAGCCAAAGGGTAAGACGGCCTCTGTTTCTAACATTACCTGTTATCATTGCTTCAAGCCGGGACATACCCACCAGCATTGCCCTGCATTGCAGAAAGGTGCAACTCAACCTGCAAAGGAGAAATCAGGAACCGGTACTTCCAGTTCCCGCATTGCTCAAGCAGCAAGCCAAACAACTGATTCATCTGAGAATCAGCCATCGCAGATGGAAACAGCAGTAACTGCCCGAGATTCTGCTACAGGTCTGGACACACAGCAAGACCAGCCTGCTCGTGAGTATAGCACTCACGTTGTTAGAGACCCTAAAGTAGCATGGCAGCTGAATATTACCACTGCACACATGCAGACACCTATAGCTTTAGATCCTACTGAACTGCTAGGAAAGGATCTCTTGTCCAAAATGGAAGAGCAAAGATATGCCTTAGTGACTTTACTAAATGAGCAGGGAGAACCATTTGTCTCTATTAAAGCATTTAAAGAATCTGGTTCTGATTTTTGCAGCATACATGAGAGTTTTGTTAAACCTGAACAGATTTTGCAGGATTATTATTTACCAATTGAGGGATATCACCTAGAAATTGGGGGAAAGTGGTTAATAGTCCTGTGGCTAAAGTTAAGCTGAAATATGGTTGTTTCACAGGAGAAGCTCTTTGCTTGGTCCCCAGGTCTATTAGCCACCCTTCTCTACTTCTACGACCTTCTGTAATGATTTTAGAGGAACAATTGAGGTCCAAGCAGGCCAATGTACTTAAAGTAGTAACCTAAAGTCAAAGCCAGCCTGTGACTGTTCCAGATACACCAGCACCACCTGCTGGGCAGCCCAAAGTTTATTCTTGGACTTTTTCTGAAAAACTGGACTATGCTAATTTTGCCAAGGAACAGCAGATGTGCCCAACTTTAGAAGAAATTAGGCAGAAGGCTAAATTGAATTTGCCTTTGTCAGGTGCCAGGCCAAGCCGGTTCTTTTATTCAGCAGATGGACTTTTGTACAAACAGATCAAGTTGCCAAAACCTGATACAGGGACTAGAGACTTGTTAGTTGTGCCTAAATCTTTTCGGGACATTGTTCTTAAAATGGCACATGACTCAGCGTTTGCATTGCATCAAGGAAGAAAGAAAACTCTTCAAAGATTTGCAGAACATGTCTTTTGTCCCAGGTGTACTTCTGATTGTAAAGAATTTACAAAATCCTGTTTCACATGTCAAAGAATTGTGAATGTACAGTCTAAAACCAAAGCTAAACTTGGTGTACCTGAAATAGCAGGAAAGCCATTTCAGAGGGTAGAAATTAATGTGTTTGGTCCTTTACCTAAATCAAAAGGGGGAAAACAGTATGTATTTACCTATGTTGATACTTTTACAAAATGTTGTGAAGCTGTACCCTTAACTTCAATTTTTGCATCCCATATTGCTAAAGCATTTATTGAAATTGTCAGTAGGTTAGGTTTACCTACTAAAGTAGGTTATAGGGTGAAGTTTCCCATCTTCTACTTCTTGTAGTAGGCATGCTCCTATACCTGTGTTTGAAGCATCAGTTTTCAGAACAAATTGTTTCTGATAGTCTGGAGACACTAAAATGGGTGCCTGGATGAGTTTCAGCTTCAGTGTCTCAAAGGCTTTTTGACATTCTGGTGTCCAAATTACCTTTGTGGGGTGTGATCTTTTTGTCAGTTTTGTGAGAGGTGTGGGAATCTCACTAAACTGAGGAATGAAGTGCCTGTAGTAATTCATCATGCCTAGGAAAGATTTGATGTGTGTTTTGGTGATTGGTATTGGTATTGGCCAATCTTTGACACTTTCTACCTTGGCATCTACAGGTGAGACTTTCCCATTTCCCACTTTGTGTCCCAAGTAGATCACACTGGCTTGTCCCCATTGACATTTCTTAGCATTGACTGTGAGGTCTGCTTCTTGCAGTCTGGCTAACACAGTTTCTAAGTGTTGCAAGTGTTCCTCAAATGTTTGGCTATAAATGGCCAAATCATTGATGTAGGCATCAGTGAATGGTAAACCCTTTAAAATATGGTTCATCATCCATTGGAACAAAGCTGGAGAGCTTTTCAAACCGAAAGGCATCATGGTAAAACAATATTGACCTTTGGTAGTACAGAAAGCAGTTTTAAGCTTCGCTTCCTGTATCAGAGGAATCTGCCAAAATCCTTTTGTTAAATCCAGAGCTGTGACCCATTTGGATCCAGCTAGCTTCTGGATCAGGTCATCTGTCCTGGGTAAAGGAAAATTATCATGTGGTGTAACTGCATTAAGTTTGCAATAGTCTTCACAAAATCTGATGCTTCAAACACAGGTATAGGAGCATGCCTACTACAAGAAGGAGAAGATGGGAAACTTCACCCTATCTCCTACTTTAGTAGAAAACTGTTGCCAAGGGAACAGGCCTATGCAGTGATAGAGAAAGAACTTCTAGCCATAATTTGGTCCATCACCAAGCTTAGAAGTTACTTATGGGGTCAAGAGTTCATTCTCTTAACAGACCACAATGCCTTAGCTTTCCTGAAGTGCCTACTTTGCTGAGCTCTTCTTTTGCAAGACTTTTGCAAGACTCTCATATCAAGGGGAAAGATAACATCGAGACGGACTCTCTGAGCCGGATGTATGACAGCCAGGAAGGAGCTGAGGTCATTGAAATGGGTTGAAAACCCATGTACATATCTTTTTCTGTACTTTGCTTTGCAGTAACTAGCCTTAAGAGAACCTCTGAGATCACTTAATGAACTCAGATGAGCTATTTTTGCAATATTGGTTCCATTACTCAAGACCACCCAATCTTGAAGATGGTAGGTCCATGGGAGCATCCATCTTGGAAAGGGAGGACGTGTCATGAACCTTGAGTAACCATTGCAACCTTATCACTTAGCTACTGAAGCAGTTGTAAACACATTCCTACATTCCTTTCTGATGAGCAATACTGCATCTGCAGATAGAGCTGTAAACACATTCCTTTCTGGATGAGTAATAAGCAGCTGCTGCTGCACCTGCAGACCCCTCGAGGGAGGATGACAAATAGGTCAGGTGGCAGAGGGACGACAGAGACATCTGACTACCCCATGAGGGAAAAGATGCCTCCCCCCTGTCAATCAAAACCCCGTGACTCTGAACACCTGCAGATTGAGTCATCCTAGGAATGCAAAGGTGGGAGGGAAATCTGCTCCTTTTTGTGTATAAAAGCAGAGCCCTTTCCCTGAGTTCTTCGGTCCTTTCAGGTTGA
Organism: Bradypodion ventrale; assembly: GCA_035047345.1. Lineage (NCBI taxonomy): Eukaryota > Metazoa > Chordata > Lepidosauria > Squamata > Chamaeleonidae > Bradypodion > Bradypodion ventrale. The sequence continues at coordinate 142,087,227 of JAWDJE010000004.1, read as the reverse complement.
AGGCAGAGATGTCTCCTTGAGCTGGACTCTAAACACTTATGATCTGAACCCCTCAGATCTAAGTGGACTATACTAACTCGGTATTGCTATGTACTTAGTGTTTTTTTTCTGTCTTTGTTCTTTTCCAGATACTAAAAGAAAATAAAACTCTTTGTGAGTAACATCAACAGAGTGGATGTCAATTTATCAGACTATATCCTAGTGCTTTGCTCTATGCCCCCACATGCTACTAATATATTAAACCACCGCATACTCCCTGTAAGCGACAGGTGGAGTTCTTTGAAGCCGATTGGGAAGCGGTACTGTGAGGCGACCTTAGGCTGCACTGGGAGTGTGTGGATAAAGGAAATTATCACAGCCTAAAGGATCGGTATATGCCTCCTGTAAGCCAGCGCCCAGTCGAGCGTTCAAGACATGATGAAGTCAAGATATATTTATTTATTTTATTTTATTTTTAGGATTTGTATTGCCACCCAATTCCAAAGACTCTGGGTGGTATACAGATATTAAAACCATCACAATTTTAAAGTCACAATTAAAATTCAAATATTACATCTACAGCATTCCTACCATCTTCCAAGGAAGTTACCCAAATGAAATCTAAGATAAGGTTAGTCTGGTAGGATTTCTTCTTGACAAATCCATATTGACCTTTAGTTAACACTGCATTGTTTTCAAGATGCTTGCAGAATAATCACCCATACTCCATGATTAAAAATATATATATCTATACAGTGATTCTCAGATAGCTTCAGCCAGTTCCTTCAAAATCCTTTTATGCAGTTAGTCTAGTCCTGAGGATCTGAACTCATTCAAAGTAATAAGGTATTCCTTGACTGCTTGTTTATCCATCTCAATCTTCAATCCTGTTCTCATCCTTTGTGCCTCAAATTTGTATTTTGTGAAGTATAGTAGAGATTGTGTGATTTGTGGTCTATTTTCTTCTATACATTTTTGTGAAGGTCATTATTATTGGTTCACAATAGAAGTGCTTGGTCTACTCCTTTTATTGTACATAAGCTTTCATTTTTAACTCTGAGTATACATCTCTCTTCCAATTAAGATTAAAGCCCTTTTGATCAAGTTCATGCTGTGTTGTATCTTATTCTTCCCAGTTCTTGTGAAGTGAAATCCATCCCTTGGCAGTAGTCTATCTTCTAGAAAGCATAGCCCATGGTCCCAAAATTAACATCCCTATTTGCCATCACATCCCAGATTGGAACAGAATGAGGTCTCCAAAGAAATATATTCATGGCCATCGAGCCATTTCATATTTTAATTGCTAAGTAGAGAGTTCCTATATCACAAAGGAACTTAACAGAACAGTTCATGTACATAATAAATAGAAACTCAGGTAAATATATATTGTGTTTAGAAATCAAAGTCATGTATGCTAGGGAAAATATATTTCATTACCAGTTGCAACAAGGAAGTAAGAATTTTTTTTTACAAAATTCACATATAAATGGCTGTCTTCTACTAGGGACCTAGTATGCAAAAGGCAAGTTGATCCAAGAGAAAGTTAATACCTACATTTCTTTGCCTTATTTAAATTAATTTGTTTACTCTGATAAATTGATGATCTTTTGCTTCAGTGGCAATCTCCAAAATCATACTGAGTTTTCATTAAGGCAATATTGGTGGTGTGCCTAGTACTGATCTGCATACAACTTCAATTTGACATGTATTATCTAATATCCTCACCCCTATAGTTTCCAACTAACGTTGAATCTAAGGGAGCTGTAACTTCCCTTAAGGTGTTCTCGTCAGGTTATCAAGTCAACCAGATCTCAAATATTCACAATTAGGACTGAACTCCTATGGAAGTACCTATGACATTCACATGAATGATTGAATTCATAATGACTTCACTCAGTTACCATGAATACTAGATAAGCCATTAAAATAGATTGCAACTGTATTCTCTCTGCATGATGAGGGTGGGTATGTGAACAGAAATATAATCATGTCCTTGCTGGAAACTGAAAGAGTTTTCATAAACCAGTTGTTTATGCACTAGACAAAGAATGAGATTAGGATATTCACCCAGGCATTGAAAAGAGGAGGGCATACTGATTATCACTTATGATATTGCATAATATAAGCAAAGTCATAACTGTTTTTGTTTCAAAATAGAGATTTTTTTGGTGTGTGTGTGTGTGGGTGGGTGGGGGGAGAATCATACAATTGTTGTATAATATTCTAGAACCATGATGGAGAACTGTGGCACTCCAGGTGTTATTGGACTTCAATTCCCAGAAGCCCAAGTCAGCACTCCTGCTGAACAGGGCTTCTAGGAATTGAAGTTCATGAACAGCTGGAATGCGAAGGTTCACTTTAACTGTCTACAAGTTTCTCCTGGGGCCTAGGGATGGGTGAGAAATTTACTCAGTTTTTTTTAATAGAAACTGTGTACAATTTGCAAATTTAGCTTCAGTTTGCTAATCCATGTTTGTTCTGGACACGAAATATGAAGAACTGCTGGAAAGCTCAGGAGTTTAGGTATCTGGCTGGAGAGACAAAGATTGGAGATTCAGTTCCTTCACGTGCCCTCCTTGATAATGGCTGGACCCAAAGATCCGCAAGGTTCCTTCTGGCCAAGGAACCAGCTGGAGTTTCTGTATCTGTCAAAATGGTAGCCCTCCCTCATAGAAATCATTACAGTAGTCAATACATGAGACTACCAATGAATACACCAGGGTTGTAAGTAAACATCTGTCCAAGTAGGAACACATCAGGTGTGTCAAGCAAGCGAAGGATAATCCCTCATATAATGAAATATAACAAAGATTTTAGCCTAGGGTAGAAAGTAAGCTTGGTTCAGAGTCTGGTCAGTACATAGGTAGCAATTTGTAGATATGTGGAGCTAAAAGAGCTTTAGCAGGCAAGGTAGCAAGCATCTAGTCAGAGGGCTGTTAGGACATAACCTCCTCCTCCTCCTTTTCTTCCTCTTTTGTGCTATCAGGTGTTGAGGGAGATGCAAGGTACTTCTGGTACTTCTGGTACTTCTGGCATCCTCCTCCTCCACCTCATTATTTGCTTCCTCTTTTACCCCATCGAGGAAGATGCAAGGTGCTTGTTCTGCCACTTCTAGTGGCCTCCACTGGTATTATTTCGTGTTCTTGTAATGTTTCTTTGATGTTATTGCTCCACCTTCCTCTGGGTCTGCCTCATGGTCTTTGTCGTTCTCCTTTTCACATATGCCTTGTAAGACATTCTCTCCAAATAGGCAAACCACTTTTTTACTGTCTCTGTATGAAATGCAAAATTGGTTCTGTTCCAATTCTTTCACGTATACCCCCCCCTTTAAATATCTTATGATCATGCTGAGATGTATCTTGAGAACATTATGTATCTAAGCACATCCAAAATATTTGACTACATAACTGCATGGCTTTGGTTTTCAGGGAATGAAGAAGCAGACAAGTGAAGTAGTGAAAATCAGCTCTTTATTTGTGGGGTTTGAACACACTTTGGATGGGGCAAAACTCAGACTTATATACACTATAAACAGTAACAGTAACAATAATACAACAAGCCCATTGGCTAACAGAGTGTGCACATCTTTCGATCCACTTATTTGCATAAGAATAGATACATAAGAAAAGATACATTCCGCTCCTGTCAGAAAACACAGTTAACATACTTAACATTCTCCCCCCCCTAGGTAAAAAAAAAGTCCTTTAACCAGGATGGCGGTCCAGTTTCCCTTCTGGGTTGGACGCTTGGCTGAGCTGGCTCAGGGGCTCATAGGATGGGCGACCCGACTGGAGTGAGGGATTGACTAGAGGGGGAGGATTGCAAACCCAAATTAAAGCCCCGTTTGTCAGATGGAAGAGCAGGGGATCGCTCAAAACCAAAATCTAATTCTGTGGATGAATAAGACAACTCAGGGTCCCTCCTGTGTGGACTAAGAGTGGAGGGTGACTCCAAACAAAATTGGTCATCATCAATAAAGGAATCCAGAGTGCTAGGCTAGGACAGTGTAGGGATACACCTGGCCAGAATAGGGGAGCATTCCACAAATTCCCCTTGAAATCAGTTCCTAGAAGACATTTCTGGGTCAATGTTGGCTGGCTGCTGACTATTACCTCTGCCCCCTGGGTTTAAATGGGTGGGGGCCAACCCTAGCATTGAGTGTCTATATTCATCTTGTGGGTCCAGTACTCTCGCTCTCAATTGATCTGCGTGCCTCCTCCAGATCAGACCAGTGGCTATTTTGATTCTGTAAGAGACAGGACCAGTTTGATCGATCACAAACCCAGGCACCCACGTAGGGCCACCAGCTGCATAATTGCTGCAATGTACAGGGTCTCCAGATGAGAAACCCTTCTGGTGTTGGATTGCTATATTTCTGCCTTTGTCCTCTACCCAAGAGGGATCCAGTCTGTCCAGCAAGGATGACAGTTTCCTTCGCTGGAGCAATTCAGCAGAGGACAGCCCTGAGGCAAGGGGGGGGGGGGGGTGAGGCTATATGTGAAAAGAAACTGGCATAACTGGAGCTCCAAATCCCCTTCACCCATACGCCGAAGCACGTCTTTAGTTGTGCGCACCTGCCACTCTACATGGCCATTGGTGGCTGGGTGGAATGGGGTGTCAGTGATTTACCTAATTGCATTCCTTTCCATGAAGGATTGGAATTCTGTAGATGTGAATGTGGATGCGTTGATGGACTCCAGCACATCTGGAAGTCCAAATGCTGCAAACAGCCTTCTTAGGTGAATTGTCGTGGTGGCTGAAGTGGGATTAGGCACCCTTAGAGAATGAATCCACAACCAACAAAAATAGGGCACACCTAAATGGACCTGCAAAATCTATGTGCAACCTGGACCACGGGCCCCGAGCAGAATCCCATTCCCAAGAGGGAAGGTGGGATTGCTCTGAGTGAGAGGATTGACAACTGGCACGTGCCGAACATTTGTTCTATGTCTTGGTCCAGTTGAGGCCACCAAAAGTAGCTACAGGCAAGGGCTTTGGAACGGACAATTCCCGGGTGACTTGTGTGAAGGAGATGTAAAACCTTTTTTCCTGAGAGTGACAGGAATGACCACCCACTGGCTCCATAGAAGGCAACCTCATTCCACTGATAGTTCCAAACACTTGCGGTGGAATGTTCTGAATTCTTCGGCTAGAGGAGAGACATGCCAGCCTTTTTGTACCCAAGATATTACTTTAGTCAATGTTACATCCTTGGCCATAGCCTTGGCTATATATGAGGGGATGACTGGGGGCAAGTCGAAAGCCTCAATCATAAGGAACTGGTGGTCACTTTCGATCTTGCAATCGGCTTCCCCGACCCCTGGCAGTGGAGAACATGACAGGGCATCAGCATGGCTGATGTTCTTGCCGGGCCTGTGCACCAAAGTAAAATTGTATGCATTTAGGAAAATTGTCCAACGCAACATCCTTGGGGACAGAATTTTAGGTGTGGGCTTCCCGTTCACAAAGATTCCAAGGAGGGGCTTGTGGTCAGTTACGATGGTAAAAGGTCTTCCACAAGGTAATTATGGAATTTCTTAGTGCCAGCCATGATTACCAACGCCTCCCAGACTGTCTGAGCATAATTTTTCTCAGGTTTTGAGAGTGAATGGGGATAGAATACTACGGGGGCTTCCCTCCCATCACTTAGTACATGGCATAAAACAGCTCCCACAACCACAGGGGATGCATCACACACAAGTACATCTTCCTTGTTAGGATCAAAATGAGTTAATACAGCATCCGAAGATAGTAGCCTTTTAGGTTCTAAGAACACTTTCTCCTGGCAATGGCCCCAGTGCCAAACAGTATCTTTCTTAAGAAGCCAATGTAATGGTTCGGCAACTGAGGCTTTGTGATGGAGAAAAGTGTGATAGAAGTTTAACAATCCTAGAAATGATTGCAATTTGGCTTTACATTTTGGCCTGGGTGCATTTCGCACGGCCGCCACCTTGGTGTCAGAGGGCATGATACCTTGGGGTGTAATTCAGTACCCCAGGAACTCCACTTCCCATGCCAAAAAACACACATTTGTCTCTTCTAAGACATAGACTGGACCTCTCGAAACATGACAGGACTCGCCTGGCCGCAAGTTTGATGGTGTCCTTTGTGGTGATCAGGACATCATCAAAATATTGCATGACACCAGGCAACCCTTTCAAAATACATTCTACAAGAGATTGAAATATTCCAGGGGCCACATTCACCCCAAATTATAGTCTAGTTACCTTTAATGCCCCCCCCCCTAATGTGTTACTATGGTCTGGGCTATGGCAGCAGCAGGAGACACAGTCAATTGTTAGTAAGCCTGGGCAAGGTCAAGTTTTGCAAACAATTTCCTCCATGCAAGGAGGCAAGAAGGTGGCTTACCACAGTCACAGGAAATGTGTTTGGGCGAATAGCTTTATTGAAGGTACCCTTGTAGTCAGCGCATATCCTGACCTCCCTGTTACTTTTCAAAGCAGTCACTATTGGTGTCTCCCACTCTATCTTCTTCTTTAAAGCAAAGGGTACCCGGTGTGGCTTCATCCGGATGGGCCGGATGGTTGGGTCAAGCTCAAAGTCCACAGGGGGTTCTTTGTATAACCCTTACACTTTTTTTGAATACCTCAGGATGTGCAGCGCAAACATCCCGAATTGGGTCAGCGCCTATTGCATGAATGCCAAAAAGCCGGATTCCCAGGGGCCTAAACCACTGGGTCCCAATAAGAAAGTTAGTGCCCTGCTTAACTACAACCAAGGTCAATGAGGTGCATATGTTTTTGTATCTGACCAAGAAATTTCCCACCCCCAGGACCGGAATCTAGCAACCTTGCACATCCTGGAAGGAAGTTTTAAAACATTTGAGCTTGGGCCAAGAGGCCGGGGTAATTCCCAAAAACTCCCGCTGTGGGATTATGGAAAAGGTAGTACCTAAATCCACCTCCATCTTGAAGGGGACATTCGGCAGGATCAGGTCTGTGAAGAAATGCTCACTGATGATTCCCGCTTGGCATGGCTCAGGCTCTGCTGACACTTCGGTGATGGATGTTTTGTGGTGATGACTCTTCTTGGATTCAGGTGTGGGAGTTCTTTGCTTTTGCTGTCGACATACTTTAGCAATGTGCCCTTGTCGCCTGCAGTTGTGGCATTCTGTGGTGCGGAAGGGGCACTTCCTGTGGTCACACTGGGCTCCGCAGCCATCACACTTGCCAAGGAATTTCTTCTCCTGATCATCACGGTGCTCTCGGTGCTTTCGTCGGACCGCTCCGAATTCTCCCTCTGCGTTGCTGGACTCCGATGAAGAGGTGGAACCAGGCAATGCTGAGGAGGATGAAGATGAATTTTGCTAAGCTTGCACAGCTGAGTCAGTGGCACTGATGGTGGAGTGGCGATGCTAGAAAAGCTTAATGCCTGACCGTGCGGCCTCAGATGCTACCGCCTCTTCTAGGACAGCCTTGAAAGTTAGCATCTTACTGATCATGAGGCAACATTGAGCATCTTCATCCCTCATTCCAGCCAGCAGATTGTCCCAGAGTGCTTCTTCAATGTTGTCATACTTGAACGGGGTGGCAGCAATGCACAGAGCAGTGGCGTATTCTGCAATGGACTCCCCAGGTCTCTGCTCCCTTCTGTGGAAGGCCACCCTGGCCAGGAAGATCGAGACCTCTGGCTGCAGGTGTTTCCTCAGTGCCAACATGATTTCTGCAAGCGGCACCACATCCACGTCCCTTGGGAGAATGAGGTTGGTTGCCAGCTCAAGTGTCTCAGAACTGCACTGAGCGAGGAAACAGGAGCACTGCTGGTCTTCGGCGGTGATCTTCTGTGAGGCCATTGTGGTGGAATCGGTGTTTGTATGTTGCCCATTTCTCTGGATGGGTCAAATGGGCCGATGTTGCTGCCATGTGGGGATGCCATCCCACCTTCGTCGCCAGTTTTGTTTCCAGGGAATAAAGAAGCAGACGAGTGAAGTAGTAAAATTCAGCTCTTTATTAGTGGGGTTTGAACACACTTTGGATGGGGCAAAACTCAGACTTATATACACTATAAACAGTAACAGAGACAATAATACAACAAGCCCATTGGCTAACAGAGTGTTCACATTTTCGATCCACTTATTTGCATAAGAATAGATACATGAGAAAAGATACATTCCGCTTCTATAAACAGTAAAAGTAACAATAATACAACAAGCCCATTGGCTGACAGAGTGTGCACATTTTTGATCCACTTATTTGCATAAAAATAGATACATGAGAAAAGATGCATTCCACTCCTGTCAGAAAACACAATGGCTATTTAGTCATAGCTATTTATAGCTCCTAATTTGAGGCACACACGTTCTCAACTATTTATCTCCAATGTGTTACAAAATATCCTATTTCATTTTTTTTATTCTGTATACACAGCTTTTCTCTTTCTTTTTAAAATGATGGTCAAATTCCATACATAAGTTGACTCTTATACCTTTAAGACAGGGGTGGCAAAAGTGCACACCAGAAATCTTCTCTAACACTACTTACTTCTGAACAGATATATACATAATTGAGTTGTGCTTTGCATTACTGGTAGAAAAATTACATCTGGCCTTATCTACTTTGCTATAGCTCTAAATGTGACTTTATTGGAATGTGGAGCCCTTCCAAAACTGACATTTGGCTATTGGCCTCCAAAAGGTGTTCCTCTACCACTCACTGGGAGAGATGAGCAAGGTTTCCTCAATTCCCCTTATCTTTTCTAGTTCAATTACAGTCCCCCCCCATCCCAAATATCAACAGAGACAGTGTCCGCATTTTTAGTTATCCATGGAACTAAAAAACATTTAATAACAATTCTGAAATATATAATATACACTATATGTATTTTATAGCACACTAGCAAGGGTTGCCCGGCTTTGCCGGGCTTTTTTTGGGGTTATTTTAAAAAAATATGAAAAATGGTTGTTGGATTATTTTTGTTGTATGTGTATTTAAATGAGTTTTGTTATTTTTTTAAATAATGTTTTTTATACATAGGTAGTGTTTTAAAGTGTTATAATAAATTTGGATTTTAAAAAGAGGAAAGGTTGATATATATTTTTTTCAAATAATAGAATTTTTTAAAAAAATGTGTAAGTGTATGTTTTTTTAAATTTAATGTTTTTGACTGTTTTTAGATGTTTGGTTTTTGTTTTAGTGTTTTCTTATTCATTTATGTTTGATTAATTTTTTCGTTTGGATATGTTTGATTGTTTTAAAAACTAATTTCCCTTTTGTAAATTCTGGGAGATAAAATTGAAATCATGGAGTGTAATTTTTGCTGTAGCCACTGGGTGGTGCTGTTGCACTATTTTGAAATGGTAACTCAGTTGTGGGCTGTGTTTTCTTCCCGTTCTTTTTTCATTGCACATATGCTCCTCGGTGAGGCTGGAAGTTTAAGGTGTGTGCTGAGGCTGGAAGTTTAAGGTGTGTGCTCCTTTCTGTTATGGGTTGTGTTTTGGGGTTTTGTTGGGGGTGGGGGGATGTAGGTTGGGGGTATTTTCGCAGGCCGGCCACGACCCGTGGGAATATCCCCATTGTTTTTGTTGCTTTGTTTGTTTTGGTGGGGGTGTTGGCATCGCGGCTCGGTCTTGGTGGCCGGACTGCACAAATATCCATGGCGTTTTTGTTTTTGTTTGGGGGGGAATCCCACCGTCATGTTGTGTGTGGGCTTTCCTTCCTGGGTGCTGGCTTCTGGCCCACAGTAAGGAAGCCCAGTGGCGTGGTGATGGTGGTGGGCTTTCCTTACCGGGGGCTGTATTCCCTGGGTGGGCAGCAGTAAGGAATCCCAGCGGGGGGGGGGGACATTTCATTCCCGGGTGCTGGCCTCCCTGGGCGGCCCAGGGTAAGGTAGCCCAGCGGCGGGGGTGTGTGCTTCCGTTAACTGTGCTGTGTTGATGTGTGTTTTTTATTTTTATTTTGGCCGTGCCGGCTTTTCTAGAGTTCTGCGCACTCACGGCGCGCAGGACCCTGGGGATTGTATTTTTCCATTTGTGCTTTGCCTTTGTGCTCGGTTTTTTTCATGCGGCTTGGTTTTGTTTGGCCGCGCTGTGTTTCCCCAGGTTCTTTGTGCAGGGGTTTGCAAGGCAATGGAGCTCCTTTTTTACCGTTTGGTCATCATTTGTTCCGTCATGTTTGACACGTTTGCTCCGAAGCTGATGATTGGCTATAGTAACTCCTTATATGGTGTTAAAGTGAATAGGATGCTGGGATCTGTATTTTTCCCTGTGGTTTCAGCGTCCTTGACTCGGCAAGGTTTTGATTGGCTGTGGCGCGGCACGGAAAACTGAGAGTGTTGTTTTTGTGCTCTTAATTGGCTGCCGCTCGAAGAAGCAGGGCGAAACGCAATGCTTTTTGGGTAATGAAGTTCTTTGCGTTTCTTGCCGTTTGTGGGGCTGAGGCCCCCGTGCTGGATTTTTAAATCCTTCGTTGACCTGCGTAGGCAATTCGGCCGTGCGCACGAAGGGTGGGTGCGGGTCAGTAGGGCGACGCATAACAACCTATAGCCAGTTCCAATGGTGCACACTTGGTTTTATAGGTTAAGATTACCAGAGCTAACGACTAGAGGCCAGCATATGCAATGTAAAATGTAGTTTTCACTCTTACCTGTGGTTTCAGTTATCTGTTATGGAGTACTGAACTAGACAAAATCACATTCCACACTCTAAGACAGATTTTGGAGTTTTATTATCATTATTTGGCCAAACAGATTCAGGAACGCTTTACCAAGCTAATAATCCCTGAATGAATATACATTTTCAGAGCCATCTTTTTATAGCATAAAATTTGGGAATTTCTACACATTTCATCACTATGGGATAAGCCAAAATTATAAATTAATCTTCTGACATTGTCATGCAGTTCAGGTTATAACATTCAGCATATTTGTTCGTGTCATGTCACACAAATATTATTCAGCATTATGCTTCCCTGTCAGCTGTACAAACTGTGCTGAGCTTGTGGACACAAGGCCTTCTGTTTACTTTAGCCTCGTCATCAGTTGTATATGATAGGTCAATCTGATCTGTTTAACTTTACAGAGTACTGAGAAAATGATTTTTACTTTTAAACCAGAATTAATATTATAATTAATATCTTAATTCTTTCACTGCTATTTCATTCCCTCCTGATTTCTTGAAAATTATTAAAAGTTTAATAACTTTTCACATTCTTTATTGCAATAAATAAACATTTCTATCATGTTGATTGCCGATTCCTCAAGCTTTGGCTGGGCGTTTTGACAGCTTCTGGTTTGTGCCTAACACCAAGCTGCTGTCTTCTTTCTTGTTGACTATTTAAGCAAAATCTATGCATTTCACTCCTTCCAGGGTTTTTAACTGCAAGTTCAATGATCCATTTTATCAATGTTTAACTTTTTATTTATTTATTTATTTTTCATGCTTATATACCGCCCACTCAGGTACAACCCAACTCAGGGCGGTTTACATAGCGGACAGTAAATACATAAAAGACACATAATAAAACAAAGTTAAAAGTTAAAAAACCCACCCCTAAAAGGTGTGCAAGAACCGAAGGGACCTTGGGGGAAGGCATACTTCTCTATACCAACCACCCAACGGTACCCCCAAACTATAGACCAAACTTGCCGTACTTTGATTCACATATTGATTTATACTGCAGTGACTGAGTTAATAATTTCCTAACTTCCATTCCCTTCTATGTGGGCCAGATCTGGCCATCTCTATGTGTTTAAACAGAAATTCAAATGGGGAAATTGGATACTTTGTACAGAGGGGAGTTCTCATATCATGCATTGTCATTGGCTAAAACCTGGACTTATTGATTTACTTTCATACAATTCTGCAATGCTTTCAACAATCCCACTTGCTTTCTCAACCTCTTCCTAACTGTGGATTAAATGAACAAGGATGATTCCACTAAGCCTCCCTGCTTTTAAGTAAGTATTCCCTTACTGGCTTTTTATTTTATTTTCATGTACTTCAGATGTGTTGCATTTTCAAGTCCTCAAATTCTTTAATCAAATACAACTCCTGTATTTGTTTTGGCTTATTTTAACATAGCTGTTCTTCGCTTCTGCCCTTCTGTTCCTTTTTGCCAACTATGCCTTCTGTTTTCTGATTAACTGCAAGGGATCTAGGCATTCTGTGCAGCTTTGATCAGTCTTTGATTACTAACCCATAAATGTCCCTTATTTTCCAAATCATCTGGAGGGCATGGCCAGTATTTACTCGTACGTCTGCAGAAAAAGTAAACTTCCTTCTTGCGCAGGCCTTCAAGTTCCTTTGGAGTTAGGCAACTGGCCTCTGACATTTATAATTTTATTTCTGCATACTTTCACATACTGCCTGAAAAGTTGGGATAAACCTAGTAGCCTTATAGCTTAGGGCTGACTAGGTATTCAAAATCTTGGGGTGAGCTATTAAGTGCTCAGCTGGTTTTTTCCCTTTTTTCCTTCTTTTTCTGGGATTTCCCAAATTCCTCTGGTTTCTTCAATCATCCCATTCCATCTCAGCCAATTCATCATGTTCTTGTCTGTATTCATAACTTCCTCTGTCGGGGCAATTCCTCTGCCAATGGCCCTCTTGCTTTCAGTAAGCACACTGAGTGTAATCAAGCGTTCCTTTGCCTCTTCCCAAAGCAAGGGCGATCATCTCAGCTTTCTTTTATTCTCTTGAATTATATTAGCAGGTTTGCTAAAATTGACAGGACCTTTTGCTGCTTCCTTTAAGCTTTCCAAAATCAAATATCTGTACTGTTGAAGACTTGTCCTGTGTGTTGGATCATTAGGATTCCAATTCGGATTTGGTGCAGCAGCTGCTGCCATATGCACTACAGTCTGATCTGTGTCTGGGAAATTTCTATGGAGAATTTTGTCTTTTGCCAGTTTTAATTTTTGCTTATCTTCCATATTAAGGAGCGTATTTATTATTTACTGCATATCACTCCATGTGGGGTTATGTGTTTGGACTATGGTTCCAATTAGTTCAATCACCTCATTCGGCTTGGTACTAAAAGGCCCATAATGCTGTTTCCAGTTTAACAAGTCTGTTGTGGTAAATGGTACATATTGGAAGATTGACTGATTTACTGGCTCATCATCTTCCCTCATATGGCTGGTTATCATCTCACTCAGGTGGGCCATTATCTCCTTTCCTCCTTTGGTTACTGGTGAGAAATATGCTGTTGCTGCTGTGTTTGGAGGAGGTTCTCTACCCATTTTATTGTTATAGAGAGAAGGTTGGCTGTACCTTTTGATTTTTTCTTCTCCCTCTTCAATTACATCTTTCAAGATCTCAGTCACCCTTTTCAGTTTCTCTGTGGTTGGAAAAACCATGTTTCTATCAGGGGTTTGAAATCTTCCTGTGCTTGCTAATGCAAGGTCTGGATAAATGCGTGGAACTTGGCCATCTTGTGGCGCTGATTTTGGCATGCCATAAGGTGGAGGTCTTTGGAACAGAATTTCATCTTTTTCATTTCTGCTTAAAATTTTCAATCTTTCTTCTGTCTGCCACTCTACTTTTGGGGTATTGGGCATTCTGACCACTTTCCTTCCTAATTTAGATTTCTTATCTTTGGATTTCTTTTCCTTCATTAAATATGCTTTCACACATTCAGCCTGGCATTTCCTTAGCCAAAGGGGGGGGGGGGTGTCACGGCTTTCTGCATTACAGTTTGCCATGCTGATATGTAGGGATACTGATCCCAATGTTTATTCTGTGTTATCCTTTGAAACACTCTATTTATAAGACCCAAATCTAAGCAGCCTTCCGGAGGCCACCCTACTTGGAAACTGGGCCATTCATATTCACAAAACTTTCTTAACTCAAATTTTGTTAAAGGGGGTTCATGTGTTTCTGGTGTAAATATCTCAAAGTTGTCTAGGAAACACTCTAGCGGCGTTCTTGGAACGCTGCTACCACCACCCATTCTAAACTAAACACTACCACTGGCCTGGGGCACCTGAAAAATCAAGGGCTACCGTCAGGGAACGTGAAGGTTTAACCACCCACACAATATATATTTAAAATCTCACACACAAAAATCAGGTTTGCCGCCCTGATTTTTCCAGGAACACTGGGTGACTGCCCGTGGTTCATTAAGGACTTAGGAATCGCCGTCCTGTCCCCTTGAAGGTGATCAGGCTCCACTTCCACTCCTCAAATGAGTGGGCACACATAAGTATACTTCTACAGTTTCATAGAATTTTATACTTGCCTGCAGGCTTTGAAAATCCAGCTCCAGTTCCAGCTTCTGGAGAGTTCTCCGTCTGTCTTAGCTTTCCAGATCCTTTGACTGGTCTGTTCTCTTGATAGTTACTCGCCGCCTCTTCACTGATTTTCTAGAGTAGATCAAAGGTCTACTATGCCGGCATTTAGGTTATCGCTGGAGAGGTGGTGTTTTATGCCATCAGGAACAGCCATCTGGAGTGACAATGGCACCTGCTGTTTGTCAAGTCAGTCCCCGGCGGAGTTCGCCAAAAATGTTATGGAGTACTGAACTAGACAAAATTACATTCCACACGCCAAGACAGATTTTGGAGTTTTATTATCATTATTTGGCCAAATAGATTCAGGAACGCTTTACCAAGCTAATAATCCCTGAATGAATATACATTTTCAGAGCCATCTTTTTATATCATAAAATTTGGAAATTTCTACACATTTCATCACTATGGGATAAGCCAAAATTATTAATTAATCTTCTGATATTGTCATGCAGTTCAGGTTATAACATTCAGCATATTTGTTCATGTCATGTCACACAAATATTATTCAGCATTATGCTTCCCTGTCAGCTGTACAAACTGTGCTGAGCTAGTGGACACAAGGCCTTCTGTTTACTTTAGCCTTGTCATCAGTTCTATATGATAGGTCAATCTGATCTGTTTAACTGTACAGAGTACTGAGAAAATGATTTTTACTTTTAAACCAGAATTAATATTAGAATTAATATCTTAATTCTTTCACTGCTATTTCATATCCATGATAGGTCTTAGAACATATACCCCATGAATAAGGGGGTGACATGTATTTAACAAATACTGGGACAAAAGTTCAGTAGAAGGGAAAAACAAATGTCTACTTACAATGTTTGTATTCAAGCAAAGTTTTCACATAGATAGAAAAAATTATAATACAGCAATTTACTTCATCTTAGTTGCAAAAAAAATAAATAAATAAACACCAGGAAGAAAATATCTCAATTAAAAAAATGCTTGTAAGAGAGTCCTGAGTTACTCACTTCCTGAGACTAAAACATTTTCAGATAACTTTGAACCCTATATTTTACATTGCAGATGATGGCCTCTAGTGACCAGTTCTATTAATGTTGTGAATAGGCTGAATACCTTTGGAGCAGCAGTTCCCAACATTTTCCTGCCATGGGCCAGTTCCCAACACCACACTAAGCTGTGGGGGTCAGAGGCATTGCTACACCTACAACTTAAGTTTTTGTTATCATCGGCAGTGGTGGCGACCAATGTGCATTCCTTCTGGGGTTTTGAACAGCCTCCACTGCTTCCCAGGGCAGCAAGAGGCTTATTGGAGCACAATCACTCTGTTTTTTAAAAAAATTCCCTGCTTCCCCACTTTGTCCCAGCAGCTAATCCCCAGTGCTTGGATACTTTCTGGTTCAGTGTCGGGAAAACAGTCTCTGACATCAGCGTCGCATGCCAATGGAAGTCTCCAAGCGTCAGGGATTAGCTGCTGGGACCAAGCAGCGAAGCAGTGGAATTTTTTTAAAAATGTGTGATTGTGCTCTGACAAGCCTCCTACCACCCTGGTGGGTAGTGGGTGGGGGCGGTCCTAGAGTTGGCTGAGTGGCCACCATGGGCAAGATTAATGAGATGCATGGGCCAAATTAGTCCCATGGGCTGGGGTTGGGAATCCCTGATTTGGAGGGAAGAAACATTTAGTCTCTGATTGATGCTATGGATTCAATACTAGCAATTACTATGTTTGTTAAAAACTGGCCCTTTCCATCTCCATGTTAGTATACAAAACAAACCCAAAGCATGATGTGGTTACTTACTGTAAGCTCAAAATTCTGATCCTGACGTTTTTCTTTCTCTTCAAAATAAGGACACTGGGACTTCCAATCTGTTTAGGATTTTAAATCTTCACTTGTTTCATTTTTACAAAAGAGGGGAATGTCATTATTGTTCTTGCACACTGAATTGCAGGGAAAATAAGAAACCACTATAGTCTATTTTCCTTCAAGAATCAGCTATGATTTCCTAGTGCTCTTGAATCATTTTCCCAACTGCATCATTGATTTGTCATTCAAAAGCTGGCAATATGGGGACAAATAATTGCACAAAACTGGGAGGATCACTACTTAATTTTTGAAATATCAGAAAATGTAAATCATTGAATTAGGTTGGTGTGTCTTTCTTACAATCAACCAGTCCTTTGGTGCTTGCTGTGCATGCATGCATGTTTTGCTGTTCACCAGGAAACAAAACAAACAAACAAAAAACACCTACACACAAAACCTTCACCTGAGACCTTAAACAAAATACAGATATCTTAAACAAGGAAAGAAAAAACCTTTTGAGTGTGTCCTGGCAGAGTGCAAGGAATCTTGTCTTTAGGGATTCTGTCACTATTTTTCATACAATGGTGATATGGAGGAAATGGAGAAGTAGATTACCATAGTTCTGTTTGTCATTCCCCCCTCCCCCCCCACAGAAATAAGAAGCTAAGTTGGAGAAAACTATGGTCACAACTTTATTAACTTTTAGATTGTTATTCCCCTGGCAAGATCTGCAGAGGGCCTACCATAGTGCAGATGTCCACATCAGCTGTCCAGGTTGGGATCTAGGGGGTGTCCTATGACATTTGTTCCAGATCATTCTGGGTGAGTTCTAAGCATCAGGAACTTGACACCAGAAATCTGCCACTCCATAATTCAATGACCACCACCTGGGCATCCATCCACCCTGCCATCCAAACCATGTGATCCATACTGGAGGGATGAAGGCTACATCTTACTCCCAGGCCTTGGAACTCACCATGATATGCTTTCAGTCTGCAACAGCCACCAGTTGTGACCTATTTAGGTTGTCAGGGTGGGTGGGCAGGTCACTCCATGCCCCACATTTCATGCAGATGCATGATTGGCTCTCCTTCATGGCCTGACTCCTTCTCTGCCTGAGAGGAACAAAGAATCCCCACCCTTAAGCAGTTCCCCACAAACAGAGGTAAACCTTGTAGCAGGATGTGAGCAGAACCGCACCTCCTTTTAGCTATCAATGTCTTCATTCGCCCAGCAGCAGGCCTCGCTTAACCTCTGCTAGAGGTGCACAGGCAAACAAATGTCGATGGCTAGCAGGACGAAAGGGTCGCTTCCTCAAGGGTTGGCTGAGAAAGGCTTGGTCCAGATAGTCTGGCTCACAAAGAAATAGCGATAGGCAACTCACTATGCAGGGGAAATTAAACTGCAAGGGCCCCTGGGATTGAATGCAAATTTCTCATGAGAAAATCACCCTTATCTTGCTTCTGGAGGAACTAATGGCCTTGATGATGCAGGAAGGTGCGTGGGGGTAAAACCTCTGTTACCTTCTTTTAATGCAGCAACTCACTGTCTCCAGAATGTCGGGTGAAGTTATTTCTTCAGGATAACAGAGCCCATGAAGTTGACACAATTCTCCTTGTAGAATAAGTCTGTATTTTTGTAGTCCCCCCTCCTCTATTTGCCCCAAGTTGCAAAAGGAGCAAAATGAGGGCACTTGACGAACCAAGTCCATTTTATGGTTTTTATTGGGAAAAATAGCAAGATCCAATAAATGCAGAATATAGAAAATAACTACTAACTAAACTAAATGTAAAGCTGAAACATTTAAAATGAAAAAATGAACTAAAAGCTATAAGCTAACACTTGCCTAAAGTAAAGTGTGGTGGTCTCGGCCATCCCATGCGAGATAGTGCAGAGCAATAGCCATCGAGATGACAATCAAAATGGGCTCTTGCTACATTTCAAAAGGAAGCTCTTTCTTAATAAATTGGGCAGGTTTTATACCTTTTTGTATGGGAAAATGTCCTCGAGAAGTCTTAATTGACCACTCAAAGTGACAGTTTCATGCATACATCAAAGATAGCAGGTGGCTGGCTATCAGTGTTCTCATCTCACAATCTGAGATTGGACCATCTATTGGCACCATTCCCAGAGCTTGGCCTTGGGGAAAGTACACACTCCAGGTGCTTTCCTGGAGTGTGCTTTCTAAAATGGTTTCAGTTAGGCTAAGTGACATAACTCACAGAGAGAAAATAAAAGCAGTGCTAGCATATTTAGGTAAAATCCTAATTAACTAACAGATGATTAACATGAAAAATGATGTCATCCCACATGGAATCACAACATCAGCTTTTGAAAATGAGTGCCCTTGATGCCTCTTATTTTGAATGTTTTGACTGCAATACTTGTGATACCTCTAATGACAGAATTGATGCACATGGCAATGGAGCACCTTTTCCAGCAGAAAGTTTATTTCAAACAGGCCACAGCAGAAAATGAAGGGAAATTATTATAAACTGAAAACTATCACAATGCAAAAGATAATGGAACACAGCAGAAACAGTTGAGACATGCAAGGGCAAGATGAATCAATGAAAACAATCAATGTATCTCATTAAGAACAGAAATATGATGATAAAATTAGTCAAGGTGCTCATGCTCCTGTCAAAAAATAGTGCACTAATTGCACAGTAAAGATTCTCAGAGGAAAGGGGAAATCTGAAACATTAGGAGGTGATGGATAATTAAAGAATGAGTTAGACAATGAACAGAACCAGAGCTATCCCAGCAAAGTGTAAAGACTAACAGAATATCTTCAATATTCTTTGTACTTTGTTAGAGATCAGTTACATAGTCTTTCTGGATAATAATCAATTTCATATTTGAATTCTTTGAAGACTGTTATGAGAACTGGACCAAAAGCAAGGCTGAGCGCAGAAGAATAGACACACCTTTGAACTGTGGTGCTGGAGAAGACTCTTGAGAGTCCCTTGGACTGCAAGGAGAACAAGTAGGTCAGTATTAAAAGAAATCAACCCAGACTGCTCCTTGAAAGGTCAAATATTGAAGATGAAGCTAAAATACTTTGGCCACCAAATGAGAAGAGAGGACTCATTTGAGAAGGCTTTGATACTGGGAAAGATCAATGGCAAAAGGAGAAGTGAGTGGAAGAGGATGAGATGACTAGATAGTATTGTTGATGCAGTGGGCGTAGATCTGGGCGGACTACGGAGGATGACAGAGGAGCTTGGTGGGCTGTGTGGTCCATGGGGTCGCAAAGGGTTGGACTCAACTGTGTAACTAAACAACAACAACAAAAGGGTCAAATCATAGTTTCCCTCACCACCTGAGAAATAAAGAGACATGATACACTTAAAGTATGGTTTGGGGGCCTAGGACACAATTTTATTTAAAATCTTTAACTCCTAAGCTGCAGTGGGGTCAGGTAGTGCTAAACCTTATACCAGAGAAGGAGTAGCCAATACATCTCTCTCTGGACCAGATGGTGAATTCTTGTCCCTGTGCAGTACTGATCCTTGTCAGCTACTGTCCAGGCCAACTAATCTTGAAGGAAATGACTCTGATTGTGTTTCAAACTCTGTTTGTGTGAACAAATGTTGGATGTCACTCAAATCTGCTTTATGGTGTGGCCTGTTTGCCCAACTGATTCTCACAACTTGTGCCATACAATCAGTGCCATCTCATTAACAGATGACCTAAAAGGATTCACCGCTATACTCATCCACCCAGCACTACCCACTACTCAACTGTGATCTTATTAAAAGACCATGTCCAAACAAATTAAAAGTTTTCTCTCATCCCACAGCCAATTAGGAAGTGAAGCTAAAAAATTCCTATCTGGCCCCAATAACTGGCAATCCATAAAGCATTCTAGCCAAAAGGGTGGATGTTGTTCTCCAACAGACAAAAGAGGCAGCCGTAAATAAGTTCTGTGCCTCGTCAAGCCCCCAACACAAGGCTACAATCTTTGAGATCAGCCTCTGCCTCTGCCTCTCTCCCTCCTCACAGGCTCCCTTTGCTGCCAATTCAGGAGATGTGAGTGCATTTCATAAGAGAACTTTAGCTCACCTTCATGCAATAGACTCATAACTTGCACAGGGCCTTGCTTGAAGACATAGTTTAGCTCAGGAGTTCTCAAACTTTTTAAGCTTGGGGCTGGGTTACGCTCCCTGAGATGGCTTTGGGGGCTGGATGACCATTTCATCCTTGCTGATTTGTGTTTTTGGACTACAGCTCCCAGAATTTGCCAGAACTCTATGGCTATACTGCTTGGGGTATTCTGGGAGCTGGACTTTACAAATACCTCTATGTCTTATAGTCCAGCTCATAATTTATTGGACTGTTATGAGAGCAATGCCGACATCAACAATTTATGATTAAAAATCTGAATCCTGGACCTTTATGCTCTGGGATCCTTCAGAGAAAGTACTGGTTCTTCCAACCATTTCTACTGTTTTGTAACAATGAGAAATAATGGTACAAAGTTGAAGCATGGGATTCATCAAACTCAAGCTTCCAACAGCTTCAGTGGAACTAAGATTTTGATCTGAATCCAGCTTGATCCTAATTAAAAATGCAGTATAATTCTTCGAGGTTGATAAATTATTTCAGGACTTACAAATGATATGGCTTTTTGATATATTACCACTGGTTAAGAGGCTGCTTCACAGCTGTCTGGTAAACACTTTCATTAATTTGTACTTGTTTAATTCATAAGCAGTAGCAATCACTGAAGTGTCTTTTAGTAGAGTAACACAGAGAAATTAATTTTAACATCCTGTCACTGCAATACAAAGAGTTGAGCAAGAACCTATTTGTGGGAAATGGTGAGGTGCTAAATGGGGGAGTCTTTTCTCATTTTCTTTGAGACATTACAGGGACATAGGGAATCTACATTGTACTGCATGTGTAGTGGTGATAAGGATTGCCTAAAAGTTTATGAACATTCTACTCCTTAATGAATTTGTAAGAACATTTGAAGTCTAGCTTCTGTGAGCTATGCAAAGATTATTAGTGGCTTATGATTTAATACCAAGAACAGATCCGATGAGATAAAAACTCAAGAGGAGAGACCCTAGTGTCAACACGAGAGAAGGATACAGAGCATGGAAAGGATTACAAACTAGGAAACTTATGGAACTGCCATTAACTTGTAGGAATTCTTTAATAATGGCAAAGGAAGTAAGGAAATGTAGAAACAAATCGATAATAAGGGACACTCAAGAAAAACTAATAGCATTTAATGTGAGGAGATGCATATTGGGAAAGTAATACCCAGCAGATATTAGGAGATGAGCAGACAAAAGTCATTTGGGTAAAAGATACTGTGGGATAAAGTATAT
Source organism: Bradypodion ventrale (assembly GCA_035047345.1). NCBI lineage: Eukaryota > Metazoa > Chordata > Lepidosauria > Squamata > Chamaeleonidae > Bradypodion > Bradypodion ventrale. The sequence goes on along the minus strand of JAWDJE010000004.1, from coordinate 142,065,893 downwards.
GGAACCAAGGAAGCAAAGTTGAAGAAGAAAAGAACCAAGGGTTATACAAGACAAGGCCTTTGTTTTGTTGGCAAAACAAGAGTGGAAGGCCAGAAAATTTCTAAAGGTCTAGAGTAGCAGTTTGCAACCTATGGCCTGTAGACCTAACCCAGCCCCCGACGCCATTCTATCTAGGCAGCAGCAACACCCCCAGAAGTGGATGCACCTGCACCTGCACAAACATGCCCATACATATGCAAATGTGCCTGCTGCCATTTACCTGCTGCCCACTCAGCTGTCTGAGGGTGAGTAGTCCAGCTTGAGAACCCCTGGTCTAGAGGACCAAGGAAACCATTATTTTCAGTTAACAAACTGCCACTAACTTGTAGCATTTCTAGTTCTCAGGGCACTGGCTGACATCTCATGAGGACTACTTTGCTTCTTCCTAGCAAGGTGAAAAATCTTAGAGAAAATAGAGGAAAGCTTGATTTGTGTGTGTGTGGTGGTTTTAAGGTCTACTCAACCTCTTCCTCTTCCTCCCTCTCACCTGGCAATTGTTTGTACATATACTTTGCATGCAGCATACACTTAGGAGGTTGTACAAGAAATCCACATTGTCTCACTGTCTCTCATACACAAGGACACACACATATTATTTTGAAACTGTGCTAAAGTTGTCCACTTCCTATAACATCCCACTATATTCTGTGGCATTACAACAGCCTGGCCTACTATCCCATGCTTGGCCCTGAAATCTTAAGGAATAGAAAGTGAATAATCTAGCCACCTGCATACTATCTGGAGAATGTTATGCTGCAAGACCACAGCCAGTGCTGAGGTATCACTGTTCCCACTCAGACTTGTATAGTTCTCTATGCAGCTCAAGTGCAAGCGCGGCGCCAAAATGGCCGCCGCGCCCTTTGCGGGCCCCCCCCCACAGGACAGAGAATCCGGGTAGTTAGGGGCGTGGCCAGCTCCCTTATAAAAGGGGTGGCCACAAGGCAGCCGAGCTGCCATTTTACCTCAGCGACGGAGCGGAGAAGTTTTTTCCCCTGTGTCTCCGTCGCTCGTTAGCTTACCGGGAAGCCTTTTGGTAGCGATTCTGCCTTGCCGGCTTCCCTTTTTGCTTCGGTGGAGATGCCTTCGAAGAAGAAGGCAGCTTCGAGTTCAGCTCGCGCTGTTAGGAGGCGCAACCCAGGTCGGAGGACCGCGGTGCCGCCTCCTCAGCAGCCACCTTTGCCAGCCCCGGCCGGGGCCGGCGGAATGGGGTCTATTGCCCCTTGGCCCGGAGTGGGCGATCAGAGTGCGGGCGCGGAAGGGGTTCCGGCCCGCGGCCCACGAGCGGTGGACACCGCTCCTGCTCCTGCCCACTCTGTCGGGCCTACTCCTCTTGGGCCGCAGCCTCTCCCTGGGCCCTCTAGCCTTGGGGGGTGGTGCGGCCCCCTGCCTTGGCAGGTTTCTCCACCAACCCTGCCGGGCTTCGGTGCTGGCCAATGGCCATATGTGGGTCCCGGGGTACAGGGACCTGTACCCATGCCTGGACCAGGCGGGCCGGCCGGCCCTTTGCCCATGGTCAACGTGGACACCTTGCTCGCCCGCATTGCGGCCCTGGAGGCGTCGTTGGCTCGGGCCAGTCAGGCGGGCGCCCCCTTCGGGGTTCCTTTTGAGGCGCTGTCGGCAGGAGGACAACAGCCGGCGGGGAGGGTCGAGCTGCGCGGTTTCGGCCACTGCCTCGCAGCTCCCCAGCCAGCAACCAGGTGCGGGTCAAGCCCCGGTGATGAGCTCTACGTCGGTCATGAGCTCCGACGCCCCCAGTGGGCCGGAACCCCCGGTGGGGGCGGCCCGCGGGGGTGCAGCATGTGAGTATACGGTGCAAGCGAGTACATCCACACACATTCCCAATCTAGGGGGGCCTTTCAATGGCCTTGGCCTCGCGCGGGTGGTGCGGGGGCCACGCTGTCGGTGACCCACCCGGCGACGACGACTGCCACCTTGGGCACTGGGGTGGGCATTGGCCCTTACACTGCAGGGAATGTTCTGGGAGTGGCTGGGTTAGCTCAGGCCCCTTTTACCAGGCCGGCTGTCCCCTTTTCGGCTTTGCCGACGGCAGGGTATTCCTTGCCATTGGGTGATCACCTGGCACAGGCTACTAGGGAAAAGATATGGCGAGGGGAGTACGTAGATATCTTCTCACTCCTGAACAGAGAGCCCACCAAGGAGGAAAGGGAGGGTCAGGATGAGAAGGACAAGGAGCAGGCACGCCGCCGTAAGCCGCCGCGTACCTGGGCCAACTGGCTCCCCGCTTATTTAATATACATGGCGGTATATTTGAGGGCGCGGCCGGATTTAGCTATTCCCATGGTCCAATATTTGGACAACATATATAGGGCGATGGTCGATTTCCCGGGCCCCTCATGGCTAGCATATGATGAGGAATTCCGTATGAGGATTCCCCTCCACCCCGAGATGAGATAGGATGAGCCGTGCCAGAGGCTGTGGCTTTTGTATATGACACCCACACGCCCTGCCCCGGGGGATAGATACCATTGCGGACATGCGGTCCAGCGAGCGGCTCCAGCGCAGGTTACCCGCCAGGCGGCGGGGCAGGGGGTTCCAGCCCGCCTGCTGTGCTGGACTTTCTCGTCAAATGGTTCCTGCAATCGAAAGAACTGCAGGTATAAGCATGAGTGTCCCACATGTTCTGGCCTCCACGCAGCCTCTGCTTGTCACAGGCCTGGGGGGGCGCGAGGCAGAGGGAGGGGTGGACAGTGGGCTGGCAAGGCTGCCACGGATGGAGCTAGTTCTCCAAAAGGCCCCCTCCCCAATTAAGGTGGACATGCTGGAGCGCTGGCTCGCATCGTACCCGAAGGGGAAGGACGGGGAGTATCTCCTTCAAGGTTTTAAGCAGGGATTTCGTATCCCTTTTATGGGTGATAGGTCCCCTCAGGATGCTCCCAACCTTTTATCCCTCAGAGGAAGGGAGGAGGTGGCTGCGGCCAGCATTAAAAAGGAGTTAGACGCGGGCAGGGTCGCTGGACCTTTCCCCGCACCCCCGTTTCCCAATCTTAAGGTCTCGCCACTGGGTTTGGTCCCCAAAAAGTCCCTAGGTGAGTTTCGCCTTATTCATCATTTGTCCTACCCAGCCGGCCGATCGGTCAATGATGCTATCCCTGATGACCTTTGTTCAGTCAGGTATACATCGTTTGACCATGCGCTGCGCATGGTGCGCTCGTGTGGCCCGGGTGCCCTGCTGGCCAAGTGTGACATTAAGTCAGCTTTTCGCCTCTTGCCAGTGCACCCGGGTGACTTTGAGTTGCTGGGTTTTAAATTTAAGGGGGAATATTATTTTGATAAGGCCATGCCTTTTGGCTGCTCCATATCATGCTCGGCTTTCGAGCGTTTTAGTACCTTCCTAGAGTGGGCTTTCGTCCGCAGGTCAGGGTCCCGGTCTGTAGCCCATTACCTGGATGACTTTTTATTCGGGGGTGAACGGGGCTGGGACACGTGCGCACGTCTCCTCAACACATTTCAGACGCTAATGGAGGAACTTGGTGTCCCTTTAGCGCCCGAAAAGACCGAGGGCCCATCGACCAAGCTAGTATTCCTGGGGGTTGAGATTGACACAGTAATGCAGGCTTCTAGGTTGCCGGGTGATAAGGTGTCCAGGATAGTGGCCCTTATCTCGGAATTGCTGGCCAAGCGTAAGGCATCCCTGAGGGAACTGCAGGTGCTACATGGGCACCTTAATTTTGCTTGCAGGGTGGTCGCACCGGGCAGGGCTTTTGCCCGGCGCTTATGCAACGCCATGGCAGGGTTATCCAGGCCCCACCACAGAGTCAGGCTCACCCGGGGTATCAGGGCAGACATGTTCGTCTGGTTGCAATTCCTGAGGGAGTTTAATGGGGTCTCATTTTGGAGGTCTGACCTCCTGACATCCCCCAATTTCCAGATCCAGTCTGATGCCTCAGGATCCCTGGGTTATGGGATGTACTTCAATGGGAAGTGGGCCTATGGTGGGTCGCCACCGGCATGGGCAGGCACAGGTCGCCTGCGGGATCTCACATACCTGGAATTTTTTCCCATTCTGGGGGCTTTGATGCTATGGGGCGAACAGTGGGCTAATTCGGTGGTGCATTTCTGGTGTGACAATGCGGCTGTTGTACACATTGTCAATGCACAGACTTCCAAATCGCCCTGGGTCATGGATCTAGTCCGCCAGTTTGTGCTGCGCTGCCTGCGCCTCAACGTCTTGTTCAGGGCCAGGCATGTCCCAGGGATTAATAATGATATTGCTGACGCTTTGTCCCGCCTGCAGATCTCCCGGTTCCGCGCCTTGGCCCCGGATGCGGAGGAATTTCCCTCGCCACTCCCGGACGAGATGTGGACTATTGGCAAGGAGAGGTGAACCGGGCGATTGGCCTGTCACTAGCGCCACGCACGCGTAAGGCGTATCAACAAGCATTCAATTCGTACAGGGCATTTGCTACTCAATTTCTCTTGCCAGAGACCTGGCCTATCCCGGTGGACCATGTTCTGCGGTTCATGGTTCACCTGCAGGCACAGGGCCTCGCACCTCGCACCATAGCATCCAAGCTCTCGGCGTTGGCTTTTATGGCCAAAGTGGGGGGTCATGTGGATACCACCTCTGACTTCCGGGTGAGACATGTTTTGGAGGGGTGGGTGCGCGAGCGCGGGCGTTGCCCGGACGACCGGCACCCTATTTCCCCAGGGGTTCTTACCCAGTTGGCCCGGGGCTGGCCAGGCCTCTGTTTTGATCATTATGAGGCAGCCCTTTTTCATGCAGCCACAACGGTGGCATTTTTTGGAGCGCTCCGCGTCAGCGAACTCGTGATGCTGTCTAAGGCGGATGCAAGTGGTAGGGCACTGGAACTCGAGGATGTCTATGTTGCCAAAGACTGGGCCCAGTTGAGGATACGCTCCTCTAAAACAGATCAGCATGGCGTAGGCAGTGGTGTAAGACTGCTACGGTGTTCTTTGGCAGACATCTGTCCGGTTGGTGCCCTACAGGAATTCCTGGCACTGCGTGGCATGCACCACGGCCCGTTTTTCTGTCACCAAGATGGGTCTCCCCTTACTAAATTTCAGTTTTGGAAGGTGACAGCCAGAGCCCTCACCAGGGTGGGCCTACCAGGTGCCCGTTATGGCACACATTCGTTCCGTATTGGTGCAGCCTCTACAGCAGCTGCTTTTGGGTACTCTGGGGCTGACATACGCAGCATGGGGAGGTGGGGCTCGCAATGTTTTCAGTTTTATGTGCGCCCACTCCCGCCATGAGTACCAATCCAGTCACCTTACCGCCTTTTTTCTCAATTTTTCTTACAGACCCTGGGTGTCGTATTACACCGGTGACAGTATGGCTGGTGGGCCACAGCTATGTGCACAGGGCAGCACGTTACGCTGCGGCGACAGAGTGGACCCCGACTGGGACTGGGTGACCACGCCAGTCTCGCATGGCATGGTAAGCCTGGGATGTTATGGCGGGAGCTGCGGCCTTTCCTTTTTTCTGGCCTGGGTGCTGACCCGCCTGACATTCTAATCATCCACCTGGGGGGCAATGATTTGGGCCAGGTCACCGGCTTATCGCTCAAGCATGCGATTTGCGAGGAACTCGCCTACTTGCATTATGTCTGGCCTGCCACAACCCTGGTTTGGTCGGACATTGTTCCGCGCCATTCTTACAGAGGGGGCGTTAACCTCCTGGCCCTTGACCGCGCTAGGCGCGCGGTCAACAAGGCAGTGGCGCGGTTTCTTGCCACCAGGGCTTGGGGACGGGTTAGTCATCACCCCGATATTAATCTACAAAATTATGACTTGTACGCAGGGGATGGGGTCCATCTGTCGCGAGGAGGTATGGACCTCCTGTTGGGTGATTGGCGAGCAGGCCTGTTGACCGAGCTGACGGTCTGGGGGGGGGGCGTCAGGTCTTCTTTGAAGCCCCTCCGTGTGGCGGGTAGCACTGGTAAGGTAAACAGTATGACCCACAAGTATCCGGCAGGTTCGCAATTGACTGGACAACACTAGACAGGAATAAATTAGTTAAACGTTGTCCGGTCAACGACGAACCAGGCGATGGGGTGATGACGATTGCTAACCAGCATGCATCACCCCTGTGATTTCACGGATACGCGTCAGAGGGTGGGGTCATAAGTTAGTTATTGACTACGGTCAACAATTTGTTTGTTGTCAACAAACAAATTGATACAAATTGATACATTGTAACGAATTGCCGTTGGCAATTTTGGGGTGGTACCTTACCAGTGTTACTTCGGCCTGCTTGCCTTAGGAATTATGATTGGTCGTTTTACCAATACAAATTTATAATTCGGACTAGGGCATTGAATCAATAAATGTGGCCCTATGCTGTTATCCACTTTCAATGTTGTCTGTGTCCGTTATTGGGGGGGTGCGCCTGCAATGCAAGCGCGGCACCAAAATGGCCGCCGCGCCCTTTGCGGGCCCCCCCCACAGGACAGAGAATCCGGGTAGTTAGGGGCGTGGCCAGCTCCCTTATAAAAGGGGTGGCCACGAGGCAGCCGAGCTGCCATTTTACCTCAGCGACTGACGGAGAAGTTTTTTCCCCTCCACCCCCTCCCTAGTTAACAGTGTGATATTATGGTCGCTTCGGGGCCGGGTGGGAATTTTTGGTTGGGACCCATATTGGCTCCGGGTCCTGGCTTTTTTGCCCATCCCACACTGTTGCTATGGTTTGATATAGGGGTCTTTCTGTGTTCCTACTGTTGACTTTGGTCACATTGGCGGGTAGCACTGGTAAGGTAAACAGTATGACCCACAAGTATCCGGCAGGTTCGCAATTGACTGGACAACACTAGACAGGAATAAATTAGTTAAACGTTGTCCGGTCAACGACGAACCAGGCGATGGGGTGATGACGATTGCTAACCAGCATGCATCACCCCTGTGATTTCACGGATACGCGTCAGAGGGTGGGGTCATAAGTTAGTTATTGACTACGGTCAACAATTTGTTTGTTGTCAACAAACAAATTGATACAAATTGATACATTGTAACCAATTGCCGTTGGCAATTTTGGGGTGGTACCTTACCAGTGTTACTTCGGCCTGCTTGCCTTAGGAATTATGATTGGTCGTTTTACCAATACAAATTTATAATTCGGACTAGGGCATTGAATCAATAAATGTGGCCCTATGCTGTTATCCACTTTCAATGTTGTCTGTGTCCGTTATTGGGGGGGTGCGCCTGCAAACATGGTTTTCACTGGAGAACTAATATGAAGCGCAGCTGTATCACATTGGAACTCAAGGTGCATCAAATATATAGAAAGAAGTATTGCAAAAAGCAAGTAGAATCTTGAATGCTTCTGAGATTTTCATTATCAATGATGCTGTGGTTGCTTTCCCATACATGTAGTGTATGCTATTGTGGTGTCATAAGTGGTTTGTGACTAGAGCAACCTTAACAATGCCCACAAAAAATTGGTGGAGGAGTGACTCATCTTCTTGTTTGTTCCATGACCTGCTCTTAGCATAATTAAAATTTAGCCACTTACCCTACAACATTTTTTATTGTATTAATGCTCTGTTTCCTCTTGGTGTTCTGGAAATTTAAGGGCTACAGCAGTTGGAAACAGGGGGCTGGACTGCATGGATCACTGGTATGAACCAGTAAAGCTTTTCCTTTATGCCCTTGATGTTCCAGACAGCATTCTTATTGTTCCAAAATATCATCCATTCCTAAGTGGATGCTGTGCCTAAAATTAGCATACACAAATAAATTTGTTTTCTAATATGATAATCTTCTAGTCGGGATTTATAAAGCTCCAAAGGGGCAGTAAAAACAATATTATAATTACCAGTAAAATTACCATTTCATATGCATTTGGAATATAAACAGGCACATCATTTTAACTCATCTTGATTAAACATGCTTCCCCTGAATTTTAAACAAGCAATAATAGAGCCTAGCTGGAATCCACCACCTAGTATTCTGCTTGCAAAACCCTTTCCTTCTTCTGTGTGTTCTCTAATCAGTGATGATTTATGACTGGTAAATACTTGGTATGACTGAAAGCTATTTCATTATCAGAATTAGCTTCTGTTGTTCTAATTGTTGTTAAAGGTCTTGTGATGGGATTTGCACATGTGTATTCTGATCTGTGTTCAGTGAAGCTTTTTCCCTTCCTTCAGATGTAATACATTCCAGAATCTTTCACAGTACTTTTATCCAGAGGGTCAATAGAATAATACTTTCATTGGAATCTATTCTCACAAACACAAGGGTAATCTTCATTTTTAAGCATATCAGAGAATAAATATTTTAAGGTGCTATATCTTAATAGATTTGGAGTTCAAAGGATGCATTTTTAGAGCTACTAAGGATATGAAGTCTCTCTCTCTCTCTCTCTCTCTCTCTCTCTGTCTGTGTGTTTGTGTGTGTGTGTGTATGTGTGTGTGTTGGACTGATAAATGGCAGAATATCCTTACACCCAGATATGTCTGTTCCCACTTTTAGCAAACTCTTGTTCAGGTAAATGACTGAACACAACTTTTCATTTACTCCCTTCCATCAAGCCTTCCTATTCCACTACCTGATGGACTTACAGTGAATGATTTAAAGAGGAACATATTTTGGACAGTACTTTAAATTACTTGCCAGTCTTCCACCTCAAGTGGAGCACATTGGAAACTTAGAAAGCTTTGCTCTAGTTAACAGTGGATACCTCCTCAGCTTTGCAGCTTAACATTTCAGGGCTGGCATTTTAAAATGACAAGATTTAAATGTACTTGAAGTGTTTGTATTTGAAAGGCCATGGCCATACACTGAATGAGGAGGCAGGGAGGGGAGGCCTTTGCCTACAGTTATGTTGCTTTTGAAGTATTGTTATGAGTGTGTCTTTTATGCCAAATTAAAATGCTACCCAAGGAAAAAAACCAATAAATTTTTACTCCAAAGACTCAAAAATCTACAGTGTTAATTTAATTCCTACATCTTAGGAAACCTTACTTATTATCTTTGCTTAGCTATACATTTCAGAAGAAAGATGAACGAAAAATATCCTCACAATTGTGGAAAGCATTTTGTTTTTTCTTTCAAAGTCAGTTAAACCTTAATTTTATTATAAAAAATGAAATTAATCTACATGATCATACAACACATTCAAACACATTTCAACCATTTTACATACAATACAAAGAAGAATATAACAATTTTTTAAAAAGAAACAAAAATAGATTATTAGGTATCTTCCAATAAGTGGGTCTATCTTTGTATTACAGCAAGGAAAGAGCTAGCAACTTGAGCAATAACATAAGGGCTCCCATCTGACAAACATTGCATAGCCAACCACTTATCAGCCATGGTGTCGCAGTGGTTAAACTGCTATACTGTAGTGAAAATGTTGTGAGTTCGATCCTGATAGGGGTCATGGTTGACTCAGCCTTCCATCCTCCCGAGGCTGGTAAAATGAATACCCAGAACGTTGAGGGCAAAATGTTAATTATCTTATGAACTGCCCAGAAAGTGCACTAAGCACTATGGGGTGGTATATGTGTAATTGCTATTGATATTACCAGGAGGGCCTTTCAATTTTTGCAAAAGAGGATGAATTAAGCAACTCCTTATTTGTTCAAAAATGTGCGGTATGAAAAGTTTAAAAAAAAATCAGAACTCCTAGCCATACATGAACAATGTCTCCCCAAATTCTACTCTTAAGAAATGTTGAGGGTAGAACATGAAGCATTTGATTTATTGATTGATTGATTCATCCATTCATTTTCCTTATAAACTACTTGGCTTAGTGACTGGCAGTACTCTGAACAGTGAAATACAAAATAATATTCCCAATAAACACCCACCCCACATAAACTGACCCATCAGCAATTCATATCAACAATCAATAAAATAGACAAATAAACAAGAGGCAGTTGAAAATATGATTAAGTATTTGTAATGGAAAGTCAAATTGGAAACTCACATTAGACAGCCCTATTAATGGGGATATGTTTTTGAAAGCTTTCCATTTTTTATGTTTGCTAAAACCAGCAAACATTAATGCTTTGCGATCCTAGGATATTATCAGAGTTGCTGAATAATTTGCAAATGACCCATATAATGACAATGCACCATTTGAAACCGGGGAGTGAGTTCTCTTTCCTAAATAGAGTAGCTCTTATCTCTCAATCTTTACCTATAAGAAGAGGGTTGGGCTGTGTGTGTCTGGCATGCGTGGCCACACCCATCCCTACTATCCTGTACTGAGTCAGCCACACATACCTTTTGTCCCGGCGAGCTCCGCCGCAAGGGTCTGGAAGCCGAGAGTGGGGCAATTGCCCCACGAACTCGAACAAAAAAAGAAACTACAAGTTCCAGCATCCTCTGTGCCACAGCATGCCTCAGCCAATCAGGCAGGAGGCCATGAGCAAGGAGGAGGCGGGATAGGCAGTGTGCGGGGGGTAACCGCCATCTTGCATGCCTTTTCCCTTTCTGCCTCCTCCCTGCTGCTACCGTTCCTGCCACTGCAGGACCAGCGGCCAGGCGAAAAAGAAACAGGGAGGAGAGAACCATAAGAGGAGGGGAACCATTCATGTCCGCCTCACCCCCCTCCCTATCTCCTCACCGAGGCGCAGGGAGGGGGTGGTGAATGTGCTGGTCACATCCGCCTCTCCCACCCCTCCCTGCCTCCTGGACCAGAGGGACAGTGGCACCGGACAAGTCTGCCTCTCCCCCCTCCCATCCTCCTTAGTGAGGTGCCGGGAGGAAGGTGAGGAAAAGGAATGAACGTGAATCCACTCTCCCGGGGACCGGGGAGAGACAGGTGCCTCTTCCTCCCCAGCACTCTGGGAGACGTGAGGCCGGTGGAGCCAGGTGAAGCATCCTCTCTGGGGCCAAGGGGGGCCAGCTGCCACCTCCTCCCCGGCACCCCAGGAGATGCAAGGCCCCAAAACACACCAGTTTTTTAAAAAAACAAATAGCAAAAAACAATCAGAAATCAAGACATAAAAAAACACAAAACTCATCCAGGTAAACAACAAAACATGAAATAACAAAAAAAACCACATAACACATCTAACATCCCTTACATACCCAAATAAACATGAGACACTAACTAAATATACCATTCTAAAGCATAGCAGCAAAACAAAAGCACCCTACTCAAATTCCAGAAAACCACACTTTACAAAAAGAAAAAAGGCAAGAAGCAAAATAAGAAAGATGTAAAAGAAATATCAATCTCAAAAAACAAACTTCCTAAAAAAACGCAAAGAAAATCCAAACCATATTTACGAAACAACAAATAAAAGCCAAATCACTAAATTACAGAAAACACACTCATAAAGTCAAATACAAACTGCAAAACCCTTTACCATATCAAAAAAACAAAACAAAAATTTAAACCAACCAGCCCAGCACCCCACCAGCAACACAAAATCACAAAAAAGAAAAAAAATATTAGCACAAGAAAACTCACAAAAAACGTCTGCTCACCTTGCCTCCACAGCACTACTAGCCAAAAATACCGGAAAAAACAAAGAAAATCAAAATAAGGGACAGACTCTTAATGACAGCCCCACCAAGAGGCCAGAGGAGTAACCTACAGGCAAGTTAAAATTTTAAAAAACCTTCACAACAGTAAAACAAAAAAAACCCCACTGACAACACAAAAGGGAAGAAAAGCAAAATACCACAAGCCAAACCATCACATAAAACATTTAAAAAAAACCCCCACACAATCCACAACCACATTTTTTTAAAAAAATCATCTCCCCCCCAACTAGAACAATGAATACTCAAATGAATCTTCTCTTCCCAAATAAGCCACCCACCCAAAACCACCCCATCACCAACACAAAATCAATTGCTGCCCCGCAAGGCCGAGCAAAAAACTAATAGCATTTAATGTGAGGAGATGCATAGTACCATATAGTATCTGGGACAATGCTCTAAATTAGGGGTTGTCAACCTTTTTAAGTTGGGGGCCAGGTCACACTCCCTCAGAAAGTTGAGGGAGCCAGACTGGTCCCCCCCCCACACACACACACACCATTTACAGCTGCCATAAATCCATTTGTGGCTGTCATAAACACATTTATGGTTGTTGTAAATGAGTCCACAGTCAATTCCAGCATGGCTGGAGTGAGGGCATAGGCCAGATGATTTGGCACCCCTGCCTGGATCCAGCCTGCAGACCATAGGTTGCTGACCCCTCCCTAAATGTTTGTTATTGTTCAAGCATGAGAATGGAGTCAAGTATGTCAATAGATCTAATCATATTCTCGACCAAAAGTAACCTATTACCAGTATGTGAATTAATTATCAAATAGTGTAGCTAGCCATTATGATTGACTGTGAGGTGAAGGAATAGCCAGAATTTTATAATCTGAAACCATGCTCTAGTCCATTTGGCCCACTCCAGATTCCAGAAATATGGCTACAAATTCTATGCAGTTTGAAACACCCTAATGTGATGCAGAAAGGTGACTTGCACTTTAATCCCTACAGCAAGATTGTAGAGGAGCTGAGCCATAGCCTTGATTTTAAAAACACAAATGGCAGAGGAGATATGATATTCACTATTGATAGCAAACAACAGCTGAGTTGGTACTGCGAGCCAGATCAAATGCATATTTACAAAAGGCAGTCCAGCTAGAGCTGCATCTAAAATTCAATCCCAGATATCTAAACTGTTTTTAACTTGTCATAAATTAATATTCTGTAATGTCCAGCAGAAATTCTTCAAAACGTTTGGGGGGAACCATATAATTATAGATTTTACAGAATTGATGGATGTCAGATTTGCATAGGTTGCAAAAATAAGCTGTAAGATATCAAATGGGCTAAAGAGAAAACTACAGTTTAATCTGAATATAATAACAGAACTAGTTGAGAAATGAGTTTTGGAAAATTACTCTTGACCTTCCTCAATGCATGGGCCAAACCATTCATGAACAAAAGAGAAGGAGCCAAGTTTCGTCCATTTTGAACCTTCTTATAACTTAAGATCTCATCAGACAATTCACCATTCATAATACAGTAATACCTCATACAAAGTCCACTTCATACAACATCAGATTCATACAACATCGCCTAATTCCTTGAAAAAAGTTGCCTCATACAAAGTCATGCGACTTTGTATGAGGCATTGGGGTTTTCCCAGGTTGCATTGTGCATGGGCAGTATAAAATGCAGGACACATGCGTGCATTGCTCTTGTGGGTTTTGAATGAGGCGAAAAGTGTTTAGGAGTGGTTTTGAGCATGATTTTGGATTTTTTTGAATTTTTTCAACAGAATTTTTAGAAGCATTCCTGGGATTTTTGCAGCATTCTTCAGGTTATTGGACAATCAGGGTTGTTTGACATGTTTTTGTAATGTTTTTAGCCTTTAGACAATGATTTCTTAAAGTTCTGTCAGTTTCCTGTCTGTTTCCTTGACTTTACCCTGAAGTCTGTGCTGTTACAGTACAATGCATCCCTAAGGAAACGACGTTGTACGAGGCATCGCGGCAAGGATTTGGACATTGTATGAGGCATCGCGGTTAGGATTTTGCATGACTCATACAAAGTCAAAATCCGTATAAAGTCCAAACTTGTGGAACCAAGTTTGGACGTTGTATGAGGTATCACTGTATTTTCACAATGGAACATTCATTTTGGATTTCAAATAAGATTGGTGCAAAGCAAATATCATTTTTAAAAATTAGCACAAAAGTGGCTACTATCTTTGTTTTCTCCAACATTGAAATAAGAGACTAGTCTTGGCTCAGAAGAATCAAGAACATAGTCAATGACACTGTTCCCTCTGATAGAATTGAATGTGTATTCTCCAGGAGTGTCCTAAGGCAAGGATCCACTCAGGATAATTTTGCCAGAATAGGTAGTGAATCTAGGCAGGCAGGTTCCTGCATGATTACTCTTAGACTCTTTAGAGTATCTGGAATGCTGAGAATTGTCCACTAACCCATTGAGTGTGTTAGGACAAGGTCATGCTTTCTTATGCTTGCATTGAAATTTCTTGCTAAGAAAACTTATGCTGGGTGATATTGGACCTCCAAAACCAGCAAATATAGAAAGTATTTAGTTAGTTAGTTAGTTAGTTAGTTAGTTAGTTAGTTAGTTAGTTAGTTAGTTAGTTAGTTAGTTAGTTAGTTAGTTAGTTAGTTAGTTAGTTAGTTGTCAGAACAAGAAACCATATTGATGCCCCAACGGCAACACACATTAGCAATGATAAAGTATCAAGTTAGTTAAACCTATTGTTTGGCAATTGGTAGAATCTCTTTAAAAGCCTCTTTAGAGGCAAAATATTTCAATTGGTTTTAAAATATAGATAAAGATGGAACCTGACACAGCTCAACAGGTAGAGAGTTCAAAAGTGTTGGTGCCACCACCAAGAAGGCTCTTCTTTGAGTCAGAGTCTTTCTTACTAACCTCAGGGTCAGCACTTGGAGCTGTGCCATCTGGGAGGAGCAGGTCATGCAGGCTGATGTTCTAAGAAGAAGATGCTCTACTTGGTAAGAAGGTCCCAAATTGTTTAGGACTTTAAATGTTAAAATTGACACGGAAAGGAACAGGTACAGCCAAGAAAACTGTATAATCAGACTTTTTCCTTCTCATCCCCTGTTTTCATTCCCATCTTTGAGCTCAATCATCCCCCAATCCTTTTCAGGAGATTTGGCGTATGTGAAGGGGTATTCCTCTGGCAGACAAACATTGTTGGATTTCACGTCATTCTTTTGTAATATAAGTATTAAAGAGTTGCATGTGGTTCTAGGTTTAGTCTGTGCATTCATCAGCTAAAGTCAACAGATATACTAATGGGAGCCAGTTCCAATTGTAAAGACTGAGAGGTAAGACACATTTGTTTATACAGGTATCTGTGGAACATTGGGCTCACACGTAGAATAGGAGTTTTTAAAAGGAAACAGACCCATCCTTCTCTTAATTAGCTATGGGAATACTTACCTTGTCTTTGCACATGAAAATGAACTTGTCTTGCCCTTTCATATGCAGTAGAAGAAACACACAAACTCCTCACCATGTAAGATGTTCACATGTGGCATTTTTGCACAAATTAAGCAAATTTGTGCAAGTAATATTTTATTGCAAATGGTGCAATAGAGGCTGTTTTACTGGGCTATTGCAGGGCTTTAGACATCTTCACTGAAGTTTACTGTCATGTAGAGACAACCTGAACTGAAAAGGATGTAGAATTTAGCAAGACTAATAAACTCCTTTCAAATTTACCACTACATCAATGAACATAATACCAGAGCAGAGAGAAACTCATCTCTTCCCTTATACTCATTATAAGCCAATTATTTCATTATTATCTATGCCCCAGGTCCTAACCTAACCCTGTTTTTAAAAAATATTTTCCCTTACAATTTTTTCCAAACTTTCAGTTACTTATTACATACCCAGATCTCTTAATGTTCTTCCGATTCCTATAAGCCTCTCATGTATTGCTCTGAGAAACTAAAAAAAACTACATGTACTTGGCCACCTTCCCAGATTCAATCTACCTTTCAGCTGAATATGGCTACCTGATACAGAGATAAACATTTACTGTTTTTGTAAGTATACCATTCTTTATATTTTCAAGCTCAGCACACGTTCAGAGTACACAAGGATAAGAGCTTGACAGATGGGAAAAACATTTTTTACTGTTTTGTACAAGAAATAAACATTCTGGTTTTCAGTTAATATGTTACAAAAGTAATTATGGTTGTGTGATAATGCACTATTTTATTGTGTAATAGAACAAATCAACATTCTACAAGGCAATTATAAAAATGGGGGAAGTCCAAAACAAAACAAAAAAGAGTTGACTTTGACATTAGGCTTCAAATCAGGACCAAATTTGACATACTAAGAGTAGACAGTTTGATGTTGCTCTGTGCCAAATTTGGTGACATTTGGTTAAATAGTTTTAGAGATATCATTTTAAAGTATAGATGTGATTTACTACACCTCTCCAAACAGAAGTGACCTTTTTTGTCAACAACATGAAACTGTTAAAATCTAGTTTCACAATCTAACTTTTTTATCTTAAAAGAATGGTAATTATCTTCACCCATTTTATTAGCATCAAATCCATCTAGTATAGGGGTTCCAAACCAAAGACCTGAAGAACAGATCTGGCCCATGGCACCATTTCATGTGGCCCATGGCACCATTTCATGTGCCCCCTCCAAGGGCATTCGAGAAACAAAATGGCCACCCCTTTGAAGCTGTTGGAACAAAAATGGCCACCCCCATCATGCAGGCAGGGCAAAATGGCCATCCAGCCCTTGAAGCTGACAGAGAGCATGACCAGGCCCCCAGCTTGAAAAGGTTGAGCACCCCTGATCTAGTATATGTAAAAAAAATCACTTAAAATGGTTCTTTCAGACAGGAACCCAGCCATTTCATAAATATTGAGCATGCTCTATAGAACCTTGACAGAAAGAACAATGGTTCACAAGGAATTTACTTGCCCTTACTTTTTGTATTGTATCCCTTACAAATTTATTGACCAAGCTTTTGTGAATTTTTAATCTTAAAGGGCCAGACACTGTTTAACTGGCTCCAAAGACTCCTCTCTCCATACTTTGAACATGGAGAAATTCAACCAGAGAATCTCTTGCTTTATCCGACAGGAAGAGAAAAGAAATGGCCAAATGGTTTGACACCGAAGAAATGAACCAAGAAACCGTTTGAGGCACTAATAAGTCCATCGGAACCTCTTTATTGTATAACTCACAAAACTTGTAAATCCTCAAAAATTAATAAAGTTCAAAGAACTTTTTGATACATCTCAAAAATCTTAAGAAACTTTTGTATAGAATTCTTCAAATGATGGATAAGACTTCAAAAAACTTAGGACTGTAAGCAACTTTTCTTTCAATTTGTTAACAAAATTAGACTTCAAGAAACTAGAAACTTGAAAATCCACCGGTATCAGACTTTTTCAGAAAAAAGTTCCTTTTTCAGAATATTTATGAATTATCTGTAAATATATGAGACTCTTATTTGGACTAGCCTATTTTTTTTTTACTGTACACTGATATTTACTATTAAATCTAAAATGGACCGTGAAGCTAATAAACTAATCTGCATACAACATTAGCCTCCTTCACAGATACAATAATGATAATAAACTAAGTTAATATACTTAATTCCATGAGCTTACCTTTATTTCAGTACTATTTATTTTGTGTTCAAAGCCTCGCGGGGGCGCATTTTGTCCGCATGCCTTCTCCAAATCAACCCATTATCCATAAGCACCTTGTGTGAGACTGGCCCGGTTTGTTCCAAAACCTCTTCCCCCCAACCATTGGGACCTCAGGGTGTAATTTCTGCAATACATGGATTGCCCAACCAAAAGCCCTTTTGAATTACACACATCAAGGTTTCATCCCTTGTCCACTATTTGGTGTGGTTCTAAATGATCAAAGACTGAAGATAACTTTCTTTTCATTAGCAAATCTGCTGGAGAAGACCCTGAGGCTAGAGGGGTGATTCTGTGGGTAAACAGGAACTGACACAACTGCAAGACCAAATCCCTGGATTCCATTTCTCTTAAGGGCCTCCTCAACTGTTTGAACCTGCCTTTCAATTTGCCCATTCATAGCAGGATGAAAAGGGGTGGCCGTTATGTGGGAAACCCCATTTCTTTTGAGGAAATCCTGAAATTCCACTGACATAAAGGTCAACGCGTTGTCAGACACAACTATGTCGGGCAAACTGAAGGTGCAGAATAACCTCTGCAGCTTCCTAATTGTCATGGCTGCTGACATGTTTGAAACAGGGACTACTTCTAACCATTTAGAAGAGGAATCGGCAACCAGGAGGATTAATGCACCACGGAAGGTCTGACAAAGTCAATGTGAACCCTCGACCATGGGCCCTTTGCCGTGTTTCACTCCCTGGTGGGCTGGTGAATCTCCTCGGGCCTGGATGACTGACACTCCTGACAACACATCACCCAATCCTCAATGTCCGAATCAAGCTGGGGCCACCAGAAATAACTTCTTGCCAGTGCCTTAAGAGCGAATAATGCCAGGATGACTAATGTGTAAAGCACGAAGGATCTTCCCTCGGAGCGCTAGGGGAATGACCACCCTGTCTCTCCAGATCAAGCACCCCCTTTCCAATGACAACTCCTGCCATTTTGTATAGAACCCCCTAAACTCCTGGGGCACAGGGGACAATGGCCAACCTTTTTGAACATATGACATAACCTTAGATAGGATGGTATCTTTCTTGGATGCAGCTGTGATGTCCTCAATGGACATGGGTAGAGACTATAGCACCTCGATTGTCAGAACTTGATGGTCCTCAGAGACATTTCCCACAGACTCTAAAGGGGACCTGGAGAGTGCATCCACATTAGAAATGGAGGCACTTGGGCGGCGTTACAATGTGAACTGACATGCCTGTAAAAACATTGTCCACTGTAGCATTCTTGGAGACAAAATTTGCGGTGTCGGCTTATCAGGGGTGAAAATGCCTAAGAGTGGTTTGTGGTCCATAACGATCGTAAAAGGATGCCCATAAATGAAATCATGAAATTTCTTGGTCCCCATGATAATAGCCAGGGCTTCCCTATCGAATTGGGCATACCTTTTTTCAGTGTCCGATAGGGATCTGGAAAAGAAAGCGATTGGGTCTTCTAAACCCCCCCCCCCCAGGTCATGGCAAAGAACTGCTCCAACACCAAAAGGAGAAGCATCACAGACCAGGACAATTGGCTTGCCAGGGTCAAAATAAGTGAGAACAGCATTTGAAGTAAGGAGTTTCTTGACCTCCCTGAATGCCTGTTCTTATGGGGCACCCCAACACCACACAGCTTGCTTCCACAAAAAACTGTGAAGTGGGACCACCACGGTAGCTTTTTGTGACAGGAACGAAAGGTAGAAATTGAGCAATCCCAAAAAGGACTGCAGCTCCATCTTAGAAACCGGAAGCGGAGCATTCAAAACAGTGGAAACCTTGGACTCGGCTGGCATAACACCCTCAGTGGAAACATTGAACCCCCAAATATCCACCTCAGTGGCAAAAAAAAACAGCATTTCTCTTTTTTAGGCGGATATCCACATTGTGAAAACACTCCAATACATTTCCCAATTTTGGTAGTGAGGTCCTCCCTATCCATCCCTGATATGAGAACATCATCAAAATAGGGCAAAAACCCCAGGAGACCTTTAAGCAGCCTTTCCACCAAACCCTGGAAAATCCCCAGGGCAGCATTTACCCGAACTGAAGGCGATTTACTTTAAAGGCCCCCATATGAGTAGTGATTGTCTGGCACAAGGCCGAGGCGGGGGTCACTTGCAGCTGTTGATAAGCCTAAGCCAAATCAAGTTTGGTGAAACAGTTACCCCCATGAAGTGAAGCCAGAAGGTGGCTGACCACCGGCACAGGATAAGAATTCGGGTGGATTGC
Source organism: Bradypodion ventrale (assembly GCA_035047345.1). NCBI lineage: Eukaryota > Metazoa > Chordata > Lepidosauria > Squamata > Chamaeleonidae > Bradypodion > Bradypodion ventrale. Next base: position 142,046,495 of record JAWDJE010000004.1, on the reverse strand, counting down.
CTTATTTATGGTACATTTGTAATCCCATTTGATTTGATGGCAGCAACAATTGGGGTTTCCCACTCAGCAGAGTCTACTGGCTCCAAGATACCCTGTGCCACCAGTTTATCAAGCTCTGCTTCAATACAGTCCTTAAGGGTGAAAGGCACCCGGCAGGGCTTCATCTGTATCGGGACAACTTTCAGATCCAATTCAAAATGGACCAGGGGCCTCTTGTACATGCCCAACCCTGAACAGAACACATCTGGAAATTTCTTATAAACGGACTGGATGGGGTCAGAACCCACCAAATTAATTCCCAAAATGGCAATACCCAGGGGCCTGAACCACTGAGTCCCTAGGAGGTTGCTCTTACCAGTCTTGACTACCACCAGGGGAAGGAGGGCAGACTTTATTTATTTATTTATTTGTTTGTTTGTTTATTTGTTTATTTGAACTTATATCTCACTCTCTTGCTCTAGGGCAACAGAGGGTGGCACAACAATTACACTGTATTTTAATATGTTCAATGAAAATTATTAATTATAAAAGGGGGGACCTGTGTAAATTAGCATTCTTCCAAATATGCTACACTAACAACATGGCCCATATGACAAACATGTTTTCAGGCTAACAACTTGTGGGTTTTGTGTGTGTGTGTGTGTGTGTGTGGGGGGGGGTAATGTTGCAATCACTAGCTTTCCCCCCATTTTAGCTTACTGGCCTTACTGCCAGCTCAGCATGATCTCACTTTTGTTCAGTTTTGGTGCCTTCCTGCACAGCTTCATTCTCAGGTAACTATCCCACTAGCATTCCCTTGTCAGGGTTAACCCCCACTGCCTTGTAAGAGTTAAAGCCTCTGTTCCCTAACACACCACATCATCTCCCCCTTTAGCCAGCAGTCTCTACCCACGCTGTGGGCTCAACCCCACCCCCACCCCAGCGTGGCCCTGGTACTCTCTGACTGGTTTCAAGCTAGTGTGAGTGTGAATGGTTACTGTCTGCCTGTTTGAACTTGCAAACTTGCAAACCAACCAGACCAGGTAGGACATAAGTAAGAATGCTTCATTAGGGTATGGTAGCTTTGCCCACAAGGCACCAGATTTCCCTCATAGCTCAGCTTAGCTCTCAACTCACCAGAGACAATGATTATGGGTTCCAAACATTCCTTTATTAAAGCACAGTTAGTAAATCTTAAAAGCTTATAGGGGAGGAACATGAATTTCAAACTTGCCATCCCATACATGAAAATAAAAACCTTTCTAGCTCCCAGCTATTTGGCCTGGTTGTATCTAATTAAAGAACTACATTTTGGCAGTTTTTTCTGTACTCACAATTCAGTGTAGAGGGATCCTAAACTGCTACACCATAGCAAAGCATGGCAAAAAAACAAAAAAACAAAACAGCCTCTCTGATCTCTCTCCTTCCTTATCAGCACAATTTCACCTTTGGCTCTCTCCTCCTGAAGGATTACAGCCAATTAGCAATTATCATTACATGTCTGCTAAGCTAAGTCTCATTCCACAAAATTCAGCCTATTATGTCTAGGCATTCTTCCCCAGTCAAATCTCCTCCCTTCTCTGCTCCCTGGGAACACAAAATCAGATATCTATTGTTTCAAAAAGCAAGCACCCCCCTCTTATTCCATTACATCACTAAAGCCAGCAATACTTGATAAATGGCTGGATATGTCACCTTCAGTGCCTCCCACATTCATTTTTTTAAAAACCCTCATTCCTTCCACTTAATTTTGAAGGCATTTGCAAATTTTGTCCAGTTATTCTCAAACATGAAGCAAGCAACTCTTAGCCACATATGTTGGCCAAATTCAATTGATATATAGCCATGCCTAGAATCATGTTGCACCTGCCAGCTAAAGAATAGGGGAAATATAAAAAGTTAACAACTGAATGTCATTCAGAGTCATGTTTTTTTTAAAAAAAACACCACCACCTTGGCAATCACTGAAAGCTGTATGTTGGATGGGTGACAGTTGTTACCATCACTTGCTTCCAAGACCAGATATTCTAAATTTCAACTCTTTTTGACAGGTTTCATAATGCAATTTCAAAGTTTTAGAAGAGTTTTTTCTCAAAAATTGAACAAAATTAAATGTTCATTCATTTTGATGAGCAAAATATTTCTTTCCTTTGATTCCACTTCACCACCTTCAAGTGGGAAGATGAAAGTGTTTACTTTTTTGAAGAAAGTGTTGGTGGATGGGTACAGGAAGAAATGATCTCTGTCACTTCCTGTTCCCTAAATATCATTGTGGTATCAAAGCACACCAATCCTGGTCTCTGAGGAAATCTTTGCTAAATATTATACTGATTCTAGCATCTGTAATATCAGCATTTTGATCCACAATAAATAGGTCAGGTTGAAATGCTCCATAGCAGAAAAGACTCCTGCCTTCCTTATAGCCTCCGTCATATTAATTGAATGAGGCCAAACTATTTTTTTCTAAACAGTTGGGAATTATGAGATCAGTCTAGAACAATGTTTCCCAACTTGGTTTTTGGACTTCAATTCTCAGAAACCTAAGTCAATTCCCAAAGCACTGATTAGTCAAAGTATTAACTTAGTCTTCTTGTAATTAAAGTTCCTCTGTGGGGCATGTGCCCCATGTTGGAAACCACTAGTCTAGATCCACAGTATCTTGGTTTTGTTTATCAGTTTCTAAACATTAAGAAATCTTAATATATAAACCCAAGGTGTCATGGCATGAGACGCTTATGCACCATGACACCTGGCCGCCAAATGCCCTGGAGCCGCACACCAAACTTACCTTGCCCATTAAGCTGTGTCAGTGTGGGGTACTGGCAGCCCACCGTGGTTTCCTTCACCCTGAAAAGGGGCCGTGAAGTGGGTGCCCCCAGCCACCAAGGATTCCGGCGCCGAAGCACGGGACTTCTCAGGCATGACATGCACGTGCAACCCAGAAGAGCCCTCCCCAGTGAGTCCAGCAAGGACGGAGGGGACTGCACATGTGCAACCGTTCCCATCTGCCCACCAGGCTGCACCAGCATATCGGCCAGCCTCCGGCAGCAACACATAGAGCCCTGATGCTGGGAACCATGCATGGTCTAGGGTTTCAGGAGCCTACCCTGAGAGAGTGGTGGTGCTCAATCCGCGACACTGACACCCTCACAGGCACGAGGCAAGACAGAAATGCCAGGCTGTGCTCCATGGAGGATGCCGCCCCACAGGTAAGGCGGCCGTTGGGGTGGAGGCAGCCAGATTCTCAGAGATGTGCAGGGCGGCTAGCCCGACAGCATGGATTGCACCTCTAGGCTACGGCTGGCACCTCCAGAAGTGCTGGTGGTTGCCTGGAGATGCAGGCCACACTGGCAGGAGATGTGTGGAAGCCCCTGGCTGGGCTGCACGGAGCCTGGCTATCCCCCCTGCCCCTGAGAACCCCCCCCCCCCCACACACACACACACACACACTGGCAGTCAAGCAAAAGCCCCAGGCTGGGCTGCATGGAGGAGGACACCCCACAGGTGAGGAAACCACTGTGGGGGAGGGACCCAGGGGGCCAAGTAGCCAGCATGCATGGGGCCTCCGTAAAGCCCAGCCCAGCGCTACGCCACATCTCTTGACAGTGTGGCCTGCGTCTCTGGGCAATGGTCGGCACTTCCGGAAGTGCCGGCCGTTGCCTGGAGATGCAGGCCACGCTGGCAGGAGATGTGTGGAAGCCCCTGGCTGGGCTGCACGGAGCCTGGCTATCTCTCCTGCCCCTGATAACCCCACACACACACACACACACACACACACTGGCAGTCAAGCAGAAGCCCCAGTCTGGGCTGAATGGAGGAGGACACCCCACAGGTGAGGTAAGTGCCATGGGGGGGCAGAGCCATGAGGGGGTGACTAGCCAGAATGCTATACTGGTTGCTGGGTGTTATGTATGTGGGGGGTGTATTGTGTGGATCCAACTGCCTTGGATGTAATCGCTCCACTACGGCCTCTCAGAGCCCGTGGAGCTAGGTCATCCCCGTGGTTCACGGAAGAACTACGGGAGCTCAAACGGGCAAAGAGACGCCTTGAGCGCCACTGGGTGAAGACCAGGAACGATTCCGATTGGACACTAGCTAGAGCCGCTATTAGGGCCTACCTAGTGGCGATGGGGGTGGTGAGGAGGCAATACTTCACCTCCCTTATTGCCTCTGCTGATAATCGCCCAGCCACCCTGTTTCGGGTGACCAGGTCCCTCCTTGGTAGGGGGGGGGGGGGCTGTGCCTGGTTGGCAGGGATCGGCTGAGGACTTTGCTGACCATCTGGTGGAGAAAATCGATTGGATTCGCTCAGGGTTTAATCTTGGTGTGGATGGGGAGGGTCAGGGGGGAGCCAGTGCACAGTCGTGCTGTGTTATCTGGGATCAGTTTGATCCTGTTGCCCCAGTCCGCGCCACTAATTGTCCATTGGATCCCTTTCCCGCCTGGCTGGTAAAAGCCTCAAAGATGGTGACAGGTGGCTGGGTCGGGGCTATAATTAATGCGTCTTTTCGGGAAGGGATATTTCCTGCACCATTGAAACATGCTTTGGTGCGCCCCCTCCTGAAGAAGCCATCCCTCGATCCAGCAGTCATAACCAACTACAGACCTGTTTCCAACCTCCCCTTTTTGGGGAAAGTATTGGAAAAGGCAGTGGTGCATCAGTTGCAGGGGGTACTGGATGAAGCGGAATATCTGGACCCCTTCCAGTCAGGATTCAGACCTGGATATGGTACTGAGACTGCATTGGTCGCGCTGATGGATGATCTCTGGTGAGAGCGGGATGGCGGTCATCCGTTCGTCCTTGCTCTTCTTGACCTCTCAGCAGCCTTTGATACCGTCGACCATGGTATCCTTCTGGAACGGCTCCGAGGATTGGGGATCCAGGGCACTGTGTGGTCCTGGTTTTCCTCATTTCTGAGGGGCCGGACCCAGTCGGTGTGGTTGGAGAGTGAGAAGACCAGTCCTAGGTCCCTAAAATATGGGGTGCCTCAGGGCTCGGTACTCTCTCCTCTCCTATTTAACATCTACATGAAGCCGCTGGGTGAGATCATCCGTTCCCACGGGGTGTGGTACCATCAGTACGCGGATGATACACAGTTGTACATCTCAGCCCGTGGAGACCCCAGTGATGCAGTCAAAGTCCTTTCCAGCTGTCTGGAGGCTGTTGGGGTCTGGATGGGGGCAAATGGGCTACAGCTGAATCCTAGCAAGACTGAGTGGCTATGGATAGGGGGTCTTGCGTTATCCCGGGAGCTACCATCTTTGGTTTTGTATGGGGCTATTTTGCCCCAGACCGACCTGGTGCGCAACTTGGGGGTCCTCCTGGATTCGCGGCTGCTGCTAGAAGAACAGATGGCGGCTGTGGCCAGGAGGGCCTTTGCCCAACTTCGTGTGATTCGCCAGTTGCGCACGCTCCTGGACCGGGACTCTTTGCTCATGGGCACTCATGCTCTGGTGACCTCCAGACTAGACTACTGTAATGCGCTCTACATGGGGCTGCCCTTGATGACCATTCAGAGGCTGCAGCTGGTCCAGAACACGGCAGCCCGGGTGGTGATGGGGTGTGGACATTATGCCCATGCCTCACCACTGCTGCGGGAGCTGCACTGGTTACCAGTTTGTCTCCGGGTGCAATTCAAGGTGCTGTTTTTGACCTTTAAAGCCCTATATGGTAGTGGGCCAGGTTACCTTAGAGACCGCATCGCCCTAAGGACGTCTGTCCGTCCAACCAGAGAGGACCGGAGGGGCTCTCTAATTGTGCCAACAGCCAGGGGGGCTCGCCCCTCTGGCACAAGGAGGAGAGCCTTCTCTGTGTCCGCACCGGCCCTTTGGAACCTCCTGCCTGTGGAACTGCGTCTCCAGACGGAGTTGTTGCCCTTTAGAAAAGAACTAAAAACCTGGCTGGCGGGCCAAGTTTGGGGTGCAGGTGGAGGGGTGGCTTCCGTTGGGTGGTTAATATAGGGGAGGATGCCTGTCCCACGGTTTCTTCAGTTCCTGCACCCCTCTCTTTTTAGGGGTGGGTTCTTATTGCTGGTTTTTATCTGTTTTATTTGTTTTTATATGTTTTTACCCACTGTTGTGAACCGCCCGGAGTCGGCTTTGGCTGAGTGGGCGGTATAAAAATTTAACAATAAATAAATAAATAAATAAAAATTTGTTGTATGTTGGGATGTGTTGTGTGGGTGTGTTGTGTCGTTTGTGATGTGTCTGCATGTGGTGGGTGGGTGTTGTGTATTCTGGGTGCGTGTTGTGTGAACACTTAACACAATAAAACAAATTTGGCCCTGGGGAACGCAAAGTGGAACATGAGGTAGAGGCAGTGGGGTGGGATGGGGGCTAGGGGGCTACAGGGCCTGGGTCTCTCCTCTGGTCGGGTTTTGTCCCTCACCCGGGCAATGTCGGGTACCCATGCTAGTATAAGTAATATAAGTAAAAGGGATACTAATTTTAAAAATATAAAGATATAGGCATTTGCTTGCAACACCACCTAATCTTGTGAGTCATTAGGGTAGCATTGAACTTTCTATGTTCTCATTCTAATTATATTGACATATTGAGTGTCTTGAACAGTATGACCTTTGTTTCTTTATTTGTTTTGAGGAGGGAGGGAGATAGGAATGAGGTTATTTCTGATATATTTCTATGACTCCGTTACTTAAGAAGTATGTGAGGTTTAAAAAACAAATTTCTTAAAACTCTGACATCATACATTTTCTTGAATTCCCTTCTTTGCCAGGACCTCAAACTTGATGTCTCTTCTAGCTCTGCAATTCTGAATGTCTAGTAGTCAGTGATGCCTTCTGGAAACAATGTCTTCTAGCTCTACATTTCTGCATATCTAGGAGTGAGTGATTCCTTCTGGAAACATTAAATTCCAGATTATTTCCCTCAGCTTCAGCTGGGAGGCGGAACTGCTGACAGGGAGGCAGAAGGTCAGCAGTTCAATTCCCGAGTACTGCAGAACGGAATGAGTTCCCATTTCAGTGGGAAGGTAGCAGTGTTCCGTGCGCTATGGTTTCTAGACATGCCTGCCACATGACCACAGAAACATCTGCAGAAGCAGACAGCGCTGGCTCTTCAGCTTTGAAACAGAGATGAGCACTGAACCCTAGAGTCGGATATGACTGGCTTTCGAGCAAGGGAAACCCCAACTGGGGTGAAAGGAGGGAGAATATTTTTCCTTTCTATTTTCTGTTGTTATTAAGCCTACAGTTGATATGAATTATACATTTCTGGAAAGTGGCTCAAGTAATGAGAAGGAACTGTCTCTACATATATTGGTCTTGATATGTCTCTTTGAACTGCTTACTCAGGTATATGTCCCACTAAATTATGCCAATGTTACACTTCAGTAAATGTGCACAGGAAGTTGACGAGCTTGTACTTGTTAGAAAGCAGAACTTGGCAGAGTGAATTTCTTGAACTATGGCTCACACAGTCTCCCAGCCAATATGGTCTGTGACAGTTCTGGCAGAGAAATTCTAGATGCTGTATTTTATTTACTCAAAATGTATTCAGGCCCTGCTATCAATCTCATTCCCAATATAAGCATCACCTTCCTCCTGCATTCCCAATATAGTTTAGCAGTGAAACAAAATCACAGCTAATGAGGGTGGAGGTTTGGGAAGCAGGTGGCACACTGGATTGGAGTGTGTATGTGTGAATGAATAGTTAAATATGGAAAATATAGTTAAGCTAACATATGTTCCAGTTACAATAAAATATTCAGCTTGTCTTCACTTTCTCTTGCATTTCTACCCTACAAATCATGTAGCAGTCTCGCACCTGTGGGAGATCCCTATGATATACCTGTGGATCTGTAGGAAGGTATTTTCAGTCAGTGAAGAGAGATACAAAAAATAACAGCCATCTCATAAGAATATTACTAGAAGCCCAGTGTGCATGACTAAATGTCAGTATTTATTTATATGCAGCAGCAGTCTCTGTGGCTGTTTTACATGATTCCCTTCTTCTCCATTTTTTTTTTACATAAACAACCCTACAAGGAAGGTTTGATTAAGAAGTACTGACTGACTAAAGGATGCTAAGCATGTTTTGTGATGGAGAAAGGATGTGTCCTTGAGCTTCCTGGTTCAAAAATCCTGTTTGACTTTATCCATTACACCTTCATGACTTTCTCTGTTCAGTAGTTATCGCACAAATGACTCCAACATTTAAATATATTGGTAGAAAAATAATACATTGATTGATGTGCTTGATTTGCATAATAAGAAATGATTTAGTATAATATATTATGCAAATTTGAATGGTATGCAAATTAGACTGGGTAATTGGTAATTTGCATAATGCAAATAAGGATACCTTAGTTTGGAGAATAAGAATAAGGCAATTGTAGCAATGCAGCTAGGACTGGTGCAGCCCTATACTGCTGAAATAAAGCTTGTTTTAACCAAAAATTGGGTTGGGGGATATAATCTTGGTGTGTCGAGAACTGTTTTGTACCTGAGAACACATGATTTCATGGTTTCTCTGTTCTATATGTTTCCTTTATTTCCTACTGCATAGTTCTCAATTCCAAGTATTATTTTTTTTAAAAAAAAGCCGTTAAAACCATTACCCATTATTGGTTCTTGCCAATTTCAATCCTGTGCACACTTGCTACTGGTGAAAAAAGCCACTATCTGTAGATATGGGAGACATTGGAACATTACGTGGGGGAGAGGCATATCTATAAAGCTTGATTAAGGAACAAACCTGCTTTTTTTGCACAGTGACCACTGTATCCTGTTCCTTAGTCACATTGCATTGTGAGGTGGGTAGGTTTCCAGAAATAATTTTACTTGTTCATTTATTTTTTTCACATCACTATCCTAACCATTCTGCAAAGAATGTAAGGCAGTGCTTGAGTGTTTCTCTTTCATTCCATTAACGTCACTCACAAAACATAATTTGGTACATTTTAAGATGACTCAATTTGCTTCCACCAAGGTCAGAGAGACAGTAATACACTGGACTATAGTTGGATTGTGCTTACATTTTCAATATAATCAATTTTTTTAGTAAGATTGGTTTGGGAGAATCGATTGTCAAAATTTTAGATCAGGGGTTCTCAATGTTTTTCAGCCACAGGCCAGACCACACCCCTTCAGATTGCTGAGCTGGCCAGACTGGTGGCATAAAACATATCCACGGATGTCATAAATGCATTTATGATGGCTGTGGACTCATTTAAGGCTATAGTAAACACATTTACGATTGCCACGGATTCATTTATGGCTGTAGTAAATGTGTTTACATGACCATAAATGTGTCCATGGCTGATTCTGGTGGTGGTGGCAGAGGGGGTGGCTGAAGCAAGGTTGGTGGCTGGATTATTTGGCACCACAGGTCAGATCTGGCCCACAGGCCATAAATTGCATACCATATTAGGGGGTTTCCCCTCAAGGCAATTATATTTAATTGGAATCAATATCTTAGGTCTATGGTGAGATCTTCAGTATTGCTCTTAATGACTTAGGTGTTAGGGAAAAATCATTGAATAGTGATGTCAGGACTTTTCCCAACAGAATAATAAAATAAAGCAAGTAGCACAGTTCTCTTAATAAAAGTGTCAAATATTATTAAGGTTGCCTTCAAGTATAGAGAGCAACTGCCTGTTATCAATTTTTATTGTACTACCGTATATATTTTATGGGTCTGGATATTGTTCTCCTGTGTGTTTTGACTGTGCCTTGGGAACCATACTGTAGCTAGTTTGGTTAAACATAATTTGTTTAGTGTATTATCTTTATAGACTTTACTTTATATATATATATATAAAATACCAAAATGAAAAATGAGCACTGTGGCAGCTGTAAAAATCCCAAACACCTAGAGATTATAAGTGAAATTTGCCTCAAGTGTGTATGACTCGTAAGGTAATCCTATACATGTTTTATGTATGTAAACATCTGAAGTCAGTGAAGCTTTTTACTAAACCAGTAGGTACAAGATTGTAGCCAAAAAAGATCCAAAATGTCAAGATACATTGACTTGACCAGAGTCAAAGGTAATATGATTGTGACCACTATACATATACTGGAAGTTTAAGCTAAGAGCTCATTTGTTTCTTAAAGGTAAAGGTAAAGGTTTCCCTTGCTCGAAAGCCAGTCGTATCCGGCTCTAGGGTGCAGTGCTCATCTCTGTTTCTAAGCTGAAGAGCCAGTGCTGTCTGCTTCTGCAGACGTTTCCGTGGTCATGTGGCAGGCATGACTAGACACCGGAGCGCACAGAACGCTGTTACCTTCCCACCGAAGTGGTCCCTATTTATCTACTTGCAATTTTTTGCTTTTGAACTGCTAGGTTGGCAGGAGCTGGGATGAAGACGGGAGCTCATTTCCATCTTACCGTACTCGGGAATCGAACTGCTGACCTTCCGCTTCCCAGTCAGCATCTTAGCAACTTGAGCCACTGCAGTACCCATTTGTTTCTTCTGCAGTGTCAAACCACAAAAGGAGACATATTTCCTAAAGATTTGTGTGTTTGTTCAAGTGGCTAAGACGCTGACTGGGAGGCAGAAGGTCAGCAGTTTGATTCCCGTGTACTGCCGGATGGAATGAACTCCCATCTTTGTCCCAGCTCCTGCCAACCTAGCAGTTCGAAAGCAAGAAATTGCAAGTAGATAAATAGAGGCCACTTCATTGGGAAGGTAACATCCTGCCACATGACCATGGAAACGTCTGCAGAAGCAGACAGTGCTGGCTCTTTGGCTTTGAAACAGAGATGAGGACTGAACATTAGAGTCAGTTAGGACTGGCTTTCAACCAAGGGAAACCTTTATCTTTACTATATTTATTTACTTAACATTTATATACCACCCATTTAGTGAAAAGAAAATCCATGATCTGGACAGTTTAGGCATTTGCAACATTTTCCTGCCAGGGGCAGGACACACTCCCGACTCTTCCCACCAGGGGCCAGTGACATGTTTGCTCCTTGGACTAACATTTTCATCATCGGCAGTGCACACAACGGTGGTGATCACACATTTCTTCAGGGGTTTTGGACAGCCTCTGCTGCTTCCTTGGGTGGCAGGAGGCTTTTCAGAACAAGATCGGTCCATTTTGAAAATTTTCTGCTGCTTCTCCACTTGGTCCCATCAGAAAATCCATAGCGCTTGGATACTTCCTGGTTCAGCGCTGGAAAACCAGGCGCTGATGTCAGCACTGCATGCCAATGAAAGTCTCCAAGTGCCATGGATTAGCTGCTGGGACCAAGCAGGGAAACAGCAGAAATTTTTCAAAATAGACTGGTTGTGCTCCGAAAGGCCTCCTGCTGCCATGGGAAGTGGCAGAGGCTGTCCAAAACCCCTGAAGAAATGCACAATCACCGCTGCCACTGCAGTAAGTGACATATTGCAACTTCTGGCAGTGGGGTGGTGGTTCTAGAGGTGGCTGAGTGGCCACAGTGGGACAGATTAATGAGATGTACAGGCCAGAGTAGGCCCACAGGCCAGGGGTTGAGAATGGCTTGTTTACAGTGACAAATAGAGAAGAAAGAAAGCAAACTCTCCTGGTGTAGGCTTTTGGAGGGAAGAGATGCAGGTCTTGGGGGCTTACTAAGCCTCAATCCTTATCCCTTAAGGTCCATGACACTGAGTGTCAGCACCACTCCTGGTATCTTAGCTGGGAAGAGGGGAATATACCACTTCTATCCTAGCCATGTGGCAGTGGAATTACAATACCAGGAAAAATCCAATAATAAAACATTGGGTCTGAAGGCACATAAATATATAAAAGAAATAATTAACTAGAAGGGGAGATAGTATTGTATTCCTCTCTGCAAAGCTCTGTCTTTAAATTTATTTTAAAAGATAGCTTGACACAGCTTCAAAGCCCCATATTGTAGGGACTGAAGGACAATAATAACTGTAGGGGCAAAAGTCACTATTCTTGTTTTAGTTGAAAGATGAGCAGAAATAGCAAGTCTATGGAGCGAGTGGCTACTTGATTTAATATATATTTTTAACAACTGTGGAAATGAAAGGAAACCAAAGCCTAAAGGAAGTTGCCTAGTTTTCCTCCGTTATCTTACTCCCTGACTGATCATCATCACCAACTCAATTCACACTATTATTATTATTATTATTATTATTATTATTATTATTATTATTATTATTATTATTATTATTATTATTATTATTATTATTATTATTATTATTATTATTATTATTATTATACTGCCTTTCTTCCCCAATGGGCAAGAAGGTTCACAACAATAAAGTAAACAATAAAATGAAATACAGCAGTAAATATCAGAGCAAGCAGTAATAACAGTACAATAATCAGCAAAAATACAAAATAAATAAATACAAAGCATTAATGAAATACAAAACAATACAGTATAAAATTGATAATACAGTATACAATAAATATAAAAATACAATAATACAGAATCCAATACAATCCACATTATATGATAAACAAGAATCAAACTACATAATCAATTCCTTATGGTCCTGACGGAGCCAATGCTAAATGTCCTTGGTGGGCTGAAGGAAGGAACTCAGCGTCTCGACACCAGCGAGGCTGCAACAGTTCTTTGGATCGCGAGCAGCCGGCACAGATGCTCCCAATCTCACCAACAAAGCCGGGGAAGGAGCTCCGTGTAGACCAATTTTTCTCCCATCCCTGGCATCATTAAACCCTAACTGCAAATTCCAATAACAGAACATTTTCACTCCAAAAAGGAACAAGAAAGAGAGGGATTGAAGAAACATACTCACCCTGAAAATCTTATTTTTTCCTACTCCTTTCTCCCACTGCTGCTGTTCCTTCCATCACCACTCCATTTCTCCAATCACAGTATACAGATTCATGTGGGTACCCATACAAAATCAACTTAGCACACCACAAATGCAAGAGCATTTCAGATAATTCATGTTAGGGATGTTTAATGAAAGATTACATGTGTGTCAAGTTAATAAGTAAATTTGAAACAGCTGCACCAGTGTTACCTCCGATGCAAATATGTTTGCTTTTATGCATGTAACTGTATCCGTATAAAAGTTCACATGGATTGCCTTGAGTCATAGATTCTGTTTTCAGCATTCATTTCTGGTGTACTTGTATTTTATGTTTTATGTTATTGCTGTATGACTTATGTTCTTTGCCCAACAAACCCTGGAATAGAGACAAAGACAGTGTTGGATTTCAACTATTTGTCTGTGGCAGGGGCTGAGTAGCGTGGACCTAAGTGATGAATCCAAGGTGATCAACCTTACCTTCTCCACTCACCACCAGGTGAATACCGGCTTACCGGGATCATCCTGTTCTCTAACAGTCCCTATCCCAGCTCACCATTCAGATCAAATGGCCAATGCTGTTTTCAAGCCTCAAGGCTGTAGGCAAACAGCACGTTCCATGGTCACTGAGCATGCCCTTCACATGGAAGCGGAAGTGAACTGATTTCCATCTTCCGGCCAACTGACCCGCCCAATGTTATCCCCGAATCATCCTAGGCCTTCACCTCCCATTTTAACAACACGCTACTCGCCACAGCGAGTGGTTACCCAATAAAACGCTTGCCCCCACCAGACCGACCAACTCAGCCTGGATGCCCCTCCACAGGCTGTTCAAAAACATTTCGAGTCCCAACTCAGTAAGGTGAACCCCGTCTGTGTGGTACAATCTGGCACAGTCCACCCAAATATCAGGGTGTTCCACCACAGTGCCCAGGCCCATCCTCACTACTGTCTTGCCAAACTGGGCCAGGGTGGCAAAGCCCTATATAAGGGTATAGCTCCTCACCTCGGGCGTGCATGCCCTCTGTCTCTCCCAGGGGAGGGTGGCAAAGCCACACCACAGGACATATGTCCCATGGCGCATTCCCTTGTTCCTAGGTTGACTACAACCTGCATTTGATTGCATTAATGAAACAATTTCCATGTTACAGGCTGGGTTACATTGCTTAATGGAATGGACAGTTTCTAATTTCTACTACTGCTACATAGTACACTTTTGAATTGCAAGAGTTGCAAGAGTATAATCATGGTCCCCTCTTTGGAGATGAGCCAGATTGTGTAGCCTTGGATAAACTGCACAGATCCAGGGTGACCCCAGAAGAAAGGACTGGTAAATCACTTCTGTGTATTCTCTACCTAGAAAAACCTTGAAAGGGTCACATTCAGTTAGAATTGATGGTGGCAGTGCACAATTTTTTATTAATAATCATGACCCCACTTCCCCTTCCCCTTTAAGTGGTGTATTTTATACCAAACCAGTCATGGATCTTATAAAGAATGTCAGCATGCATATCTGGCTTGCTAAAAGCTCCTGACAGATTCTGAGGATGACCAGATCCTGGGAGATAAACTATGAATTTAAAGCAGTGAAAAAAATCCTCAAAGAACAAATGAAGCTCAACTGGAATGAAGGGGAAAGTCAGAGAATGTATTTCAAATTTCAAGCTGTTTGAATAGAGTTTTTATAAAGATTGTAATTTCCTCAGTTGGCCAATGCTTTAACCTTCAATAAGTCACAGGTGCATACATTAAATTGCACACATTGAACTTCAGAGAGGAATATGCTCTTGGGCTGTTCAAGTGCTCCACTGAAATGTTTCTTTTTCACCACAGGCAGATATTAGAGTTAGCAGTAAAACATAGCTAAAGGGAAAAGGACATTATTCTATGTCACCCTGGAAATAACCTCAGTGATTTAGTTCTTCAGCAGCCAGAAACAGAAGAAAATTGTTCTAGTATATGCATGGCCTCATTCCTCTTTCACCAGTCTCATAGCAGTCAGGGTTTTTCTTCTTTTTTAAAAAGAATATATATATATATATATAAGTGTTTGAGATATAGATAGATAGATAGATATCTCAAACACTTTAATAGTAAAAAAAAACCTGTGTGTAATATCTACAATAGATGCATTCAATACCAGCCAGATGTCTCCAATTCTGTTCTGTAATTCATACAAGTAGCCACTTTGAATATCAGTGTATTTCCCACTTATATGAAAGATGTTTGGAAAAAAAAACCATGGCTAAGACACTTACTGGAATGCATTTGTACTGCAGATAAGCCTGCTGTCAAAATTTCCCAGTCTTAAAATGACAGAATCATTTAAAATAATTGAACTACCAGCAACATATGGAATATAAGCTTGTCATACAAAGGAGGGGTAGGGGCAGGATCTGCTCTTGATTGTTCTAAAATACTGTACAGAACATATAATAATGGGTTCAAGTTACAGGAAGACAACATTTGGTGAAATGTCAAGAAAACCTCCGTTAGAGCAGTGCAGCAATTGAACCAATTATGTTGGGAGGCAGTCAAGAGATGATTAGACAATCATCTGTCAGTTCCGCTTTGATACAGATTCCTGCACTGAGTAGGGGTTGGACTCAATGGCCTTATAAGTCCTTTCCAACTTCATTATTCAGTGGTTCTATGAAAAGTAATCTTCCCATCAGTGTGCTATGCAGGTGCTTCTTTCATCTTGGTGATATAACAGTAAGCTAACCTATCAGGTTTTCATACAGGCTGGCCAGAGAATAATTTTTACACTAGTAAAATATTCCTTATTTATACTTCCATATCATTTTTCCCTTCCCTTTTCAGACCGGGGGAGAAGGCTCAAGCGAGGCAGTGCCAGTGTTCAGTTTTTAAAGTTGATGCCTCTGAGGCCAGGTGTTCCTCACTCCCCCACGGCCAATGCCAGATGGGGGAGAAGGCTTGAGTGAGGCAGCACCGGTATTCAGCTTTTAACGTCCATGCCTCTGAGGCCAGGTGTTCTTCACTCCCCCATGGCCAATGCCAGACCAGAGGAGAAAGGACGAGCGAGGCAGCACTGGCGTTCGGCTTTTAAAGGCAATGCCTCCAAGGCCAGGTGTTCTTCACTCCCCCATGGCCAATGCCAGACCGGCAGAGAAGGCTCGAGTGAGGCAGCACCAGCAGATAAGGGATAAGTTCCTACTGGTCACAACTCATTTTCCATTTGTTTTGCTCATCTTCTCCAGGTTTAACTAAAACTTGTAATGATTGGGTCTTTCCAACTTTTGGAAAGCCTGACAAGGGGTCTTTTTACTCCTCTGGGACACCAATTGGTGACTGCTGTTGTCCAATGCCCTTCTGTCATTCAAGAGATTTGTCCAGCACAGCACAATTGCCATTTGCAATATTCACAAATGTAATATTCAGCTTTGTTGATTCCGCTTCATTCTCTTATCTGGACGTTGGGATGTGGTCGCAAAAGGATATCTTTAGTTTTGATCTTTACATGGCTCTTATGGCTCTTGATAGTTCTTCTTCCTCAGCCTTCCTACCCATAGAGAAAAAAACAACTATCAAAGGAGGACATTCACGTGAGTTGGAATCCCAGACAATCAGAGTCTTTAAATGGAGATCATCCACGAAGAATCCATCTCCATCTATTAAGTTTCATCAGCCCCAAAATGCAGAAGTGGCAACAAAACTAGGGATGGAAGGAGACAGAGCTAGCTCAAAACCCTTCATCTGTTGTGACTGTAAAGCACTACATATCAACCTTTTTTCAAAACTCAACATAGAGACAGCTTGCTGAAGTTCTTGTTGCAGTATGGCCACTTCAAATTTGTTTTTGTTTTCCCTTTCTTTTAGACAGTAATTAACTGTTCCATTTTGCATAGGCAGAGTTTAATATCTATGTTAAACTCTCTGGACTCTTCAGAAAATGAACAAATTAGCTGTGGAAGTAACTGTATGGTTAAATCTCTGGACCATCATGGACTTGAGAAACTCCTGCTGATGTTGCTAAAACAGAAAGACCTAACCAAAGTAAAATGCAGAAGGGAGTTCAACAATGGGTATGTCTCATGCTACAGGTCTATTATAATCTCCTTCCAGTTTGATAGGTCACAAATCTATTCCTTCTCCTTCTAACATAAATTATTCTATCATTTTGCTTCTTTGGTAAAGTCTAACAGCACTTTGACATGATACTTATTGGAAGCAAGAAAAGCAGATAAAAGTTCTTCCAATAACAGTGTCATGGACGTGACCAGGCGCCAAGGGTACAAGAGGCAGTTTGCAATCATTTGGCTGTGATATTTCTCTTTTATCCGCACACTCCCAATACAGCCAATTGTCACCTTTCCATCCTGCACCTCGATCAGCCCAATGAACTCCACCTGTTGCTTAGAGAGAGTATGCGGTTATTTAGCATTTGGTAGCATAATTAAGTAGAGAGCATGGTACTTGGATATTGCCTGATAAACACACATCATTCTGTTGATGCAAAACTCACAAAGAGCTTTTCTTTTCAGCGGCAATTTGCTATACATAACAGAAAACTGGGAATTGCACGGGTTGAACCAGTCCCAGCCCGGTTTGAAAAGAATAATTTAAAATTCCCGCTTTTCAGACAAAGGGGGCTTGAAGAAAAAATATGCGCTTTTTTCTTGCAATAGAGCTGCACTTCTATTGAACACCAGCAGGTGAAGCAGCAATAGCGAAGGAAGACAGGGAAAAAAAAACCTGCACCATTTTATTGCTGCCTCTATTGAAGTCGCGACAGCAACAGCTTGTGGAATGAGCTCCCGTCTTTGTCCCAGCTCCTGCATACCTAGCAGTTTGAAGGCAAGAAATTGCAAGTAGGTAAATAGGGATCACTTTGGGGAGAAGGTAAGCAGCATTCTGTGTGCTCCAGTGTCTAGTCATGCCTGACACATGACCACGGAATATGTCTGCAGAAGCAAACAACGCTGGCTCTTCGGCTGTGAAACAGAGATGAGCACTGAACCCAAGAGTTGGATACGACTGGCTTCCGAGCAAGGGAAACCTTTACTTTTACACATGGCATTCCCGGTTTAGGAGGATAGGATTATGGTAACCCTATTTCCAATACATGTTCCATTAAGACAAAGCAAAGTATCTGAAAGAGAACAGAGACAAAGTACATAGCAATAGTTAGTTAGAGAAGTTCCCTTAGCTCTGGCAGGCACATCTCGGGTATGCGTCCTTCTAGAGGGGAAGTATTGAGTCCAGCTGATGAATTACTTTGTCTTGAGCCAGAGGACCAAAGAACTGAGAGAAAGGCTGTTTCTTTTATAGCAGAAAGGAGCTGATTCCCTCCCACCTTTGGAATGTGGGCAGTCCTCTTCCTGGCAGGTGTCAGTGTTGCTGGAATTTCCCTCCCACCTTTGGAAAGGAAGGATAGCTCCTTATGTTACAGGTGCCCTGGCAACTAGCCAGTACATCTGTGTAGGTGTTCTAGGTAATTCTTGCCTGAGGAACTCATCCCTTCTCCCAGAAGAATGCTTGAAAGATAAGGCATCTGCCTGTGCAGGAAGACTGCACAGAAAGTTAAACAGAGAGTTAAAGCTATGCAGAGGCAAGATCATGACAAACACAAAATCTAATTTTTCATTCTTTGCTAGCTTAAGCTCAAGAGCAGTCAGAGGTTCTCTTCAGGTGGTGACATTATTGTTAGCCAATTGATGCTATTTCTCATCACTAAGCTATGTAGGAAACTGCTTTCAATTACAATTCTCCTTTGTGGGAGAAGGTCATCAATACACTGACAAAGCTACTGAATAATTTGCCACTTTCAAGATGGTGAGAAGAGAAAGTATGAAAAAATGACCTCAGTGGGCCAAAGTTGAGCTCATTATGGTAGGACCATGGTGTACTTTAAAACTTAGCTACCTTCCATATTTCATCAGAAGAATTATAATTATCAAGTGGTTTAGAAAAGGGAATTAGATTCTTTTCTAGTGTTAAGGAATCAGAAATGGAAAGAAACTAAATAGTTTTGAAATTGTCCAAGGCAGAGATGAACTTAGTTTTGGACAGGGGGAAAACAGATTTCTTCTAATGACATGTAAAGAATATTGGATTTGTCTCTACTGTTCACTGATCTTGTTATACTTTCATGGCAAATTGCCGCTGAGAAAGGAAGACATATAATTTCCATATATAGAGAGTGCAATCCAGAGAAAATTAAATATAAGATCAATTTAAACTGGTAGGATTTGGGTATATTCCATGGCAGGGGTGTGCATGTGAATAGGCCTTTTGCCTTGTCTAGATATTTGAAGCTATCAGTGCAAACCCTCTACAGTTACAGTAAGTTGCTGGAAGGCAAAATTTTATCATCCATTAATTATTATTCTTGAACATCTGTGAGCCCCATCAACACCTCCATATCTAAAAACCAGGTGTTTCAAACAAAGAAAACTTTATTAGAACTTGGACAGAGGTTTCAACAAAGACTGGCACTCATTGCTGGCTATCCGCAGGGCTAGTTACCTTCACTAGCCTAGAGTAGAGGTCCCCAAACTTTTAAAGCCAGGGGCCAGTTCACACTCCCTCAGACTGTTGAGGGGCTGGACTGGTGGTCCCCCCCCCACCTCTGACATCAGCAGAAACCACCCTGAACCCACCACACTCTTCCATAATGCCAGTGGTGGTAGCGAGAACCCCAAGCCCCCATACTTCCCCCACACCACTGCCAGAAGCAGTGACCATCCCAAGTCCAACACACTCCCCCAATGATCACCCCTCCCACCTCTTCTCTGCTTATCACCTGAAGGAGCTGCATGGCATGGGTGAAGGAGGTGGTCCAGGCTGTTCTTCTCAGCCATGAGCTCAAGCAGGAAATGCCATTCTTGGCCACTCTGGTCACTGGGAAAGCTGTGCTTGGCCAGAGTAGTCACTGGGAGAGCCACCCACGGCCACCAAGAAATCTGTGCTCAGCAACTCCAGCCTCTGCTTCCGCCGTCACCACCTCAGTCCTTGTCCACTCCCCTTGGCTTGGCATGTCCCTAATGGCACTCCATAGCAGGGTGAATGTTGTAAGTCTTACAACATCTGCCCTGCTACAGAGCACTGGCAGGGACACACCAAGCCAAGCAGAGGGGACAAGGACTGAAGTGGTGGTGACAGCTGAAGCAGTGGCCAGAGTGAGGGTGCCGGCCAGATGCAGCCCAAGAGCCATAGTTTTGGGACCCATGGCCTAGAAGAATGAGGGAATGTACACCCACAGTGAAGGCAGTGAATGTGGAAGACATTAGGCCTCAATGGGTTGTAGGTGTGGGATGGGACCTGATGCTGCTGTTCCTGAAGTCAATGCTTGTGTTACTTCAGCTGCTTCCTTCTCCAGCATCACAACTAGGATCCCCTGGACCTGACTAAGGTTATTGCTGTGTTCCTTGCCTATGTTTGAAGTGGTAGCCATGTTAGTCTGTGCAAGCATATCTGAGAGTAAACAAAATAGAAAGCAAAAAATGACAAAAATGTAGGGTTTTTTTCTGTTCCGTTTACTCTCAGATTTCCTTGCCTATGGCACAGATATAATGGACCATTTGGTTCTTGATGCTTCTCCCATTCTTCCTTAGACACTCAGTTGTACCAAGTTTTAATTCCTTTTCTGCTGTCTTGGCTTTGCCTAACTCTTCCTTAGCATCTGTCTAGGCTTCCTCCTCTTCCCCATCTGAGGATGCCTCCTCTCACATCTGTTTTTCTTCCTCTGCTTTGCTTTCTGTCTTTCCCAGAGCACTTATACCACCCTTCTTTCCCTTCTTGTCATTTCTCCTTGCTTTCTACACTGCCTACTCTAGTCAGTGGTACCTCTACATGCTTTACCGGGTGGCACCTTATCACTGGATTTGTCCTTTGTCTCCCAAGGTTCTATTTCCCCTGGAGTCTCTGTGCCAACACACTATTTGGGTCCTGGCCTAAGGCTAGATGGCCTGCTCAGTATGCCATTGCCTGCATACCCCTCACCATAATAAACATCTTACATCCATAGATATGCACCAATTTAATCCAAATATCCATTTGTTCATTCATTCTTAAAATGACCATTGTAAGATGTGACATACTTTCAGTAGGAGGATATTCTGTAAAAATGACAATAATCTGTTTAAGCATGCAGGGGAGGGTGTGTAAAATGGAACAAACAGTATACATTAATATCAATGGTATTTGCTCTGTTTTAACTGTCATGTTTATTCAGTGCTTAAAGAGAGGGGATGAAGAAATGAGATGCTGACGTCTTAATAAACATTAGAAGCAGCTGCGAGTTTCTGGTGGGGTATATAATATAAAAAGAAAACTCATGAATAAATAATCTTTAATTTTGCTTTAGCACAGTTTGATAGCTGTATTATAATAATAAACAATAATCTAACTTAATTAACTAATAGTGTATCAGAAAATAGCTGTGGTTATTTGTGGATAGATGTCCTTCCTGATGATGTCATATTTAGATCTAGATCACTAGTCATATAATCAAGTTTTAAAAGCCACTCTGAAAGAAAACAATGAAGCCTGCCATTATTTTGTATACCTCCTTGGAAGTAAATTCCACTGTACTGAATGTGATAATTGCTTCACCCCACCCCCCCAAACTGTTGGAATTACAATATGTTATTTGCTGCAGTCTTAAGCAATAAGAGTGTATCCAACACAGAAATACCAGTATTAGGAATTTTACAGTCCTTTTGGTTTAAAAGAGAGACATGTAAGGAAGTACATAATGCTTTAATTTAATACTGTCTTCACACTGGCATTATGCCCATGTCCCACCGCTGCTACGGGAGCAGCTGCCAGTGTGCCTCCGGGTGCAATTCAAGGTGCGGGTTTTGACTTTAAAGCCCTTCATGATAGTGGGCCAGGATACTTATGAGACCACATCACCCCAAGGTTTTCAACCTGTCCTACGAGAGCAGACCATAGGGGTTACCTAGTGATCCCATCAGCTAGGAAGGCACATCTCACTGGGACCAGGAGGAGAGCCTTCTCAGTAACTGCTCTGGCCCTATGGAACCTCCTGCCCCTTGAAGTTTGCCACCAGGTAGAGTTGTTCCCCTTCAGGAAGGCCTTAAAAATGTGGCTATGCCAGCAGGTGTGGGGTACTACTGGTACCACAACCCAGCCCTGATGGCTTATTTAGCCCTGCCCGGGGTCCATATTTACTCCTGCCTGGGTGTTCTTCTTTTTAAGGGGATTGAGGAGGTTTTATGGATGTTTTTAGAGAATTTTATAGTATCTGGTCTTAATTAGCATTGGTATGGGTTTTAACTGATGTTGAGAACTGCCTTGGGTCACTTAGGTGAAAAAGGTGGTTATATAAATCCAATTAATAAATTATTATTATTATTATTATTATTAAGTTTAATTTCTACCCCGCTTTCATAGCACAAGTGCCACTCAAAGCGGCTTACAACACATATAAATACAATATCACAAAAATAATTACAAAAAACAGATTGAAAATTAACACATTACAAGAAAAAAGAAAATCCCATACAATTTATCTCAAAAAACACAAGCCCCATACTGTCCCCCCTCCAGTGGGAGCACCCAAAAGCTCCCACTTCCCCACCGCCGGAGCAGGGAAAGGCTCGGGTGATGGCAGCTACCCTCCCCCATAATTGCAAGCGTCCCTCTTCTAACCCCTGGCTGGACAGGACCAGGGGTGAGGGGACAGTGTCCGCATGTGCCACCCTTTCCTTCCTCACGCCGACCCAGCAAGGTCCAAGAACCGCTGCAGCGGCTCCCACCTGTCTCCACTCCCGGGGCCGATGGCGTGGGCTCCGGGCGCGACAGGGAGCTCCTCGCGGGCCGGCGGCGTCCTTTTCTGCTCTCCGGGCGGGCGGGCCCGGAGAGCGAAGGCAGCTGCAGCGGTTCCAGCGGCGGCTCCCACCTGTCTCCACTCCCGGGGCCGATGGCGTGGGCTCCGGGCGGGACAGGGAGCTCCTCGCGGGCCGGCGTCGGCGGCGTCCTTTTCTGCTCTCCGGGCGGGCGGGCCCGGAGAGCGAAGGCAGCCGCGGCGGCTTCGGCGGCGGCTCCCACCTGTCTCAACTCCCGGGGCCAATGGCGTGGGCTCCGGGCGCGACAGGGAGCTCCTCGCGGGCCGGCGGCATCCTTTTCTGCTCTCCGGGCGGGCGGGCCCGGAGAGCGAAGGCAGCTGCAGCGGCTCCAGCGGCGGCTCCCACCTGTCTCCACTCCCGGGGCCGATGGCGTGGGCTCCGGGCGGGACAGGGACACTAAATAAATAAATATATCTGGGACTTTAACATATTTAATTTTAAAATGCCATAGGACTCATTGTTAAAGGGATATCATGGTGGGTTCACTGGAAAAAAGAGTTGAAATGTTGGAAGAACAATTAAGACATCCAAACATAGTAATTCAAAATTTTTATGAGAAGACACTGGATTCATTAAAAGATAGATTATTGGGGTGGCTGAATGCTCTTGAGATGGAATATAGTTTCTCTCCTGAGGAAATTGCAAGTATATACCGTCTTGGACAGAAGAGGGATAGAGCTGCTCCTAGGAATGTGCTGGTGAAATTTGCAAATGTGGCAGATAAAACAAGATTAATCGCACATATTAAACAAACTGGGCTAATGGCTTTGAAGATAGAAGGCGTGGACATTGAGATTTGCAAAAACATTGCTGTGGAGGAGAGAATTTGGCAACAAGTGATGAAACCAGTGGCAAAATACTTGATTGGCAAAGGTATTAAGTATAATTGGAAATTTCCAAGGCAATTAATTTTTTGGTACCTGGGGAGAAGATTCTTAGTGTGAGACGGTCTTTAGGTCTTGGATATACTGGTGGATGCAAAGTTACTGGAGAACAGTACTAAGGAATGGGAGGCTTTAAAGGAGGAATTGATAATTTCAGGAGGGTTACACTTTGGAAGAAATATGGATGAAGAAGATAATATGCCCAAGGGTGCTGAAGGAGGAGTTTAAATTATATTGTATCTGTAGGGAATTCTCATTTATCAGGCCATTTTTGATGTGCTTTCCCCCTCTCCCCCCTTAGATTTTTGGAGGCCGCTTCTAATTAGTAAGTGGGGAGAGTAGAAAATGTTTTTTTTTTATTTTTTGTTATTTTTCATCAATTTTGTTATGTTATAGTTTGGGGAATTTAGGATTTTTTTTGTGCACACCCTTAGGGGGATGCAGCGATCACAGGTTTAGGGAGGCAATTGGGAAAAGAAATGAAGAGTTTTAAAGTAGTATCTTGGAATGTGAAAGGTACTGGATGTCAGGTTAAAAGAAGAAGGATAGAGGCAGCGCTTAGGAAAGATAATGGATAAAAATCATCAGATGTGAATCGGTTATTTCTAGGTTGGACTCAGATCTATGAGAAAGCCTATGGTTCTTCAAAGTCAAGAGGGGCAGCAATATTTATATCATCTAGATTAGCTTTTGTAATTACCAAAAGTATAGCTGATCCAGAGGGAAGATATTTGATAGTTAATGGGAAAATAGATGAAGATGAAATAACATTGGTAAATATTTATGCACCTAATGAACATCAAGAAGAGTTTTTGGATAAGATGTATGCCATTTTGGAAAGAGAAAGATGTGGAAAGATGATTGTTGCCAGCATTTTTAATCTAATAAGATCACCTTTAGACTGTACTAATGTTGTTAGGGGTGGTAAAGGAATGAAAACTCAAATTTTGATTAAGTGGATGATATCTTTAGGATTGAAAGATACTTGGAGATAATTGCGTGGAAAGGAAAGGGTTTACACGTTTTTCTCACAGGTCCATAACACATACTCAAGAACTGATTATATTTTGGTATCAGAGAATATGATGAGGAATTTGGAAGCGGTTGAGACTGGCATTAAAGAGTCAAATCATGTGATGGTGATTCTAGATTTGAAAATAGAAAGTGAAATTGGTGTAAAAAAGACATGGAGGTATGATACTAACTTATTCAAGGATCCTAAAATTAAAGAACAGATTTCTCAAAAATGGGAGGAAAGTTGGACTTGGAATGATAATGAAGAGGTAAACTATAATATGGTGTGGGATGCCATGAAGTCTGTGTTTAGAGGGGAGTGTATCTAGATGGCTAGTATAAAATGTAAACAAGCAAAGGCAAAACAAGAAGAAATTGAAAAGGAAATTAAGCAATTACAAGAGGAACATGCAAGGACTAACAGTAGGAAAGTATATGACAACTGGCAGAAATTGAAAATGGGATTAGTGGGGAAGGATATTGAAAAGGTAAAGAGAAATTTTACATAAATTAAGAGAATTTTTGGGGAAATATATCGGACTAAAAGTGAGTAAAGAAAATAAGGAGCAAATGGAAAATAAAATAACAGGAAAAGAAATAAGAGATATTGTTGTAAAACTTAAAATAATAAGTCACCAGGAGAAGGTGGTCTGTCAGCAGAATTTTATAAGGAATTCTTAGATAATGTGATTCTGAGATTGAAAAAGTTGTTTAACTACTCGTTTGATGGTGGACAAATCCCGACTTCATGGTACAGATCAATAATAGTATTAATTCCTAAACCTGGGAAAGATTTGGAAAAAATAGAATCATATAAACCCATATTTTTAATTAATCAAGATGCAAAGATTTTTACGTCAATATTGGCAAATAGGCTGAATAGGTTCGGATCAAGCTGGTTTTTTAAAGGGGAGATATATGGCTGATTTAACAAGGAGAGTATTAGATTTAGTGGATAATACTGTTCAAAATAAGAATAAGGCCAGATTATTATCATTAAATATTTTTAAGGCATTTGATTCACTTCAATGGGTAACAATTAATGAAATATATCTTATAAATGGGATGATCTCAAGAGGCTCAATTATGGAAAACAAAAAAAAAGAAATAAAATAATTTTTTGCAATATAATAGACTAAAATTGTTGTGGTTTGGTAGAGTTGTGTTGTGCAAGATGATGTTACTTCCAAAGTTGAGCTTCTTGTTTGACACCTTGCCAATTGAATTAAAAGAAAAAGAAATCAAAGAGTTTCAAAATATATTTAATGTCTACTATAATGGTGGAATTAAAGCTAGAATCAATAAGAGTTTGTGGTATTTATCTCAAAAAGAAAGGGGTTGGGTATACCAAAATTTAAGAATTATTATAGATCCTTCCAGATTAAAAATATAGTAAAGATGTTGAGGAAGGAAAAATTAATTTGGGAAGATCTTGAGATGAAGGAACTAAATCAAATTGGTAAGGTGGTTTTCTTGGATGGAATAAGTTTGAGATCAAAAAGAAAATGATGAAGACAACATTGGATATATGGAAAAAGGTTAAAAAAGATTTAGTCCCTGATATTTCTCCAATTATACAATTAGATGATTTTTAAAAAATTCCGATAAAAATAAATAGTGAAGGAGATTTTGGTTAAAAATAAAATTATCCTGTTGAAGGATTGGTTAAACGTATGTAAGGATAATAATAATAAAAATGGATGTTTACTCTCAGCTGAAATTGAATTGGTTTCAAATAATACTGTTAAATAAGTGGAATAGTAAGTACTTGGGAAATTTAAGTTTGGAAAGAGACAAGACAGACTTTGAGGTAATATTATTAAGAGTTAGAAAAGGAGAGATGGATATAAAGGGATTGGTGAGTAAAATATATAGATTGTTAAATAAAGAGATTAATTCACAAGAAACTTTGAGGAAAATATGGGAGCAAGATCTTAATATTAGAGTAATACCTCATACAAAGTCCACTTCGTACAACATCGAATTCATACAACATCACCTAATTTCTTGAAAAAAGTTACCTCATACAAAGTCGCTCAACTTTGTATGAGGCATTGGGTTTTTTCCCAGGTTGCATTGTGCCTGGGCAGTATAAAAGGCAGGACACATGCGTGCATTACTCTTGTGGGTTTTGCAGGAGGCAAAGAGTGTTTAGGAGTGGTTTTGAATGTGATTTTTGATTTTTCTGAATTTTTTCATCAGAATTTTTAGAAGCATTCCTGGGATTTTTGCAGCATTCTTCAGGTTCTTGGCAATCAGGGTTGTTTGACATGTTTTTGTAATGAATTTAGCCTTTAGACAATGATTTCTTAAAGTTCTGTCAGTTTCCTGTCTGTTTCCTTGACTTTGCCCTGAAGTCTGTGCTGTTACAGTACAATGTATCTCTATGGAAATGACGTTGTAAGAGGTATCGCGGCAAGGATTTGGATGTTGTATGAGGCATCACGGCTAGGATTTTGCATACCTCATACAAAGTCCAAATCCATATAAAGTCAAAACTTGTGGAACCAAATTTGGACGTTGTATGAGGTATCACTGTATTACAGAATTGGATTGGAAAAATAAGTGGGGGAAAAGGATTATGAGAACAATGTCAGTCAGAGTAAAAGAACATAATTTCAAAATGCTTTGGAGATGTTATTGATTGTTGTTCGACTACGCTAGATAGATAAAAATAAAAGTCCAATGTGTTGGAGATGTCAAAATAGACTGGGATTATATGAACATATGTGGTGGAGTTGCAAGGTGGTTAATGAATTCTGGGGGGAAATAGAAAATGAGATTTCTAGAATTTTTGGGGAGAATATAAAACTGGGGTCTGCTATAGCTTTGTTGACTGATATAAAAAATATAAGTTTAGGAAAGGACAAAAAAGAGTTGCTCACAATATGTTTAACAATCGCAAGACAATGTATAGCGAGAAATTGGAAGAGTGATCAGACATTGAAGATAGAAGACTGGTATAGGGAAATGTGGGAGATTGCATTAAATGATAAATTAACCATGGAGCTGAACATAAAAAAGGTATGGTAAAAGAGAATAGATTTTGGTCAATTTGGCATTTATTTGTGGAATCCGCTGTGGTTAAGGGTGACCGAAACAAGCCAGTACAGGAACATTATAGCTTCTGGAAATAGAGATGTATAAAAGACACCGCATCCTCCAGGGCAATGTACAGTTACACAGGGTGTAATAGTATTTTTTGTTTAGAATATATTAAGATGGTTCTGAAGGACAGCCAATAAAGAATATAAACAAGATAAGATTTTAATTAGATGGGATTAAAAAAGAGTATCAAATGTGGTATATTATATCTAAGATGTTCTATTGGTATCTCATAATTTCTACTATATATGACTACCCTACATGCTTATTTTTCTATGTTTCTCTCATTTTTGTTTTATTATTGCAATTTCTCTTTTATAATATTTTGTATCTTTTTATAAAAACTTAATAAAAATTAAAGAATAAAAAATTAATGAAATAGTAGCGGGTTATGGATTTGGAGAAAAGTTTTAAAAAATTATAGAACAATTATATCAACAGGGAAGTGCAACTGTTAAAGTGAATAATGTATATACAGAAGATATATAAAGTTGGAAGCCGATACTAGACAAGGCTGTCCGTTATCTCCAATATTATTCATAATGGCGATGGCGATATTAGCAACTGCCATCAGAAATGATACTAGTATTGAGGGAATTCTAGGTAATAAAACAAGCTTATATGCAGATGATACATTGAAGGATCCAGTGAAGGCATTAGAAAGAATTAAGGTGCATTTGAAAGATTTTGAGGAAATGACAGGATTAAGGATAAATTTGGAAAAATCTGAAATGGTTATGTACAGTACAGATAAAACAGAACAACAAAGAATATTGGACAACTATAAAATTCAAATTAAAGAAAGTTTGAAATATTTTGGGGTTAATATTACAGACAAATGGGAAAATATTAAGAAATTAAATTATGATAAACAAAGGATATGGATCAAAGAAAAAATTCAGCAATATAAGAAATTAAATTTGTCATGGTTTGGTAGGGTAGCTATATGTAAAATGATGTTGTTACCGAAAATTATTTTTTTTATTTGATGCCCTACCAATCCAATTTACGGATAAAGAGATTAAGAAAGTGCAGAGTTTGTTAGATGATTATTGTAATGGGGGAATTAGATCCAGAATCCCAAAAAGTTTGTGGTATCTTCCTCAAAGTCAGGGTGGATTAGGAATTCCAGATCTTAAAAATTATTATAGGGGATTTCAGATTAAAAATATTGTTAAATTTTTGATGAAAGAAAAGGTGATTTGGGAGGACATAGAGACAGAAGAATTAGGTCAAATAGGTAAAGCAGCCTTTCTTGACAAGGATGTAGGAAAAATTAGTATTGGAAATAAAATGTTAAAGTCAATGTGGGAAGTTTGGAAAAAGTTGAAAATAATATTAGCTCCTGACATATCCCCAATTATTGAAATAGAGGAGATGGCAAATTTTCCAATCAAACTCGACAAGAGAGTGAGAGATGTGTTAAATAGAAATGACATTTCTTTTGAGGGACTGGATAAGAGTCTGTCCTGATGAAATTTAAAGGAAGGATTTATTTGTAGAATTGAGATTGAATTGGCTGCAAATTGCAATGGTGAATAAATGGAATGGTAAATATTTGATGGATCCCAGTCTGGAAAGGAATAAGACAGTATTTGAAGATCTGTTATGGAAGGTTAGAAAAGGAGAAATAGGGGTGAAGGGCTTGGTAAGTAAGATTTATAAATTATTAAACTCTGAACGTGACTCACAAGATAAATTAAGGATAAAATGGGAACAAGATTTAAACACAAAAAAATTAGATATAAATTGGAAATTAATATGGAAGAGAAGGATTATGAAAACAACGTCTGTTAGAATTAAGGAACATACTTATAAGGTGTTGTGGAGGTGGTACTTGACCCCGGTGAGATTGAACCAAATTAATAAAACTAAAATTAATTTATCTTGGAAATGTAAGAAAAATGTAGGGACTTATTTACACATGTTGTGATATTGTGAGGTAATAATGGGGTTTTGGGATGATATTGAAAAAGAAATGGTGGGAATAATTGGAGAGGAAATTAAGCTGGGATCGGGCACCATCATGTTGATAAATTTGGAGAAGATTAACTTGGACAAAGACAAAAAGGATTTGTTATTAAATATGATGATGATAGGGAGGTTGTGTATTGCAAGGAAGTGGAAGAATGATGAGAGCATTAAACTGGAGGAATGGTATAAGGAAATGTGGCAATTGGCTCTGAATGATAAATTAACATGGGAATTGAAGGAAAAGAAAGGGTTAATTAAAGAGAACAGATTTTGGAAAAATTGGAAACCGTTTGTGGAGTATGCACTTAGAAAAGGAGGTGGCAGTCATACCAGATCAAATAAAGTTTTGGATGCAATAAAGTATGGTTGAGAGTATGGTTGAGATATGCCGTATCCCCCTAGGGCTTTATATATAACACCAGGGTGAAGTTAATTGTGATGTTATGTTTTGATATAAAAGATGTACACTTCAAGTATTTTAGATATATTGTATAAGGTTTAGAATATATTATTTTAAAAATGGGAAAGTTAATATAGCGAGGTTGATTGTTAATGTATTAGATTTCTTTTTTCTTTTCCTAATGAGAATAAACATAGCAATATTGTAATGTGTGTATTGTTTTATATGTTTATTTTTGCAAAATTTAATAAAAATAATTTTAAAAAAGGACTCATTGTTGTAACATTGTTGCCTCTTTGGAAGTAAAGTCATTTTGGTTTGTAGAAAATTAAACACATTTGTGGGACCAGAACTCTCCCCCAGCATTCAGAATCCAGTACACTGTAGAACATCAACATAGCTCTTCTGGTTCTCCCTGCTTGCTGTTGTGCAAGCAGTGATTACCTGTTTCTACCAAAGGGATTTCCCCTTATGTAAAAAAAGGTAGAGGATCACTCTTTGTACAAGCTCTGAAGATGTTAGACCAAGCACAGACTGGATCACTGTATAATTCAGTGTTGTCCTGGCCAGTGAGTTTTACTTCAGCTGGGTAAAGCTTAAACTTACTGTGCCATCAACATTTGCAAACTAAATAACCCCATCCAATGCTTGTTACAGTGGAAGGTTCAATTGGTGGAAGGATAAGGGAGGGGCAATTAAAGCAGAGAGTGATCCAAAGTGGAGGGGAAACATACCTGAATAGTTCTGTATTTTGTAACTATGCAGCCTGAATTAGCATCCAGCCTTACATTTGTGACATGACTTCAATTTTTGTGTGGAGAATATGCCCACATCAGCTGCAACTATAAGGATAGCTGAGTGATTGAGGTATCTGCCTGCAGAGCCTGAGGTTGAGAGTTCTGTCCACCACTGTACCCACTTGGTAAAGGTTGGAGTTGATGATCCAAAGCATCCTTTCCAACTCTGCAGGTTTTTTTTAAAGATGATGATGATATCAAAATTGCAAAATGTGTAGACAATCATCATCATTATCCCTTCCATGGAACAATACCTTGACATGGTGGAGATACTTGCATGTTCGCAAGAACCGGACTAAATATGTTCCACAGCTCATCAAATATGGTGAGCAAACATAATTCTAATTCCATGCCAGCTCAGTCATCACTCAGATTAACAAGGATCGTGATGGATACTATGGCTCCTGGGCATCCACTGAAAGTTTTGCAAGGTGACTTACTCTCAACTTTGCTATTTACAATATCAATGCCACCACTGACAACTATTCTAATTTGGTGTATGGGACCCAAGACAACAGAACAGCCGACGGGTTGGCTTAACACAGGTTTATTGCATGATGGTCAGAGGGAACATGAGGTAATGGCGGACGAACAGCTCAATATATACAGTGGCTATACATTTGAATGTGGCTCCTCGACAGTCTATTGGCTACTGTCTGCGTGACGTCATTTCGGATCACGCCCTTCTTGTCCAGGTGAAGGTGGTGGCGGGAATCTTCCCGCGCTGTTGGTCAAGGGTGAGTCTGGACCATGAGAGCTGGACGCTCGCTACTGCCATCTAGTGGTCACTAGCTCACGTCCTAATGTAAGGGTTACAGTGATGCAGCTGAAGGTTATAATGTTACACATAGAAAGGTTACATTGGTTACACATGGATAGGTACATTGTTAAAGGCACAGCTTTGAGAACACAACATCCCTCCCCCCTAGGATGAGACGAAGTCTCTCAGCCAAGATGGCTTATTGCACGCACGTTTGGGCCGTGATGTGGGCTGACCTGCCCCGGGGGCGCTACCGCTTCCTTGTTCCCTGGTCCCTTGTCCTGTAACGGGAGGGGGAGACTCGTTAGTGGCTTGCCGCGGCTTTGCAGCTTTAGGGGAAGGGAAAAACTCCATTGTGGGCAGACCGGGGGCACTAGGGGCTAACGAAAAACCCCTCTTCTCGCTTGGATGGGTGGGGGACCACTCCAAAAACCCCCCCAGTCCTGTAACTCAAACTCAAATTCTGCTGGGGGATCCCGCGGGATATCTACGAAGACAAATTCCTTCTCCTCCCCCCTTGGTGGGGACCGTTGGCCCCCCTCTCCTCCCCCTTGGGCTGAACGGGTGGGGGAGAACCCCAACGCTGAATTTTTTCCTGCTCCTTCGGCGTCCCGCTTGTCAGGGACCCGGCTCCGGAGCTGGTCCGCGTGCCGCCTCCAAAGTAGACCCGAGCTGATCTCCACGCGATACGATACGGGACCGGTTTGCTCTAGTACAACGCCTGGCACCCAGGCAGGTCCCGCGGTGGCGTAGTTCCTGCAATGCACAGGGGCGCCCACGCCAAAACTTTTTGTGGCC
Organism: Bradypodion ventrale; assembly: GCA_035047345.1. Classification (NCBI taxonomy): domain Eukaryota; kingdom Metazoa; phylum Chordata; class Lepidosauria; order Squamata; family Chamaeleonidae; genus Bradypodion; species Bradypodion ventrale. The sequence continues at coordinate 142,014,206 of JAWDJE010000004.1, read as the reverse complement.
TCTAGCCCAATGTTCCTCCCCTTGTCCTCCACCCTCGTGGGGTCTAACCGGGTGAGTATGGTGGTCAGCTTCCTGCGCATTAAGAGCTCTGCGGGGGAGTATCCTGACGCCAAGGGGGTCACCCTGTACCCTAGCAGAAACTGACACACTTGCAGATTGAGATCCCTGGGGCCCATGCGCCGCAGTGCGTCCTTTGTGGTGCACACGAGGCGCTCCACTTGGCCATTGGTGGCAGGGTGAAAAGGGGCGGAGGTGATGTGCCGAATGGCGTTAATCTCAGTGAATGCCCTGAACTCAGCGGACGTGAAACAACTAGCGTTATCGCTAATGAGGGTGTCGGGTATGCCGAACGTACAAAAGACCCTCCGCAAATGCTTTATTGTTGTGGCCGAGGAGGTATTTGTAACTGGAATGACCTCCAACCACTTGGAGAAGGCATCCACTATAAGGAGAAAAAGAGCTCCTCGGAAGGGGCCCGCGAAATCTACGTGCACCCGGGACCACGGCCCTTTAGCCGCGTCCCACCCCCTGTGGGGAAGGCGGGCCTCCTCCGGTCTCGAGCACTGGCAACTCCCGCAAGTGCCGACCATGTGCTCGATGTCGGCGTCTAACTGGGGCCACCAGAAATAGCTCCGGGCCAGCGCCTTGGAGCGAACAATTCCGGGGTGGCTGACGTGCAGCAGTTTAAGCACCCGCGGCCGTAGGGAGGCAGGAATCACTACCCGCTGGCCCCACAAGAGGCACCCCCTCTCTAGGGACAACTCCAGCTTTTTCCTGAAAAATGGGTCGAATTCCGCTGCCGGGGAAGAAGCTGGCCACCCTTTTTGAATCCAGGAGCTAACCGTCGCCAGCGTCTTGTCCTTGCCGGTCGCTTTGGCGATGTCGGTGGGCACAATCGGGGGCGAGTCGAGGACCTCTATCATAAGCACCTGGCGGTCTAGCTCCTCGTCGCCCACGTGGCCGCACTCCTGGGGGAGGGGGGACCTCGACAGAGCGTCCGCGTGGCTGATCTCCCTCCTGGGCCGGTACACCAACGCGTGCTGATACGCGTTGAGAAAAATGGCCCACCTAAGCATCCTCGGGGCAGGATCTGTGGCGTGGGATTATCTGCAGTTAAAATGCCTAGCAGGGGCTTGTGGTCAGTCACGATGGTGAAGGGGCGGCCGTACAGGAAGTCGTGAAATTTTTTCGTCCCCGCAATTATTGCCAGCGCTTCCCTGTCTGTCTGGGCGTAATTTCTCTCCGCTTGGGACAGGGACCTGGAGTAGAACGCTATCGGGGCCTCCCTCCCATTTTCCAGCACGTGGCACAGCACCGCCCCCACCCCCACTGGGGATGCATCGCAGATCAGAACCACCGGCCGTTTGGGATCGAAATGGGTCAGAATGGCATCAGACACCAAGAGTTGTTTTAGCCATTGAATGCCCTCTCTTGGTCGTCGCCCCACTTCCATGCCTCATCCTTCTTCAGCAACTTGTGTAGCGGTTCAGCCACGGCTGCCTTCCGGGGAAGGAAGGAGTGGTAGAAGTTAAGCATCCCTAGGAACGACTGCAACTCAGGCTTGGAGGTGGGGCGAGGGGCCTTCTTGATGGCGGCTACCTTAGATTTGGACGGTTTGATCCCCTCAGGAGTCACACGGAAACCTAGGAACTCAACCTCGGTCATGAAGAAGACGCATTTGTCCTTTCGCAACCTCAACCCCGCCCTTTCGAATACCGCCAGAACCCTGTCTAGCCTCTTGGACAATTCAGCCTGACTCCCCCCCGTTATTAATACGTCATCAAAATAAGGCAATACCCCCTCTAGCCCTTTTAGGAGGCGTTCCACGAGCGACTGGAAAATCCCAGGCGCCGAGTTCATGCCGAACTGAAGGCGCATCACCTGGAACGCCCCCTTATGGGTGACTATGGTCTGTGCAGCAGCTGCGACAGGGGTCACCGGGAGTTGTTGGTAGGCTTGCGCCAGGTCAAGCTTAGCGAAACACTTCCCCCCATGTAACCTAGCCAGCAAATGGCTGACTACCGGCACCGGATACGCGTTAGGGCGAATTGCCTTATTGATGGTGCACTTGTAATCCGCGCATATGCGAACCTCCCCGTTGGCCTTTAGTGCTGTTACAATTGGAGTTTCCCACTCCGCAGACTCAACAGGAACAAGAATCCCCTGGCCCACCAATTTGTCCAGTTCCGCCTCTATCTTGTCCTTTAGTGCGAAAGGCACTCTGCACGGTTTGAGTCTTAGTGGGCGGACCTCCAGGTCCAGGTCGAAAGCTACTGGGGGTCCCTTGAACTTCCCAAGTCCCTTTTTGAAGACTTCGGGGTGTGCGTCGCACACCTCCTGTATAGGGTCAGTCCCAACGGCGTGCACCCCCCCAATGAACAAACCCAGGGGCTGAAACCATTGAGTTCCGAGGAGGCTGCAATTTCCCCCCTTGAGAACGACTAAGGGGAGTTCCGCGGCATGCTGTTTATATTGGACCTGAAATTTTCCAACCCCCAACACCGGGATACTGTTTCCTTGCACGTCCCGAAGCGTGGACCTCAACGCTTTGAGCTTGGGCCGTGCGCGGGGGGCAATTCTCAAAAACTCCCCCTGGGAAATGATTGAATATGAGGAACCCGAGTCAATCTCCATCCTAACAGTGGCCCCTTGCACCAGTACCTCAACAAAGTAACGGGGGTGTCCCACGGACACGCTGAAAACTGGGGCGTTGTCGCCGCTGTTGTCGGAGATGCGGCCCATGCCGTCCTGCTTCCTCGTGGGCCGGGCGCCATCCTTGGGTCTCGTCGAGCAGTCTGGTTTCGCTGAACGGTCTGGCGAGCTCCTCCGGTCCTTTCGCTGTCGCCTGCAGACTTTAGCGATGTGCCCGCGCCGCCCACAGTTGTGGCACTCGGCTTTCCTAAACGGGCACTTGACGCGGTCGTGGGCCGCTCCGCAGCCGTCGCAACGTCGGCCATCCTTTCGGACCCTCCGGACGTCTTCCTCGTCGCTGCTCTCCGCGGAAGACTTTGACGCTCGCCAGTTCGCGTGCACTGAGTCTGCCGCCTTGTCGGCTTGCGGGAGCCTACTCTGGAGCACTCTCACCCCAGCTCTCGTAGCCTCTGCGGCCTGCGCCGCCTTCATGACCTCCTGCAACGTCGGGGGCAGCTCTTGGTTCATCAGCGTACGCTGTATTTCCTCGTCCCTCAGGCCGCACAGCAAGCGGTCCCTGAGGGTGACCTCCAGGTTCTCCCATTTGCAGGGGCCGGCGGCCAACCGCAGAGCCGCTATGAATGCGGCGACCGACTCACCCGAGGCTTGGACCCTCCTCCAGAACGCGTCGCGGGCTGGGAACATCGACACCGAGGGCCGGAAATGGTTTCGCATCGCCTGCACGAGCTCCTTGGCCTTCAACTCGCTCACCTTCTTCGGTGCGATGAGGTCGACCAGTACTCTCTTCCCATCGTGCCCGAGCATTCTGGTGAGGATGGCTCTTTTCTTCGCCTCGTCCGTGACCTCGAACTCCACCAGCGCATCTTGGAAGTCCATTTCGAAGAGTTCCCAATCTTCCGGTTTGTTGACATCGAAACCGGCGTATGTCTTGGTCCTGTGGGCAGCCATATCCCACCTTCGTCGCCAATTTGGTGTATGGGACCCAAGACAACAGAACAGCCGAAGGGTTGGCTTAACACAGGTTTATTGCATGATGGTCAGAGGGAACATGAGGTAATGGCGGACGAACAGCTCAATATATACAGTGGCTATACATTTGAATGTGGCTCCTCGACAGTCTATTGGCTACTGTCTGCGTGACGTCATTTCGGGTCACGCCCTTCTTGTCCAGGTGAAGGTGGTGGCGGGAATCTTCCCGCGCTGTTGGTCAAGGGTGAGTCTGGACCATGAGAGCTGGACGCTCGCTACTGCCATCTAGTGGTCACTAGCTCGCGTCCTAATGTAAGGGTTACAGTGATGCAGCTGAAGGTTATAATGTTACACATAGAAAGGTTACATTGGTTACACATGGATAGGTACATTGTTAAAGGCACAGCTTTGAGAACACAACATCTAAATAGAACAAACTGTGGATATGAGTTGGCTAAGAAAGGACTGAAGGCTTCACATTTACTCTGTATCAGGGATTCTCAACCTGTGACCTGTGGGCCAAATGCAGCCTGCAGTACCATTTCCTGCGTCCACCACACCAGGAAATGTCATGTGGTGGAGGAAGGGCAAAATGGCCATCCGGCCCCCAAAGCTATCTGAGGGAAAGTGACCTGGCCCCAGGCTTAAAAAGGTTGAGAACCCCTGCTCTTTATGGACAATCTAAAATTGTTTGGAAAGACAAGAGCTGAATTAAATACTCTGCTAGGAAGAACAAATAAATTTAGTAAAGATCTCAGAATGCAATTTGAAATTCACAAGTATGCAGAAATTACTGTTAAGGCAGGCAAAATTGTCAAAGATGATGGGTTTGAATTAGATAATGAAGAAGGCATCAAAGCAATAACATTAGAAGAGGGATACAAGAACCTGAGAGTTCTGGAAGCTTCTGATCTGCTTCACAACCAAGTCAAAAGAGCTACTTCTACAAAATACATAAAGTGGGTTCAGAAAACCTTAAGCTCAAAGCTGAGTAGAGGCAATATCATAAAGGCAATTAATATCTGGGCAGTGCCTGTTATACAATGTTCAGCTGGAATAACTAATTGGACCCAAATGGAATTAGACAACCTAGACAATAATAATAATAATAATAATAATAATAATAATAATAATAATAATAATAATAATAATAATAATAATAATAATAATAATAATAATAATAATAGCAGCTAATGACTATGCATCATCCCCTGAACCCAAAAATTGATGTTGATTGTTTGTACATAACAAGAGCTAGGAGTGGCAGAATGCCAATCCTAAATTTCCATAACTCTAAATCAAGGATTCCCAACCTACAGCCTGTGGGCCAGACCCAGCCTGCAGCACCATTCCATCCAGCCCATCACCACTGCATTCAGAAGTGGAAGCATGTGCATTGACGTCAGACATAAAACGTGCCTACCCATGTCTGATGTAAATGCGGAAGTGGGTGGATTTATGACAGCCGTAAATGTGCCTGCTTCCTCTTCTGTGGGGCATAGTCAGGCCCTCTCAGCTGTCCAGGGTGTGTGATCAGGCTTGCAGCAAAAAACATTTGGCCACTCTAAATTAATGCTAATATAGCAACTGTGTTTCTGTGTTTCTTTAAGACCTTATGAGGTGTATCTATGTCTGTGAAAGAAAGTTTTTTTGTTTGTTCCTGAACCCACTGGTTAATGATGTCTGCTGAGTCTCATTTCCATTTCCATTGCTTATTATCTTATATTTTCCCAATATGGAAAATATTGGTGTAAGAAAACAAAGCCTAACTTCTTTGAAACCTCCTTCTGAATGCTAAAAATAGTATTTTTTTTAAAAAAAACTAACTACTAATTGAAAAACACAAGTTGAGTAACATAGCAGACCTCACTTCAAAGTTCATATCCTTATAAAATATTAAGTTTGGTAACTTTGAAGTATATTTTTTCTATGATATCATCTATTTTAAGATGTTGAGAATGCTTCTGAATTAAAATGATGTTTTTCATGTAAAATATTAATGACCCAGGACTTTTAATTAAAATTATGTACGCTGCTAAAACAAAATTTCACAATGCAAAATGCAAGTCCATTTACACCACAATTCTTTATGGTGGTTTGATAGTAATGGAGAGCAATATTCCAATTATATTGCTTCAATAAGAAAAGAAAAGAAAAGAAAAAAAGTAGAAATTCAAAGGCAGCACATTTTGACCACTTTGAAAGACAGCACATTTTGACCACTTTCTAACATAAAGAAACATGTTTAATGCCACTCTCTTTGCTACTGAAAAAAGTGCTATGTCACATCTTTTGGATCTAACATTTTAAACTGTGTTTAGTAGTATTAAAGCTGCTTTTATATGCTTTTATTTTTTCCTGTCATTTTATGTCATTTTTTTACTGTTGTGCTACATACCACCTTTATGATAATAAAGATGTATATTAGAAATAACTAAAAATAAAAATTCCCTTTGCTAGAAAAAGACAAAGAGAATTATAGATGTCAGTCAATAAATTGTCATATCATAAAAGACTCTTGGACCACAGAACTAAACTCCACTGTCTGCAAGAAGGCATGCCAGCAAAAGTAAGCCAATTGTCCCCTCAGGACAAAGCCAGACAATCAACCAAATGTTCACAATTACTGAAGCATTATACATTATATATTAGTCCCATTAGGGCAATTTAGGACCACCAGATATCTAATCAATCAACCAATGCAAAAGCCTAGTCTTGTCAGAGAAAAATAAATCCCTACACACAATCCTTATATCCTCTCCAAATACTCCCATATGACCATTTTCCAGACTGAAAAAGTAGCAAATTTGAAAGTGTTGTTTCCAGATTGCTTGAAATGATGTGAAATTAGTACACTTTACTGTTAGATTATTATTCCAAAATGGTAACAAGGACCATAGGCAACAACTCACAAAGCCATTACATAATATGAGAGGATAGGAAGCCATTTCAATGCAATTCCATGGCGACCTTGTGATAACATAATGATGTCATTACAAAAGGCAGCTATTAACAATAAAAAAACTTTTTTGTTTATGTCTTTCTGAACATATTTTTCTTTTATATTCTGTCACACAGTGGTTTATAGAGAAGCATTATACTGAATAGAGAGAAGATAATAGTTTCCTTATTTTAAAGAAGACGTAAGTTAAAAACCAAGTCCTGGAAAGTCAGAGGATGGTGAGTAATGGATTAACACTCCAATGGGAACAGTAATGTGGAAGTGACATTATGAATGAATGCAAATTGAGAACAAAGGCTGTTCTGGAAAAGACCACACACACACAGGCACACACACGCACACACACTTTTAGATGTGGCAAGAAAGAACAATAGAATGCAAGCGCGGCGCCAAAATGGCCGCCGCGCCCTTTGCGGGCCCCCCCCCACAGGACAGAGAATCCGGGTAGTTAGGGGCGTGGCCAGCTCCCTTATAAAAGGGGTGGCCACGAGGCAGCCGAGCTGCCATTTTGCCTCAGCGACGGAGCGGAGAAGTTTTTCCCCTGCGTCTCCGTCGCTCGTTAGCTTACCGGGAAGCCTTTGTGGTGGCGATTCTGCCTGGCTGGCTTCCCTTTTTTGCTTCAGGAGAGATGCCTTCGAAAAAGAAGGCAGCTTCGAGTTCAGCTCGGGCTGTTCGGAGGCGCAACCCAGGTCGGAGGACCGTGGTGCCGCCTCCTCAGCAGCCACCTTTGCCACCCCCGGCCGGGGCTGGTGGAATGGGGTCTATTGCCCCTTGGCCCGATCAGAGTGCGGGCGCGGAGGGTGCTCCGGCCCGCGGCCCGCGAGCGGTGGACACCGCTCCTCCTCCTGCCCACTCCGTCGGGCCTATCTCTTTTGGGCCGCAGCCTCTCCCGGGGCCCTCTAGCCTTGGGGGGTGGCCCGGCTCCCTGCCTTGGCAGGTTTCTTCACCAGCCCTACCGGGCTTTGGCGCTGGCCAATGGCCATATATGGGCCCTGGGGCACAGGGACCTGTCCCCATGCCAGGATCAGGCGGGCCGGCCGGCCCTTTGCCCATGGTCAACGTGGACACCTTATTGGCCCGCATTGCGGCCCTGGAGGCGTCCTTGGCCCGAGCCAGTCAGGTAGGCGCCCCCTTCGGGGTACCTGTGGAGGCGCTGTCGGCAGCAGGACAACAGCCGGCGGGGAGGGTTGAGCTGCTGCAGGCGGGTGGCGCGGCTCCGGCCACTGCCTCGCAGCTCCCCAGCCAGCAACCTGGTGCGGGTCAAGCCCCGGTGATGAGCTCTACTTCGGTCGTGAGCTCCGACGCCCCCAGTGGGCCGGAACCCCCGGTGGGGGCGGCCCGCGGGGGTGCAGCATGTGAGTATACGGTGCAAGCAAGTACATCTACACACGTTCCCAATATAGGGGGGGCATTTCAGTGGCCTTGGCCTCGCGCGGGTGGTGCGGCGGCCACGCTGCTGGCGGCCCACCCGGCGACAACGACTGCCACCGTGCCCACTGGGGTGGGCCCCGGTCCTTATACTGCTGGGAATTTCCTGGGGGTGGCAGGGTTAGCTCAGGCCCCTTTTAATAGGCCGGCTGTCCCCTTTTCGGCTTTGCCAACGGCAGGGTATTCCTTGCCACTGGGTGATCACTTGGCACAGGCTACCAGAGAGAAGATATGGCGAGGGGAGTACGTAGATATCTTCTCACTCCTGAACAGAGAGCCCACCAAGGAGGAAAGGGAGGGTCAGGATGAGAAGGATAAGGAGCAGGCACGCCGCCGTAAGCCGCCGCGTACCTGGGCCAACTGGCTCCCCGCTTATTTAATATATATGGCGGTATATCTGAGGGCGCGGCCGGATTTAGCTATTCCCATGGTCCAATATTTGGACAACATATATAGGGCGATGGTCGATTTTCCAGGCCCCTCATGGCTAGCATATGATGAGGAATTCCGTATGAGGATTCCCCTCCACCCCGAGATGAGGTGGGACGAGCCGTGCCAGAGACTGTGGCTCTTGTATATGACACCCACACGCCCTGCCCCGGGGGATAGATACCATTGAGGACATGCGGTCCAGCGAGCGGCTCCAGCGCAGGTTACCCGCCAACCGGCGGGGCAGGGGGTTCCAGCCCGCCTGCTGTGCTGGACTTTCTCGTCCAATGGTTCCTGCAATCGAAAGAACTGCAGGTATAAGCATTAGTGTCCCACATGTTCGGGTCCCCACGCAGCCTCTGCTTGTCCCAAGCCTGGGGGGGCGCGAGGCAGAGGGAGGGGTGGACAGTGGGCTGGCAAGGCTGCCACGGATGGAGCTAGTTCTCCAAAAGGCCCCCTCCCCAATTAAGGTGGACATGCTGGAGCGCTGGCTCGCATCGTACCCGAAGGGGGAGGACGGGGAGTATCTCCTTCAAGGTTTTAAGCAGGGATTTCGTATCCCTTTTATGGGTGACAGGTCCCCTCAGGATGCCCCCAACCTTTTATCCCTCAGAGGAAGGGAGGAGGTGGCTGCGGCCAGCATTAAAAAGGAGTTAGACGCGGGCAGGGTCGCTGGACCTTTCCCCGCACCCCCGTTTCCCAATCTTAAGGTCTCGCCATTGGGTTTGGTTCCCAAAAAGTCCCTAGGGGAGTTTCGCCTTATTCATCATTTGTCCTACCCAGCAGGCCGATTGGTCAACGATGCTATACCTGATGACCTTTGTTCGGTCAGGTATACATCGTTTGACCATGCGCTGCGCATGGTGCGCTCGTGTGGCCCGGGTGCCCTGCTGGCCAAGTGCGACATTAAGTCAGCTTTTCGCCTCTTGCCGGTACACCCGGGCGACTTCGAATTGCTGGGTTTTAAATTTAAAGGGGAATATTATTTTGATAAGGCCATGCCTTTTGGCTGCTCCATATCATGCTCGGCTTTCGAGCGTTTTAGTACCTTCCTAGAGTGGGCTTTCGTCCGCAGGTCAGGGTCCCGGTCTGTAGCCCATTACCTGGATGATTTTCTATTCGGGGGTGAACGGGGCTGGGACACGTGCGCACGTCTCCTCAATACATTTCAGACGCTAATGCAGGAACTGGGTGTCCCTTTAGCGCCCGAAAAGACCGAGGGCCCATCGACCAAGTTAGTATTCCTGGGGGTTGAGATTGACACAGTAGTGCAGGCTTCTAGGTTGCCGGGTGATAAGGTGTCCAGGATAGTCACCCTTATCTCTGAATTGCTGGCCAAGCGTAAGGCATCCTTGAGGGAACTGCAGGTGCTACATGGGCACCTTAATTTTGCTTGCAGGGTGGTCGCACCGGGCAGGGCTTTTGCCCGGCGCTTATGTGACGCCATGGCAGGGTTATCCAGGCCCCACCACAGAGTCAGGCTTACCCGGGGTATCAGGGCAGCCATGTTAGTCTGGTTGCAATTCCTGAGGGAGTTTAACGGGGTCTCATTTTGGAGGTCTGACCTCCTGGCATCACCCAAATTCCAGATCCAGTCTGATGCCTCAGGAACCCTGGGTTATGGGATGTACTTCAATGGGAAGTGGGCCTATGGTGGGTGGCCACCGGCATGGGCAGGCACAGGTCGCCTGCGGGATCTCACATACCTGGAATTTTTTCCCATTCTGGGGGCTTTGATGCTATGGGGCGAACAGTGGGCTAATTCAGTGGTGCATTTCTGGTGCGACAATGCTGCCGTTGTACACATTGTCAATGCACAGACTTCTAAATCGCCCAGGGTTATGGATCTAGGGCGCCATTTTGTACTGCGCTGCCTGCGCCTCAACGTCTTGTTCAGGGCCAGGCATGTCCCAGGGGTTAATAACGATATTGCTGACGCTTTGTCCCGCCTGCAGATCTCCCGGTTCTGCGCCTTGGCCCCGGATGCGGAGGAATTTCCCTCGCCACTCCCGGACGAGATGTGGACTATTGGCAAGGAGAGGTGAACCGGGCGATTGGCCTGTCACTAGCGCCACGCACGCGTAAGGCGTATCAACAAGCATTCAATTCGTACAGGGTTTTTGCTACTCAATTTCACTTGCCAGAGACCTGGCCTATCCCGGTGGACCATGTTCTGCGGTTCATGGTTCACCTGCATACACAGGGCCTCGCACCTCGCACCATAGCATCCAAGCTCTCGGCGTTGGCTTTTATGGCCAAAGTAGGGGGTCATGTGGATACCACCTCTGACTTCCGTGTGAGACACGTTTTGGAGGGGTGGGTGCGCGAGCGCGGGCGTAGCCCGGACGACCGGCACCCTATTTCCCCAGGGGTTCTTACCCAGTTGGCCCGGGGCTGGCCAGGCCTCTGTTTTGATCATTATGAGGCAGCCCTCTTTCATGCAGCCACAACGGTGGCATTTTTTGGAGCGCTCCGCGTCAGCGAACTCGTGATGCTGTCTAAGGCGGATGCAAGTGGTAGGGCACTGGAACTCGAAGATGTCTATGTTGCCAAAGACTGGGCCCATTTGAGGATCCGCTCCTCTAAAACAGATCAGCATGGCGTAGGCAGTGGAGTAAGACTGCTACGGTGTTCTTTGGCAGACATCTGTCCGGTTGGTGCCCTACAGGAGTACCTGGCACTGCGTGGCATGCACCACGGCCCGTTTTTCTGTCACCAAGATGGGTCTCCCCTTACTAAATTTCAGTTTTGGAAGGTGACAGCCAGAGCCCTCACCAGGGTGGGCCTACCAGGTGCCCGTTATGGCACACATTCGTTCCGTATTGGTGCAGCCTCTACAGCAGCTGCTTTTGGGTACTCTGGGGCTGACATACGCAGCATGGGGAGGTGGGGCTCACAATGTTTTCAGTTTTATGTGCCCCCACTCCCGCCATGAGTACCAATCCAGTCACCTTACCTCCCTTTTTCTCAATTTTCTTACAGACCCTGGGTGTCGTATTACACCGGTGACAGTATGGCTGGTGGGCCACAGCTATGTGCACAGGGCAGCGCGTTACGCTGCGGCGACAGAGTGGGGACCCCGACTGGGACTGGGTGACCACGCCAGTCTCGCATGGCATGGTAAGCCTGGGATGTTATGGCAGGAGCTGCGGCCTTTCCTTTTTTCTGGCCTGGGGGCTGACCCGCCTGACATTCTAATCATCCACCTGGGGGGCAATGATTTGGGCCAGGTCACCGGCTTATCGCTCAAGCATGCGATTTGCGAGGAACTCGCCTACTTGCATTATGTCTGGCCTGCCACAACCCTGGTTTGGTCGGACATTGTTTCGCGCCATTCTTACAGAGGGGGCGTTAACCTCCTGGCTCTTGACCGCGCTAGGCGCGCGGTCAATAAGGCAGTGGCGCGGTTTCTTGCCACCAGGGCTTGGGGACGGGTTAGTCATCACCCCGATATTAGTCTGCAAAATTATGACCTGTATGCAGGGGATGGGGTCCATCTGTCGCGAGGAGGTATGGACCTCCTGTTGGGTGACTGGCGAGCAGGCCTGTTGACCGAGCTGACGGTCTGGGGGGGGGGGGCGTCAGGTCTTCTGTGAAGCCCCTCCGTGTGGCGGGTAGCACTGGTAAGGTAAACAGTATGACCCACAAGTATCCGGCAGGTTCGCAATTGACTGGACAACACTAGACAGGAATAAATTAGTTAAACGTTGTCCGGTCAACGACGAACCAGGCGATGGGGTGATGACGATTGCTAACCAGCATGCATCACCCCTGTGATTTCACGGATACGCGTCAGAGGGTGGGGTCATGAGTTAGTTATTGACTACGGTCAACAATTTGTTTGTTGTTAACAAACAAATTGATACAAATGGATACATTGTAACCAATTGCCGTTGGCAATTTTGGGGTGGTACCTTACCAGTGTTACTTCGGCCTGCTTGCCTTAGGAATTATGATTGGTCGTTTTACCAATACAAATTTATAATTCGGACTAGGGCATTGAATCAATAAATGTGGCCCTTTGCTGTTATCCACTTTCAATGTTGTCTGTGTCCGTTATTGGGGGGGTGCGCCTGCAATGCAAGCGCGGCGCCAAAATGGCCGCCGCGCCCCTTGCGGGCCCCCCCCCACAGGACAGAGAATCCGGGTAGTTAGGGGCGTGGCCAGCTCCCTTATAAAAGGGGTGGCCACGAGGCAGCCGAGCTGCCATTTTGCCTCAGCGACGGAGCGGAGAAGTTTTTCCCCTCCACCCCCTCCCTAGTTAACAGTGTGACATTGTGGTCGCTTCGGGGCCGGGTGGGAATTTTTGGTTGGGACCCATATTGGCTCCGGGTCCTGGCTTTTTTGCCCATCCCACACTGTTGCTATGGTTTGATATAGGGGTCGTTCTGCGTTTCTACTATTGACTTTGGTCACATGGGCGGGTAGCACTGGTAAGGTAAACAGTATGACCCACAAGTATCCGGCAGGTTCGCAATTGACTGGACAACACTAGACAGGAATAAATTAGTTAAACGTTGTCCGGTCAACGACGAACCAGGCGATGGGGTGATGACGATTGCTAACCAGCATGCATCACCCCTGTGATTTCACGGATACGCGTCAGAGGGTGGGGTCATGAGTTAGTTATTGACTACGGTCAACAATTTGTTTGTTGTTAACAAACAAATTGATACAAATGGATACATTGTAACCAATTGCCGTTGGCAATTTTGGGGTGGTACCTTACCAGTGTTACTTCGGCCTGCTTGCCTTAGGAATTATGATTGGTCGTTTTACCAATACAAATTTATAATTCGGACTAGGGCATTGAATCAATAAATGTGGCCCTTTGCTGTTATCCACTTTCAATGTTGTCTGTGTCCGTTATTGGGGGGGTGCGCCTGCAAAAAGAAACAGTTCAAATAGAATAGACACTCCAATTCATTTTAATGGTGGCATACAAAGACCCGCTCAAAATAGAAAGTTTAGGAGAGAATTAATATTTTAGCGAAATATTAATGAGGCAAAGGAATCTAGTTCAGTTAAACTGAAGAAAGCATTTTTTAAAAAAGTTCTGACAACATTTTCACTGTTAAATTATCATTAACATTCAAATTTGGATACTATGGAAGAGCTTTATCAAAAAAAGGAAGAATCTTAAACGTTATTTTATTCCTATTCTGACCTTAGGAGACAATGAAGGTAAAAGTCACCCTTGCTCAAAAGCCAGTCATATCTGACTCTAGAGTTCAGATAGGTTGGGACTGTGGTGTCACAAGTGGTTAAGATGCTTAACGTGAAGACTGGAAGGTCAGAGTTCAATTCCCGAGTACCACACAATGGAGTGAGCTCCCTTCTCTGGGCCAGATTCTGCCAACCTAGGAGAAAATGAAATAGCTATATAAATTTTGTGTGTGTGTGTGTGTGTGTGTGTGTGTGTGTGTGTGTGTGTGTGTGTGTGTGTGTAGGATTTCCCATTCCAACCAAACAGTTCTTTTCCTTCCCTACTCCCCTCTGGGAAAAGTCAGGGACTCACAGTACACTAATAATATTAATTACTCTGTGTTAAAAGGTTTTTTGTTTTTTTGCTGGAGAAACTCCGCTCAAGGAATGCCTGAATGCGGCTACTTTCATGTCCCCAAGTGCAGCCCTTGGGTATCAAAACCTGACCTTCCAGGCTCCAAGCTCAGCGTCTTAACCACTAAGCCACCGGATAAGCTGCCAGTTAGATGGAATAAATGAGGAGCCTTTGTGTGATTTGTCATGGTATAACACACGGCCACCATCATCTGGATGTTGAGAAGACTGCCACACCCTTCCACACCATCTTATTATTAGTTTAAAATCTTTAAAACTTACACTATAGCTCTAGTTAAATAATGAAGGCTGCCAGGTTTGCATTCATTAATTTTAAGTTCTGTACTCTAATTTGGACCAAGGCATCACCTTCCATGGTGAGGCCCCATCTGGAATACTGTGTAAAGTTCTGGTCGCCATACCTCCAGAAGGATATTATGGAGCTGGAAAAAGTGCAGAGGAGGGCAACTAGAATGATTAGGGGACTGGAACACCTTCCTTACTATCTGAGGCTGCAACGGTTGGGCCTCTTCACTCTTGAATGACGGCATCCAAGAGATGACCTGATTGAAGTTTATAAAATCATGCACAGTAGATGCATGACAAAGTAGATAAGGAGAAACTGTTTCCCTAACTCACAACACTAGAACTAGGGGGCACTCCATGAAACTTTTGGGTACTAGTTCTCAAACAAATAAGAGAAAGTACTTTCTCACCGAGAGGATCACTGGTCTATGGAGCTCCCTGCCAGAAGAAGTGGTGACAGCTGTCAGTCTTGACAGCTTTAGGAAAGGATTACACAAGTTCGTGGAGGACAAGGGTATCAATGGCTATAATTATGGATACCTAAGGACAACCTCCAGGTTGGAGAGATAGGCAGGATATCTCTCAATGCCATTTCCAGGGAATCCTAAGCAGGTGAAGGCATCTGCTTGAGAATACCCTGAAGCAAATGGTGAACCACTGTGTGAGACAGAATGCTGGACTGGAAGGGCTGTGGCGTGTTTCAGCAAGGCTGTTCTTATATGTTACTTTGGATCATACTCTGAGTAGTCATAAGTTGCCATTAATTCAATGTGCATCAGTTGGTGCCCCTGGAAGTCACTGATTACCTATATTTAAGGAGTTGTGCCAACATTTCTATCGTGGTCATGGATAATTTATTAATTGATTACTTAAGGAGTACTGGAATAAATACTGGTGAGCAACCATCAGGATTTCTGAGCACTTTAATTCATCTGTTCGTTCTGTGAATGTCAGTCGCTTTTTCTAAACACCTGGAAATCAATGACTCTCAGTTTAAAGAAATCATCAGGGTAGGGAAGATGGTAATGTAAGTACAGCTGTATTCACCTGCTCCATTGTTTTCATTTTGCCCTATTGGCCTGAAGGATTTCTAGAGACACTTTATTAATCTTTCTACAGAAAAAATAGTTGTTTTTGCAGGACATGGGAAGGGGAAAACGACCAAGATCAAGGTCCAACTCTTATTTTCCAACAAAACCTGTCAAACAATTATGGATCAATGATATGATATCACAAAAGGACTTGGTGATATTAAGTTCGTTCATGCTTAGATGGATATGAGGTTTTTTGTTTTGTTTTTTCAAACTAGAAATCCAACCTACTGCAGACACAAACTCCCTCTCAAATCTCCATCAGCAACTTAGTTTGCAAGCCCGCAAGTGATTTTATATATTCCAGTGTTATGTATGTTAACTGTGTTTTCTGACAGGAGCAGAATGTATCTTTTCTCACATATCTATTCTTATGCAAATAAGTGGATCAAAAATGTGCACACTCTGTTAGCCAATGGGCTTGTTGTAATATTGTTACTGTTACTGTTACTGTTTATTGGAGCGGAATGTCGTTTCTCATGTATCTATTTTTATGCAAATAAGTGGATCGAAAATGTGCACACTCTGATAGTCAATGGGCTTGTTGTATTATTGTTACTGTTACTGTTTATAGTGTATATAAGTCAGAGTTTTGCCCCATCCAAACTGTGTTCAAACCTCACTAATAAAGAGCTGAATTTCACTACTTCATTCGTCTGCTTCTTCATTCCCTGAACACGAAACTGGCGACGAAGGTGGGATGGCGTCCCCACATGGCAGCAAATTGCTGCCGCCCCGTGCAAGTGGGACAACATCGAAGAAGCACTCCGGGACCGTCTGCTGGCCGGCATGAGGGACGAATATGCTCAATGTCACCTCATGATCAGGAAGACATTAACTTTCAAGGCTATCGTAAAAGAAGTGGTAGTATCTGAGGCCGCACGGTCTGGCACCAAGATTTTCCAGCATCGCCACTCCACTGCCAGTGCCACTGACTGTGCAAGCTCAGGAAAATTCATCTTCATCCTCCTCAGGATCGCCTAGTTTCACCTCTTCATTGGTGTCCAGCGATGCAGAAGGAGAAGTCTGAGTAGTCCGACAAAAGCACCGAGAGCACCGTGCCAATCGGGAGAAGAAATTCCTTTGCAAGTGTGATGGCTGCGGAGCACAGCATGACCGCAGGAAGTGCCCCTTCTGCAGAAAGCCACAACTGCGGGCGACAAGGGCACGTTGCTAAAGTATGCCAACAGCGAAAGCAAAGAACTCCAGCACCTGAGTCCAAGAAGAGCCATCACCACAAAACGTCCACTGTCAAAGTGTCACCAGAGCCTAAGCCGTGCCAAGAGGGCATTGTCAGAGAGCATTTCTTCGAAGAACTGAGCCTGCAGGACATCACCTTCAAGATGGAGGTGGATTCAGGTACTACCTTTTCCATAATCCCACAGATGGAGTTTTTGAGAATTCCCCCTGCCTCTTGGCCCAAGCTCAAATCTTTTAAAACTTCCCTCTAGGATGTGCAGGGTTACCAGATTTTGGTGCTGGAGGTGGGAAATTTCTTGGTCAAATTCAAAAATATTTGCACCTCCTTGCCATTGGTTGTAGTTAAGCAGGGCACTAACTGTCTTATTGGGACCCAATGGTTTAGGCCCCTGGGAATAATTTCTGGCATAAACACAATAGATGCTGACCAAATCCAGGACGTTTGTGCTGCACATCCTGAGGTCTTCAAAAAGGGTTTAGCATTATACAAAGGACTCCCTGTGGAATTTGAGCTTGACCCAACCATCCGGCCCATCCAGATGAAGCCACGCCAGGTACCCTTTGCTTTAAAGGAGAAGATAGAAGCCAAGCTGGACAAACTGGTGGGGCAGGGCATCCTAGTGCCAGTGGACTCCGCAGAGTGGGAGACACAAATAATGATTGCTTTGAAAAGTAACGGGGAGATCAGGATATGCGCTGACTACAAGTGTACCATCAATAAAGCTATTTGCCCAAATGCATATCCATTGCCCATGGTAAGCCACCTGCTTGCCTCCTTGCATGGAGGAAATTGTTGCGCAAAACATGACCTTGCCCAGGCTTACCAACAATTGACTGTGTCTCCTGCTGCTGCCATAGCCCAGACCATAGTAATGCATAGGGCGGCATTTAAGGTAACTTGACTACAATTCGGGGTGAAAGCGGCCTCTGGAATATTTCAATTTCTTGTAGAATGCATTTTAAAAGGTTTGCCCAGAGTCCTGCCATATTTTGACAATGTCTGATCACCGCTAAGGACACCGTCGAACTAGCCGTCAGGCTCGATCGAGTCCTCTCAAATTTCGAGGTGGCCGGTCTACGTCTCAGAAGAGACAAATGTGTGTTTTTGGCACAGGAAGTGGAGTTCCTGGGGTACCCAATTACACCCCAAGGTATCATGCACTCTGACTCCAAGGTGGCGGCCGTGCAAAATGCACCCTGGCCAAAATCTAAAGCCGAATTGCAATCATTTCTGGAATTGTTAAACTTCTATCACGCTTTTCTCCATCGCAAAGCCTCAGTTGCAAAACCATTACATCGGCTTCTTAAGAAAGATACTGTTTGGCACTGGGGCCATTGCCAGGTGAAAGCGTTCCTAGAACTTAAAAGGCTGCTATCTTCGGATGCTGTATTAACTCATTTTGATCCTAACAAAGAAGTTGTACTTGTGTGTGATGCATCCCCTGTGGGGGTGGGAGCTGTGTTATGCCATGTACTAAATGACAGGAGGGAAGCCCCCATAGCATTCAATTCCCATTCAATCTCAAAGCCTGAGAAAAATTATGCTCAGACAGACAGGGAGGCATTGGCAATCGTGGCTGGCACTAAGAAATTCCATGATTACCTTGTGGAAGACCTTTTACCATCGTAACTGACCACAAGCCCCTCCTTGGAATCTTTGTGAACGGGAAGCCCACGCCTCAAATTCTGTCCCCAAGGATGTTGCATTGGGCAATTTTCCTAAATACATACAATTTTACTTTGGTGCACAGGCCCGGCAAGATCATCAGCAACGCTGATGCCCTGTCACATTCTCCACTGCCAGGGGTCAGGGAAGCCAATTGCGAGATCGAAAGCGACCACCAGGTCCTTATGATTGAGGCTTTCGACTCGCCCCCAGTTGTCCCCTCAGATATAGCCAAGGCTACGGCCAAGGATGTAACATTGACTAAAGTAATGTCTTGGGTACAAAAAGGCTGGCCTGTCTCTCCTCTAGCCGAGGAATTCATAACATTCCACTGCAAGCATTTGGAATTGTCAGTGGAACGAGGTTGCCTTCTATGGGGTCAGCGGGTGTTCATTCCTGTCACTCTCAGAAAAAATGTTTTATATTTACTTCACACAAGTCACCCGGGAATTGTATGTTCCAAAGCCCTTGCCCGTAGCTACTTTTGGTGGCATCAACTGGGCCAAGACATAGAACAAATGGTCAGCACTTGTGCCAGTTATCAATCCTCTCACCCAGAGCAATCCCACCTTCCCTCTTGGGAATGTGATTCTGCTCGGGGCCAGTGGTCCAGGTTGCACATAGATTTTGCAGGTCCATTTAGGGGTGCCCTATTTTTGTAGGTTCTGGATTCATTCTCTTAGTTGCTGGAAGTGATTAGGATGCCTAATACCACTTCAGCCACCACGATAATGCACCTAAGAAGGCTGTTTGCAGCATTTGGACTTCCAGATGTGCTGGTGTCCGACAACGTGTCCACGTTCACATCTGCAGAATTCCAATCCTTCATGGAAAGGAATGCAATTAGGCACATCACTGCCGCCCCATTCCACCCAGCCACCAATGGCCAGGTAGAGCGGCAGGTGCGCACAACTAAAGACACGCTTCGGCATATGGGTGAAGGGGATTTGGAGCTCCAGTTATGCCAGTTTCTTTTCACATATAGGCTCACCACCCCCACCCCCCATGCCTCAGGGCTGTCCTCTGCTGAATTGCTCCAGCAAAGGAAACTGTCATCCTTGCTGGACAGATTGGATCCCTGTAGGGTAGAGGACAAAGGCAGAAATATAGCAATCCAACACCAGAAGGGTTTCTCGTCCGGAGACCCTGTACATTGCTGCAATTATGCAGCTGGTGGCCCTACGTAGGTGCCTGGGTTTGTGATTGATCAAACTGGTCCTGTTTCTTACAGAATTGAAACAGCCACTGGTCTGATCTGGAGGAGGCACATGGATCATTTGAGACCCAGAGTACTGGACCCACAAGACGAATACAGACACTCAACGCTAAGGTTGGCCCCCACCCATTTAAACCCAGGGGGCAGAGGTAATAGTCAGCAGCCAGCCAACATTGACACAGAAGTGTCTTCTAGGAACTGATTTCAAGGGGAATTTGTGGAATGCTCCCCTATTCTAGCCAGGTGTACCCCTACACTATCCCAGCCTAGCACTCTGGATTCCTTTATTGATGATGACCAATTTTGTTTAGAGTCGCCCTCCACTCTTAGTACACACAGGAGGGACCCTGAGTTGTCTTATTCATCCACAGAATTAGATTTTGGTTTTGAGTGATCCCCTTCACCTCCATCTGACAAACGGTGCTTTAATTTGGGTTTACAATCCTCCCCCTCTAGTCAATCCCTCACTCCAGTCGGGTCGCCCATCCTACGAGCCCCTGAGCCAGCTCAGCCAAGCGTCCGACCCAGAAGGGAAACTAGACCGCCATCCTGGTTAAAGGATTTTTTTTTACCTAGGGGGAAAGAATGTTATGTATGTTAACTGCGTTTTCTGACAGGAGCAGAATGTATCTTTTCTCATGTATCCATTCTTATGCAAATAAGTGGATCGAAAATGTGCACACTCTGTTAGCCAATGGGCTTGTTGTATTATTGTTACTGTTACTGTTTATAGTGTATATAAGTCAGAGTTTTGCCCCATCCAAACTGTGTTCAAACCCCACTCATAACGAGCTAAATTTCACTACTTCACTAGTCTGCTTCTTCATTCCCTGAACACGAAATCCAGTGAGAAATCCCCGGAGAGAGTTGAAGCAAATCAGGACCATTCTAAGGAATTGTTGTTGGATGTAATATCAGAATATTCCCTTCTCACTGTTAAGACTGTTATAAATATTTTCCATCATCTTATCTTTATTTCAGGTAAACTTGATTTAGTAAGGTATGCTTCTGAGATCCTTAGGCAGAAGATTATGGAAACTTTCCCCTCACCGATTTATCCAAAGAGTTGTGGTAAAAGCAACTCTATGTTATCTGACAAGAAGGCACACATTATTCAGGCTACTTTTCCTGGAAGGGGCAAAAATGACTGGAGTTGTGAGACAAGGCAGCAGGACGTAGGGGTGAGGAATATGCTGTCAGCAGCAGATCAATCATGTAATGCTGGATGTTGCTAATAACTTGATAAATCAGGAACAATGGACAAATGGGGGAACTATTGGGTATTCACTGAGTCAGCTACTACAATTATGTTCAGATATTTATTGATCTTCAGAAAGTTTAAAAGACTACCAAGCTCACCTTTAAGGACAAGAGTTCTACTGACTTTCAAAGAGTCAACAATAATCTCAGTATTACTAAGTGAAATATAATATATTACATCCTCTTTTTTTGTATTAGCAAATAGGATTTTTGCTGATACAAAAATATCTGCTCTCTGACTGCAAACAATCTGGCAGAACACCCACACTTTCTGACCTTGAAACCTCAGTGCTTCCAGTTTGCTACATCAAAACATAAATGATATCTCAGGGTGATAATAAACAATAACACAGCTGCTGTCAGTATACAATGTGCTAAAGAACAGCACTTTGCAAAAGCAACATCTTAACTCCTTAGGAACCACTCTACTCATTTGGAGGCCATTAAGAAGCTTAAAAGTAAGCACTGCAGCTGAGATTCTCAGTCCTCCCACTGAAAGGGGGGGATTCTTAAGGGCTCCCAGCCAACAAGATCAGTGCTAGTTCTGACAAGGAAAAATGGATTAGCACTTTAATCAAATTTCTAAAGACACCCCTGAGTTCTATAAAATAAAATAAAATGCTTCAAATGCTTAATCTTAAAAAAAAAACCAAACACCTCCAGAAAGGTCCAACCTACCAAACCACCAGTAGAATTGTGATCACAGTAGAATCAGATAGTACTGAAATAATTTTAACAGAACCTGAACCTTTGAATAACTAAATTCCTACTAGCTGGGATACACAGAAAGAGCCACCTTGAAGATTGTGGTATTTTTGAACCACAATTGGGCGTAATAGGGCAACAGCCACCTTGAGCCAGCTAATCATTCTTAGACTAGCTCAGGCAAAAGGAACTATGGAATGAATTCACCAAAAGGTGGTTTCATTATGGTAGTTTCACATCTGGCCTAGACAAGAAGAAAAAGCTGTCAGTCTGAGCCGCCCAAAAGTCAGAAAATAATGGTGATTGCTATAAGCTTAGAAGTCTCCATTAGATCTTATTTTTATCAAGATGAAACTGTTCCTCAGCAAATAGCTGTCACCTTAACTGGTGCAGTATGTTTGGCCCTTTATTTGGTTAGATCATTGAAGATACTCAGATGGAGCAAATAGATCATTGTGACAGCTTCTGACAATGGACAGCCCTATAGAATTTCTCCACCTACTCCACAGAAGCAGGTCAAGAGGGACCATAGTAAGGGTAAAGGTTGCCCTTGCTCGAAAGCCAGTCATATCCAACTCTAGGGTTCAGTTTTTACAGCCAAAGAGCCAGTGCTGTCTGCGTCTGTAAACATTTCCGTGGACATGTGGCAGGCATGCCTAGACACCAGAGAGCACGGAGCACTACCTTTCCACTGAAGTGGTACTTATTTATCTATTTGCAATCTCTTGTTGCCTAACTGCTAGGTTGGCAGGAGCTGGGACAGAGACAGGAGTTCATTCCATCATGCAGTACTTGGTTCTCATAATTATTATTAATATGCTCATAATTACTTTGGAGTTTGGGGGATTGTGGAAATGTTTTCAATGGGAACTTGTTATTTCCATGTCAAGCTCTAAGGTGAAATCAGAAGAAAATGTGTTGGTGAGAATGAAGGGTTTTTGTCTCGGTGCAAAATATCAAGAAATCTTCATGGAAAACTTAATAATTTTGGTATGAGACAGCTAGGGAAATGATTTGGAAGGCTCCTGCATATCCTTATCCTCCCAGAAGCACTCAAAGAAAAATAATAAGTAAATATTCAACCTCACTTCCAGACAAAACATTTAAGGGATTTTAGGGGAGACTAAAAATATATATATTGAAAAGTATAATAAACTTTCTCCTCATAGGTAAAGGTTTCCCTTGCTCGAAAGCCAGTCGTATCTGACTCTAGGGTTCAGTGCTCACCTCTGTTTCAAAGCCAAAGAGCCAACACTGTCTGCTTCTGCAGACATTTCCATGGTCATGTGGCAGGCATGACTAGAAACCGGAGTGCACAGAACGCTGTTACCTTGCCAGACCCACTGCCTAATGACGACACGGACACTTCATTTGGATGAAAAATGGGCCACTTATTTTAACTTTGCTTGGCTACTGCCAATAACCAAACGGGCCGTAATAGCACTTGTTGTTGTTCAGTCGCACAGTCGATTCCGACCCTTTGCGACCCTATGGACCATCGTTCTCCAGGCGCCTCTGTCCTCCACCATCCCCCTCAGTCCTCCCAGTTCTGTGCCCATTGTGTCTACAATACCATCTATCCATCTCATCCTTGGCCTCCCCCTTCTTCTTTTGCCCTCCACCTTTCCCAACATCACGGCCTTCTCAAGTGAATCCTCCCTTCTCATTTGATGCCCAAAGTACTTTAGCCTCATCTTTACTATTTGACCTTCCAATGAGCAGTCAGTGTTGATTTCTTCTAAGATTGACCTATTTGTTCTCCTCGCTGTCCAAGGTACCCTCAAAACTCTCCTCCAACACCACATTTCAAAGGCATCTATTCTTCTGCGTTCAGCTTTCCTAATTGTCCAGCTCTCACATCCGTACATTACCACTGGGAATACCATTGCTTTGACTATTCTAATTTTTGTTTTCAAGGTGATGTCTCTGCTTTTCACTATGTTCCCCAGGTTTCTCATGGCTTGTCTCCCTAGAATCAGCCGCCTCTTTATTTCATGGCTGCAATCTCCATCTGCAGTGATCTTAGATCCTAAGAAAGTAAAATCTGTCACTGCTTCTACTTCTTCCCCGTCTATTTTCCAGGAACTGATCGGGCCTGTTGCCATTATCTTGGTTTTCTTGATATTGAGTTTCAAGCCAGCTTTTGCACTCTCTTCCTTCACACCGATCAAGAGATTCTTTAGGTCTTCCTCACTTTCTGCCATTAGGGTGGTGTCGTCTGCATATCTCAGATTGTTGATGTTTCTCCCAGCAATTTTGATCCCATATTGTGATTCCTCCATCCCTGCATTGCACATTATGTGCTCTGTGAATAAGTTGAATAAGCAGGGTGACAGAATGCAGCCTTGTCTTACTCCTTTTCCTATTCCAAACCACTCTGTCATTCCGTGTTCTGTCCTAACTGTTGCTTCTTGGTTCATGTACAGATTTCTCAGGAGGCATATGAGGTGCTCTGGTATTCCCATCTCTTTAATCACTTGCCACATCTTGTTGTGATCCACACAATCAAATGCCTTAGTGTAGTCAATA
The DNA here is from genome assembly GCA_035047345.1 of Bradypodion ventrale. NCBI lineage: Eukaryota > Metazoa > Chordata > Lepidosauria > Squamata > Chamaeleonidae > Bradypodion > Bradypodion ventrale. Next base: position 141,990,234 of record JAWDJE010000004.1, on the reverse strand, counting down.
AAGCAAAAATAAACTTGTTTCTGGTATTCCTTTGTTTTCTCCATGATCCAACGTATGTTGGCAATGTGGTCTCTAGTCCCCCTGCCTCTTCTGAAACCAGCCTGCACCTCTGGTAATTCTCTTTCCACATGCTGCTGAAGTCTATCCTGTATTATCTTGAGCATCACCTTGCTGGCGTGTGGGATGAGCGCAATTGTTCGATAATTTGAACATTCTTTGGCATTGCCCTTTTTTGGGATTGGAACATATACTGATCTTTTCCAGTCCTGTGGCCACTGTTTTGTTTTCCAAATCTGCTGGCATATTGAATGCAGTAATTTGATGCCATCATCTTTTGAAAAATTCAACTGGGATACCATCATCTCCACTAGCTTTGTTGTTTGCAGTGCTCTTTAGGGCCTTTCTGACTTCACTCTCCAGGATGTCTGGCTCAGGTTCAATTTCTTCATCATTGTGACTATCAGGAGTGTTGAGTTCCTTTTTGTAGAGTTCCTCTGTGTACTCTTTCCATCTTTTCTTAATCTCTTCTGCATCAGCTAGCTCCTTTCCGTCTTTGTCCCTTATCATGGTCATTTTTGCTTTAAATGTTCCCTTGATTTCCCGGATTTTTTTGAAGAGATCTCTGGTTCTGCCTCTTTTGTTGTTTTCTTCCATTTCTTTGCACTGTTCTTTTAGATAGTTTTCCTTATCTCTCCTTGCTTTTCTTTGAAATTCTGTGTTCAAATGATTGTATTTTTTCCTTTCTCCTTTGACTTTTGCGTTCCTTCTTTCCTCTGCTATTTTAAGAGCCTCATCAGACAACCACTTTGCTTTCTTACTCTTCTTTTCTTTTGGTATGGTTTTCTTTGCTGCTTCCTGCATGATGTCCCTCATCTCTGTCCATAATTCTTCTGGCACTCTATCTATTGAGTCTAAGCCATTGAATCTGTTCATCACCTCCACCGTGTATTCTTTAGGGATGCTGTCTAGGTGATATCTGTCTGGTCTCTTTGTTTTCCCTATTTTCTTTAGTCTAAGCCTGAATTTTGCAATCAGTAGGTTGTGATCTGAGCCACAATCTGCTCCAGGTCTTGTTTTTGCTGACTGTATGGAGGTTCTCCATCTTTGGCTGCAGAGTATGTAGTCAATCTGGTTTCGGTGTTGGCCATCTGGTGATGTCCATGTGTAAAGTCGCCTCTTGTGTTGCTGGAAGAGGGTGTTTGCTATGACCAGTGCATTCTCTTGGCAGAACTCTATCAATCTTTGTCCTGCTTCATTCTGTGTTCCAAGACCGAACCTGCCTGTTATTCCCTCCACTTTTTGATTGCCTACTTTGGCATTCCAGTCTCCTAGAATAATTTGAACATCATTTCTTGGTGTTTGTTCTATGAGGTGTTGTAAGTCCTCATAGAACTGGTCCACTGTGGCTTCATCTGCACCCGTGGTTGGTGCGTATATTTGGATCACAGTAACATTGAAGGGTTTGCCCTGAATTCTTACTGACATCATTCTGTCATTTTTGAGGTTGTATCCCATTACTGCTCTTCTCACTCTTTTATTGACAATTATGGCTACTCCATGTCTTCTAAGGTTTTCTTGTCCACAGTAGTAGATGTGATGGTTTCCAGAGCTGAATTCACCCATCCCTGTCCATTTGAGCTCACTGATTCCCAAGATGTCAATGCTTATTCTTTCCATCTCATTTTTTACCACTTCCAGTTTACCTTGGTTCATTGATCTCACATTCCATGTCCCTATACAGTATTGCTCCTTACAACATTGCATTTCCCCTCCCCCTTTCCTGTCCATCCCCTTTCTCCCCTCTGAGGTGTTAAGCATCCTGTATCACCTAGCCTGCCCTTTTGTTTTGCCTTTTGTTTTGGTCCATAGGGTTCTCTTGGCAAGCTTTGTGGCGTGGTTTACCGGTTTCTACGCCATTTTTTTCCTCGCATCATACATCATATCACAGTTTTAAAAGTTTAAAACAGTTTACACAACATATTATCATGCATAATTGTCACACTCTAAAACACAGTCTCTATGTTAATTGCTATATTAAGTCAGTATGAAGTCTCTATGTCAGTCGCTATATTAATTCAGCTACATTTTTCACATCAGCTACTTATCCTTGTGTCCTCACTCCCCAGGTGGGGTTGTTGTCTCTGGGTCCCTTGCTCCAGGGGCATCGCAGTGGCGGGCAGTGGATGTTTTCCCTGTGTCTCAGCTGTTCCTCTTCCTCTGCCTCTGGCTGCAGTGGTGGATGGTGACCTTCTCCCTCCAAGGCCTCTGGATGGTTACTGGGCAGTTGGGGCCTGTGTCCTTCTCTGCCTCTTTCTTCCTTACACCCAGGTTTTAGGATGGGGTGGGAGGGAGGGGCCGATTCTTCACTCACCTCCCTCCTAGGCCTCTGGATGGTGACTGGGCAGTTGGGGCCTGTGTCCTTCTCTGCCTCTTTCTTCCTTACACCCAGGTTTTGGGATGGGGTGGGAGGGAGGGGCCGATTCTTCACTCACCTCCCTCCTAGGCCTCTGGATGGTTTCTGGGCAGTTGGGGCCTGTGTCCTTCTCTGCCTCTTTCTTCCTTACACCCAGGTTTTAGGATGGGGTGGGAGGGAGGGGCCGATTCTTCACTCACCTCCCTCCTAGGCCTCTGGATGGTGACTGGGCAGTTGGGGCCTGTGTCCTTCTCTGCCTCTTTCTTCCTTACACCCAGGTTTTGGGATGGGGTGGGAGGGAGGGGCCGATTCTTCACTCACCTCCCTCCTAGGCCTCTGGATGGTGACTGGGCAGTTGGGGCCTGGTCTTTCTCTGCCTCTTTCTTCCTTACACCCAGGTTTTAGGATGGGGTGGGAGGGAGGGGCTGATTCTTCACTCACCTCCCTCCTAGGCCTCTGGATGGTGACTGGGCAGTTGGGGCCTGTGTCCTTCTCTGCCTCTTTCTTCCTTACACCCAGGTTTTGGGATGGGGTGGGAGGGAGGGGCCGATTCTTCACTCACCTCCCTCCTAGGCCTCTGGATGGTTTCTGGGCAGTTGGGGCCTGGTCTTTCTCTGCCTCTTTCTTCCTTACACCCAGGTTTTAGGATGGGGTGGGAGGGAGGGGCCGATTCTTCACTCACCTCCCTCCTAGGCCTCTGGATGGTGACTGGGCAGTTGGGGCCTGTGTCCTTCTCTGCCTCTTTCTTCCTTACACCCAGGTTTTGGGATGGGGTGGGAGGGAGGGGCCGATTCTTCACTCACCTCCCTCCTAGGCCTCTGGATGGTGACTGGGCAGTTGGGGCCTGGTCTTTCTCTGCCTCTTTCTTCCTTACACCCAGGTTTTGGGATGGGGTGGGAGGGAGGGGCCGATTCTTCACTCACCTCCCTCCTAGGCCTCTGGATGGTTTCTGGGCAGTTGGGGCCTGGTCTTTCTCTGCCTCTTTCTTCCTTACACCCAGGTTTTGGGATGGGGTGGGAGGGAGGGGCCGATTCTTCACTCACCTCCCTCCTAGGCCTCTGGATGGTTTCTGGGCAGTTGGGGCCTGGTCTTTCTCTGCCTCTTTCTTCCTTACACCCAGGTTTTAGGATGGGGTGGGAAGGAGGGGCCGATTCTTCACTCACCTCCCTCCTAGGCCTCTGGATGTTTTCTGGGCAGTTGGGGCCTGGTCTTTCTCTGCCTCTTTCTTCCTTACACCCAGGTTTTAGGATGGGGTGGGGGGGAGGGGCCGATTCTTCACTCACCTCCCTCCTAGGCCTCTGGATGGTGACTGGGCAGTTGGGGCCTGTGTCCTTCTCTGCCTCTTTCTTCCTTACACCCAGGTTTTGGGATGGGGTGGGAGGGAGGGGCCGATTCTTCACTCACCTCCCTCCTAGGCCTCTGGATCATAATAGCACTGGTAAGGAGTAATTACTCCGTAATAGCACTGGTAAGGAGTAATCTAATATGAACCCGACTTAAATGCACATCACAATTTGCTACCACTGCAACAAACTGTGTGACCCTGTCCACAACCTGTTTCTACTGAAACACGTTGTGGACCTTAGTCAGGCTGCTACTATTTGACACCTGATATTGAAATGCCTCCTGTAAATATTGGAGGAGTTGCCTGCTGGTTAAGCATAGCAGCAGTTTTAGTTGTAAGCTGGTTGGCCATTCCCAAATCTTGGCTGTACCTTGTCCTCCCTATGGCCAACCAACTGTGTATACCAGATTAAATGGGTCATGCAGTTTTTCCTAACCAGTGCTAGCCGCCACACTGGGAGGAGTTCACCGACTCCCCACCCCCCTTGACCGCACACACGGTCAACAGGCCCGTTTGGATAGCCACCAGGAAGAGGTCCAAACCTCTAGCTGAAACATGCACCCTATCACTGCGATACAAATTGGGTTCATGTATCCGGATCAGGTGATGTGGGACTACTGTTTCAAAACCGATGTTATCTATACGTCGGGCCACTGCCCTGTTCTAAGACCACCATTTCTGGCCCAAAATATGAGGATCACCCAAAACATCCAGTATATCCTGGTGCTATCATGTAGCCAGGAGCTGAAAGAAAATAAATAAAGACAAACAAGCAGGGTGCTACTGCAACAAAGGTCGTATATAAGAGTGGAAACGCCTGGATCCCCATCTACCCATTGTTCTAATATTGATGTCCGAGTAGCCACAGGTGGCTGCTGTCGACACAGCGCTGATGTGAAAAGAATGTGTCCTAAAACACACCCCATCTAGACCCAGTTCGGCCAATGCCGCTGCAACAGCCTTCCAGAACTAGTATCTGGTTAAGGGCAAAGCATCACTATGGCAAAGTAGGGGACCAGGTGCCAAACCACGCATAGGTAGGAAGGTACACAGAGCAAGAACTGGGCAAAGTTTGGCATCGCCACACCTATATAGCGTCAGAGAGGTGCCCTTTCCCCGTTGATCAGTTTTAGAAAAACGAATGCTTAGCTGAATACAGTTGTGAGTAATGGAGACATCAGAGAGCACCAACACCCTGCGGGATGCATCACTGCGAGAAGCTGCAACCAATTCACTAATACTGAGAGCACCGAAAAATGCTAGCGAAGTAGCAGCATGAAAAAGGGCCATCTCATAACTATCTGTGCAAACCACCGGCCAAACTGTGGCCAGGCATGCAAGTGTATCTGGGGAAATGGGCTGTCGTGCATCAGGGCAAGGGTAGTGTTCACTCTACGAACTCTAAAACTCTACGAACCCGGAAGTCAGACGAGGTGTCTGCAAAACCATTAATCTTTGCATAGAATGCCAGGGCTGATAATCGGCCGCCAATGGTGCGGGCGGCAAGCCCCTGGCATGCAAGTACATCATGAACTGAAGTAGGTGCTCCACCGGGACGGGCCAAAGACATGGTAGTGAAGCCCCAGTGTGAAATATCTCAAACGCTCGGTACGCGAGGGAGTATGTCTTACGCGTGCTGCTAGCCAGCGATAACCCAATGGCTCATGTCACTTCTCCATGCCAAACTGCCATATCTCGGCCGGGAGTGTTAAAGGCAGCTCGTCGGCCTCCAGCACCAGGGCCCTGAACCGCTCTATCTGTAATCGGGATAAAGCATCAGCAATGTCATTATTAATGCCTGGTACATGTTTAGCCTTGAAAAGTATGTTGAGTTGCAATGCACGGGACACAAACTGGCATACTAGGGCCATTACTCTTGGGGATCGTGATGTCTGGGCATTGACTATATGAACAACAGCTGCATTGTCACACCAAAAGTGTACTACGGAGTTCGCCCATGTTTCCCCCCACAGCAGTAAGGCACCCAAAATTGGAAATAATTCTAGGAAAGTCAGGTCACAGAGCACGTCCGTGGCCTGCCAAGCCTCTGGCCACTTGCCATATGACCATTGTCCATTAAAATACATGCTGTAGCCAAATGCTCTGGATGCATCTGACTGCACCTGAAACATGGGCTGATTCGAATGCTCCTCCCGCCAGAAGGACACACCATTGAACTTTGAGAGAATGTTTAGCCATACTTGTAGTTCATTCCTGATACCCTTTGTGATCCGTACCCTGTGATATTTGCGTGAAAAACCAATCATGGCATCACATAGGTGCCGTGCAAATGCCCTGCCAGGCGTCACGACCCTGCATGCAAAAGCGAGGTACCCATGGAGAACCTGTAGTTCATGCGCTTAACCAGGATGGCCTGAATAGCATTTGAAATGCGGGTTATTTTTTCGATGGGCAATCTAGAAGTTTGGGCCACCGTATCAATCTCAATTCCCAAGAAAACTAAATTAGTCGTAGGTCCCTCTGTCTTCTCTGGTGCTAATGGCACCCCCAATTCAGTCAAAAGCTCTTGAAACATGGCAAGCAGTTTAATTTTTAATTTAATTTAATAGTCGTATTTATATATGCCGCCCACTCAGGCAGAGCCCGACTCAGGGCGGCATTACAACAAATTTCTAAAAACACATAAAAACACTATAAAAGCCCCATATCCCACCCACTTAAAAACCCCATATCCCACCCACCCATCCCACCCACTATAAAAAGAAGACGAGAGAGTTCCCAATTCTCTACGTCAGCCAGCAGGCGGGGACCGTGTTCCCATTCGGGCTCCACACCTGCCCTGCCAGCCAGGTCTTCAATCCCTTCCTGAAGGGCAGCAATTCTCTTTGAAATCTTAGATCTGTTGGCAGGAGGTTCCAGAGAGTTGGTGCGGACACGGAGAAGGCCCTCCTTCGGGTGCTGGACAGATGTGCACCCCTAACTGATGGCACCATTAGAGAGCCCCTCCGGTCCACTCTGGTTGGACGGGCAGACACTCTTGGGACGATGCGGTCTCTAAGGTATCCTGGCCCACTGTCATATAGGGCTTTAAAGGTCAAGACCAGCACCTTGAATTGCACCCGGAGACAAACTGGTAACCAGTGCAGCTCCTGAAGTAGCGGTGAGGCATGGGCATATCGCCCACATCCCATCACCACCCGGGCTGCCGCATTCTGGACCAGCTGCAGCCTCCAAATGGTCGTCAAGGGCAGCCCCATGTAGAGCGCATTACAGTAATCTAGTCGGGAAGTAACCAGAGCATGGGTGACCATAAGCAAGGAGCCCCGGTCCAGGAGCGTGCGCAATTGGCGAATCACCCGAAGTTGGGCAAAAGCCCTCCTGGCCACAGCCGCTACTTGTTCTTCTAGCAGCAGCCGCGAATCCAGAAGGACCCCCAAGTTGCGCACTGGGTCTGTCTGGGGCAAAGCAGCCCCATCCAGTACCAAAGATGGTAACTCCCTGGATAACACGGGGCCCCTTATCCACAGCCACTCTGTCTTGCTGGGATTCAGCCGAAGCCCATTGGCCCCCATCCAGGCCCCAATGGCCTCCAGGCATCCAGATAGGATTTCAACAGCATCACTGGGGTCCCCACGGGCCGAGATATACACCTGGGTGTCATCCGCGTACTGATGGTACTGCACCCCGTGGGAACGAATGATCTCACCCAGCGGCTTCATGTAGATGTTAAATAAGAGAGGAGAGAGCACTGAGCCCTGAGGCACCCCATACTTGAGGGGCCTAGGGCTGGACCTCTCACTCTCTAACCACACCGACTGGGTACGGCCCTCCAGAAAAGAGGAAAACCAGGACAACACAGTGCCCTGGATCCCCAATCCTTTGAGCCGTTCCAGAAGGATACCGTGGTCGACGGTATCGAAGGCCGCTGAGAGGTCAAGAAGAGCAAGGACGGATGGATAACCCCCGTCCCGCTCCCGCCAGAGATCATCCATTAGTGCGACCAATGCCGTCTCCGTACCATACCCGGGCCTGAATCCTGATTGAAAGGGGTCTAGATAATCCGCTTCCTCCAGGACACTCTGCAGCTGGCGTGCCACCGCCTTCTCCAAAACCTTACCCAGAAAGGGCAGGTTGGAAACCAGCCTGTAGTTGTTAAGGACAGCTGGGTCAAGGGATATTTTCTTCAGGAGGGGGCGCACCAAAGCATGTTTTAGCGGTGCAGGAAATACCCCCTCCTGTAAGGATGCATTTATTATCACCCCAACCCAGCCACCTGTCACCACCTTGGAGGCTTTCACCAACCAGGTGGGACAGGGGTCCAAAGGACATGTAGTGGCACGTACAGCTGCAAGGAGCCTGTCCACTTCATCAGGGACAACAGGATCAAACTGATCCCAGATCGTACAGCAAGACTGTGCTCCGGCACCCCCCCCCGACCCTCCCCATCCACGCCGGAATTCAGTCCTGAACGAATCCGATCGATTTTCTCCACCAGATGGTCAGCAAAGTCCTCAGCTGAACCCTGCCAACCGGGCACCGATCTCCCCCTACCGAGGAGGGGGGCTGGGCGATTATCAGCGGAGGCAATAAGAGTGGTGAAGTATTGACGCCTCACCACCCCCATCGCCACTAGGTAGGCCCTAATAGCAGCTCTAGCTAGTGTCCAATCGGAGTCATGCCGGGTCTTCACCCAGCGGCGCTCTAGGCGTCTCTTTGCCCGTTTGAGATCCCGCAGTTCATCTGTGAACCACGGGGATGACCTAACCCCACGGGCGCGGAGAGGCCGCAGTGGCGCGATTTCATCCAAGGCTGCTGTTGCCGTCCTGTTCCACAGGTCGACAAGTGCCTCGGGTGAATCATGTAGCCGATCCAGAGGAACATCCCCCAGTTCCCTCTGGAATCCATCTGGATCCATTAGTCGCCGAGGGCGGACCATTTTAATAGGCCCTGCCTCCCTACGGTGAAGCGTCACCCCCAGGAAGTCAAGAGTCACCAGATAGTGATCTGACCATGGCACAGGTGAAATGGCTAATTCCTGTAATCTCAGATCACTCTGCCACTGCTCCGACAAGAAAACTAAGTCTGGCATGTGACCACTGCCCCTGGTCGGACCCCGAACTACCTGAGTCAGGCCCATGGTTGCCATGGAAGCCATGAACTCCCTTGCCACCTCAGAAGCCATCCCCAACGATGGCAAATTGAAGTCCCCCAGAACCATAAGCCTTGGGAACTCCAATGCCAGCATCGAGGCGGCTTCGAGGAGCTCAGGCAGGGCATCCGTTACCCTGCAAGGGGGCAGGTACAGGAGTAACATCCCCAACTGACCCTTGGGGCCCAACCGTAGAAGCAGGGCCTCACAACCAGACACTTGTGGAGCAGTGGCCCTAGCAACTCCCAAAGACTCCCTGGCAACAATGGCGACACCACCGCCCTTCCCCTCACCTCTAGGCTGGTGCCAAATACCGAACCCAGCTGGACACATATCCAAAAGAAGTACTCCATTTTCAGGTGTCAGCCAGGTTTCAGTGATGCATGCCAGGTCGGCCTGGCCCTCCTGAATAGCATCTTGGATCAGGGGGGCCTTATTACAGACCGATCTGGCATTCACCAGCAGCAGCCTAAGGGCGGGGTCACTCTGGATCTGCTGCTCAGGGCCCAGAGATGTACCTGCAGGGCTGGAATGAGGGACCGCACTTAAACATCAGGCCCGCATTCCCCGAGTGCGGCCCGCCCCACGGTACCCGCCATACCACCCCATGCCCATCACAACACCTATATAGATCCCCGGAACCTCCCTAGATGGAATGCTGCCCCTCCTTCCTGGCTGGCAGGACCAACTCTCTCTCTTCCCACCCCATCCACAATCCCCCCTGGTTCCAGCAACAAGCATGGGCTCCCGGAACGAGCAGGGAGCGCTGGCAAGTCCCGGCGTCGACATCTCCTTTTTCTTCCCCCCAGGTGGGGAGGGCGGAGGCAGGGGGCGGGGAGGGGCGCCCGTGCACGGCGGCGGCGTCTTCGGCTCCCCAGAGCCACGGAGAGCCCTTTTAAACTCCCCGCCCGGTGGCAGGGGGCGGGGAGGGACGTCCGTGCGCAGAAAGAAAGAGAAGCACAGAGAGCACCAACGTTCTCATCTCCCCTGACCAACTTGGCCCGGGGAGAGAGCCGCAGGAGGCTCCCATCCTGAGCCGATGGCGGGGGCCCAGAATTGCTTCGGGACGGCTGACGGGCCTCTTCGCCCCCACCGGGGCCAGGAGCGCGGCGGCAGCGCGGCGGCGGCTCGCCCGGCCCCCTCTCGCCTTTTTAAGTCCGAAGGCGAGGGGGGAGGGCGGGGCCCGAGAAACGGCGGCAGGTGGTGTGGCCGAAGGGCCTCTCCGCCCCCACAGGGGCCAGGCGCGCGTCGGCGGCGCGACGGCGGTGGCTCGCCCGACACCACCTTGCCTTTTTGGGTCCGAAGGCGAGGGGGAGGGCGGGGCCTGAGAAACGGCGGCAGGTGGTGTGGCCGAAGGGCCTCTCCGCCCCCACAGGGGCCAGGCGCGCGGTGGCGGCGCGACGGCGGTGGCTCGCCCGACACCCCCTCGCCTTTTTGGGTCCGAAGGCGAGGGGGAGGGCGGGGCCTGGGGAACGGCGGCAGGTGGTGTGGCCGAAGGGCCTCTTCGCCCCCACCGGGGCCAGGAGCGCGGCGGCGGCAGCGCGGCAGCGGCGGCTCGCCCGGCCCCCTCTCGCCTTTTGGGTCCGAAGGCGAGGGGGAGGGCGGGGCCCGAGAAACGGTGGCAGGTGGTGTGGCCAAAGGGCCTCTCCGCCCCCACAGGGGCCAGGCGCACGGCGGCGGCGCGACAGCGGTGGCTCGCCCGACACCCTCTCGCCTTTTGAGTCCAAAGGCGAGGGGGAGGGCGGGGCCCGAGAAACGGCGGCAGGTGGTATGGCCGAGGGGCCTCTTCGCCCCCACCGGGGCCAGGAGCACGGCAGCGGCGCGGTTGTCCACATGCCCCAGTACCCACGGCAGCCCCAAACAAGAAATCGTCTAGGTAATGACCACCATGCACACTCCAGTGTGGTGAACAAAAGCCCAATGTAAGAATGTACTGAAATGCTCAAAAGCCGAGCATGACACAGAACATCTAAAAGGCATGGCCTTGTCGACAAAATATTGTCCCTGGAACTGAAAACCCAAGAGTTCAAAGTCGTCCAGGTGGACAGGTAGAAGGCGAAACGCAGACTTAATGTCACATTTAGCCATAAGTGCACCCTGACCACAGGCACGAACCATTCGAACTGCCTGATCAAATGACACATATCAGACAGAACAAAGTTCATCCGGTATTGTGTCATTTACTGACCCACCTGCTGGGTAGGACAAATGATGAATCAAACGAAAATCACCTGGGACCTTTTTGGGAACCAGTCCCAGGGGCTGGGACTGGTTCCCAAAAGGGGGTTTCGCAAAGGGTCCTGCGACCCGTCCGTCCTTTACTTCCTTGAATATTTTTTCCTTTGCCAAATCCTCCTTTCCTCTCAATGATATCAAATTTGGAGCATCCTGTGGTGCCTGCACGCCAACAAAGGGTATGCAAAACCTCGCAAGAAATCCCTGCAAAAGATATTCCGCATCCTCCCTGTTAGGGTAAACACGTAGCCACCATTCAAGTACCTTAGTTTTGATTGGGGTGGGTTCCTTTAGAAGATGACACTGAATCCGCGTTTGCACGGCCTGCACTCTGCTGCCCTCGTCCCTTCCATCTTGCTCCCCCTGTCCTTGGACAGATGGTGGCCGAATGCAGCCCCAAGCAAATTGTACATTCGTGCTTGTACTTACACTGCTTACGGGAACAGGCGGCTGCGGACGAAAAATTCCAACACAACAGGCGGGCTGGAACCCCCTGCCCTGACATTTGGTGGGGAGATTGTGTAGGTCCGGGCCATTGTACGGCATGACCACAGTGATACCTGTCCCCCACGGCCAGGCGTGACAGGGTCATATATAATAACCAAAGTAGTTGGTTGGGCTCATCCCAACGCATCTCCAGGTGAAGCGCGGCCCACATATGAAATCCCTCATCGTATGCGAGCCACGCCTGACCCAGAAAATCGACGTAAGCCCGATAAATTATGTCAAATACTGTATAAGGGGAAATGCCAAATTGGGACGAGCCTGAATCGACGACGCCACGTATATTAAATAGGCCGGCAGCCAATTGTCCCACGTGCATGGGGGCTTGCGATGGTGGGAAAACTCCTTGCCCTTGTTGTCCTCCTTCTCCTCTCGAGTGGGTTCTCTGTTTAGCAAACTGAACAAATCCACATATTCCCTTTGCCAAATCTTATTCCTAGTGACTGGTAACAGATGGTCACCAAGTGGCAGAGAGACGCCCGCAGTAGGCAAGGCCGTGAAGGAATATTCTGGTAGGCCATGTTGATAGAAGGGCCGTAAAGCCATATAGGATTAGGCAAAACCGGATTAGCAGTAGGAACCCCAGGTGGCATTGGTGGATATGGCGCTCTCCAAATATCTGGCTGGGTGGGCTCCTTTATTGGATGCTGTACTGAAAGATTATGAACTGGCTGCATTGGCCAGGGCCAAATAGGAGCAACGGGATGGGTGACATTAGGCCATGTGGGTACGTTGTCTATATCACTGTACTCACCTGTCGGCACACCACCGGCTGCACCCACTGAAGGTTCTTGCCGGTCAGGGGCGTCAGAGCTTGTGACTGCATTCGAGCTCACCTGCTCCACCCCTGTCAATCCTTGATGCACCTCACCCACACCAAGCGCCAGCTCAAGCAGGCCGGCACTGGCCATCCCAAGGCCGGTCACAGATGAGGCAAATTGGGCTGCCTCGAGGCGGGCCAGCCTCCAGCAATGACACAGGCTGGGTTGCGCTGGCCCCTTGGAATGAAGGGCAGGCTGGCCCCGTGATCACAGCGTTTGGATGTATGCCAATTGCATGCTCCAGGGCTGCAAAGCAGTCCGCGAGGGTTGCATGGCCAGGAGGGAAGCGCCCCCCCTGGATGAGGTTGGCTTTGTAATGCTTGGGTAAGGGGCAAACTGTTCCCAGAGGCCGCTGCCCCCCGACTGATTTGTGCGCCAGGTCCCTGTTTGCCACATGGCCTGTCTTGCTGAGTCTGGGGTGATGCCCATGACCCTACACGGGCCCTACGCCTTGCTGGTGGGCCAGAGTCCGGGGTTACCGTGGGCCAGGAACGTGGGCCGGGAGCAGATCGTGACACTGACCTTGAGCGTCGCTCAGTCGCTTTCTTTTTCTTGGGCTCCATACGTGCTGCCCTCAGGGCCAAAGGTCCGGGTATCTAGGCTCACTCTGGTAAACCAACAGGAGCTGGATTGACTGCGTGATGGGGAATATCCCCTTAACCAGCCAAACAGCAGCCACCCAAGTGGGATGGGAAAACGGTTGAGCCAGGGAATAATCACCCTGGCTCGTCTATACACTCCTACAATAAAATTGCTGGGTAGTCAAAGGTGCGGCAGTTAGTCCATTCCTCGGCAAACTGGCGCGGAGAGAAAAGCTTGCAATGGCAAGCTGTAAGACAATCGGCTGGGCACGGCAAAAGCACCCTGTCCCAGCCAAATTGCAAGGAACTGCCAACTAGCGCAGCCATTACCACCCCTTAGCCAAACAGCAGCCACCCGAGTGGGAGGGGAAAACAGTTGAGCCAGGAAACAATCGCCCTGGCCCTGTCTACACTCCCACAATAAAGTGGCTGGGGCAGTCCAAGGTGCACCAGTTAGCCCATTCCTGGGCAAACTGGTGCAAAGAGAAAAGCTCGCAACGGTGAGCTGTAAGACAATCGGCTGGGCACGGCAAATACGCCCTGGCCCAGCCGAATTTGTGAGGAACTGCCTGGGAGTGCAGCCGTTGCCACCCCTTATATAGGGGCTGCTTAGCCACGGCCCTGGCTTCCTCGAGGCATGCCCGTGCCTTGGGATGGGGGCAGCAAAGGGTGCGGCAACTAAACGGCTGCCGCGCGTGCCTTCTCAATAAAGTGGTCCCTATTTATCTACTTGCAATTTCTTGCTTTCAAACTGCTAGGTTGGCAGGAGCTGGGAGAAATACGGGAAACTCATTCTGTCCTGCAGTATCTGTGTTCAAATATTACATATTTGATATTACAGATATTACATATCTGTGTTCAAATATTACATGGCTCTAAGGCATGGATAGTTAATGGGGCAAGATATCAATGCTGCACAGCCGGGATATAATCTTCAATCCTATTTTTATAGTGACTAAGAGAAGATCTGCAGTACTGGGTGTGTGTGTGTTTAAAATTAAAACTAAAATCCTTTCTCCCTCCCCCCCTCCCATCATTTCAAGAGTAGCATCTGCATTCACATCCAGACCATACCCAGCTCTATAGACAACCACTGATGAGTAGGAATTTCATACCCTGAAATCACATTGCAGCAATCTAGGCAATTGTCCATCAAGAAATTAAGTTTACCTTCAACAATCACTAATTGTCCCAAGTAAACAGTAATTTCGTGCCCTACACCACACTGGAATGTATTGGTATGCCTTAGGGATGGTTGGTAACACTCTAACAAAAACATTGTGTAGTCAACATTTTTCAGAGCATTGAGCATTCTCAACCATTACAGCAGAAGACTACAGAGAGGACTAAACTCCCACTTAGACAACCACTTACCAATAAAATCATTGTGACCATCAGCAAATTAGAGCTGAAAGAGAAACTAAAAGCATGAAGAGGAAGAGGAAGCAGAAGAAGCAGAAGTTTGCCCCATCAAATCAATTCTGACTTATGACAGATTTTTCCAGAGTTTTCTAAGTATGGAGTATTCAGAAGTGGTTCACTATTCCCTTCTTCTGGGGGTACTCAAAAGATTGTGTAGCTTGTTCAAGGATACACAGGCTGAACCAACGGGGAATTGAACTCTCTACTTCATTATATGCAGCCATGTTCTCAAGTCACTGACCTTTCCAAATAGATAATGAGTATTAAAGGTGCAGACATACTGAAAAATAATTACTAAATGCAATGGTCTACAAATTTTTATGTTAGTTTTATCTCAAATCTGAGAATAATGCATTGACAACCTTCAATATATACTGTAGTCTGTTGGCCTCAAATATTATAATTTTTCATTTGTGACTTAAATTTACCGAAGGAGCACTTCTGTATAATTTAATTAGTCAGTTACAAGTTGTTCATTTCATAGTTACTTGCTTGAAACTCAATGAATGTGTAATATTTGAAAACCCAGCATGTTTATGATCCTGTAGAGAAATGGAAAATGCACTGTGTGTTTTTAGGTTTATTGCACTGGTTATTAACTGGCATATAATTTATCAGAGAGTAATCTTTAGGAAAGTTAATATTCAGGAATATACTAATAAGTTATTAAGTCACACGTATGGAGAGAGAAAATATTACTTTGAATTATGTTGTACAATGCGATTTCCTGTTGTTTTCTACCCTAACAACTTAGGTGGATACCATACAAATTATAATTGCAAGCTTTCTCTTGCTGAAAGATAAAGTTGGTCAAGACTGCTGAAATGAAACAAGTTTTTACAACTAGAAAAGCATGGCATCATAGTGCCGAATACAACAATCAAATACATGTTGTGCACATTATAAATCCATTTATGTAAGCAAAAAGCAACAACAGACAGACCTATTTGCAGATTGTTTATTTTATTTTGAATTACAATTTTATTTTATTTTATTGAAAATTGGCAGCTCATCAGGAGATGTCACAAGAAAATAATACATTTAAATCCCTGCAGGGTAAATGTAAAAGTATTTAAACAATCATTTGAGGAACATAGGAAAAGTTTATGTCAACTAAACAAATGATAATAATTTGCTAGTCTTCCAAAGTATAAGCAGGTAATAGCTAACCAAAAAAAAAAAGGCATACCGTAAAATTAATAATTGCAATATTTCATTGGATAGTCAAAATTTAAAGCTGCTCTACCCAACATGTGTAGAATAAAATTACAGAATTTTATTGTACACAAGATAGATAGAGTTGCTATCTACAAAATACAGAGAAGGTGGTATTATTTTTAATGTTATCATATTTCTTTTTTTTTAACTGCCTGATTTTGGCAGACAGATGCTTCATGAAAAGAAGGTCCACAAGAAAGAGAATGCAAGCGTGGCGCCAAAATGGCCGCCGCGCTCTTTGCGCCCCCCCACCAGACGAAGAGCATCTGGGTAGTTAGGGGGCGTCGCTAGCACCCTTATAAAAGGGGCTGCCACGAGGCAGCCGGGCTGCCATTTTGCGAAGCGACGGAGAGGAGAAGTTTTTCCCCATTGCTCCGTCACTCTTACCTTAGCCGGGAAGCTACTTCGGGCAGCGGTCCTTTTCGTTCCTTTTCTTCGGCTTCCCAGCACTTTCAAGAATGCCTTCCAAAAAGAAGGCATTGGCGAACGCGGTTCGCACTTCGGGGAGGCGTCAGCCGGGTCGGAGGACCGCGACTGCGCCCCCCCCAACAGCCCCCTTTGCCGGCGCCCACCGGGACCTGTGGGATGGGGTCGGTTGCCCCATGGCCCGGGACTGGGCGTCCTCAGACCGGCCCGGCTGGAGCCGCGGCCTCCGGCTCTCAATCGGTGGCTCCCGGCTCTGGCCCGGTTTATACCTTTGGGCCTTCTGCCCTTGCCCCGCAGCTACCTGCGGTGGGCTTTAACCATGGGGGGTGGTTGGGTTCCCTTCCCTGGCAGGGCATACCTCCGGCCCCTCAAGGGCCGGTACTGGGTTCATGGCCATATTCGGGACCCGGGGTCCAGAGACCTGACCTGGCGCATCTTATCAGTGGGCCGGCCGGCCCTATGCCCCCCATCAGTCTTGGGGGCTATGTTAATGTTGACGCCCTACTGGCCCGCGTAGTGGCCCTTGAGGCTTCTTTGGGGGTGGTTAACCCACCCGGGGCGCCTTTGGGACCACAGGTCGACGCATCGGCTGCCAGTCATCGGCAGGTGGCCGGACGGGTAGAGCTGCTTGAGGCCCGTGGGTCGGCATCAGCCGCGGTCTCGCAGCTCCCCGTGCAACAGTTGCTGCTGTCAGGTACTGACCAGGCCTCGTCCACGAGCTCGGTTGAGGTCGCGAGCTCCGACGCCCACAGTGGGCCGGAATCCCTGGTAGGTGCGGCCCATGGGGGTGCAGCGTGTGAGTATGCGGTTCAAACTAGTGCACCCACACCACTACCTACACTTGGGGGGGCGTCCAGTGGCCGTGGCCCCGCATGGCTGGCACGGTGGTTTAGCCGCCGCCGGGCCATACGGGTGCAGCACCATCAAACCAGGGCCCCACTGGGGGTGGCACCCTCTGTCCTGTTGGGAACTTCCTCGGGGTGGCGGGCTTGGTCCAGGCTCCTTTCACCGTGCCCAATGTGGCCTCTGTGCCATTGTCGGCATTGCCTACGGCGGGGTATTCTCTGCCCCTTGGGGATCATCTTGCCCAGGCCACCAAAGAGAAAATCTGGCGGGGGGAGTATGTGGACATTTTCTCCCTTCTGAATAGAGAACCCACCAAGGAGGAGAGGGAGGGGCAGGATGAGAAAGATAAGGAACAGGCACATCGTCGTAAGCCGCCATGCACGTGGGCCAACTGGCTGCCAGCGTACCTCATATACATGGCTGTGTACCTCAGGGCCCGGCCGGATCTGGCCATTCCGATGGTCCAGTACTTGGACAACATATACCGGGCGATGGTTGACTTCCCGGGCCCGTCGTGGTTGGCTTACGACGAAGAATTTCGCATGAGAGTGCCCCTACACCCGGAGATGAGGTGGGATGAGCCCTGCCAGAAGCTGTGGCTTCTGTATATGACCCCCACGCGCCCGGCGCCTGGGGAGAGGTACCATTGTGGACATGCGATCCAGCGAGCTGCTCCGGCACAGACACCCCGCCAGGTGGCGGGGCAGGGGGTTCCAGCCCGCCTGCTGTGTTGGACCTTCTCAGCCAATGGTACCTGCAGCAGGAGAAATTGCCGATATAGGCATGAGTGTCCCTGTTGTGCTGGCCCCCACGCTGCCTCCGCCTGTCCTAGGCCGGGAGGAGCGCGGGGCAGGGGTAGAGGTGGACAGGGGGTGGGCAAGACTGCCGCAGAGGGAGCTGGTCAGGCAAAAGGCCCCCTCACCAATTGATGTGGACATGTTAGAGCGTTGGCTCACGATGTACCCGAGGAGGGCAGACGCAGCTTTCCTGCTTGAGGGTTTCCAGCAGGGGTTTCGCATTCCTTTCACGGGGGTCAGGGCTCCACAAGATGCACCCAACCTTTTGTCACTTAGGGGAAGGGAGGAGGTGGCTGCCTTGAGCATTATTAAGGAGGTGGATGCTGGCAGGGTTGCCGGCCCTTTCCCTGCCCCCCCGTTTCCTAATTTAAAAGTTTCCCCCTTGGGGCTAGTGCCCAAAAAGTCACCAGGCGAGTTCCGCTTAATACATCACTTGTCCTACCCAGCCGGCCGATCGGTCAATGATGCTATCCCGGATGACCTTTGTTCGGTCCGGTATACATCTTTTGACCAGGCTCTGTGCATGGTGCGCTCATGTGGCCCGGGTGCACTGTTGGCTAAGTGCGACATCAAGTCGACCTTCCATCTTCTGCCGGTGCTCCCGGGCGACTTTGAGTTGTTGGGTTTCAAGTTCCGGGGTGAATATTACTTCGATAAGGCCATGCCTTTTGGTTGTTCCATCTCCTGCTCGGCTTTCGAGCGTTTCAGCACCTTCCTGCAGTGGGCGTTCGTCCGCAGGTCGGGGTCTCGGTCTGTAGCCCATTACCTGGATGATTTCTTATTCGGGGGTGAACGGGGCTGGGACACGTGTGCGCGTCTCCTCAATACATTTCAGACGCTAATGAAGGAACTTGGTGTCCCTTTGGCGCCCGAAAAGACCAAGGGCCCATCTACCAAGCTCACATTCCTGGGGGTGGAGATTGACACGGTGGTGCAAGCATCCAGGTTACCGGCTGATAAGGTGACACGGATCGTTGCACTCATATCCGGCTTGGTGGCTAAACGCAAGGCGTCCCTTCGTGAGCTACAGGTGCTGCATGGTCACCTCAATTTTGCTTGCAGGGTGATTGCACCTGGCAGAGCCTTTGCTCGACGCTTGTGCAATGCCATGATAGGCTTAACCAAGCCCCACCACAGGGTACGTCTTAGCGGGGGCCTTAAGGCGGATATGCTCATCTGGCTCCAGTTCCTGAGGGAGTTCAACGGGGTGTCCTTCTGGAGGTCCGACCTTCTGGCTTCCCCTCGTTTCCAGGTCCAATCCGATGCATCGGGGTCCCTCGGTTATGGGATGTACTTCAATGGGAAGTGGGCCTACGGCAGATGGCCGCCAGCCTGGTCGGGCACGGGTCGCTTGCACGACCTCACGTATCTGGAATTTTTTCCCATTCTGGGAGCCTTGATGCTATGGGGTGAGGAGTGGGCCAATTCGGTAGTACATTTCTGGTGTGACAATGCGGCAGTTGTCCACATTGTCAACTCACAGACGTCTAAATCTCCCAGGGTCATGGAGCTGGTGCGCCAGTTTGTGTTGCGTAGCCTGCGCCTCAATGTGCTGTTCAGGGCTAGGCATGTGCCTGGTGTTAATAACGATATTGCTGACGCTTTGTCCCGCCTGCAGATCTCCCGGTTCCGTGCCTTGGCCCCGGACGCAGAGGAATTTCCCTCGCCGCTCCCGGACGAGATATGGACACTTGGCAAGGAGGGGTGAACCGGGCGATCGGCATGTCGCTGGCGCCCCGCACGTGTAAGGCGTATCACCATGCGTTCATCACTTTTCAGGCCTTTTGTGCCCAGTTTCGACTACCTGAGTCTTGGCCTATCCCAGTCGCCCACATTCTACAATTCATGGTTTACCTACATGCCCAGGGCCTAGCACCCCACACCATAGCATCCAGGCTGTCAGCGTTGGCATTCATGGCCAAAGTGGGGGGTTATGCTGACAGTACCACTGATTTCCGCATACGACATGTTTTGGAGGGGTGGGTGCGGGAGCGTGGGCGTAGCCCGGATGACCGCCACCCAATTTCCCCAGGGGTTCTTACCCACCTAGCACGAGGCTGGCATGACCTCTGTTTTGACAGGTATGAGGCCGCCCTGTTTCATGCGGCTACTACAGTGGCCTTTTTTGGAGCGCTCCGCATCAGCGAGCTTGTGATGCTGTCTAAGGCGGATGCAAGTCGTAGGGCACTGGAACTCAACGATGTCTATGTTTGCAATGATTGGGCTCAGTTGAGGATACGCTCCTCTAAAGTTGATCAGCACGGCGTAGGCAGTGGAGTACAACTGCTACGATGTTCATTGGCAGACATCTGTCCGGTTGGTGCCCTACAGGAGTTTCTTGCACTGCGTGGCACGCACCATGGCCCGTTTTTCTGTCACCAAGATGGGTCTCCCCTTACTAAATTTCAATTTTGGAAGGTGACCGGTAAGGCACTAGCCAGTATTGGCCCCCCTGGGGCTTGTTACGGCACTCATTCATTTAGGATAGGGGCGGCTTCTACTGCAGCTGCTTTTGGGTACTCCGGGGTGGAAATACACCGCATGGGAAGGTGGGAATCACAATGTTTTCAGTTTTATGTTCGTCCTCTTCAACCGTGAGTACCAGTTTAGTCACTGTATTGTTCTCCCCCCTCTTTTTCCTTGACAGACCCTGGGTGTCGTATTACACCGGTGGCAGTATGGCTGGTGGGCCACAGCTACGTGCATAGGGCAGTGTCGTACGCTGCGGTGACAGAGTGGGGACCCCGACTGGGACTGGGTGCATCCGCAAGTCTCAGATGGTATGGTAAGCGCGGCATGTTATGGCGGGAACTGTTGCCATTCCTTTTATCCAGCAGGAATGCTGACCCGCCAGATATTCTGATCATACACCTTGGGGGCAATGATTTGGGACAGGTCACTGGACTATCGCTGAAGCATGCGATTTGCGGTGACCTGGCTTACTTACATTATGTGTGGCCTGCCACAACCCTCATTTGGTCAGACATGGTACCGCGGCATGCTTACAGGGGAGGGTTCGACCTCCAGGCCCTTGATCGAGCTCGTCGCTCGTTGAACAGGGCTATTGCCCGGTTCCTTCTTGACAGGGGTTGGGGGCGCATCATTAGGCACCCCGCAATCAGCCTACAAAATTATGAGCTTTATTCAGGGGATGGGGTCCATCTGTTGCAGGGAGGTATGGACCTCCTGTTAGGAGACTGGTGAGCAGGTCTGTTGACCGAGCCTACGGTCTGGGGGGGGGGGCGCCGAGCCTTTATTGAGCCTCTCCGTGTGGCGGGTAGCACTGGTAAGGTAAACATTTATGACCCACAGGTATCCGGCAGGTTCGCAATTGACTGGACAACACTAGACAGGCACAAGTTGATTAAACGTTGTCCGGTCAACGATGAACCAGGCGATGGGGTGATGGCAAGAGCTATGCAGCATGCATCACCCCGTTATTTTACGGATACGCGTCATAGGGTGGGGTCAATAGTTAGGTATTGACTACGGTCAACAATTTGTTTGTTGTCAACAAACAAATTGATACAAATGGATACATTGTAACCAATTGCCGTTTGCAATTTTGGGTGGTACCTTACCAGTGTTACTTCGGCCTGCTTGCCTTAAGAATTATAATTGGTTGAATACTAATAGAAATTTATAATTCGGACTAGGGCATGAATCAATAAATGTGGCCCAATGCCGTTATCCACTTTCATCAGTGTCTGAGTCCTTTATTGGGGGGTGCGCCTGCAATGCAAGCGCGGCGCCAAAATGGCCGCCGCGCTCTTTGCGCCCCCCCCCACCGGACGAACAGCATCCGGGTAGTTAGGGGGTGTGGCCAGCACCCTTATAAAAGGGGCGGCCACGAGGCAGCTGAGCTGCCATTTTGCGAAGCGACGGAGAGGAGAAGTTTTTCCCCTCCACCCCCTCCCTAGTTAACAGTGTGATATTTTGGTCGCTTCGGGGCCGGGTGGGAATTTTTGGCTGGGACCTACAATTGGCTCTTGGGTCCTGGCTTTTTTGCCCATCCCACACTGTTGCTATGGTTTGATATAGGGGTTTCTTTCTGCTGCTGTTGACTTTGGTCACATGGGCGGGTAGCACTGGTAAGGTAAACATTTATGACCCACAGGTATCCGGCAGGTTTGCAATTGACTGGACAACACTAGACAGGCACAAGTTGATTAAACGTTGTCCGGTCAACGATGAACCAGGCAATGGGGTGATGGCAAGAGCTATGCAGCATGCATCACCCCGTTATTTTACGGATACGCGTCAGAGGGTGGGGTCAATAGTTAGGTATTGACTACGGTCAACAATTTGTTTGTTGGCAACAAACAAATTGATACAAATGGATACATTGTAAACAATTGCCGTTTGCAATTTGGGTGGTACCTTACCAGTGTTACTTCGGCCTGCTTGCCTTAAGAATTATAATTGGTTGAATACCAATAGAAATTTATAATTCGGACTAGGGCATGAATCAATAAATGTGGCCCAATGCCGTTATCCACTTTCATCAGTGTCTGAGTCCTTTATTGGGGGGTGCGCCTGCAAATGTAATATCTCTTTCTATTTTGGCTTTACTTTACAGTTAGTTGCTGTCTCACCATCTAGGGTAGTACAGTAAAATATTTGTCCCTTGCTTTATCAACTTGTGTGTTGTTTAGAAGACCACAGTGGCTTAGCGGTTAAGACACTGAACTCAATGACAGGTCAGCAGTTCGCGACTCAAGTGCTTCATGACAGAGTGAGGTCCCATCTCTGTCCCAGCTCCTGCCAAACTGGCAGTTCAAAAGGAAGAAATTGCAAGTAGATAAATAGGCACCACTTTAGAGGGAAGGTAAACAACATTCTGTGCACTCCAGCTACAAAGGTCACTTCACTGTCACAACAGTCAGTTGAGAATCTGTACAGGAAGATGTATCTTTCCCTTCCACCACTGCTTGATGCTTTTGTTTCTTTTATTTGAGTCCAACAGGGAGCAGCAAAAATAATCCAGTAGGAAGGAAATGACAAAATAAAATAGAAACCTCAAAGAGAGGGGAAAATCCCCAAAGAAATAAGGATGGAAATTCAAAGAAATGGAGATAGGACTCTCAAAAGCTTTTTAAAAAAGAAATGAAATGATCACTGCAGGTAGTTTAGCAATCCAAAATGGAGGGCAGCAGGAGTTCAGAATACTGTATTCTAATCCCATAAGGAACAACTGAAGCAAAGAGACAGGTTTCAGGCCTCTTTAAAGATTTAAATTTCTCTGTTCCCCTAAAAAAATTTGATCAGCTGGCTGCTGTCAGTCCTTGAGATGATATTGGACAAAACACTTCCTAAGCATTTTGACAAAGGGTGAAAGAGCACCACGGCTGGGAATTCAAAAGAAACTTTCATTTATCTCCCTTTCAAAGAAATGAATCATATTCATTTTTGATGTTTTTTATTTCACTCACCAGAAAAAGACGAGTTACATGAAACAGAACCTCTATCGTGTTTACAATCTTTTGTTCAAACACAAAAAAGCCAATCCCTATCCCAGAAGCAAAAAAAAGTTAGGAATCGGCTTGAGGATGTTGGAGGACAGAGGTGAGTATGCCATGCAACCTGCCCTTCATTTCTTAAGTCAGGATACCATAGAGTCTATGGCTCTATGCACATTTATAGAGGACATTTTTAAGTTAAGTCATCTGTTGGCCATGGACCAAAAGCAGGTTCTACCTTGTACTTTCCTACAAGTAGAAAAATGAAGTGGATCAATCCATTTTCTTATATAGCATACTCTCATATGAACTGCATGCCTCATATTTCAGCCAATTTTTTATTATGGCTATAGATTAGCCTCATAGAAGTTTTAAACATTAAGAATATTTGCAAGCCTATACATAGTTAACAAATCTCTTTATTTCTTGTTAAGTTTTATTGTGTAGAAACACAATACAATTTTATCATTGTTTGGAGGGATAATATGAGATGCTGAGATTCTAGGAATGGTTGGAATGATTGTTGGATTATTGGACTTACATATCTTTAGTATGTAAACAAAGTGAAGGCAGGAGGCTGGGGAACCAATGTTGGAAGATAGGAGGAATAAAATGATGATCACAGTTTTTTCTCCAATTGTTGTAAATGGTTTTTCCACAATATTTCCATGTAAGGTTGCTCTCAGAGAACCATTTTTCTTGTAGATATTGTAGAAAATCACCAACTTTAGGAAAAATAAATAAATTATTATCATTATAATGTCTCTACTCTGCCAGCACAGAATAAATATAAAATGTAAATGTTTCAATGGAAATGGTATTTAAAGCTGTGCTCCTGTGAAACAGGAAAATTTGAAGCTTCATTTAAGCAGCTGTTCTATTGTTATACAGTACATTAATTTTGTGGCACTGTGTTGTGGTGAGTACGTTGCAGGACAATCCTTTCTATTTATTCTGGATCTACGCTCATCATGAGTTTTTCTACTAAAACCTTATTGTTCATAATGAATTGCTCAATATGAGTCTGGCTATGATTTTGGCTGATCTTGTTATGTGCAAGCAAAATTTCAATACCCTAGTTTCATCTTTTGTATGTTCTCCAAGAGACTTGTTAAATGGTAACTGTCTTGTACAACTGTCTGGGTGTTTGGTGTACATAGCTGATAGGTACTTATAAATAAAGGCACAATAAATAAAGAGTAAAAACAATGCAGCTCATGAAGCCAAAGCTAAACTAGCAACAAAATACAATACAATCTCCAAAGGGGAAGGGATTGAAAACATCATACCTTTACTTTGGGAAACAGCACCCCAGCCTATGATGCTTATATTAAGTTATATGTAGCAGCGGCACAGTAACACAGGGCAGGTTTTAGGCAAATCTAAGTTTGAATACAAGTTCTCCCAAGCTTGCTCCCTGTTTAGTCCAGCCAATTAATACACTTGCACTTAATGCTTAGAGGAAGAGCAAAATATTGTATACTCACAATTAGGTCAGAGAAATATACATGTGCTCAGGATTCTTTGTGAGATTGTTTTTAAAAAGAAATACATTTTAAGTAGAGTCTTTATATCTTTTAAATCTTTTAGGCCTGCCATGTGGCCCGCAAAATCGTGGAGCTCAAATAGACATATTTCTCTTCAAAAGGAAAAAAGAGAAAAGGCTAGAACATGATAAGTCTTAATACATGCAGATAGGTCAGATGACTACTAGAGAAGACAAGAAACTTTCCAATTGGTTACTTAGGAATAAACAATAGAAAATAACTTCCTTTAGTTTAGGCTAGTATTTTTTTGTCTCTATGATTATTGTGCTAACATCCACTACATGCTGCGGTTGCACCACAATACTCAGCATCTCAATTTATTTTATCAGAGGGATCATAGAGTTCACCAAAAATTCCTTTTCAACTCTTTAGTGTTCAACTTTTTTATTGAATAGTGAGTGGGTCATAGAGTAAAGAATACATCTCTGGTGGGGTGAGCCCTAGAGTAATGAAGATACTTTTGATGTCCCCAGAATCCTTAGAGGGAAGAAGATGATTTTTGGAGCTTTTTTTAAAAAAGAAAGGAAAAGAAAAACTTATATGAATAAATTAGGAAAACAATCAACAGCAAGATAATACTTAGGTTCAACAAAAGCTCCTAGAGCACTAGTTTTTTGTGACTAGACCAGTGGTTCCCAACCTTTGGTTTTTGGACTTTAATTCCCAGAAAACCAAGTTAATTCCCCAAAGTACTGATCAGGTAATGTACTGACTTAACCTTCTGGGAATTGAAGTCCACCAGTGTTTGCTCTGGTAAAGAGGAGAGCGACTATAGTAGAACCGTCCGCCCTGGCTGGAGGTGAGATTGTTTGAGACGGTTTGAAACTGTGGCTGTGGATTATTAAAGAACTGGGTGGAGAGCTGAAAATGGTGTGTGATTGTGTGTGACTGTGCCATGACTGTGGGATAACTTTATTTTTTCTTTTCCATACATTTATTAAAATGGTGCCGAGACTTTGAGAAACTAAGAAATGGAGAGGTTTTTTGTGACTCAGCTGCAAATAAGTTTTTGTTTTGTCTTCCCTTCCTTCTCCCTTTTTCTTCAATGCTCCTTTAAATTTGTTAAGGTGGCACAGAGAAGTTATGGGACTTTGACTCTGACTTATACTAATTGTGACCAATAATGGATTTGTGTGTGTGTGTGTGTGTGTGTGTGTGTGTGTGTGTGTGTGTGTGTATGTGTGTGTGGCCCACCATATGAACTTACAGTTATAAAGTCTCTGAAATTAATATGAATTCAATTTTTGATTTGAACTTTGGATGAAAAACTGATTTTTGGATATATGAACTGAAGCCTAATTTGGAGTTTGTTTGAGCCACATATAAATGATTTTTTAAAAAAAATTGAACTCATCAGTAGATGAACTTTGAAATGAACTAAATTTATAAATCTTTTTTCCCTATCCCTTTACTTCATTTTTTCTCTTCTATGATACACTAACTGATCTGATTTAAGTATTACTGTTTTGCATTGAATCAAGTTATATTGAATTGCAATTTCTTTTTGAAGACAATTAATTTGCTTTCTTTATTGATAGCTGATTAGGTAAGTAATTTGATAATTTGAACAATTTGATAATATTGAGACTTTTGAAAATTAGTTAAGAATTAATTATTAATCTGAATTGATTATTTCAAAAAAATGGTTCTATTTTATATGATCTGATTTTTTTTTCCTTTTAAGTTTCATTGCAAGAATTAATTTGCTTCCGAGGAATATTTGTTAGTGTTTAAGGATTGTGTATATTTAAGTCTTTAAAGTATAGGTTATGTGCTGTTTATGATTTGTAATTGGAAGTTTAAGTGGGTGAGTCGTCATGGACAAGGCAAAGATAAGGAGAAGAAAGTGAGTTGGTTGAGAGATAGAGAAATGTCATCTGATAGGAGTTATTGAAGACTTGTACAGCTAGAAGAAGAGAGTGAAGAAATGAAGTCTTTGCAACAGGAGGTGAAGGATGCAGAGGAGCAGGAGAGAGTGAGGAAGATTCCACAGCAACAACAGCAGCAAAAGCAACAAGCAGGGAGTTTTTGTAACAACAGCAGTAGCAACAGCAATAACAACAGCAACAGCAGTAACAACAGCAATAACAACAACAATTGCAGCAGCAGCAGCAACAACAATGATATCAACAGGAGCACCAAAAAACACCAACAATGTCAACAACAACAGCAATTACACAACCTTCCACTCTAAGCTTTCTTAGCTGAGGTTCTGAAGGACCTTTCTAGATTTTCTAGGTCAGGGGTTCTCAACCTATGGCCCACAGGCCAGCCCATTTCATATGGCCAACATCGCAGCCACCACTGTAAGCGGAAGCAGACATGTTTATGACAGCCACAGACATATTTTATGGCAGTGTTTACAGTGGGGGGAATCACCAGTCTGGCCCTCTTAGCCCTCTGAGGAGGTGGGGTCCAGCCCACATCTTTAAAAATTTCAGAACTCCTTTTCTAGGTGTAGGGTATTTAGAAGAACTTTTCTTCTTCTGGAGATGCCATGGGACTTTGTAGCTGGCTTTAGGCTGCACAGGCTGCCGGCATTGATGTTGGGAAAGGTGGAGGGCAAAAGAAGAAGGGGGAGGCCAAGGATGAGATGGCTAGATGGCATTGTAGACACAATGGGCACAGAGCTGGGAGGGCTGAGGGGGATGGTGGAGGACAGAGGCGCCTGGAGAACAATGGTCCATAGGGTCGCAAAGGGTCGGAACCGACTGTGCGACTGAACAACAACAACAACAATCAGGTTTCCAAGTCACTGAACTATTTAGCTAGACATAATTGTGATGAATCCCTACTCTTTCTTACTATATTTTATTTGAGTTGTTTTGTCTCTGACATTTGCATTCTGTATTATACAGAATTTGCACATCGCTATAATTAAACTCTTTGCACATTGCTATAAATTTTTTTATTAATTTTTATTAAGTTTTTAATAAACATACAAAAAAGAAAAGAAAACATTAACAATACGTTAACAATACAATACACTAACAAATCCATAGTATCTTACTAACAAACATTACTGTATGTTAGCACATAACAATATCTATACTCATTAATTACTATTTAACTACCAAATATTAAGAGCCATTGTTTCAAAGTCCAAAATGATAGGAAAAAATTTTTTTTTCCTGTACTACCACAAATCTTTTTCACAAATAATAATCACCCTGTGAATATGTACAATGCCTGGAGAGTTTATTTTCTACTCAACTCCAAAAACTTCTTTGAAATGGTACTGGTCCTGAACTATCATTTGCCATAATAGAGTGATCCACGAACGGTTTCCATATATTCCAAAATCTATTCTCTTTTAAATTATCTCTTTTGACTTTAATCTCCCATGTCAATTTATCGTTCAATGCTAAACTCCACATTTCTTTATACCATTCTCCAATCTGTATATCTACATCGTTTTTCCAATTTCTAGCTATACATTGTCTACCCGTTGTCAGTGCGATTTCCAATAATTCTTTTTCCTCCTTGTTTAAACCCAAGCCTTCCACATTCGTTAAAAGAATAGTACCCGACACCAACTTAACACTTTTACCCAATATTTCACCAAATTCATTTTCTATTCTTCCCCAAAAATCCCTTATTTTTTTACAACTCCACCACATATGTTCGTATGTTCCATCAATTTCTTTACATCTCCAACATAACTTATCTCTTTTATTATCCATCTGGTAAAGTCTTAATGGTGTCAGGTACCATTGCCACAACATTTTAAAATTATGTTCTTTAATTCTTACAGACATTGTTCTCATAATCCTCTTTTTCCATTTATTTTTCCA
Organism: Bradypodion ventrale; assembly: GCA_035047345.1. Classification (NCBI taxonomy): domain Eukaryota; kingdom Metazoa; phylum Chordata; class Lepidosauria; order Squamata; family Chamaeleonidae; genus Bradypodion; species Bradypodion ventrale. Next base: position 141,961,716 of record JAWDJE010000004.1, on the reverse strand, counting down.
TTCAATCTCCCCAATCTTTATATTCAAATTTTGTTCCCACTTCATTGCTATAATTAAACTCTACTACACCAAAGCTACTGAAATTTGGAACCTTTTCACTTACATATCTTTTCGTAATTCAATTTTATATGGACTTATGGTTAATTAATTAAATTAATTTTCCACATCCACCTGGAAATGAGCATTTCATTCATTTGCTTCGTCTTGCTCTGGAATAACAACTGGGAAATTTTTTAATATCTTGGGAATGTGTATAACCTAAAGAATAATTAATATTATTGCAAGTGTTCTGCAAAATATGGTGGGATCAGCTAAATTACAAACTTTATAATTATATCAAAGATCTTTCCTGTCGTGTTGTTTTAATGGCAGGACAGTTTGCTTTGTTTTGGATTTATTAATTTATTCCTAATTTTATTTTTCAGGGCAAAGCATTAAACCTATTGAACCATAAGCCTTAAGTGAATAGATTTCTTTCTGCTGGCAGTATTTACTGCTTGAGTAAATTAGGTGTACATAATAACCAGCTGTCAACCTCCAGATGTAATACAGCCAAGCTGTTTAAATTCTTTTCCTCTTTGACATGATGCTTCCCCTTGTGAGGAGCTAGGTGGTGGGGTATAAATAATATCTTACTGTGCAACCTAATTTCATGCCAGATTTGTTTTTACTTTATGTTTTTTAATCATTCAGCAAAAACATATTTTAGAACTGCAAGGTGACAGAACAAAATATATCGGTGATCTGCTTTCTAACATTTTTTCAAAGTATTCAGCTGGAAATAAGTTAATTGAAGCATACTGGTTTTTTTCCCAGGGAAAGGTTGGTGTTGGTATATCACCTATGGATTATTATTATTTTGTTCAGGGGTATGATTTAGCATTTGAGTTAGAAAGAGTGGGATTGCTGGAGAAGCAGAAGCTGCTCTTTCATGGAGGATGATAAAGTCCTTACCACCTTGGTTTAGATTAGTGGTTCCCAATGTGGGGCCCAGACGCCACAGGGGGACTTCAATTCCCAGAAGTCTAAGTCAGTACATTGGCTGATCAGTGCTTTGGGTAATTGATGTAGGCTTCTGGAAATTGAAATTCAAAAATCAAAGGTTGGGAAACACTGGTTTAGGTAGTAGAATTTCAATATGTTCATGCAGGAGGGACACTGGCATTTACATTTTATTTTAGGGTTTTAAGGACGGTTAATGCAGAGCCAATTCCTCTATGTTGTGTTTGGTCTACTTCAGTTGATGAATATGTCTTGGATTTTGTTCTCATTTGTTTTCAAATAGACATTTGAATTCTTCTTTAACTCTTCAAGCAATTCTTGCTAGTGAAAAGAACTTGGGGTGTAGTAGTTGGAGCATCCAGTTCTGTTATATCGCTGGTGTTGTTTGTTATGTAAATATATATGAAACAATTTGTGAAGTTTGTGTTTGCAATACTACAGAAAGATAGACAGACAGACAGGGTTAACATAGTAAAGAGAAACTTAGTACTTTTTAACAGACAGCTCAAATGAGCTCCCATCTTTGTCCCAGCTCCTGCCAACCTAGCAGTTTGAAAGCAAGAAATTGCAAGTAGGTTAATAGGTACCACTTTAGTGGGAAGGTAAACAGTGTTCAGTGCACTCCAGTGTCTAGGGGTGGCTGCCACATATCCATGGAAACATCTGCAAACACAGACAGTGATGGTTCTTTGGCTATAAACAGAAATGAGCACTGAACCCTAGAGTTGATACGGTTGGCTTTCGAGCAAGGGTAAGCTTTACCTTTACAAATGTAAGAATTACCTTCCAGACCAACATTTATCTATTGTTCTAACTGCTCTGTTTTTAACCTTTTAAAAAGTTATTGTTCCCCTCGTTTTCAAATACCTAGATATGAATTTATGAAACTGCCTTATATATTGAGTAAGTGCTATTGCTTAGAATAACTCTTTTTTTGGAGTACAGCTCCTGGTATTAGCCAATTAATATAGTCTATCTTGCCTAAAATGCCTGTCTGATTTATCTACCATCACTGGAGCATGTCTGCAGGTTTTTAAATAGGTCCAAGGTGAAGCTCAATTACTGGACTACCACCATATCTAAAGTACTAAAATACCAAATATTAAATATCAAAATATGGCAAATACTTAAGGTCTCCAAATATCCCAGTTGGAAAGACTTCCTGAGTCTGTAAAGGATGAGGATTACTGGTATGTTGATTAACAGTAATCAGTATGTTGATCAACAGTATGTTGATTAACAGTAACGACGTCTAACGTCTAAGAGGTGACTTGATTGAAGTTTATAAAATCATGCACGGTGTGGACAAAGTAGATAAGGAAAAACTGTTTTCCCTATCGCATAACACTAGAACTAGGGGACACTCCATGAAACTTTTGGGTACTAGTTCTCAAACAAATAAGAGAAAGTACTTTTTCACCCAGAGGATTACTAGTCTATGGAACTCCCTGCCAGAAGAAGTGGTGACAGCTGTCAGTCTTCACAGCTTTAAGAAAGGATTAGACAAGTTCATGGAGGACAAGAGTATCAATGGCTATAATTATGGATACTTAAGGACAACCTCCGGGTTGGAGAGATAGGCAGGATATCTCTCAATATCATTTCCAGGGAATCCTAAGCAGGCATCTGCTTGGGAATACCCTGAAGGAAATGGTGAGCCACTGTGTGAGACAGAATGCTGGACTGGATGGGCTGTGGCCTGTTCCAGCAAGGCTGTTCTTATGTTCTTATGTTCTAACAGTGGCTGTCCAGGATCTGAAGCAGAATTCTTTCGCATCTCTGCTTACCCAAGATACTCTTAACTACCAGCAATGGAACTTAATTCCTTATTTTATCAGAAAGAGAGGCTGGGCTGCCTCAATTTCTGAGAAAATAAATAAATGAATAAATAAAAGCACCAGCCTTCACCATATTATTTATTTGCACTGGTAGCAAAGAGATAAGCTGCTGCTGCTGAACATCTCATTTTGCATTCAGCCATTACAGTTTTATGGTCATTGTCTGGTGGCTACAACCTATTGCACAGTCTCTTTTGCAAATCATCAAAATTAGTAATTCAGTGGTGCTGAGTTTCACTGTTAATTATATTATTGCCATATTATAATGGCAAAATTAACATAACATCTTCCCCATCATCTTAAAACGTGCATGTCAACCCTTGAAAAATATTTAGCAATAGCACAGTTTGAAAAGTCAATTTTTTAAAAAAATAATAATCACATGCCGAAGTCATCCACAACTGAGCAAAAGTAAGGATTGTGATCCAGTTTCCTGAGCATCATCCTACCATCTTTCTGTTTATGAATGGCTACAGTGTACTATTGTATTTGTTTGTCAGGCAAACGTTTCAAGCTCTAGTCAGTCTTTGATGTCTCACAACAACTGAAGCTCTAGGGTTTATTATAAGCAGTGTCACAAAACGAAAACTACTGGAATTCTTTCCTTTCACCTTGTAAATAGCTCCAAGGCTTAAAGTGAACCAGGTATTACCTGTATAGTTGTAGGCAGGTTATGAGCCCTCTTTCTCTCCATCCCCCTGGCAGGAAAACACACATAAACTGGGCTTCATGTTTTGATCTTCTTTTATGTTCCAATCAAATCCTTCTTGGCTTTGTCATTGGCCAAACTTAAATGATTTTATTATATTCAATCCAGGTGCTATGCTTTCAAACAAAATGGTATGAAGCAGTCTCCATGGTGATGAAGAATGTCCACACCAGTTCTACATTATGCTATTTCAACACTGTCTTAGAATGAAGATATGAACTAAGCTTTGGAGCTATTCAATTCTTGGCAAATACCATATTTGCTGGTGTATACGACCCGCCCCCCTTAAAATACACTGGAAAATGGAGTATGTCTTGTACTGTATATAGTGGCCTATAGTGAGCTATTTTGGTAATAATGGGGTGTGCCTTATACTCTGATACATCTTATACGCCAGCAAATATGGTAACTACACTTCAGCTCCTGTTAAATAAATTTTGTGTCAGAAATTACTCTGGGTTTGAAAGGATTTTTGCTGGAGAAACACTGCTCAGATGATGCCCAAATGAGGTTTGTTTCATGTACCCATGATCCGTTGTGCAGCACTCGGGTATCGACACCCAACCTTCCACTCTTCAAGCTCAGTGTCTTAACCACTAAGCCACCACAGTGCTGCTTAATTCTTGAACAAATTCACCCATTCATTTCTTTCTTTGGATAATGTTTCACCACCTCCTTCCCTTTCTCCAGTCTCTGTCTATTTCATTTATGCTCTTTCCCCAGCCTCTCTCACCACTTATACAGGCCTTCCCAAAGGTGTTTCCTTTATCTATAACTAATTCAGAAATGAAATGCCTAAATACTTAACAAGCAGATGATGTCTCTGCAAATTATTTATATTCTTACATCATTCCACTTGTTTATATCTCAGTGCCATATCAGATCATTTTCTCAGGTTTTTTTTAACATCATGAATAATATTCTGCAATCTTACATTGCCTTTAGACCTTATCACCCCAATGTTTCAACTAGATGAACAGATCTGTTTGTTTGGTTTGAGTACTACTTTTAAAATATCTTTTCTCATTAAGTGAGCTTAGAAAGCTAAGAAAACATTTTTATTGAAAATAGTCTTCTGCTGAAGTGGAGAGAAAAAGGGTAACATTCCAAGGCAGCTGTGAGGGTTGTAGGGCCAGGTACTGCCAGAAACATACACAGGAGAGGACTTAAGTTTGGCCAATGACAAAGGCAAGAAAGTGGCTTCATTTTGGCAGTCCAGGATTTGATCAGGACACAAAAGAAGATATGGTTTTTGAAGATTTTGAGTACCTAGATTTTCTCAGGCTTAGCAACTAAGAACTCTTAATTTATTGTTAAATTCAAGTTGCTGAAGTACTACAATCATTAAAGCAAGATAGCTATTCCTATATAAAACATTATCAAACTCTAATTACTGTATTTGCTGACATATAAGATGCATCAGAGTATAAGATGCACCCCATTTTTATACACATTTTAAAGGAAAAAAACAATTTTCTACATTTTTCATGAATTTCCAAAATTAACTCCAGGAGCCGTGGAGGCTGGTAGCAGGATGGGGGGGGGGGAGAGGGATATTTAAGCTCATTTCCACCCCCATCCCACCTCCAGCTGGGGAGAGTGGGATGGAGGAGGATAGAAGGATCCTTTAAGTCCGTCCTCCCCATCTCACCGCTACCCAGGGAGAATGGGATACAGGGGGGAAATAAAGATCCTTTAAGCTGGTTTCCACCCCCATCCCACTGCCACAAACCATCAGGAGGTGGGTAGCCCGGGATCAGCTGGGATTGGCCGGGCAAGAGAGTTCCTTTGGAAGCCGCCCTTCGCCTGGCTCCTAGTGGCCAGCAGTGGGGAGGACATCTTTCAAAATAACCGTTTCCTGCCTCCAGCCACCGATCTTCTCTAGCCACCGAATCACATGAGCAGTGTATAAGACACACTCCATTTTCCCGGTGTATTTTAAGGGGAAATTGTGTCTTATACACAGACAAATACGGTAATTTTTCTCCATAAGAAAGAATTGTAAGGCAGGGAAATCAAAGCATAAAAATCTATTCATTATCCATCCCATGTCTTAGTATTCTCTTTGCTTTTGCATTTTGCAAAATTCTTATTATACTTTGCACATCATTTTTTGTTGACTCAAGTTCAGCAACAGATTGATGATTAACCTACTGGTGTCATAGATTCAGTTGCACATTCACCCCTGAGTAGTACTCTTGCTGTTCCATCATGTCTTCTAGAATTTCTATATTTATCAGCTTCTAATTCAGAGAAATATAACAAATCTCAATAAAAAGACTCTGAGCTTCTTTTTGTAGGTAAGAGATTTATTATAAATAAGTGCATGAACTGTTCTGGAAGAGCGACCAAAACACAACTTATTTAGTGTTAAACTACAAAAATAAATCTGAAGATCTGTCAGTAATTCTATTTGCTAGAAATAAATAGTTCATAAGCACCAATAAAGGGAGACAGAATACATCAAGATATTAATGTTCAATATTAATTTAAACATAGAGCTCTGAAACTTCTTTGGTGATTCCCATTAAGCATTATTTGATTTTCCTGTAGACAAGTGTTAGGGTTTCCACCTGCAACTGCATCCTTGGGTGGCTTCTAGGACTTTAGTATCTTGGGAATGCCCATTACTGATGCCTGCTCTTTGCAGGTGCACCCCCCAATAAAGGACTCAGACACTGATGAAAGTGGATAACGGCATTGGGCCACATTTATTGATTCATGCCCTAGTCCGAATTATAAATTTCTATTGGTAATTGACCAATCATAATTCTTAAGGCAAGCAGGCCGAAGTAACACTGGTAAGGTACCACCCAAAATTGCCAACGGCAATTGTTACAATGTATCTATTTGTATCAATTTGTTTGTTGACAACAAACAAACTGTTGACCGTAGTCAATATCTAACTAATGACCCCACCCTCTGACGCGTATCGGTAAAATCACGGGGTGATGCATGCTGTCTAGCTGTAGCCATCACCCCGTCGCCTGGTTCGTCGTTGACCGGACAACGTTTAACAAACTTATGCCTGTCTAGTGTTGTCCAGTCAATTGCGAACCTGCCGGATACCTGTGGGTCATCAATGTTTACCTTACCAGTGCTACCCGCCCATGTGACCAAAGTCAGCAGCAGCAACAGAAAAAGCCCTACATCAAACCATAGCAACAGTGTGGGATGGGCAAAAAAGCCAGGACTCGAGAGCCAATTGTGAGTCCCAGCCAAAAATTCCCACCCGGCCCCGAAGCGACCAAAATATCACACTGTTAACTAGGGAGGGGGTGGAGGGGAAAAAACTTCTCCGCTCCGTCGCTTCGCAAAATGGCAGCTCGGCTGCCTCGTGGCCACCCCTTTTATCAGGGTGCTGGCCACGCCCCCTAACTACCCGGATGCCTTCGTCCAGTGGGGGGGGGCGCAAAGAGCGCAGCGGCCATTTTGGCGCCACGCTTGCATTGCAGGCGCACCCCCCAATAAAGGACTCAGACACTGATGAAAGTGGATAACGGCATTGGGCCACATTTATTGATTCATGCCCTAGTCCGAATTATAAATTTCTATTGGTAAAACGACCAATCATAATTCTTAAGGCAAGCAGGCCGAAGTAACACTGGTAAGGTACCACCCAAAATTGCCAACGGCAATTGTTACAATGTATCTATTTGTATCAATTTGTTTGTTGACAACAAACAAACTGTTGACCGTAGTCAATATCTAACTAATGACCCCACCCTCTGACGCGTATCCGTAAAATCACGGGGTGATGCATGCTGTCTAGCTGTAGCCATCACCCCGTCGCCTGGTTCGTCGTTGACCGGACAACGTTTAACCAACTTATGCCTGTCTAGTGTTGTCCAGTCAATTGCGAACCTGCCGGATACCTGTGGGTCATTAATGTTTGCCTTACCAGTGCTACCCGCCACCCGGAGAGGCTTCAATAAAGGCTCGACGCCCCCCCCCAGACCGTCAGCTCGGTCGACAGGCCTGCTCGCCAATCACCCAACAGGAGGTCCATACCTCCTCGCGACAGATGGACCCCATCCCCTGCGTAAAGTCCATAATTTTGCAGACTAATGGCAGGGTGACAACTGACCCGCCCCCAGCCCTTGCCTACCAGGAACCGGACCACAGCCCTGTTCACCATGCGCCTAGCACGGTCTAGGGCTTGGAGGTCGAAGCCTCCCCTATAAACGTGCCACGGGACCATGTCAGACCAAACAAGGGTTGTTGCGGGCCATACGTAATGTAAGTAGGCGAGGTCACCACAAATCGCATGCTTCAGCGATAGGCCGGTGACCTGTCCCAAATCATTACCCCCAAGGTTGTATGATCAGGATGTCAGGCGGGTCAGCATTCCTCCCCGAGAAAAGGAATGGCAACAGTTCCCGCCACAACATACCGGGCTTACCGTACCATGTGAGACTTGCGTATGCACCCAGTCCCAGTCGGGGTCCCCACTCTGTCGCCGCAGCGTAACGCGCTGCCCTGTGCACGTAGCTATGGCCCACCAGCCATACTGTCACCGGTGTAATACGACACCCAGGGTCTGTCAAGGGAAAAAACAAGGGGAGGATAAAAGGTGCGGTGACTCAACTGGTACTCACGGCGGGAAAGGGCGGACATAAAACTGGAAACACTGTGATCCCCACCTCCCCATGCTGCGTATATCAGCCCCGGAGTACCCATAAGCAGCCGCAGTAGAGGCCGCCCCTATCCTAAATGAATGGGTGCCGTAACGAGCCCCAGGGAGGCCCACACTGGCCAGTGCCTTCCCAGTCACCTTCCAAAATTGAAATTTAGTGAGGGGAGACCCATCTTGGTGACAGAAAAACGGGCCATGGTGCGTGCCACGCAGTGCAAGGAAATCCTGTAGGGCACCAACCGGACAGATGTCTGCCAAGGAACATCGTAGCAGTCTTACTCCACTGCCTACGCCGTGCTGATCTGTTTTAGAGGAGTGTATCCTCAACTGAGCCCAATCGTTGCAAACATAGACATCTTCGAGTTCCAGTGCCCTACGACTTGCATCCGCCTTAGACAGCATCACAAGCTCGCTGATGCGGAGCGCTCCGAAAAAGGCCACCGTTGTAGCCGCATGAAATAGGGCTGCCTCATACCTATCAAAACATAGGTCATGCCAGCCCCGTGCCAGCTGGGTAAGTACCCCTGGGGAAATTGGGTGGCGGTCGTCCAGGCTACGCCCACGTTCCCGCACCCACCCCTCCAAAACGTGTCTCACACGGAAATCAGCGGTACTGTCCGCATGACCTCCTACTTTGGCCATAAAAGCCAGCGCTGACAGCCTGGATGAAATGGTGCGGGGTGCTAGGCCCTGGGCATGCAGGTAAACCATGAAACGGAGGATGTGGGCCACCGGGATTGGCCAGGTATCTGGCAGTTGGAATTGGGCACAGACTGCCTCAAATGCAATGAATGCGTGGTGATACGCCTTACGCGTGCGTGGCGCCAGCGACATGCCGATCGCCCGGTTCACCTCTCTTTGCCAAGGGTCCATATCTCCTCCGGGAGTGGTGAGGGAAATTCCTCCGCATCCGGGGCCAAGGTGCGGAACCGGGAGATCTGCAGGCGGGACAAAGCGTCAGCAATATCGTTATTGACCCCTGGGACATGCCTGGCTCTGAACAGCACATTGAGGCGCAGGCTGCGCAATACAAACTGGCGCACTAGGTCCATAACCCTGGGTGATTTAGATGTCTGTGAGTTGACAATGTGGACAACAGCCGCATTGTCACACCAGAAATGCACCACCGAGTTGGCCCACTCCTCACCCCATAGCATCAAGGCCCGCAGAATGGGAAAAAATTCCAGATACATGAGATCTCTCAGGCGGTCCGTGCCCGACCAGGCTGGCGGCCACCCACCATAGGCCCACTTCCCATTGAAGTACATCCCATAACCCAGGGATCCAGAGGCATCAGACTGTATCTGGAAATGAGGTGAAGCCAGGAGGTCAGACCTCCAAAATGAGACCCCATTGAACTCCCTCAGGAACTGGAGCCATATAAACATATCTGCCCTGATGCCCCGTGTCAGTCTCACCCTATGGTGGGGCCTGGATAAGCCTGTCATTGCGTCGCACAAGCGCCGAGCAAATGCCCTGCCAGGTGCGACCACCCGGCAAGCGAAATTAAGGTGACCATGTAGCACCTGCAGTTCCCGAAGGGATGCCTTGCGTTTAGCCAGCAAGTCCGAGATGAGGGCCACTATCCTCACCACCTTTTCCCCCGGCAACCTAGACGCCTGCGCTACCGTGTCAATCTCCACCCCCAGGAATACTAGCTTAGTAGATGGGCCTTCGGTCTTTTCGGGCGCTAAAGGGACACCAAGTTCCTCCATTAGCGTCTGAAATGTGTTGAGGAGACGTGTGCACGTGTCCCAGCCCCGTTCACCCCCGAACAAAAAATCATCCAGGTAATGGGCTACAGACCGAGACCCTGACCTGCGAACAAAAGCCCACTGTAGAAAGGTACTGAAACGCTCGAAGGCCGAGCATGAGATGGAACAGCCAAAAGGCATGGCCTTATCAAAATAATATTCACCCCGGAACTTGAAACCCAGCAACTCAAAATCACGCGGGTGCACCGGCAGGAGACGAAACGCCGACTTAATGTCGCATTTAGCTAACAGCGCACCCGGGCCACATGAGCGCACCATGCGCAGCGCCTGGTCAAAAGATGTATACCTGACCGAGCAAAGGTCATCAGGGATAGCATCATTGACCGATCGGCCGGCTGGGTAGGACAAGTGATGGATCAGGCGAAACTCGCCCGGCGACTTCTTGGGCATCAAGCCCAATGGGGAGACCTTAAGGTTGGGAAACGAGGGCGCAGGGAAAGGGCCAGCGACCCTGCCCGCATCGACCTCCTTAGTAATGCTGGCAGCAGCCACCTCCTCCCGTCCCCTAAGTGACAAAAGATTGGGTGCATCTTGGGGGGACCTATCTCCCATAAAAGGGATACGAAACCCCAGTTGAAAACCTTGCAGCAGGTAAGCTGTGTCTGCCCTCCTCGGGTACAATGCGAGCCAACGCTCCAGCATGTCTACATTAATTGGGGAGGGGGCCTTTCGGTGGACTTGCTCCCTCAGTGGCAGTCCTACTGGCCCCTTGTCCGCCCCTACCCCTGCCCCGCATTCCTCCAGGCCTGGGACAGGCAGAGGCAGCATGGGGGCCAGAACAAGAGGGACACTCATGCCTGTACTTGCAATTTTTCCTGTTGCAGGAACCATTGGACGAGAAGGTCCAGCACAGCAGGCGGGCTGGAACCCCCTGCCCCGCCACCTGGCGGGGTGCCTGCACCGGGGCCGCTCTTTGGACAGCATGTCCACAATGGTATCTCTCCCCAGGCGCCAGGCGCGTGGGGGTCATGTACAGAAGCCACAGCCTCTAGCAGGGCTCATCCCACCTCATCTCTGGGTGCAGGGGAATCCGCATACAGAATTCCTCATCGTAAACCAGCCACGACAGGCCCGGGAAGTCAACCATCGCCCGGTAGATGTTGTCCAAATACTGGACCATCGGGATGGCCAGATCCGGCCTGGCCCGTAGGTAAACCGCCATGTATATGAGGTACGCTGGCAACCAGTTAGCCCACGTGCGTGGTGGCTTACGACGTCGTGCCTGTTCCTTATCCTTCTCATCCTGCCCCTCCCTCTCCTCCTTGGTGGGATCTCTGTTAAGAAGGGAGAAGATGTCCACATACTCGCCCCGCCAGATCTTCTCCTTGGTAGACTGGGCCAGATGGTCCCCTAGGGCAAGGAATACCCCGCTGTCGGCAACGCCGACACCGGCACGGTGGGAACTGCGGGTAAAGTAAAAGGAGCCTGTACCAACCCGGACACCCCCAACACGTTCCCAACTGAGTAGGAGGCACCACCCCAAACCGGGCCCTGGGTCAGGGGTGAAGTCGCCGGGTGGGCCGGCGGCGGCTGAACCGTCGCGCCACCCGTGCGAGGCCACGGCCACTGAAATGCTCCCCCCAGCGAAGTCAGGTGTGTGGGTGCACTAGCTTGAACCGCATACTCACCTGATGCACCCCCGCGGGCCGCCCCCGCCGGGGGTTCCGGCCCGCCGGGGGCGTCGGAGCTCACGACCGAAACTGAGCTCATCGATGGGGCCAGATCAGCGCCAGTCAGCCGCACCTGTTGGGTGGGGAGCTGCGAGGCAGTTGCCGCCGCCGGCCCACGCGCCTCAGGCAGCTCGACCCGTCCCGTCGCCTGCCGCTGCCCGGCAGACGAAGGATCAACCTGCAACCCAAAATGCCCCCCCGGGTGGTTGACCCTCGCCAGCGATGCCTCGAGGGCCGCTACGCAGGCCAGAAGGGCCTCCACATTAACATAGCCCCCGGTACCAAGAGGGGGCAAAGGGCCGACCGGCCCGCCAGTTATGGGTGCCGGTCCAGGTCCCTGGACCCCGGAGGCCGAATACGGCCAAGAGCCCAGGCCCGGCCCTTGAGGGGCCGGGGGCATGCCCTGACAGGGAAGGGAACCCAACCACCCCCCATGGCTGAAACCCCCCACAGTAAGCTGTGGACCAAGCGGGGAAGGCCCCGAAGCGTGGACCATGCCGGGGCAGTGGCCATTGCTTGCGGGCCGGGGGCCGCGGCCCCTGCCGGGCCGTTATGCGGACGCCCCGCCTCAGGCCAAGGGGCTATCGACCCCATCCCACCGGTCCCGGTGGGCTCTGGCAGAGGAGGCTGCTGAGGAGGCGCAGTCGCGGTCCTCTGACCCGGCTGGCGCCTCCGCGCAGAGCGAGCCACGTTCGCGGCTGCCTTCTTCTTGGAAGGCATAGGTGGAATCTGCTAGGAAGCCTAAAGAAAGAAAAGCTGCGCCAAAGAGGCTTCCGAAGGGCAAGAGCGACGGAGGTAAGTGGAAAAAACTTCTCCGCTCCGTCGCTTCGCAAAATGGCAGCTTGGCTGCCTCGTGGCCATCCCTTTTATCAGGGTGCTGGCCACGCCCCCTAACTACCTGGATGCCTTCGTCCGGTGGGGGGGGGCGCAAAGAGCGCGGCGGCCATTTTGGCGCCGCGCTTGCAATGTCTTTGGTTTTTAGTAGCCAGATTCTCCAAGGGATGGGAACTACCAATCCTTCTAATTTCCAACTAGATTTCTAATCCATCACCACGTTAAAAAACATTTTGTGTCATTAAGTTACCTACACCTATGGCAACTCTTCAGGGCTGCCATGGCTTAGTGGTTAGAGCTAGATCACTGGAAGGTTGGCAAGCCAGCAGTTGGACACCCAAATGCTGTGCAACAGAGTAAGATCCCGTCGTCTGTCCCAGCTGCTGCCAACCTAGCAGTTTGAAAGCAAGAAATTGCAAGTAAATCTTTCTTTCTTCTTTAGTGTTGTCAGATGAACCACCAGCATATAATAACTTACAAAGATAAAATTAACACATCTAAAACAAAATAGAATTGAAAAGGCTAGATGACATTAACCAAATATCGGACCACATCAACAGCATTTCCTCTTGCCAACATAAGGTCCTCCTTAGTACACATTGAGGAGCACTGTGTGCATTGTATCATATGGGAGATAGTTCATTCTTCTCTGCATTCACACAGGCTGTCATCTACAGAGAAATGCCACTTTCTTAGATTAGCCCTTGATCTTCCTACCCCAGCACACAATCTTTTAAACTTTCCACACAGGCCATGGTTCTTCTTGACCAGGTTGTTGAGAGTCATGGGGTTCTGCTCACTTATCTGGTAGCTCCTTGCTTGCCTTCCATAGTACTAAGGTTGTCTATGGGGACTGGTTGTTGTTGGGGGGGGGGGGAGAATTTTTGAGGAAGCTGTACCTTGATTTCAGTCTCTGCTTTGGTGGCTGATGATCAAATAGCCGGTGTGTTTCCAAGGATCTTGCTTTGAACCACTCTTTCTGAGCAGCACTTTCTCAATGAATGCAAGTAGATAAAAAGATATCACTTTGGTGGAAAAGTTAACAGCATTCTGTGCCCTCTGGTGTCTAGTCACACCTGCCACATGAACATCTGTAGACACAGACAGTGCTAGCTCTTTGGCTGTAAATGGTGATAAGCACTGCACCCTAGAGTCAGACACTGGTTTTCAAGCAAGGGAGACCTATGCCAACTCTATGAATATGTTACTTTTAAAATGTTCTGTGATGGAATAGGTCACGAGTTATTCAACATGGAGTTTCTCTGGTTCTTAAACTGTAATATTAAATGTAGCTTTGCTTCTTTCTGCTTTGCTTATAGAGCAGGTATGCCAAGTAGAAGCTTCTCAAAGCTTTAGGCCAATGTTTTGTCTTATTCTCCAAGCCTGGAATGTCTGCTTGCATCAACATCCAGAGCCTGGGAACAACACGGCTGTGTTATGGGAACCAGGGAGTGTTTACTTTAACCCTGGACCCTGATTGGCCATATGCTAATTCAGAGGGGCCAAACTCATGTTCTATCCTATAGACACATGGGTTTGGGAGCTAGTTTGAGTTTGGACTTCTGAGAGTGACATCTCAGGAAGAGAGAGTGGGATTCTAACATCCGAGTCCTTACTCCACCCAAGCTTAATCATGATTACTTAGTTGGTCAGGTTTTCTTTCTTTTCTGGGGGAAAGCCTGAGTGTGAATATCCCTGTTTTTTTTATTAGTTATCACTTTTTGGATTCATCTGTATTCTGAAACCAATGGATGGTCCATAACTTTTACTTCATGCTTCAAGAACAATAAATAAACTTTTCTTCATCACAACCTCTGTTTATTGGAAGAGGGGGTAAGACAACTGTATAGTCACTTACATGCCACACATTACCATAATCATAAATAAATACTCTCCATAGTGTGTCTAGGCTCTTTACTTCAAAGATAAGTGCCACGTTGCTGCAAGGTGACTGCAGGACGAGGTGCTGGTGACCAGAACTTTTTTGGGTGTTCCAGGGGAGTTGGCTGGTAAAGTAAACTACAGGGGAACAGGAGAGGCCTGAAGCATGGGTCTGGCTGAAGCCAGTCAACCCTCATATGTTCTATCGCTGACAATTCAGCTCTTGCAAACTCAAGCCTCTTCTTCCTTTAGTGGAGTCAATCCACCTCATATTTGCTGCCTTCAAATTTCCAAGTGTTATTTATCTTTTTAAAGCTTTTTAAAGGGAGCTTCTTTTCTATATGCCTATGATAAGCCTTGAAGTTTTTCCAGCTGGAACTTTTCACCAGGCTTCTCTAGGTGTTAGTCAGCAAGCAAAAAACCCAGAAAGAAGAAGTATGGGATTTATATTTCAAAAGCACAAAATCACATGCCTGAGAGTACAGAGCAAAGAAATAAAACAACAAAAGTATTGTGCAACATAATGCAACACTGGTGGCCTTCTTTGCCTTAAGATGGTGGACATATTGTGTTCTTGACTGAGTTTCATCATTTATCCTAGCAAACTGGATTTTGATTCCCTGAGATTGTTTTTGAAACTTATTTGGGAAGCCGAAAATTCAACAGGTCAAGGGTAGGGTGTAGAGATTATAAAGGGGGGGGGGGGGAATCAAAAGGATGATTCTAGCAATGTGGATGAAAACTTTGTGTCTTTCAAAAATTCATTGTAGTTGATTGCTTCTATCTAAAGTTCAAACTGGGATGTGGGCATTGAGCAAGGTAAAATTATGTGGATGATACATTTCAACATTTTCCCTGATATATGTTATATCCTAAACAATTAAGTATAAGTCTCACTGTTAAAACTGAATACTGTTCTTTTAAAAAAAAACTTTAAAAATTCCCCTTCAAGGAAGCCTTTAAGAATTTCATACCTGTGACAATATGTTAGATGGTCAGTTTTGAGCTTGCTGTCCTCACACTCCATTAGATATTTATTTTGTTGTTTGTTTTTCTTTTGCTACTGCTGTTTATTTGTCTGGACACCACCCAGAATGGTCAATATCCCAAATGGGTAGCAGAAAAATTTAATAAATGAATGAATGAATGAATGAATTTTTTGGCCTCACTAACAGCTAACCAACTCATGACTTATTTCTACTAACTTTCACATCTCTGCTTTAACATTTTATTACCAACATAGTGGCACCAATATTGATAACCCAAAAATGCTAAAACTGTAATCCTCTGAATGTTTATTTCAGTCCAGTCCCATCAAATAGTGCAGTGTCATTTCTTCTGAGTAAACATATACAGTAGTTCTGCTTACCTGAAGCAGCTGAAGAAAGACATAACATTATGCTTTAATCTGTCCTATAGCTCCCAAATTTACTATCCTCCTCTCCCCTTGTTTATATGTATTTGAAAGGACCTTTCCCTCTTGAGTAATATAGATTATGCTGGCTGTCATTCAAATCATTCTGGTTGCTGCCCTGAAGATCATGTGAGTAGGCATTTGACCGACAGTATAATTCCAAACAATTATTTGTTGTCCTGTTAAATAGCTTGGAAAAGGGGAGAGGAGATGATAACTGGTCTCTTTCCACTGCAAACTGTTGAAAATAATTTGGCTTTAGGCTGAAAACAGAAAAGCAGACAGATACATTAAAGAGGCTAGATCTATACTGCATTGTGTTAATATGCTCTAAGGGAGACTGCCCTTACGTTTCCATCTAGGACTGTGAAGGCTGTTTCCTCTATTGTCTGCTCAGTCATAAATCATGCATTACTCCAAAGAAATTGCACTGGTACAGCTGCTTAAATGAAATGGGAACACAGGCTAACAAAATCACTAAGAACTGATAATTAAAAACAAAGTCTAGACCTGTGTTTTTTTTTTCAAATTAATATTCAACTCAAAGCTGTTTGAGTTTGATCTGCCATGTTATTATGGTTGAGTCTTACAGTCCAACCCCAAGCCACATGAGTGAGAAATAAATCACACTGAGTTCAAGGCTGGTGGTGTTACCATAATTTTGCAAAGGATTTCAAACCTCATTGGCATGTTGCATTTTACATTTTAAATGAAATCAGTTTTTCAGCATGTAGAGGACATGAGGAAAATGAATATGAGCACCCTGCAGCTGAATATAATAGATGTCCCTGATATTTATTTTATGACCCAGAAAAGTTTTTGAGTATGTCCTAACAAACATTGACACATCTTGCCTTAAAAGTCAGTGTTCAAAGTGCATATTCTTTGCATTTTCCATCAATCATTTCACACTTATGTGCTTCTAAAATAATGGATTGCCATTTCAAATGATTTCTGTTAAAACACTAGTTGCTTTGTAAAGGGAAACTTTGTGTGGAAGTGGTGCTGATTAGTATAAATTCATCCTCAAAAAAAAAAAGAGAGCTTACCATGTACACTACACAAATCCTAGAATTTCTATTACATTTATTGTAAAGGGGTCTTGGAGCTTCCATGTCTAGCATTAGTACAATGTGTTTTCCACTACAATGACAAGTACATGGTCGAACACAAATCCCACTTGAGAAGCTAAGCTGTTTGAAATGCTTTAGTGTCAGCTGCTCATTTCAAGAAGGTTGGATTAAGCAATGAGGAAAGATGCTCCTCTTCCAGCAGTATAGCTAGTACATTAATGCACACCTGCCTGTCAAGAATTTCACTAGTACTTAGAAGACCAGACAGTATCACCTCAGATGACACACAAAAACATGTCATAATATATAAAAAAATCATTGGTATTATTGTTAAACAATTGTTGCATTTATTGAACAAACATTAATTTGTCCCCAAAGCAAATAGACAGATATAAAGAGATATATAAAGACAGCCTTTCTAAAAGTCAGAAGTCAATTGCAAGACTACCTATAGAACAGTGATTTGCAACCTATGGCCCATGGGGCCAACCCACAGCACTAATTAATCCAACCCATGGTGTGGACCCCACTTCCACCAGCGGAAGCACTGAAAATGCACCAGGAACCCTGAAAATGAAGAAAACCTGCCAAAACCACACTGCCCTCACTCCCGCCACCATGGGAAGTGGTGGAAATGGTGAAAACTTCTGAAAATGCACTGTGAATGCAACCTGCCGCCAACACCGCCAACACCAGAAGTGGTGTAAGCATTGGGAGGAACCACATGTTGGGTCTGCACAGCTGTCCGAGGGGCTGTTGTCCAGCCCACAGCATGAAAAGATTGTGAATCCCTGATATAGAACATTTCCTTTAATGTTGTGCATTGTGAAAACAAATAGAACAGTTTCTATTTCCCATTTTTAATCAAAATCTTAGAGCTATATACAAATTGTATCTATTTTTTTCTCATTCAAAGGAGTGTTCCTTCAAGGAGAAGCAGCCCAGTATAAAAGAAGTGTTTGAATTTGAATCTATCAGCCATTTTAAAAAAAACTGAGGTAATACATTCAGAAATTTCTCCTCCATTTAACTATTTTTCTATTGTTTGGCAAGGCAGGTATTTGAGTCTGAATTCAGAATTTGAATTCAGGAATTTCAGATTTAGCAGAGCCATAGAAGCTTATCAGCATTAATTTGTACAAAATGTGCAATGAAATCAAGGCAAAACAAAAATGCTATGGCATCTTTGAAAATAAGATATTTCCAATTCCAATTTTAATTTGTTCCCTGCCTTTCTCAGCCAAGGCCGACTCAAGGAGGCAATAACATATAAATACAAAATAAAAGCATAATAAAATAATACACAAACTAGTTCAATACAAAAATCAATCACTAATTACACTATAATAACCCCAAAATACAATATAGCAATACAGAGCAACATCCAATATCATTTAATATCACAATACACAATACACAAAGTCCCCAGGTGATGGAGCACTGTTCACGTCCCAGACGGGACCCCAGCTAAATGTCCTCAGATGAGTAAACAGCAGCTGCTGGGCCAGTCCATCTCCCTGTTTCTTGTCTCTCCACCCGCCCCTACTCTCACTAAGGGCAGGAATGGGGAGACCGGGAGCTCCGGAAGTGGCTGAGCCAGTCTCTCCTCCCCACCCCTGCTCTCACCAGGGGTGGGAGTCCAGTGAGTCCAAAAACTCCAGGCATGATGAAACAGTCCTCAGCCTCGCACCCACCTCCTAGGACACTGGTGTCCAGAGCGGTGGTGGTGACTTTTCATGGCCCCCGCCGTGATGGCAATCAGCTGGGCTTCGCTCCCACCTCCCGTGACCAGCAGGGCCATGGGAGGGAGCTGAAGGTGCTGGCGTCCACAGCGATGGCGGTGACTTTTCACAGCCCCCACCATGATGGCAATCAGCTGGGCTTCGCTCCCACCTCCCGTGACCGGTATGGCCATGGGAGGGTGCCGAAAGCGCCGGTGTCTGGAGCAGTGGCGGAGGCTTTTCATGGCCCCTGCCATGATGGCAATCAGCTGGGCTTCGCTCCCACCTCCTGTGACCGGCTTCGCTCCCACCTCCTGTGAAATGTGAACATTTGCAGACTGAAATCTATTTATTGAGATGTATGGACTACCGCTACTAGACTACAAGTTTATGTACACAATGTACTGTACATGCTTATGCAGGTAAGGATAAAGTCAACTGGATACTGATAGAGGTAATGAACATTTAAAGTGCCAGTAGAATTATAAACACAAGCAATGCATATCTAAGATGTTGATATATGTAAATATCTTGAGAATAAGAGTAATTAGTTAATGTAAGGTGTCTCTCAGTACTCAATATTTAGGCTCTTGTCTCTAAAGTGCTTTAAAGGTTGATTGAACCCAGGTCAAAGCTCTGCCAAAGAAAACAGCTTTTGGGATACAGTATACACAAAACATCTTATTATTATGGTATGAAACAGAAACAAGAAGGGGGGGGGAGAGACTCCACAACATTATAAACCTCCTGGAATGAGATTATACAGAAAAGCAAAGATAAAGAAGGGAGGTGAAAGCTTACTGTGTGGCTTGTCTGCTTACTAATGTCCTCCCAAAATAGTCTATTTGTTATATACATAATCCTATATTTCTGTTGCAGCTACAGTATGAACAATGTGCATAGTTTTACCAAGGTCTTCTGGTGTGAATCCCATAATATTTGAATTGAGGGACAAAGTGAGAAATCAGGACTGTAGAACAGGTCAGGACCAAAGCCCTAAGTAGGAGTTAGAGGAAAATATGTTAAAGATGAATGAACATGGTATCATGATCTTGATGAACCAAACTGCTTCCATTTTGTCTCTGACTCCATTTCAAAACCACCTAGCCAGTGAACACTCCCTCTGTACGTGAGTCAAGGCCAGGGCAAAGGTGGGCACCAGGAGCACTTGGGAAAGTCCCTAGTCCTTATCTTGGTCTCTAACCAATGGAATAAAACTACACCTATACCTGTTAGGAGGGGAAGGAGTCAGACACTCTAATTGGAAATCTCTTATCAGTAGATTAAGCTGATTGGTTTTATCTAGTGGGAGGATAATTATGATTGGAAGCTCTTATCTGATGTAGGAGTGGCCTTCTTTCATATGTTCCTCTTATCTAGACCAAACCTCTAAGGAGGAGCAATTTTCCTATTTAATGAGCTCCCTGGAACTTCCAAATCAGGCTCCTAACTCGAGACTACCTAGTTTCACTGGGACTTTGCCTCAACTATCTGAGAAGAGATAAAACAGCTAACGGAGTAAGTCCCGCCTGGGACTTTGCCTAAGGGGAGCCAAAACTAACTATGTTTCTATTCTGTATTCTGTCTTTGTTTCTTTTGCAGATGCTATACTTAATACATTTCCAGCAAGGATTTATTGAGTGGATATTGAATTAATCAGGTGTACCCAGGTGTTCCATAGCTCTCTGCTTAACACGCTACTACATTTACAAATTTGCATGCTCTCGGAAGGAAGGTGTGGAATCCACTCAGCAGGCTGAGATCTGGATTGCAGGAGGTGACTGGGAGGCTGAAGTCAGGAGTGTACATGGTATAATAAAAAGGAATTTCGGAGCAGCTTCTCATCGCTAAAAAAGCTCTCTTTCCTACATCCTAGCCTAGCTAATAGCACAATACATGGCAAAGCTCAGGAGGATCATGTTTTCAGGGCAAAGACCAAGTAGAAGAGGAAACCAACTTCTACTTTGACTTATCTCAGACGTCCAAGGAATCTACAAGGGTGGAGTCAATCTACATCCTAAGTAGATAAACTACAACTTGTAGTTTAGTGGCTTACTTCATAGGACAGCCATGAACAGATATCAATGCCTAGCAGATTCTGTGCTAGCAGTTCTTGATATGCTTTACCTGTTAGCTCATTGCACAGTTCTTTTAAAAAAACAACAACAACAACTGACCTACTACATATGATAACTATAGAAGCCAAAATCCTATTTTGTTTTTGTCTGTGTTTTATTTATCCCATGGGTAACACAACTGAAAAAGTCGCAGCATCTGATCAAGGCTAATTAATAGTGTGTTGCTGGTTAGGACCTTGCTAATTAGTCTCAATTAACTTTTGATAGCCAAGATTGTCAAACTGCTTGCATGCTTACAATCACCACCACCCTAAAAAGAAAAAAAGAAAAAGGATTTTTGACCATGTAATTCCATTTAGTTGAGTTTGCTTTTTAGGTAATCTTCAGACCATGGCAAAGCACATAATGCACAGAAAACTAAATGGCTATACGTAATAACAATATGTAAACACCATAGTTCTTGCAGAACCAAGCATAAGTCACTGTGACAAGGAACAGAACAGAGAGTGGGTGGAATGTGGACTATCTCCTTTGTTTGTGGTTCATTTTGCCTGCTTTGTTTATCTTTGAGGACAAACAGGGATAGTTATTGTTAGATATAATATCAGACTGCCATGAACTACAAGTAGCACAATGCATTGCCCATGTGACATCACCCTGACCTCACCTAACCTTCTTAAAGGACCCCAGCTATCCCGCTCCTCATTCCCTTTGCATACCTCTGAGACCACCACTGACCACGCCATGTGGGCAGTGGGAATAAAGACTTTAAAATATAATTGATGACTGGATTTATTGGACCGTATTATCGGTATTTCTCTAACAGTTATATTCACAGGAGTTCAGTTTACGCCAGGGGTTCTCATCCTTTTCAAACTGAAGGCTGGGTCAGGCTCCCTCAGACAGCTTTGGCCCTGCCTGCCACACATGACACTGCCAGGGGTGGTGGAGGCAGTGTGGGAACACATGAAATGGTGTTGGGGGCTGCATCTGGCCCCGGGACCATAGGTCGAGAACCCCTGGTGTACCCCATCTCCTAAGAATATGCGCCTTTTTTCAACATTTGACAAAAAATTTTGTCCCTTTCATACAACAACTGGCTGCCCTCAGGAATTGTCACCATTCCTTTTTATGAGTAATGGAGTTGGTGGCTAATTTACCACAGAGTGTTTAACACCAATAAAATAGGAGTTCTGTGATGACAAAGTAATGCATTATCTTTCCCTGGGGAAAGAATAATGTCAAACACCCTCACATCCCTTGGGTTGCTGTGTGTTGCAAAACTGTGCCAGAGACATGCATTAGCATCTTCTTTTATTCCTTTCTTCTTCACTTTATAGATATTGATGGAACATTAATTAGAAGTCAGGGAGAAAGAGCACCAGTCAGATCAAACGATTTTCCTCTGGTTAATGGCTTTATTTGAAATGTTGAGGTCCAATATGACAGCACGTCTGAAACCCTTTTAAACCTTTACCATAGCAGAAAATTGAAATAACAATGCTCTATAAATAATTTAAACACTGCATTAATTTAATTAGCCCACTTGAGGCTTTGCACATGGTGGTTTCAATGTGCAGCGGTAGCGGCAAGAGAAAGATCTTGCTTCAAAGGAAGTATTTCAGGAAGCCCACTATTCTGATAGGATTTTGCAATCTGTTACCATGATTAACGTACTTCACCCTCTGCCAAATGCAGCCTAACTATTCATTATAAGCAAGCGTCAGCTTTATTTCCTTGGATTTCCCCATGAGAATGGCATAATCCTAACAGAAGAGCTTCCTTTGCCCGGTGTATAAGCTGCTGGGTGGGGGACCATTGCCCTCCTGGTTTTGCAGACAAGAAATGGAGTCTCATCACTGGAGTGAGCCAATGGGCTTGTTCCATCAGGCTAGGGAGGGAAGAATTCTAAGCCTTGAAGGCTAGCCACTACCCATATTCAACATTTTTTGAGACAAAGAGCAGAAGCAAGCACAGATCTTCACACTTCTGTTCTTTGGCTTTAAGCCTCAATCAGGTGGTGGGGGAGGAATTTCCCTTGCCATGGTCTGGCACTGTTTTAGTGCATGTCCTGCTATTTGGTCAAGGAAGGGCTTCCCCCTCAGCATTGGCCTATTGGGGAGGGACACATTAGTCACATAGCCCTTTTGTTAGTGTTTTTCCATGAACAGGTGAAGGGCTGGCACATAACCCTGCCATGGAAGTTCGGTCGCACATCAGTGAGGATGCAGGGTAACAACTGGGCAGCAGGTGGTGGAACCTAGAGGTGTAGGCCTTCCCCCAATATAATTGAATTTGGTGATGGAGCTGAAGGGGTTCTAAGCTATTGGAGGGCCATGTTGTGTACTCACCTCTCTCTCTTTTTGTTTGGTGTGTGGGTGGTGTCCCCCTCCATCATGACATGTTCAAGATGGTAGGAGAAGTAGATTTTCTTTTTGCCCTGTGTTGGTGCAGTTGGGCGTTCGTATGCCCACAGGGTAGAGTAAGCCAACAGGAGTCTGTCCCTTGTTTGAGTATCCCCATCTTACCTAGCAGTTTAATTTCCTATGTTTAAGGAGGTTAAGACGGCTGTGAGCTCTTCCACTGCATATATAGTGAAGTATTTTAAAAATAATAAAATACATAGTAAATGTAAATATTATTTCTGCTGTACTTAAACATGTCTGTACCTGAGATGTGTGATTTAAAATAACTTCTTTTCTCAAGCTAGGATGGCATAGCAACAAGACATAGTGATGTCTGAATTGACACTTCAAAATGTCATTGTCTAGCCCACTGAATTACCAAAAATTAGTTGCTGTCAGCAGTGATCTCTGTTTGGGTGAATTATTATTTTTTCTCCTTCTTACTCCCTCTAGAAACTCAATAGTGATGTTTAATATTGTAAGACTCATATCAGTCTCTGTGATGTGCTAATTTCTTCACAATGACAGCAACAGTCACTTCTCTTGTTTTGCAACTCAGCATAAAGCTTTTAGCCCACATCTTCCTAAATATCAGTGAAGTTGTTGAGTCCGAGTATTAACTGCAACACGGCAGCAGATCGGGGGTTAACCAACAAGTCATTTATTATAGCTCAGTTCGGAGTGATTTCAGACTGGGGAAAACAGGGACGAGGTAGCAACTTATATAGAGACAGGAAGGCAGTTACAGTGATACATTTGCCCAGACATTAGTTAACGTGGGAAACCTGTGCAGAACCAATCAAGGTACATTGAAAACATATGGATAAGGCACCTTACAGAAAAGAGCACAAATACAGGAAAGACTTAATGATTAATGCAACTTTAAGCAATATACTTTAATAAACGTTTGGACACAACATTCCTCCCACCCTAGTTAATAACACACTCTCCTGAAAATGGCTTACATTTGGTGGTGAACTACAAGTCCGTGCAGGGTGCCCACCATGAGTAGGACTTAGGGCAATGGGTATGGGACAACCAGGGTCTATGGGATTGCTGCTGGACTTACTGGTCAACCTAGGCAAGCTAGGAGTTTTGCACAGTTTGCAGGAAGCAAGGTCTGTGGTGCTGATATTAAGCAGAGAATGGGGATAGTTTACTTGAAGTGGAATAGGAACTGAAAATATATTTGAAACAAAAGTCAAGCCCCTGTAAGAGCACGGCAGACTCGTAGCCGCGGCTGCAGAAGAGTCGATACAAGCCCTCTCTGCACTACTCCTGGGTGTGGCTGGCACCCCGGTGACCGACACTGAGTCAGCTGAGGGTTGCACGATGGCGTCCCCCCATGTCTGTGCTGAAACTGTACCCATAGAGCGAGGGACATTCTCTGCCGCAGACTTAGCGGTGTTTGTCTTTGGGGTTGCAGAGTTAACCCAGCGAAAGATACTCAATTTTCCCTTGTCCCCCATTTCCCTACTGGCCTGACCTTCAGGGACTTCCGGGGGGGGGGGGGGGCTGACACAGTCATTTGTGCCTTACAAAAATGTCTGTGTGTTCTGACTTCCCATCAGATGTGAACCCCAAACCCATACCTTTGAGGCTCCCAGATGCGGCTGTCTGAGCCAAGTCAACAGGAACCAGCTCTATAACAATTGGGGTGGGTGATTGCGGGTGACCAGCTCACACATATGAGGAATATGAAGATAGGCCTGGTCACCTTGATCCAACTTTGGAACTACTATGGGGAGGTCTGACTCCCCTTGGGTGGAACCACTTAACAGAGCCACACCTGTGTGAATTACATGGGTGTTTGCCCGTGCCAACTCTGGGGTGCTCAAAGAGCTTGCTGAAACACCCGAGCCTCCTATGGCAAGTGTGGGACTTTTAGGCACAGTGGTTGCTGTATCAGATGGTGAAACTATGTCCAAGTTTCCCAAGGACTGACCACCTTGCGGTGACTCAATTTCAGCTGAGCCCTGTCCTGCCACACAGATGTGCCTTAACTTCCCCCTTTCCCTTTGGGGAAGTGGTCACATATGGGCGATCCACCCTAGTGTCAAAACCTTGCATGGGATAATCCAAAATCTCCCTCTTCCAGTATGGTGGTCTCCTCCCCACTCCCAGGGACCCGTGTGAAACACATGAAACCGACTAATTCCCATTTCCTCTTATCCTTGGGGAACATGTAGGAAGGCTCCCAGAAAGCACCTTTGGGTGGGTGAAGCCAGCGCACCCAACCTGCAGTATCTGCAAAACCTTGTCCCCTAATGCAGACAGAATTACCACCTTGTTATTCCTTTCCTTCCCCTCAACCCCCGGGGAACCTGACATGAGGACATACCCAAACTGTAGGACAGACTGAAATATCCCATTGCCTTCCCACAATGAATCCTCCCCTTTCATTGTCAGTTTTTTTTACAATCCCTGTAATAACCCATTAACTCCAAAGAAACTGGCAGTGGCAGCCACCCTATCTGACCCCACAGAGTAACCTCGAACAGAA
Source organism: Bradypodion ventrale (assembly GCA_035047345.1). Classification (NCBI taxonomy): domain Eukaryota; kingdom Metazoa; phylum Chordata; class Lepidosauria; order Squamata; family Chamaeleonidae; genus Bradypodion; species Bradypodion ventrale. Next base: position 141,936,177 of record JAWDJE010000004.1, on the reverse strand, counting down.
GGGGAAATTTCCATAACACATGCATAGTTTCACTTAGGGCTTGCAATGGGGTGAACAGCATCGGCTTCCATGGCTCAAAGTTGTCTGGCCCCACTCTGGCCAGTGGACAGTTTTTATAGAGTTCAGTCTTGGGACAGTCTTTGCGCACAATAAGTGCCTGGTGGATCTTCTCCTTCCCGACCTTGACTGTGGGATCTGAACAAAAATTTCCTAGGGCCCCCCTGATGACCCCCATCCCAACCTGACTCAGGTCCCACTGAACCAAATCAATGCCTGAAAAGGCAATACCTAAGGGCCCAAACCACTGAACTCACAGGAGGTTACTCTTACCCTCCTTGACCACAATGAGCGTAAGCTTGGCAGTGATACTTTTGAACCGCACATCGAACAATCCCATGCCAAGCACAGGGATAGGGCGACCCTGCACATCCCGCAGCTGGACCTGCAGAGCCCACAACTTGGGGTGGTCAGCTGGCGGAATTTGGAAAAACTCACACTGGGCGAGGATTGAATACAACGATCCCGAGTTGATTTCCATGTGGCAGCAATGACTCTGGAGATGGACGTCCATGAAGAACTGGACCACACGAACACTGGAATTGGACCTTGGGGCTTTACCATGACCAGTGTTGATCTTGCAGAACTGGTGAAATTTATTTATTTTATTTTATTTATTTCAATTTTTATGTTGCCCACTCAGGTAAAAACCCCACTCAGGGTGGCGACAACCATTAAAAACATATAAAAACTTGTTATAACCCCATCATCCACCCATCCATCCACCCTCATTACTCCCACCCCACTTTGTCTTTTAAAGGCTTTTGAGACCTGGAACTTTCTGGACAGAAACTTTGTCTTCCAAAGACTCATTTGGATATTGGTGACACATTCTCACTATGTGTCCCTTTTGACCACACCTGTGGCACTCTGCTTCTCTGAACTGGCACTTTTCCACAACCCTCTTGCCCCCACCACTGTTGCATGGGGCCTTTACCTTTTCAGCAGGTTTGGCGGATTTTCGGCGAACTTCTTGCACGTCAGTCTCCGACTCTTTGTCAACGTGGGACGCTGCGGACGACAATTCTGAACTCTCTGGCCTTTGGTAAGCTGCAGCCACTTTAACTGAGGAGTGTCTCTCCCAGAACTCCTTTTCACCTGCGCTGCTGACTTCGGATGCCAGGGCTTCCTCGAAAGCTTCTTTGAAGGTAAGCGTGCCCTTCTGTACCCTTTCCCTCAGGGCATCATCCATGTTCGGCCACTCACAAGTGAGATTGTAATTTTATTATTGCATTCACAGAACAAATTTGTTACCAGGAAGGCTGTCCATTTTTACCTGTAACAGTTTATCCAATAAGACCATTTCTTTTAAAGAATTAATACTTTTTCCTGTCTAGGGGATCTGATTCATGTACGTTTATATGAATAAATTTACTCATGTAAATATAAATATTATGACTCACTCTCTGCAGTCATATATTGAGTTTACAATTGTTGTCGGGTGCAACTGGTGTGCGAGAATACATTTTTTTCTTGAAACAGGAAAAATGCCATTGGTCTGAATTCATTTAAGGTGGATCCTAATTTGCCATGAAGTGACCCACACACTAGGATCATGGAGCCATCTCCTGTGGCACATATTAAATGAGACATGCAGGATTTAACACCAGGACTGCAATGAACTGCTGCAGTCTTGAGGATATTATCAAGGTGCACCTTCACAGCCAGTCCATCTGGCATGGCCTCTTCCACCTTCATGATATTTGGGAATCAGAGTTCCTCCTCTGCTCATTTTGCTGTTGGGCCCTATGTGATGGCTTCCAGTGGCATTTCCTCCACTGAGGAGAACATCACCCCACATAAAGGGGCTCATCCACTCATAGCCATTAGCCCCTTTAGGGAGTCAGATTATTTACTGCCACCCAACTCTTGATGTTGAGTTGCCTACTGTACGGTCTACTCCACTACTGTAGCAGGATGTCCAGACAGAGAAATAAAATTATTACTACTTACGGGTACTTGCAGCATGTAACTTTCAAAGCTCTGCCTGTCATCACAATTCTTCCTGTAAAAACTGAATCATCACTAATGATTAAAGAGCCCTGGTGGTGCAGTGGTTAAACTGCTGAACTGCAGTCAAAATGTTGTGAGTTCGATCCTGGTGGGATTCAAGGTTGACTCTGCTTTCCATCCTTCTGTGGTCATTAAAATGAGTACCTAGCATAATGGGGTAAATATACTAATTAACTTGTGAACTGCCAAGAGAGTGCACTAAGTGTTGTGGGGTGGCATATAAGTATAATTGCTATTGCTATTGAACAGCATCCTCCATCTCCCTTGAGAAGTGCAGACTATCTTGGTATGTACTACTATGTCCTTCAACATAAGTGAATGACTGGAGTGTAGGTGTGTACCACCTTGGCTCCATCTGCACTATCCATTGTCTGGTATCAGAGTCAGCTGTCTCCCTTTGTCTAATCTTTGTAGCACTTATCCAATTTTTGCAAGACAAAATACATATTATGGATACCTCTATAACTCAGTGATCAACCTCATAAAAAGAGAACAATCTCACAACCCACAACCTCAGTAAAATCTGTCCAATTAAAAAACCTGTTCAGGGAGGAGAAATTTCCTATGTCTCTTAAGAGAGTTACGTAATCCTTCTCTGATGGAGTGGAACCTATCAAATGAAGTACATTTATTCTAATTTGCTACCTCCATGCCAGAGTTATCAATTAAAGCAGGTGACAAAGTAAAAGGACCTGTGGTTGAAGTGCTTCTCCTGGGAGTCAAAAACTCTGCAGTTGTGAACTGACTGTTAAATAAATGATGCACTTAAAAGTTAATCTTTCTTTTAAATTGAAAGAATAGTTTCTTCTCAATCCACGATGATATATTTATAGCTTCACAACGTCGCTAATGTCACCATACCTCACGAAAGGCTTCTAAGGTAATGCATTTTATGTTGCTGTTGCTTTTATTAGAAATAATGCAAAAATTGTGTAAAGTCAAAAGTGTCCCTGGGTTTCAAGGCTCAAACAAATAGTTGATTCCAAAATGGCTTTTGGAATTTCATCATAGAGTTTCTGTTACAGGAGAAGCCTAGCAAATTCTGTGGGTAATTACCAGGTCTTATATAATTAGTGGCCTTTTCAGGGAAGGATCAACTATGGCTGGTCCTCTCATTGCATGACATCTCTTGGGCAGGGTGAAGTGGTGATAAAAATCCTTCTGCTCTAATTCTATCTCAGAAGGAAATTGGAACTAGTCAATGATCGAATGACTTGATCTATGGTATCCTAAGAGGAAAGTATTGTGGACAGGGTATCTTGGGGGGGGGACCTGTTTCATAACAGTTATTCAAGGTTTCTTTGAAGGCAGTCCTACTACTCACACTGGTTGGTTATAAAGAAGGACCCATCCAATGCAAACACCTTGTGTGATTTTTGTATGTTCAGTGCCCACAGCTTGCCGGCTGCCAATCTCTTTCTCATAGCATGGGTTGTAAGGACAGCAATAACAGAGAGTGACAGTTGGAGAGTGGGATAATGCTCATTCTAATTCAGAGAATGGGAAACATACATATAAATTGTGCTTCTCTGTATGAAATGCACATGATGACTGTATTTTGATACTGGAATTTCCCAAAACAAGTATAGTGCAGTGATTTATGGTAGAGTAAATGATGATGTGGTTCCATAAATGTGTTCTACCATTGTGATTGTAATGTCAACATACGCCAGGGTGAGGAAGGTGGTATATAAATAAAAAAATATCCTATGAAATGGCACAACACTGTTGGGCAATATTGCACTCTCATTGCCAGCAGAAAATGGATGTTGATGATACCAATGTCAGCAGCCAAGATGTCCTACAGAATACACTCCCTTTGCTCACCATAGTTCACAGAGAGACAGAGGAAAATCCCTGTACCTAACTTTTTACATCAGTTTACTATTTCTAACCCAAACACAAATCAATAGTCAGGGCTGTCTTTTAAACACACTTACAAAGCAAACACAATACATAAAATAAAAACAATACACACCCTGTGAATGTACAATACCATGGAGGACTTCAGAAGCCACAGTGTATTACATCCAAAAATTACTTTGTTCCAGTACAGGCCTGTTACTTTTATTCCCCTTAGCTGCATGTTCCACAAAAGGTCTCCAAATATTCCAGAATCTGTTCTCTTTCAAATTATCTCTTTTTACTTTTATTTCCCATGTCAATTTGTCGTTCAATGCTAAATTCCACATTTCTTTATACCACTCTTCAGTCTATATAGTTATATTGTTTTTCCAATTTCTAGCAATACATTGTCTACCCGTTGTAAGCATTATTTCTATTAATTCTCTCTTATCTTTATCTTGACAAATAAATTCCACGTTTGTTAACATGGTGGTACCTGACCCCAACTTAATTCTTGTATCCATTATTTCACACATTTCTTTTTCGATTCTTTTCCAAAAATCATTTACCACTTTACAACTCCACCACATATGTTCATATGATCCCTCTGTGTCTTTACATCTCCAGCACATCTTACCTTTTTTATTATCAATCTGATGTAATCTCACTGGGATCAGATACCACCTCCATAACATTTTATAATTGTGTTCCTTTATCCTTACTGACATGGTTCTCATTACTCGTTTCTTCCATTTATTTTTCCAGGCAACCTTGTCTATCTTTATTTTCAACTCCTCCTCCCATGTTGAAATCAAATCCTCCTGCGGATCACCCTCTTTATTTAATAGAGTGTATAATTTGCTAACTAAGCCCTTAATACTTCTTTCACCCTTCCTAATTTTCAAAACCAGATCCTCAAATTCCATCTTATCTCTTTCTCTATCATATTCTCTCATATACTTATCATTCCACTTGTTAATTTCCATTATTTGAAACCAATTCAATTTTAATTGTTCGAAGAGGATAGTTCTACTATTTGCTATACTACAAACCCATAGCCAATCTTTCAATAAAAAGATTTCATTCTTATCTAGTATTTCTTTTACTACATTGTCAATCTTAATCGGGAAACCCATCATATCTGTAATTTCCATAATTGGAGAGAGGTTCAGGGCCAGAACCTTTTTAGCCTTCTTCCAGACCCTCATTAATCTCCTCATCATAGTGCTTTTGGTTTCTAATTTTCCCAAATTCTCCCCCAAAAAGACCATTTTACCAATATGTCTATAGTCCTTCATCTCAATTTCCTCCCACATTACCTTTTCCTTTGCCAGGATTTTTACCACATTCTTAATTTGGAACGCTCGATAATATCCTCTCAAATTTGGTATTCCCAAGCCACCTTCCTTCTGGGGCAGATACCATAATTTTTTAGAAATCCTCGGCCTCTTTCCACCGTTACAAAAGTTGTTAATCATTTTTTGAAAATCATTAATTTCTTTATCCCTCAATTGAATTGCTAATGCAATAGAAAATTAATTTTAGGTAGGACCATCATTTTAATAAGCGCTATTCTCCCGAACCATGACAGTTTTAATTTTTGAAATGCTTGTATCTTATTTTTAATCTCCATCCTTAAAGTATCATAGTTCAATCTTTTAAGGTCCTCCAATCTATTAGATACCACAATACCTAAATATTTCAGTTTATCTCTAATTTGGATGTTACTCCTCCTGATTATCTTGTTCTTATCTTCTTCTTCTTCTACATTACACAATAACATTTCCGACTTATCCCAATTTATCTTGAGGCCGGTGATATCCTCAAAATCCTGTAATTTTAATCTAATTTTTTTCATTGCCCTCTCTGGATGTCTTACAATTATCATTGTGTCATCTGCATACATACTTATTTTATTTTCCATAATCCCCTCTATATTTTTATCATCTCTTATAGATTTTGCCAAAATCTCCATTGCCATAATAAACAAAGTTGGTGATAAGGGACAACCTTGTCTCGTACCTGCCTCCAGTTTTATCTCATCTGTGAAATCATCATTAACTCTGACCTTTGCTGATCCTTGATAATATAACTGATCTATTATTATTCTAAATTTGTCGCCAAATCCATAATATTTAATTATTTCCTTGATTGAAATCCATTGCAATGAGTCAAATGCTTTAAATATATCCAGTGATATTAATCCCACTTTTTCTTTTGTTTGACTCACCACATCTATTAAGTCCACAACTCTTCTGGTTAGGTCAGTCATATGACGCCCCTTCAAAAAGCCAACTTGGTCTGTATTTATATAATTACCCATAAAATTGTTTAAGCAGTTAGCCAGTATTGCTGTGAAGATCTTGGCATCTTGGTTTATCAATGAAATAGGTCTATAGGATTCCACTTTTTCTAAATTTTTATCAGGCTTTGGCAATAACACAATTATGGTCCTATGCCATGAAGTCGGAACTTGACCCCCATCTAATATATAGTTGTATAATCTTACTAACTTTGGTACCACTATATCTTTAAATTCTTTGTAAAAATCAGCCGATAACCCATCTTCACCTGGAGCCTTTCCCAACTTTAAACCCCCAATAACCTCCCTTACCTTCTTTTCCGACACTTGCTCCTCCATTCTATCTTTATGCTCACACTTTATTCCAGTAACTATTTGTTTCTCCAATTGTTGTTTAAGCTTTTCTACATCTATTTCTTTTTTTGCATACAAAGCCTGATAAAAATCCTTCACTATCTTACATTTATCCTTATTCTTATTACATCTTATCCATTGTTTATCAATCAAGACTCCAATTTCCCTTTATTCACGCTTTTCTTTTGCTGCTTTTGCTAATAGTCTTGAGTTTTTGTTGCTAAATTCAAAGTATTCTCTTTTCAAATACACCAAATTTCTTTCAACCTTTTCTATATCTTTACCTACAACTTCAGCTTTTAATCTTTGTAAGTTTGCAAATACCTTATTGTCCTTTGTCCTTGAATGTTCCTCCTGTAACTGCTTTATCTCCATTTCAATTTTAACCTGTGTTGATTTATACATTTTATATCTATTATTTGCCGCTTTGATACATTCCCCTCTGAAAACCGACTTCATGGCATCCCAGACCATATTAAAAATTACTTCATCATTGTCATTCAATTGCCAAATTTCCTTCCAATTTTCCCTAATTTGAGCCTTTACCTTTTGGTCTTTAAACAAATTAGCATCATATCTCCAGGTCCTTCTTCCTCTATATTCACTCTATATTCACTTTGTAAACTCAACTCCAAAACAACTTTAGCATGGTCAGATTCCTTAAAAATTCCAATTTCCATCTCTTCCAAATTTTTGACCATCTTTTCAGTTACAAATACATAGTCTGTTCGGGAGTATGACTTATAAACATGTGAAAAATATGAATATGCCCTTTCTGACCCCTTAAGTTCTCTCCATGCGTCTTTCAGACCCAAGGCCAACATCCAATTATCCAAACTCTGTCCTTTAATTCCTTTTCCACATCTTGAAATATTTGTACAGTCTAAATTCGACCTTACTAAATTAAAGTCCCCAGCTACAATCATCCTCGTTGGTAATTCTTTTTCCAAAAATTTTTGCATTTTTTCTAAAAATTCATATTGATATTCATTTGGGGCATATATATTAACCAAAATTAACTCTTCATCATCCAGTTTCCCTTTTAGTATCAAATATCTGCCTTCTGGATCTGCAATGGATTTTGTTATCTCAAAACCCAATCTTGAGGAAATTAAAATTGCAACTCCTCTAGCTTTAGATGTACCAAATGATTTCTCATAATGCTGCATCCATCCTAAAAAAAAATTATTCGAATTTTGAGATTTTTGATGGGTTTCCTGTAAGAAAAGTATATCTGGTCTATCTTTCCTCAGGGCTGATTCTAATCTCTTCCTCTTAATAACAGATCCTGTGCCTTTTACATTTCATGTTAACACTTTAACTGTCCTCATTGTTAATTATATCACCACCATTTCTATCATATCCAAGTCCTCCACTGGGCGTGCTACAATACACCACACAACCACAAAAAGAATTACTACTGAAAAAATAAAAATAAAAAACATCCATCTTTACCCTCCTCACTTTCCTCTCAGAAAAATCACCTTCATCCTCCAAAGAGAGGAGGGGGGGATCGTGTCAGATGTACATCATTCCCACTAGCACACCTTATATAATTCTAAGTTAGCTACTTAACTCTTTCAACCATTTCTGTCATCCTCCCCCGCCACCGCTATCGGGACCTCCTCAGCTGTACCAGGTTGTTCTCCTCCTGCGGCACCATCCTCCTCTGTACCATTAAATTCTCTTCTTATTGCACCCGAGGTCAACAACTCTTTTCTCAAATCCAACCATTCATTTGAGCTCACTTTAACCAAATCAATCAGGCTCAAAAGTTCCAGAGCATCAGTCTCAACATCAATAACTTGTATCTTTTTATCGTAAAAGAATCTTAATTGTTGTGGGAATCACCAATTATATTTTATCCCTTTTCTAATCAAAAGTTTTGTGACAGGTTTCATCTTATATCTCCAACTGCGTTCGGTGATCGAAATATCATTGTAAACCTCTAGGTCAGACCCATCAATTTTTAGAACGCCAGACCCTGCTTGTTTCAAAAAAGCCATTACCTTTAATTTATCCACCCAGTTTGCAAATTTAACCAAAACATTTCTTTGAGTTGCTTTCCCCTTCCTTGGTCCCACTCTATAAACACTTGCAATGTCTTTATTAACAAAATCTTTTCCCATTTTCAGACTGTTTAGCCAATCAATTATTCTATCTCTTAAGTTGTCTGCCGTTCTTTCCGGCATCTGACGTATCACAATATTTTGCTTCCTCATCACCTCCTCCATCATATCGATTCTTATTTCCTGCAAATCCAATTTCTTCTTTATCTCCCTCCCCTCTTTCTTAACCTCTTTTATCTTTCCTTCCATGCCCTTTATATCACTTTTCATTGTAGTAGCATTTCCTTCCAATTTCTCCAGGCTTGTTTCCACTTTTTTTGAAAAATCAAAAACATTGCAGCTAATTTATCCCGTCTTCCCAAAATTTCGCCTCTATCCTTCACTCTTGCCTGCTCCATGTTATCCATCTTCTGAAACATTTTACTATGGTCAAATGCTGATGGTTCAGGGCATGATGATGATGATGATGTTGCTGATGATGCTTCCACTGCTGCAGGTTTGTCTCTTTTTTTAGCTTTTACCACCGGTTCCTCCTCTTTATCCTTCCCCTTTAAAAACTTTTCCATGGTTGCGTCACCCAAAAGTTTCAATACTGAAGCAGTTTTAGCTCTTCTGGGCCTCTCTTCCTGATGTTGATCCAGCACTTTTATAATTTTTTTTAAAAAAACCTTCCGGGTCTGATGCCAAATACTCCAATTTGCAAGCAGCTAGAACACTTGAGATCCTTCACCAGCTAAACGTTATGTCCCCTCCTCTTGATTGAGGCCACCTTATATCATAGCCAAATAATAAATTTGATTGAAGCCAGCGATCCTCAATGTTCACTTTATAAAAACACAATTCAAAATCCAAAAATCTTCAGTCGCTGAGATGCAAGTTCATAACCAGCGGCCTCTTGATTGAAACAATATATCCCAAAAGCTCAGGAAGAGGGGGGGAATTGACCCATTACAAAAATGGGAGCAGGGACAAACACAAAACGTACAAAGTCAAAGGGCCCCTGCAGTCAATGGCGAAGGAGGGCACCAAAGGCACCAAAAAAATTATAAAAGCCCAAAGAGTATATCCCAATAAATGCTCCTGGAAGGAGGAAACTCAAAAGCTTGCAAAATCCGAGAGACCCCCACAGCCGAAGTCTTCTCCTCCTCCTCCCAAATCCACGGGTTCTTCCATCCTCAAAACAACGCTTCATCAAAAACTTTACTTTTCCCGTTCTTTCTTTTCATCCACACACCTTCTCCACATTTCCTCAAACCTCACTCTCACAATCAATCTGCTCCTTCTCTGTACCTCCTTCTTCTTCCTTCTTCCTCCGCACACTCACTTAACTTTCACTTTCTGCGAACGCCGCCATTATCCATCAAACATCCAGAGTCTCTTTCTCTCAATAACTCACGTTCCACTCGCTCGTCTCTCCAAGCTTCGGCTGCCAGAGGGTTCCCCTTCCAGCCCAATTCCATTTGTCCGGTCAGCTTATGCCTCTTTAGTATTTATTATTTGATATCACTTTCTCCGCCCCCCTTCTCCATCGTCTTGCCCGCCCGCGGCACCGCTGGCTTGGCCTGGCTTTGATCGCCTACCTCGCCACTCGTCGCCGCTCTGCAGACTCCGACTCCTCGGAAAGGGGAGAAACGCCAAATTGGAAGCTCCACAGCGAGACCGACACGAACCCACTTTTAGACTAAAACTCCTTCCGTTTTAGAAAAGAAAAAAATACTTTTATTCCCACATTATGTGCGTGGAGAATTACAATGGATGTTACTCCGTCTCCATCTTGGCCATGCCCCCAGGGCTGTCTTTTAACATATTCTCTGCTACTGCTATTGCTTTGAGCCACAAAATAAACAAAATGCCTAAAAGAAATGTATTTTAGAGTAACTCAAGTATATGACTGTGCAAGTGCAAGTTATTGGATTAATCAATCCAAGGTATTTACCATATGCAACTGCCAATTTTCAGTGACAATGGTAGAGCACCAGTGACTTGGGCATGATCCAGTGCAGTTTTTTTATCTCCTGGAAATGGTTTGCACATGGATTAGATTATTCCTCTGTACCACCTGCCTACTTTTTTTGGTAGTGCAATTTTTCATCTTCTTTACAACTAGGTGTTTGTTGTCATTTATAGCTCTGAGAGTACAACCCACAGCAGTGTCATCTTCCTATAGAGTTTTGCACAGTAACTTTGAATAGCCTTATAAAATAACCTTAGTGTTTTATATATATATTGTGGGAGAGGAGGATGCATACTGAGTTCCTGATTGACCAATCATACTTGGTTGTTATTTCTGGAGGGAAGTGAAAGGAAAATAAGTTCTGTAGAAGGACATGGAGTATCTTACTCCATTGGTTTATAATGAAAAGAAGGTATTATCTAGAAATTCATTTTAAAAATGAACTTGTATCCAGACCATCCAGCCCTTTCTTTAGGGCTTGCAGCAAAGTTCCAGAGTGTCCCCTTGTCATATCTCTTCACTGTATGCATGTTTTAATACTTTCTGTACTGTGATATGTTATGAGCTCCATTCTTCCCAGTGGATACCCAGTATGATGTTGCAGCTAGACTAGAACTTTGGAGACCAGAGTTGGAAACTCACTGTTGGAATGGAACTTGTAAAACCACTTCTTAATTACCTCACTTACCTTGGAAGCCCTATTAGGGTCTCTATAAGTTTTGACTTGATGGTACATAACATTCCTAGGTATTCTGCAAAAATCTTAGGAAGGGCAGGAAGATCACTTGAATAATTTCTTTTATCTCAGTGTCAACAAGGAACAAATAATGAATAAATTAGTTTACAATTTATCAGCATAAAATAAATGAATTATAAAAGTTGTGGTTTATCTGCAAGTATAATTGGCATAACCTTTCCTGAAAGGTGGGGTTCGGGAGCACACTCCCTCAAGCCCTCATAACTTGGTTGGAAGGGAAATTGGGTGCAGATTCATATTAGTCATAGTTAGGATTCATTCATAGTGCTCTGGCCATTAGCTTGGACATGGGTAAGGGCAAAAGGTTCCAAGGTGATAACCCAAGGTAAACACACAATGTATTAATCATATCCACGGACTCTCTAAGTTAGAGAGCAAACTGCAATGTCTATGTTTGATTAAGTTAGTCCCGGAAAGATTCCTTGATAGGGCAAGACAATGGTCTCACCAGCCAGTAGTTAATTAGTAGATAACAGACTTCCTGGTAATATCCTGATTGCACATCACCTCCAAGTAACTTCTGCAATAGTAACTGGATTAACGTGTGCCACATAAGCAGTCTTCTGTGACAGGTCGTGCGCAACCTATGCAAGCAATGATCTGAGGCAGGGAATAAATGCCAGCACCCCGAGCCAATCGGGACTGGACTTTCACTGCATATTTGCCTCGATTGCCTTCCTTTTGTCCAGTCACTCCATGACCCTGCAGGACATTTCTGGCCCACTGTAACAAAAAGTGACTTCTGTAGTTGTCCAGCTATAGTTTTCAGACAGGGATTTTCAACCTGTGGCCCATTGGCCAGTTGCAGCCTGCAGTGCCTTTTCATGTGGCCCCCACCACAGCCTCAATCATACCAGGAAGTGCCATGTGGTGGAGGAAGGGCAATATGGTCATCCAGCCCCTGAAGCTGTCTGAGGGAGCATGACCAAACATCCAGATTTCAAAAGTTGAGAAATCCTGTTTTAAGCTATGTAGTGAAACATGTACAAACAAAATGCCATAGTATTGTTTTTCCATCAGTGTTGAGAGGCATTTCCTCAGAAAAAAAGGGGTTAATAAGCTATTTGCATTTTATTCAATTCCTTGGGTAGGTCTTGCAAAGTGAACAAAAGCCTTCTCATCACAGTCTTTAATTTACCTCAGGGTATCCCAAACTAAAGATTTCTTTTTATAATATGCTGATTTAATTACAAATTTTTTGGTCATTCATCACATTCATTCTGTATACCATTTTTAGAACGAGTGAAGTAAAGATCAAAGAAGGGACACAGGCTCAGTTCTACATCAAAGGATCCCATTCTGAAGGAGGTTTATTCTTACAATTACAATCTGTTGTAGAGGTATACATAGGGGGAAAATTTTTTTTTGCTACATACAACATATTTTTACCTGAAGTAACATGGGGAAAAGTGCAAAGGCTTGCTTTTGTTTTGAAATTAGATCGACTGTCGAAACTCAGAATACTACGGTAGTTCATTGTATAGGAAACAAGTTCACAATTAAATTGCAATGCCACTGAAGCTCCAATGCTCCATTTTTCTTAGCAGATGGCATTGAAAGCAATGAATGGTGAGAATTTTCTTATTCATTCCTTTAACTTGGAACTTTCCAAAATTTGAGAGTTGCTGATAAATGTAATAGAATGAAGCTGCCATGTAGAAACTTGAACATGGGAGAAACCAAAGCTAACTGATTTGTCTGTCCATTTAGCAATTTTAAATGCTTAACATAGAATTCCAGTGTATTGTTAGTTGAAGTTGACCTGCCATGTTTCTCATTCCTGTGAGACTTCTCCTGTTTAACACATAAACAACAAGAATGGGTGTTCACTGATAATTTGCCAGGGAGGGGACAAATCTGTATGGTGACATATAAGCCTATTTGGCAAAAATATGAAACAATTACATGCACTAGTCCAAGTTCTGTGTCTGAGAGAGAATAAGCACACACACATATACCTATACCTTTAATAGTTATATAAAAGAGATTAGGTTGAAAGAAGAGAGTGCAAAAGCTGACTTGAGACTCAACATCAAGAAAACCTAGATAATGACAACAGGCCCTGTCAGTCCCTGGAAAATAGATGGGGAAGAAGTAGAAGCAGTGACAGACTTTACTTTCTTAGGATCCAAGATCACTGCAGATGATGATTGCAGCCATGAAATAAAAAGGTAACTGATTCTTGGGAGATAAGCTATGAGACACCTGAGGAACATAGTTAAAAGTAGAGACATCACCTTGCAGACAAAAATTCGCATAGTCAAAGCAATGGTATTCCTGGTGGCAATGTATGGGTGTGAGAGCTGGACCATAAGGAGAGCTGAGTGCAGAAGAATAGATGCCTTTGAAATGTGGTGTTGGAGGAGTCTTTTGAGAGTACCCTGGACAGCAAAGAGAACAAATAGGTCAATCTTAGAAGAAATCAACCCTGACTGCTCCTTAGAAGGTCAAATATTCAAGATGAAGCTAAAGTACTTTGGTCATCAAATGAGAAGGGAGGATTCGCTTGAGAAAGCCTTGATGCTGGGAAAGGTGGAAGGCAAAAGAAGAAGGGGGTAGCAGTGAATGGGATGGCTAGTTGGTATTGTTGACACAATGGGCATAGAGCCGGGCAGGCTGAGGAGGATGGTGGAGGACAGGGGTGCCTGGCGGGCAATGGTCCATGAGGTCACAAAGAGTCGGAATCGAATGTGACTGAACAACAACAAATACAAGAGAAAAATAGGTGTACGGGAACATCTGCTGAAATTTCCTTTTCTACACAGTAATTCAAGGTACAAATTCCCACCCTTTTTTCCCAAAGAAGATAGGCATGGTTTCTAAGATCATTCAAAAGCTGGATATGTATGCGTGCCTCTGCTGAAATGGGAAATAATTTTGGTTGTTTGATGGTTTGAAAGAACATCACCTTTTCCATCTCCAGAGACATGTTACAAGAACCTTGCCTTGACAATTTTGCACATTTATGAGGTTTGCAATGCACCTTGAAAGAGTAAAAGTAAACAAAAAAGTCCACACATTTACATGCATGAATAGCTAAAATGTATATCTCATTTTCAAAAATGTTCAATTTATGCAGCCAGAAACTTGAAAAATAAGGATTTAGAATCTCGTGGAACTGCTTCCATACATACAAGAGATTCTGCTCTCCAGAAAATGATTTTTACATGAATGAAAGGTATGTTGAAGCAGGCATGGCCAGTCCACTCCCCACCTTGTTTTCTCATTGATAGAACAGATCAATGAAACCTCTTCAGACTAGGTGGGTATCTGGCAACGTGCCTCCAAAATGTTGCAAAAAAGCAATATATAAGGACAACATCAAAACTAGACTTTCATCAGTGATAACTCTAATTGCAGGCGCACCCCCCAAAGAAAGACTCAGACACCGGTATATGGATAACGGCATTGGGCCACATTTATTAAATAATGCCCTAGTCCGAATTATAAATTTCAATTGGTACTCAGCCAATTATAATTCTTAAGGCAAGCAGGCTGCAGTAACACTGGTAAGGTTCCTCCCAAATTGCCAATGGCAATTGGCTACAATGTATCCATTTGTATCAATTTGTTTGTTAGGACAAACAAATTGTTGACCGTAGTCAATAAACTATCTACTGACCCCACCCTCTGAAGTGTATCCGTCAAATCACGGGGTGATGCATGCTGAAGAGCTCCTGCCATCACCCCATTGCCTGGTTCGTCATTGACCGGTCAACGTTATTAAACTTGTACCTGTCTAAGTGTTGGCCAGTCAATTGCGAACCTGCCAGATACCTATGGGTCATAAATATTTACCTTACCAGTGCTACCCGCCACACGGGGAGGCTTCAATAAAGACTCACTGCCCCCCCCCCCCCCCAGACCGTCAGCTCGGTCAACAGGCCTGCTTGCAAATCTTCCAAAAAGAGGTTCATACCTCTAGCCGACAGATGGACCCCATCCCCTGTATAAAGATCATAATTTTGTAAACTAATGGTGGGGTGTCGGATGACCCGCCCCAAACCCTTGTCTGCAAAGAACCGGGCAACTGCCCTGTTCACCGAGCGGCGAGCACGGTCAAGGGCATGGAGGTTAATACCCCCCCTGTAAGCGTGATGCGGTATGATGTCCGACCATAGCAGTGTTGTGGAAGGCCACACATAATGCAAATAAGCTAGGTCGCTGCAAATCGCATATTTTAAAGAAAGGCCATTGACCTGGCCTAGGTCATTGCCCCCGAGGTGCAGCACCAGGACATCAGGCGGTTCAGCATCCCTGATGGAGAAAAGGAATGGCAACAGTTCCCGCCATAACATTCCACGCTTACCATACCACCTGATACATGCGGAGGCACGCAGTCCAAGCTGGGGTCCCCACTCTGTCACCGCAGCGTACTGCGCTGCCCAGTGCACATAGCTATGGCCCACCAGCCATACTGCCACCGGTGTGCGGGGACACACAGGGTCTGTAAAATAAAACAGAGAGAATGGTGACTTATCTGGTACTCATACATGAATAGGGCGAACATATAATGCAAAACACTTAGATCCCCATCTCCCCATACAGCGTATATCACCCTCAGAGTACCCAAAAGCAGCCGCAGTAGAAGCAGCCCCTATTCTAAAAGAATGGGTGCCGTAACGAGCCCCGGGGAGGCCAACACTGGACAGTGCCTTACCGGTCACCTTCCAAAATTGAAATTTAGTCAGGGGAGACCCATCTTGGTGGCAGAAAAACGTGCCAGGGTGCGTGCCACGCACTGCAATGAACTCCTGTAGGGCACAACCGGACAGATGTCTGCAATGGAACATCGTAGCAGTCTAACACCACTGCCTACACCGTGCTGATCGACTTTTGAGGACCGTATCCTCAACTGAGCCCACTCATTAGAGACATAGACATCTTCGAGTTCCAGTGCCCTATGAGCCGAATCCGCCTTAGACAGTAGTACCAACTCACTGATGTGGAGCACTCCAAAAAAGGCCACCATGGTAGCCGCATGAAAAAGAGCTGCCTCATACCTGTCAAAACACAGGTCATGCCAGCCTCGTGCAAGGTGGGTAAGGACCCCTGGAGAAATTGGGTGGCGAGTGTCCGGGCGGCGTCCACGTTCCCGTGTCCACCCCTCCAAAACATGTCGTATACGGAAATCAGTTATGTTGTCAGCAAAACCTCTCACCTTGGCCATGAATGCCAGTGCTGACAGCCTGGATGCTATGGTGCGGGGAGCTAGGCCCAGACTGTGTAGGTAAACCATAAATTGAAGAACTTGTTCAACTGGAATGGGCCACACTTCGGGCAACCGGAGTTGCACACAAAATTGTTTAAATTGATTAAATGCGTTTTGATACGCCTTACGCGTGCGGGGCGCGAGTGACATGCCGATCGCCCAGTTCACCTCTCCTTGCCAAATGTCCAAATCTCGTCCGGAAATGGCGAGGGGAATTCCTCCGCGTCTGGAGCCAAGGCGCGGAACCGGGGGATCTGCAGGCGGGATAAAGCATCAGCAATATCATTATTATCATTATTAATGCGTGGTACATGTCTGACCCTAAAGAGCACATTGAGGTGCAGGCTGCGTAACACAAACTGGTGAACTAACTCCATGACCCTGGGCGATTTAGATGTCTGAGAATTGACAATGTGCACTATCGCAGCATTGTCACACCAAAAATGGACTACTGAATTGGCCCACTCCTCACCCCATAGCATCAAAGCTCCCAGTATCGGGAAGAACTCGAGGAATGTAAGATCGCGTAGACGATCCATGCCCCGCCATGCTGGAGGCCATTGGCCGTAGGCCCACCTCCCCTCAAAATAAATCCCATATCCAAGGGACCCAGAGGCATCCGACTGAACCTGAAACCTAGGGGAGACCAAGAGGTCAGATCTCCAAAATGATACCCCATTGAATTCCTGCAGGAACTTAAGCCAAACCAACAGGTCAGCCCTCATGCCCCTGGTCAGTCGGACCCTGTGGTGGCGCCTCGATAGCCCAATCATGGCGTCACATAGGCGTCGAGCAAAAGCTCTGCCAGGCGTGACCACCCTTGGAGCTCACAAAGTGACACTTTACGTTTGGCCAGCAAGGCCAAAATCATCGCAGAGATCCGTGTGACCTTGTCCATAGGTAACCTGGATGTCTGCGCGACCGTGTCAATTTCAATACCCAGAAATGTGAGCGTAGTTGATGGGCCCTCGGTCTTTTCGGGCGCTAAAGGGACACCAAGTTCCTGCATTAGCGTCTGAAATGTAGTGAAAAGCCCCGTTCACCCCCGAACAAAAAATCATCGAGGTAATGGGCTACAGACTGGGACCCAGACCTGCGAACAAAGGCCCACTGGAGAAAAGTGCTAAAACATTCAAATGCTGAACAGGAAATAGAGCAGCCAAAAGGCATGGCTTTATCTACATAAAATTTTCCCTGGAATTTAAAACCCAATAACTCAAAGTCACCCGGATGCACTGGCAACAACCGGAATGCCGATTTAATGTCACATTTCGCCAGAAGTGCACCCGGGCCACAAGCGCGCACCATGCGCAGGGCCTGGTCAAATGACATATACCTGACCGAACAAAGGTCATCAGGAATGGTGTCATTGACCGAATGACCCGCCGGGTATGATAAATGGTGAATTAGACGAAATTCACCAGGGGCCTTTTTGGGAACCAAACCTAAAGGGGAAACCTTAAGATTGGGAAAGGGAGGCCTAGAATAGGGGCCCGCCACCCTCCCTGCATTTACCTCCTTGGCAATACTTAGGGCAGCCACCTCCTCCCTGCCCTTCAGGGAAAGCAAATTAGGAGCATTTTGGGGTCCCTGCACCCCCTTGAATGGGATACGAAAACCACACTGGAAACCCTCGAGTAGGTACCGCGCCTCGTCCCTCCTCGGGTAAGTCGAGAGCCACCTCTCTAACATTAATATGTTAACCGGGGAGGGGGCCTTTTGACTGACCAGCTCCTTCAGCGGCAGTTCTGCCCGCTCCCTGTCCACCTCTACCTCTGCCCCGTGACCCACCGGTTCACGGACACGCAGCGGCGGCGTGGGGGCCAGCGCAAGAGGGACACTCGTTTTTGTATCGGCACTGTCTTCTATTGCATATGCCATTGGCCGAGAAACTCCAACACAGCAAGCGGGCTGGAACCCCCTGCCCCGCCACTTGGCGGGGAGCCTGCGTTGGAGTAGCTCGCTGGACAGCATGGCCGCAATGGTACCTCTCCCCAGGCGCCGGGCGCGTGGGGGTCATGTATAAAAGCTACAACTTCTAGCATGGCTCATCCCATCTCATCTCCGGGTGTAAGGGCACCCTCATCCTGAATTCCTCATCGTAAGCCAACCACGATGGGCCAGGAAAATCCACCATCGCCCTGTAAATATTGTCCAAATATTGGACCATAGGGATGGCCAAATCGGGCCGGGTCTGAGGTACACCGCCATATAGATGAGATATGCTGGTAACCAGTTGGCCCAAGTGTGCGGTGGCTTGCGACGACGAGACAGCTCTTTGTCTCTGTCATCCTGCCCCTCTTTCTCTTCCTTGGTGGGCTCATGGTTCAATAGGGAGAAAATATCAACATACTCCCCCCCACCAAATCTTTTCCCTCGTGGCCTGGGACAAATGATCCCCGAGGGGCAAGGAATACCCTGCCGTCGGCAATGCCGACACCGGCACAGTATTCACACAGGGCATCGGCAGCAGTGCCTGTACAGTCCCTGCGATGCCCGGTACAGTCCAGGGGGCGGAAACCCCCGCGCCCAATGTTGTGCCAGTATGGGACCCAGTGGCACCAGGGTAAGCTGGGAACTGATACCCACCCGCCTCGACGTGACGAGGCCATGGCCACTGAAAACTAACACCTGAAGTGGACTGTGATGTGGGGACATTAGCTTGAACCTGATACTCACTGGGTGCACCCCCGTGAGCCGCCCCCACTGGGGGTTCCGGCCCACGGCGGGCGTCGGAGCTCGCGACCGCAATCGAGCTCTGGGGCCACATCTGGCCACTCCCCGGCTGTAGTTCAGGATGAACGGGGAGCTGCGAGATCACGGCCGGCGCAGGCCGGAGTGTCTCCAGCAGCTCAACCCTACTGGCCGCCTGCTGCAGAGCGGCGGCCGTCGAGGTGGCAGGCAGGCAAAAGGGGGCCCCAGTCAGCAGTGAAGCCCCCCCCGGAGGGGTTGTTAGTGACCCCCAAGGATGCTTCCAGCATGGCTAAACATGCCAACAATGCATCAACAGTCACAGAACCCCCGGTATAAGGCGGGCAAGGTGGGCCACACGGCCCACTGGGTGATACACTGGGGACCCCCATTTGGGAGCCAGGTCCTGAATAGGGCCATGCCCAAAACTCCGGCCCATGAGGGGCCGGAGGCAAGCCCTGCTGGGTGACCGCACCAGGCCCTCCCCCGTTGTCTGGACCCATGGCCGGCAATTGCGGGCCGGGGGCCGAAGCCCCTGTAGGGCCATCCTGAGGCTGGAGAGCCGAGGGCCATGCCCTAATCTGCCCCATCCCACCGGTAACGGTGGGTGCAATCAATGCGGGGCCCTGTTGCAGGGGCGCAGTCGCGGTCCTCCAACCCGAATGCTGTCCCCTTGCAAGCGCAGGGCCAGGCAAGTTCCTCCCTCTTGGTCGCGGCTTGGTCGCCGTGGCCTTCCTCTTGGGAGGCATCGCTGAAAGAAGACGATCCCTTTCCGGGGATCACAAGCGCCGAAATGGCTAAACAGCCGAAGACTGGAGAAACGAAGAGCGACGGAGAAAACTTCTCCTCTCCTTCACTTCTTCTAAAATGGCAGCTCGTCTGCCTCATGGCCACCCCTTTTATAGCGGGGTGGCCATGCCCCCTAACTCACCCGGATGTCTGCGTCCGGGTGGGGTGGGGGCCGCAAAGAGCGCGGCGGCAATTTTGGCACCACGCTTACATTTGTAATCCCAGACAATAATTTCATCAGCACTTTTCAGCAATAGTGATTGCACAGAAGGATTCCCTGATGTAGTTGTATGTGTATTTTTCTTATTATTTACATATTAGCAGTGGATACTTGGAGAAGCTACAATGTGTATTCTGGTGATTACTGATTGTCTTAATTAATATTTCTGTTCCAGACTTATACCTAGAAAAAACAGAGTCCCTGTTTCTTAGATATTTTCATTTTTTTAAAAAAATCTGAACAGCCTAGCCTAAGGTGTTTCTTCCCTTCTTGTTGATTTGTTTATTTGAGTAAAATGTTCATCATATGTTAATGTCTGTATTGTGTGTGTTTACCTATTAGCCCCCATACTTCTAACCTCTGATTACAATAGTAGGTCGTCACTGACACCACTTTTTGGGTGAAAATTTTGAGGTTTGATGGTAGTTTTGTGCTTAGTGTGCTATATTTCTCCTCCCTACATCTTATTAGTACCCAATCTTAAAACTTCCCCCAGCATTTTTATCCATTCTAACCCAATTCTTCTTCAATCTTTGTTTATTGATTTCATGAAAACCTCTATATTGATTTTGGTATATATTTTTCATAATCCTTTTATTAAGCAATGGCATTTTATTCATCCTTTAATACCACACCCAACACAATTTGATCCTAATTTTAAGTTTAATTGTTATTTTAGTCTGTGTTGGTAGGTATGTTGTTTCTGTCTTTAAGGAGTAGATCTTAATGGATAAGCATAACACATATAACACATAAATAATGCAGAAAACATGTCTGTTAGAGTGAAATAACATAACTATAAAATGTTGTGGAAATGGTACTTGACCCCAGTGAGATTACATCAGATAGATAACAATAAAGATAAAATGTGTTGGAGATGTAAGGATACACTGGGAACGTATGTGGGGTTGTAATGTGGTAAAAGATTTTTGGGGGAAAATTGAGAAAGAGATTTGTGCTATTATGGGCATGAGACTTAAATTGGGGCCAAGTACTGTTTTGTTGACAGATGTGGAAAATATGAATTTAAATAAGGATAAAAAAGAGTTACTGTCGATAATGTTGACAATGGGTAGACAGTGCATTGCTAGGAATTGGAAAAATGAAGTAGTTTGGAAAATAGAGGAATGGTACAAGAAGATGTGGGATCTTGCATTGAATGATAAGCTAACATGGGAGATGAATAAGAAAAAGGGTATAGTTAAAGAAAATAGATTTTGGAAAATATGGCAATTATTTGTGGATTACTCATTGAAGGGGGATAAATGGAATAGACCAGTACCAGATCAAATGATCTTTTGGGAATAGAAAAACAACTGTGACACTCCGCAACCTCCAGGGCATAGTATAAAACACTGGGTGTACATTGTGAAAACTGTTTATTGTATTTTAATTATTGTATTTTTATTTTGACTTGTTGTTGTATTAAATTGAGGAGTATAAGAAGTGAGTTTGAATATGTATATTAGGATAATTGCAAGAGTGTTATAATGTATTAAAAATTTTGGAAATATAATCAAAGATGTATGGAAGAAAGGGGAAGGTGTTATATAACTAAGTTTGTATTTTAATTGTATTTTTATGTTTTTCTTCTTTCTTTTCTTTTTTATATATAATGTATTTGTAAGTTTGTTGTTTGTATTTTTATTCACATTTGTTTTTTCAAAGTTGTATTATTGTTGATATGCTTGAAAATTTAATAAAATATATATAAAAAATAATAATGCAGAAAACGTGTGGACTTTTCTGTATGTTGGGAACCATCAGCTACTAAGGGGCTAGGGTGTCCCCATTTTCGCTTGTGTATGTGAACAAAAAAAGGACATTGTTATTTATATATAAAACTTCAGAAGTCGTTAGCTGCAAAGAAACCCAACACAAAATAATGAAACCCCGAACCTATGTGTTTATAGTCTGGTAGGAACATTCCCATTGTAAGTCCCAAAATTCTGAACAAACTTTCCTTAAAATCTAAACTTGTGAAAAACTGATAGCTTTGTTGACTGGCAAAGGCTTTGTATAGGCAGTAGTGAAATATCTTATGGCTGAATGAAACCTCTTTCAAGCCAGGGATTGTCTGGGGTTGATTGTAGGCTACTTGGGGTCAGACTAGCTTGGCAGACTAGCTTCTCAAGCAGAGCTCTGAGTGCACAAGAGTTGTGACAGCTCATGCAGAGCATCCAACCTTTAACTTCATTAGCAAAAACCCAGGTGAAATCTTTCCCACATGGTTCCTTTGTGAACAATAATACTTCTATTATTTTTTTACCCCTGGAACATCTTAATTTCCTTATGTGATGCAATAATTTCATTTCATTTGTAGGGAAGAAAGCTTTTCCACTACATGAGATATAATGCAGAATAATAAATTACATTAACCTATAGGACATTAGAAGGATGACTTGGGTAAAAAAAATGTGTCAGGTTTTCAGGTTGCTTGCTTTGGAAAATATTTTATCTCAGGTGATGATGGGAGTACTTGTTTGGCCCCACAAAGGAAAGGAAAAGGCATGAGTTTGACTTTGAACATTTTATCTTAAGGCACACAATTTGAGTCTAGCATTTTCCATTATAGTTTTCCATGTAGATTTGTATTTGTTTTAAGGAGAAGCAGCCAGCCATGTAAACTCCAATCTGAAATCAGATGTAGTTTAGCCATTTTATCACTGCATAGAGAATTGTACCATAACCTCTGCTTAAACAAGTAAGCAGCTGGGAAAGAAAATTTATGGAACATCCTTCCTATAAACATTACTTCTGCTTATTCCATTACTTCTGCTTGTTACTGCTGCCTTTTGTCTAAAATTAAATTCAGCAGAGTTTTGTTCCTTAGGCAATGTAACTGGAGGCCCTGAGGAAAACTCAGAACTCCCTGAGAATTTTCCCCAGACCCCTGGAGCAAAATCAATGTTGCCAAGATAGACAGCAAATCTGTAAGTTATGTGTTTGCCTGCATTAATTTTTAAATAAAAATCAGATACACAGATCTTTGAACTTGGAGATTTTTTTGTGGAAGGAATGAAATTCTTACTCAACTCTAGCTAATTTAACAAGCTGCACTTATTCTAGGCATGAAAATGAATGTGCTGCTTGCCCTGTGATTGTTAAACATGAGTAACTTGTCCAGAAAAGAAGAACCACAACCCTAATTGTGCAGCCAGTGAATACACTTGCAGTCAAATCCACATACATAAGAGGTGAACATTCAAAGCCCTGGGATTAGGGAAGGTGCAATGATACCCCAAATCTAAATGAGTCTGAACAATTTGGCATGGTGGGACAATATTTCTAGAAGTCTTCAAACTCTTTGAGATATTCCCCTTAGGATGCAAGGCCTAAATGGTGCCATTGAAGGTGGGGTATTTTTAGTCATGTTTCCCTCAAACTGTGCAAAATATGCTTTGCATTAATCTCTTGTCAAAGTGGAAAACCAAATTTCTTTCCCTTTTCAAAATTAAGCATGCTTAAGAAGCACAAATGAACAAGGTGATAAATCACAAGGGCACACACAACTCAAGATTTACCTGTTTAGCCCGGGCTGGATAAATGAATCTTTCAACTTCTAGTTCTACTAAATTTTTAAAACATTGGTTCTTTCCATACAAGTATGGGAAATGGTTAGTAAACTTAAGAAGAGAGCTGAACATCAACATAAGATTAATCTTAAATAAAGGTGAATGAAATTAACAAATGAAGTGGGGAGGGGGGTTTCTCCAAGCAATTTGCTGCTTCTACAGAAGAAGAATGAAGTCTGGATTTGAAAGTATTTCTCTTTTGAAGGAAAAAAAGTAGGAAATATAAGGAAAAGAGAGGAAAGGGTATAAATCATCTATCTTTCCACATCAAACCATAAACTCTCTAAGGTACTCTGAAGAAAATAAATGTCCCACAATTCACATGACTATATCTCATGACTCATCTTCCTCTTAAGTACAGCTGACATGACTGAATTATTTAGTACTCAGCATTAGAGATGGCATCTGATTTATTTTAGATGCCATTAATGGCTTAATAAAAGATTTAAAGATTTATGATCTCGTGTTTTATTTAGAATATTTTTATTGGCATAGAATATTAGGCTGAAGCAGCATGCACAACTCTGTCAGTGTAGATAACAAAAACAACAACATTCAAAGAAATAGTCCAGATGCTATATATATATATATATAAACATGCTATATATATATAAACATGACATTCTATTTAGCTCATCATGCTGAATTCTCTCCCCATCTAAAGTTTCAGTGATTATGTAGTTCACCTATTAATTTAGCAGATACATGTTTATATTTAGAAATTTCTATATTTACACATTTGCTACCGTTCTCTTCAGTTTTTTCTCCAATGAAATCAAGGAACTCATGGTCCTCCTCATTTTTCTCCTCCAAACAACTCTTTGAAGTAGGTTTAGTTAACAGACAATGACTGACCCACTGATATCAATGGCCACCTGGAGATCTGAACCCTATCACCTCAATACTAGTTGAACATTTAGCCATTAGTTTTTTCTTCAGGTGCCATATCCATTCTGGATATTGGCTATCATCATGGTGATAGTCTTCCTGTTCTTAACTTCTTAGAACAGTTCGTCCAAGGACATGCCACACCAGTCTCTCAGGGTCTTCAGCCATGAAGTCTGTCTATGTCCAGGGCTTCTCTTCCCAGGGATCTTTCCTTGCAAAGTAAGTTGGAGTATTCTATACTTTATTTTATAGGAACTGTGGTGCTTCAAGTGGTTAAGATGCTGACTGGAAGGCCAGCAGGTCAGCAATTCAAACCCCAAGTACTGCACGATGGAGTGAGCTCCCATTTTTGTCCCAGCTCCTGCTAACCTAGCAGTTTGAAAGCAAGAAATTGTAAGTAGATAAATAGGTACCACTTGGGTGGGAAGGTAAACAGCATTATGTGCACTCTGGTGTCTAGGCATGCCTGCCACATGTCCATGGAAATGTCTGCAGACACTAACAGTGCTGGCTCTTTGGCTATAAACAATGATGAGCACTGAACCCCAGAGTCAGATACAACTGGATTTTGAGCAAGGGTGACCTTTATACTTTATGTTGTTCCTCATGATATGGTCAAGGTATTGGAGATTTCTTTGCTTAACTGTCTTAAACAGTTCTTGTTCTTTATCCATCCAGTGCAACATGTCTACATTAGTCACATGGTCAACCCATGATATCCTTAGTAGCCATCTTCTGTAGATCCACATTTCAAAAGCTTTGATTCTCTTTTCAGATGCTTTAGTCAATGTCCAAGCTTCGACTCCATACAGTAACACTGGGAATATGTAACATCTCACTATTCGGATCTTGGTAGGGAGAGTTAGCTCTCTACTGCATAATAAATGTCACATTTTTATGAAAGTGGATCTTGTTTTTACTACTTGCTGAAAATACTCATAAAGAGCACTTAATTTGCTCTGTTCTGTACACGCAAAGGAAGCTCAAAAGCATAATATTACACAGTTGAACAAAGGTGACTCTGCTCATTTACACTAATATTCTAACGTTCAATATTCTCAACTTTGGGAGCAAGCATACTCTGCAAAACTACTAAAAATTGAGCTGTGGAATATCACTCTAAGGGGCTTCCTTAAGCTAAAAAGAATATTGTCCCACCTCTTCCAACACCACAACACTTCTACAGGGTGCCTGCTTCATTTCTGGTTCAAGAAATTGAGGGGAATCCTCTCTTTGGGAAAACAAAGAAGGCTCTGCAGGAAAGATAATGCTCTCAAGGGAAAAAAATAACTTCCTTATTTTTTAAGGTGACTCGCCTGGTGTTATGATCAAAGCTTTATAGGATCAAAGCTTTTTTTCTACTACTACTGCCAGAATCCTCAGGAGGCACCTTGACTGTGGGAATTTAGGAGTTGTATTTGACTCAGTGTGGTTCTCCAACACAACTCTTTACAAAGTTGCTTAGAAATCAAAGCTTATGTCACCTTAGCCTGGGATCTAACCTGGTATCTAGTGACTCATAATTTAGAGTTGTCTTTTGAGAGCCTGGGTTCAGACTTCAAAAGCTTTCTCTGCCATGAACACAATAGATAACTTTGGCCAAATCACATTCCCTGCTTTAACTACCCCACAGGTTGTCACAGAGGAAGCATCACTCTTCAGAGAAAAGGTGAGAAATGAAATGACACTCTGAAGTTAAATGGCAGCAGAGTTCATAGCATACAAAAGGAATGTGAAAACCTTTAGCTGGAATAAAATGAATAATCTGTCACATCCTCTAATGAGCAAAGTCCTGAGAAAAAGAAGATAATGCTTTAGTGGAGAACAGATCATTCATTTAAAGCATACCTAGTGGGCTGTCCATTTTGTGCTTAAAATCAGAGGGTCATCTCCCCCAATTAAAATCATACATAGTCCTTTCCAGCAAAATCCTTTTATGCACAGATTTCAAGAGTGCTGCTTCTGGCAAAGTTCACTGCTTCCTAATGAGAACAGAATGAGGGAAGGAAAGATGCAAATGAGATTTGAAATGAAAGTTCCTTCCTAAAAAAACTCTACTCTCAGAAGCTTGATTAGCCTCCAAGGATACCAGTGAGTATCTTGTTCAAAGATCAAGAGTTTAACCTTTTTTTACTACTTCCATAAAGTCACATGCTGAGTTAAATTCTCTTTTGTTCTTTCACAATTCCTTTGAAGTTTTTTAAAATACAGATTTGTATAGATTCCCCTGCTCACCAAGAAAGATGGGATCCTATACCCAATTATTTGTTGTTCAGACGCACAGTCGAGTCTGATAGGAGTTGGAATTATACCTCCAAGGAATGGAGAAATTTTTCAGTTTCTCTTACATCTTAAAACCTTTTTACACCTCAACGTTTTTGAGTTTGCACATTTTGATGCCAAATACAATAGGTGCAGTGATTTCCAAAACACTGGAGACTATCTTGCACCTGCCTGTTCTTATTTAAGTCAATGAGAATCTTCAACAAAAGAGGTATTCAGCTCTAATTCGGTGCTAACTGTTGGAAACAGATAAGAATTCAAACATGGAGATTATCAAGCAAAACCTTGAGTAAATTGGTACATTTAGGTTTCTCCTGCAATTGAATTTTTGAAATTTCAAGTTTTCATCCTATTTATGAAGTTAATATTAACAAAGCATTCCAGTAGCAATGTGTTGCCTGCATTCTGAACAGATAACCCCGTAAGACCAGTAATATACGACTCTACTAATAGTTTATTTCATGTTTCTGCAATTAGTGTAATACAAACAAAATGCATTGGAAATATTAAAATAACATATAATAGTCACAGATAACATAATTGCACATAATAACTGCAGTAATTCAAAATTTGTTTTGAAAAAATTCAAATATCCCACCTGTGCCCACTTTCTATTGATTACATATAAAAATATAATATGAAATATTTATTGAAACATATAATAAGAGGTAAAATTTTTGTAACATACCCTTTAGATTAGGGGTGACTAACCCTTTTATGCGGTGGGCCGCACCACCTCCCTCAGACAGATGTGTGTGCCAGAGGTGTGGTTCTCCTCACTGCTTTCGCCACTTCCTGTGGTTGTGGTGGTGGTGGTGGCAGGTGCAATCACAGCACATTTTGCAGGCGCACCCCCCCCCCCAATAATGGACTCAGACACAAATGAAAGTGGATAACGGCATTGGGCCACATTTATTGATTCATGCCCTAGTCCGAATTATAAATTTCTATTGGTAAAACAACCAATCATAATTCTTAAGGCAAGCAGGCCGAAGTAACACTGGTAAGGTACCACCCAAAATTGCCAACGGCAATTGTTACAATGTATCTATTTGTATCAATTTGCTTGTTGACAACAAACAAATTGTTGACCGTAGTCAATATCTAACTAATGACCCCACCCTCTGACGTGTATCCGTAAAATCAGGGGGTGATGCCAGCTGTCTAGTTGTAACTATCACCCCCTCGCCTGGTTCGTCGTTGACTGGACAACGTTTAAACAACTTATGCCTATCTAGTGTTGTCCAGTCAATTGCGAACCTGCCGGATACCTGTGGGTCATAAATGTTTACCTTACCAGTGCTACCCGCCACCCGGAGAGGCTTCAATAAAGGCTCGATGCCCCCCCCCAAGACCGTCAGCTCGGTCGACAGGCCTGCTCGCCAATCACCCAGCAGGAGGTCCATACCTCCTCGCGACAGATGGACCCCATCCCCTGAATAAAGCCCATAATTTTGCAAACTGATGGCGGGATGACGACTGACCCGCCCCCAGCCCTTGGTCGAAAGGAATCGGGCCACAGCCCTGTTCACCATGCGCCTAGCGCGGTCCAGGGCCTGAAGGTCAAAGCCTCCCCTATAAGCGTGCCGTGGGACCATATCTGACCAAACAAGGGTTGTGGCGGGCCATACGTAATGTAAGTAGGCGAGGTCCCCGCAAATCGCATGCTTCAGCGATAAGCCAGTGACCTGTCCCAAGTCATTACCCCCAAGGTGTATGATCAGAATGTCGGGCGGGTCAGCATTCCTTGCTGAAAAGAGGAATGGCAAGAGCTCCCGCCACAACATACCGGGCTTACCGTACCATGTGAGACTTGCGTATGCACCCAGTCCCAGTCGGGGTCCCCAATCTGTCGCCGCAGCGTAACGCGCTGCCCTGTGCACGTAGCTATGGCCCACCAGCCATACTGTCACCGGTGTGATGCGACACCCAGGGTCTGTCAAGGGAAAAAACAGGGAAGGAAGAGATGTGTGGTGACTAAAACGGTACTCACGGTGGGAGTGGGCGAACATAAAACTGGAAACACTGCGAGCCCCACCTCCCCATGCTGCGTATGTCAGCCCCGGAGTACCATAAGCAGCCGCAGTAGAGGCCGCCCCAATTCTAAACGAATGGGTGCCATAACGGGCCCCAGGGAGGCCCACACTAGCCAGTGCCTTCCCAGTCACCTTCCAAAATTGAAATTTAGTGAGGGGAGACCCATCTTGGTGACAGAAAAACGGGCCGTGGTGCGTGCCACGCAGTGCAAGGAACTCCTGTAGGGCACCAACCGGACAGATGTCTGCCAAGGAACATCGTAGCAGTCTTACTCCACTGCCTACGCCGTGCTGATCTGTTTTAGAGGAGCATATCCTCAACTGAGCCCAATTATTGCAAACATGGACATCTTCGAGTTCCAGTGCCCTACGACTTGCATCCGCCTTAGACAGCATCACAAGCTCGCTGATGCGGAGCGCTCCAAAAAAGGCCACCGTTGTAGCCGCATGAAACAGGGCTGCCTCATACCTATCGAAACATAGGTCATGCCAGCCCCGTGCCAGTTGGGTAAGGACCCCCGGGGAAATTGGGTGGCGGTCGTCCAGGCTACGCCCACGTTCCCGCACCCACCCCTCCAAAACGTGTCTCACACGGAAATCAGCGGTACTGTCCACATGACCTCCCACCTTGGCCATGAAAGCCAGCGCTGACAGCCTGGATGCTATGGTGCGGGGTGCAAGGCCCTGGGCGTGCAGGTAAACCATGAAACGAAGGAGGTGGGCCACTGGGATCGGCCAGGTATCTGGCAGTCAAGATTGGGTACAGAAAATCTGAAAGGAAACCAACGCGTGGTGATACGCCTTACGCGTGCGTGGCACCAGCGACATGCCGATCGCCCGGTTCACCTCTCCTTGCCAAAGGTCCATATCTCCTCCGGGAGTGGCGAGGGAAATTCCTCCGCATCCGGGGCCAAGGCACGGAACCGGGAGATCTGCAGGCGGGACAAAGCGTCAGCAATATCATTATTCACCCCAAGGGACATGCCTGGCCCTGAACAGTACATTGAGGCGCAGGCTGCGCAACACAAACTGGCGCACGAGGTCCATGACCCTGGGAGATTTAGAGGTCTGTGAGTTGACAATGTGGACAACGGCCGCATTGTTACACAAGAAATGCACCACAGAGTTGGCCCACTCCTCACCCCATAGCATCAAAGCCCCCAGTATGGGAAAAAATTCCAAATATGTGAGATCCCTCAGGCAACCCGTGCCTGACCAGGCTGGTGGCCACCCACCATAGGCCCACTTCCCATTGAAGTACATCCCATAACCAAGGGATCCCGAGGCATCAGACTGAATCTGAAAGTGAGGTGAAGGCAGGAGGTCGGACCTCCAAAATGAGACCCCATTGAACTCCCTCAGGAACTGGAGCCATATGTGCATATCTGCCCTGATGCCCCGCGTCAATCTCACCCTATGATGGGGCCTGGATAAGCCTGCCATGGCATCGCACAAGCGCCGAGCAAATGCCCTGCCAGGTGCGACCACCCTGCAAGCGAAATTAAGGTGGCCATGTAGCACCTGCAGTTCCCGAAGGGATGCCTTGCGCTTAGCCAGCAAGTCCGATATAAGGGCCACTATCCTTGACACCTTGTCTCCCGGCAACCTAGACGCCTGCGCTACCGTGTCAATCTCCACCCCCAGGAAAACTAACTTATTAGACGGGCCTTCGGTCTTTTCCGGCGCTAAAGGGACACCAAGTTCCTCCATTAGCATCTGAAATGTGTTGAGGAGACACGTGCACGTGTCCCAGCCCCGTTCACCCCCGAACAAAAAGTCATCCAGGTAATGGGCTACAGACCGAGACCCTGACCTACGAACAAATGCCCACTGCAGGAATGTACTGAAACGCTCGAAAGCCGAGCAGGATATGGAACAGCCGAATGGCATGGCTTTGTCAAAATAATATTCACCCCGGAATTTGAAACCCAGCAACTCAAAGTCACCCGGGTGCACCGGCAGGAGACGAAAAGCCAACTTAATGTCACACTTAGCCAACAGTGCACTCGGGCCACAAGAGCGCACCATGTGCAATGCCTGGTCGAAGGATGTATACCTGACCGAGCAAAGGTCATCAGGGATAGCATCATTGACCGAGTGACCGGCTGGGTAGGACAAGTGATGAATCAGGCGGAACTCGCCCGGGGACTTCTTGGGCACTAGTCCTAGAGGAGACACTTTAAGGTTGGGGAACGGGGGCGCGGGGAAAGGGCCAGCGACCCTGCCCGCATCAATCTCCTTATTAATGCTGGCGGCAGCCACCTCCTCCCTTCCTCTAAGTGACAAAAGGTTGGGTGCGTCTTGCGGTGACCTATCCCCTGTGAAAGGAATACGAAACCCCAGTTGAAAACCCTGAAGGAGGTACACTGCATCTGCCCTCTTCGGGTACAATGCGAGCCAACGCTCCAGCATGTCGACATTAATTGGGGAGGGGGCCTTTCGGTGGACCCGCTCCCTCAGCGGCAGTCCTACCTGCCCCTTGTCCACCCCTACCCCTGCCCCTGAATCCTCCCGGCCTGGGACAGGCGGAGGCAGCATGGGGGCCAGAACAAGAGGGGCACTCATGCTTGTACTTGCAATTTTTCCTGTTGCAAGAACCATTGGACGAGAAGGTCCAGCACAGCAGGCGGGCTGGAACCCCCTGCCCCGCTACTTGGCGGGGAACCTGTACCGGGGCCGCTCGCTGGACCGCATGTCCACAATGGTATCTCTCCCCAGGCGCCGGGCGCGTGGGGGTCATATACAGAAGCCACAGCTTCTGGCAGGGCTCATCCCACCTCATCTCTGGGTGCAGTGGAATCCTCATGCGGAATTCTTCGTCGTAAGCCAGCCATGACGGACCCGGGAAGTCAACCATAGCCCGGTAAATGTTGTCCAGATACTGGACCATAGGGATGGCCAAATCCAGCCTAGCCCGGAGGTAAACGGCCATGAAAATTAGGTACGCTGGCAACCAATTTGCCCACGTGCGTGGCGGCTTACGACGACGTGCCTGCTCCTTATCCTTCTCGTCCAGCCCTTCCCTCTCTTCCTTGGTTGGCTCCCTATTAAGAAGGGAGAAGATGTCTACGTACTCGCCCCTCCAGATCTTTTCCTTGGTGGACTGGGCCAGATGGTCCCCCAGGGGCAAGGAATACCCTGCTGTCGGCAATGCCGACACCGGCACAGAGGGAACTGCGGGCAAAGCAAAGGGGGCCTGCACCAGCCCGGGGATCCCCAACACATTCCTTACCACATAGGGGGCGCCACCCCGACCCGGGCCCTGGGTCAGGGATGAAGTCGCCGGGTGGGCCGGGGGCGATTGGACCGCCGGGCCACCCGTGCGAGGCCATGGCCACTGGAAAGCCCCCCCAGGGAAGTCAGTTGTGTGGGTGCACTAGCTTGAACTGCATACGCACCCGATGCACCCCCACGGGCCGCCCCCACCAGGGGTTCCGGCCCGCTGGGGGCGTCGGAGCTCACGACCGAAGCTGAGCTCGTCGACGGGGCCAGATCAGCACCAGACTGCTGCACCTGCTGAGTGGGGAGCTGCGAGGCAGTGGCCACCACCGGCCCGCACGCCTCAGGCAGCTCAACCCAACCCGTCGCCAGCCGCTGTCCGGCAGCCAAAGGGTCAACCTGGAATCCAAGAGACGCCCCCGTTTGATTGGCCCTCGCCAAGGATGCGTCAAGGGCCGCTACACGGGCCAGAAGGGCCTCCACGTTAACTTAGGCCCCAGCCCCGACAGGGGGCAAATGGGCAGCCGGCCCATAAGTCACGGGTACCTGTCCAGATCCCTGGGCCCCAGGGGCCAGATAAGGCCAAGAGCCCATGCTCGGCCCTTGGGGAGCCGTGGGCACGCCCTGCCAAGGCAGGGAACCCAACCACCCCCTGTGGCTCGCTCCCCCCATGGGGAACTGTGCGCCCAGGCAAGAGGGCCCAGCCGCACGGACCATGCCGGGGGCAGTGGTCACCGTTTGCGGGCCAAGGGCCGAGGCCCCGTCCGGGGCAGCCTGCGCACACCGCGCATCGGGCCAAGGGGCCACCGATCCCATCCCACCGGTCCCGGTGGGCTCCGCTAAAGGTGGCTGCTGGGCGGGCGCAGTTGCGGTCCTCCGACCTGGCTGACGCCTCCGCGCCGATCGAGCCACGTTCGCAGCTGCCTTCTTCTTAGAGGGCATAGCTGGATTAGCTAGGAAGCCGAAGAAAAAGAAAAGCTGCCCGAAAAGGCTTCCCCTGGAAGGACACGGGCGACTGAGGTAAGAGGGAAAAACTTCTCCGCTCCGTCGCTTCGCCAAAATGGCAGCACGGCTGCCTCGTGGCCAGCCCTTTTATTAGGGTGCTGGCCACGCCCCTAACTACCCAGATGGCTTCGTCCGGTGGGGGGGGGGCGCAAAGAGCGCGGCGGCCATTTTGGCGCCACGCTTACATTCTGTTGTTTTTGCCACTACCTGTGGTGGCAGGAATGAGGGCAGTGTGTTTTCACCACATTTCAGCTGTATTCACTACTTTTGTTGCTGTTTTTGTCACATTTTCAGTGCTTCTGGCACATTTTCATTGTGTTTCCAGCGTTTCTAGCTTGTTTTTGTGGCACTTTCAGGGTGCTTCTAGTACATTTTCAGTGTTTCCGGTGGCAGTGATGGGTTCCTCACTGCAGGCAGGATTAATTGGTGCCACAGCCCAGGTCTGGCACATGGCCAATAGGTTGGCAACCCCTGCTTTATATTTTGAAAAGGCTCATTTGGAAGCATGCTCTGTTTAGGAAATATATAGTATCCTGAAAAATAACATGCAGCTACTGCTCTGAATTACAGTTTGAAAACTGTATGTCCCAATAATAAAGTAACATAATTTCCTTTTCATTTGTGATTTTTTACAAAATTGGCTCAGCCATTTTAAACATGAGTATGAACTATGAATAGTGTTTTCATTATTGAGTCTGAGTTATAAAAATAAACACTAATTTGTCTCAAGATTTCTGTGTAACTGTTGGATAATTTAAGCATATCAACAGGAACAGCATATCTGATCAAATATTGTGGAACTCCTAAATTACTTTCTTATTAACAGAGTTTTCTGTTTACTTCAATGAAATAAGGTTATTTCAATAGTATGAAATAAGGTTATTTCAATAGTATGAAATAAGGTTATTTCAATAGTATGAAATAAGGTTATTTCAATAGTCTTCCTTTTTTTAAAACCATACATCCCTCATTAAAATCCATTCAAAAGGTCTTTAATGCATAACAGTTTCATACATGTGTCAGATTGTCAGTTGCTATTTAATATTGCTTAAAAGAAATTTCAAGTGAAACATAGTGGCAGTTTCTGCTCATATGAAGTGTTTAAACAAAACATTTTCTAAAAGGAAAACTTGATGACTATCTAGGGATCCCCAAAACATTGTGCCACCTTGTGAACTCAATAAAAACTCCCCCAGATTATATCCTCACAAATTTATCAAGCAGTTCTCAGGGAATGGGTTTTCTAGATTGCAGTGTAATTAACTCATCAGCTCTTTCTCACAATAAACTTTTTTCTCATATAACTTTCAGATAAGGCTAGAATTTTTCCAAGATAACTCAAAATGGACAAGATTGGAGACCCCCAAATTCATAAGTTTTCTTCTTACATGAAATTGGAGAATGGAGAAAGGTAGAATTTAAAGAAGTAGCTTGAAGCATACAGTGGAACATGATCTATACAACTCAGGGTTCAACTACCTGGGAAGAAAATGGAGAAAATACTATAGGTTTGAGATAGGTTCATCCACATTTTCTCCCATAATGAAATGGGAAATGCAAGTCAGCTGAGAGTCTCAGATTCCCAATATTTAGCTTTCCTACCTACCAGAAAGCCTTCTATTTTTGTTTTAATAAATCCTTTGGCTTCTGTTCAACATATGCATTCACTTTGAAATGATGACGAAAGGAAAGACCAAACAAGTGAACACACGAACAAAAGGTGATGCTTTGACAAAGCACCTTTCCCCTAGTTTTGCTACTTAAGGGAGGACAACATCAAGAACATTTGAGCTTAGCACATAAAAGTTTGCTCTTGTCACTACTAATACTCCAGAATTGCACAATGACAATCTCCACTCTAATTGTTGGTCCACAGTATCCATCAGTTTCCTTTTAGGCAAAATCTTGGTGTAGCTCTCAAACAAACTTGCATAATTTTATTTACCCACCCAGTGTCTTTGCAGGCACACCCACCCAAATAAAGACTCAGACACCGTTATTGGATTAAAGGCATCGGGCCACTTTTATTAAATAATGCCCTAATCCGAATTATCACTTTCAATTGGTGTATCATCCAATTGTAATTCTTTAAAGCAAGCAGGCCGCAGTAGCACTGGTAAGGTTCCACCCTAAATGCCAATGGAAATTGGCTACATGTATCAATTTGTATCAATTTGTTTGTTGACACAAACAAATTGTTGGCCGGAGTCAATATACTATCTACTGACCCCACCCTATGATGTGTATCCGTTCAAATATCAAGGTGATGCAGGCTGTGAAGCTCCTGACATCACCCCTTTCATAGTTCGCCCTTGACCGGCCAAACCTGTTTCCCCTGTACCTATCTACATGTTGGCCAGTCAATTGCGAACCTGCCGGATACCTATGTGTCATAAAACTTTACCTTACCCAGTGCTACCCACCACACGGGGAGGCGTCCATGATGACTCACCGCCCCCCCCAGACCATCAGCTCGGTCACCAGGCCTGCTTGCACATCCTCCAGAAAGAGGTTCATACCTCTGGCCGACAGGTAGACCCCATTTCCTGCCTATAGGTCAAAATTTTTTGCAAGCCTATCCCTGGATGTCTATAGGCTGTCCCCAAGCCATTCTCAGCAAGGAACCGGGCAACAGCCCTGTCCACTGACCGCTGGGGATGGTCCAAACCGCAGAGAACCATGTCTCCTCTAAAACGGTGTCTCGGCATGATGTTAGACCATAGCAACCGTGTGTACGGCCATAAATGATGTAAAAACGCCAGGTCACTGCACCTCGACATTTTAAAGAAAGGTCAGTGATCCGTGTGAGATCATTGCCGCCGAGGTGCAGAATAAGAACATCAGGTGGTCCAGCATCCCTGATGGACATCAGGAATGGCAACAGTTCCCGCCCTCTCATGCCGCGCATACCATACCACCATATACGTGTGGATGCACGCAGCCCGAGCTGGGGTGAAACACTCTGTCGCGGCAGCATATTCTGCCGCCCAGTGCACATAGCTGCGGCCCACCAGCCCCACTGCCACCGGTGTGTGGAGACACACAGGGTCTGTAAAAGAGGAAAAGGAATTAAGGACATAACTAGGAATTCATACAGTGAGGGGATGTACATATAAGGAAAAATACGTGCAAACCCCCACGTGCCCACACATATCCACCTCCAAGTACCCAAACGCAGCTGCCCTCAATGCGACACCTATCCTGAATGAATGGGTGCCATAATGGGCCCCACACTGTGAAGCGCGGTACCAGCCACCCTACAGAATTTAAATTTGGTAAGGGGAGACCCATCCTGGTGGCAGAAAAACAGGCCAGGGCGCGCAGCAGGCACTGCCAAAACTGCATGTAGGGCACCAACTGGACAGATGTCAGCAAATGTAAATCATAGCAGTCTACACCACTGCCTACTCCATGCTGATCGGCCTTTGAGGAACAAATCATCAACTGAGCCCACTCCTGGTTGATAGAGACATCTTCGAGTCCCAGTGCCCTACAAAAATTGTCCCCCTTTGATCATGGGACCAGCTCGCTGACTCGCAGAGCTCCAGAGAAAGCTATGGTGGTAGCTGCATAAAAAGATACTCCTCCCACCTACTGTAACATAGTCTATGCCAACCTCGTGCAAGGTGGGTCAAGGTCAGAATACCTGTGAAAACAGGGCAATGTGTGTCCAGGCGATGGCCACATACACGTATCCATCCCTCCAATACATGGCGTATGCGGAAAACACTCGCACAGTCAGTAAAGCCCCGTGCCTTGGCCATGAATGTCAAGGCGTAAAGCCTGGTGGCTATGGTGCGTGGCGGCCAACCCCAGATCATGAGGCACACCATGTATTGTAAATCCTAGGCGACCAGTATCGGGCACATTTCAGGCAACTGCCTTTCGCCCACAAAAGGCTCTAAAGCGAAGGATCGGACGCTGACACGCCGTACGCGTGCGAGGTGCCAAGACAAGCAACTCGTCTGGTTCATGTCTCCTTGCCAAATGTCCATATCTCAGCTAAGAGTGGAGAGGGTAGGTCCCAAGCGTATGGAGCCCATTCACGGAACCGGGAGATCTGCAGGCGTGATAAAACATCAGCAATATCGTTATAATGCCTGGCATATGTTTAGCCCTAAGGAGCGCCTTAAAGCGCACGGACCCAAAAACAATAGGCGAGCTGAGGCCATGACTCCGGGGGATTTAGATATTTGGGCATTGACAGTGTACACCACCGCAGCATTGCCACACCAAAAGTGAAGCACAGAATTAGGCCACCTGTCCCCTCAGAGCATAAAGGGTACCCAGAATTGAGAAAAATTTTCAGAAACGTAAGGTCGCGTAAGCGATCCGTGCCCTGCCATCCCTGGGGCCAATGACCATAGGCACACTGTCCTTAATTAAATACCCCCACCCCGGGGAGCCGGAGGCATCCGACCGTACTTGGAACGGGGCTGACCAGAAGCTCAGACCTCCAAAAGGAGACAGCATGAAAGTCCTGAGGGAATGTGAGCCAAACAAACAGGTCCACTCGTAAACCCCTAATCAGCTGTACCCTGCGGTGTACTTCGCCATAGTGTGTCCCAGACACCAGGCGAAGGCACTGCCTGGTGTTACCACTCTGCAGGCGAAGTTGATGCGGCCATGCATCACCTGCGACTCTCGGAGAGGCACCTTCCACTTGGCAACATTGCCACATTGCAGCAGGGGCTGCTCTCATTGACCGACAATTCGGTCACCTGGCCCTCCTGCATGTTATTCAAAAGAGAGGTGCATCCACTTGTTGACAGGTGAACCCCGTCTCAAGAATACAGGCCACAGTCCTGTAACCCTACCCCCAGCCGACAAATGGCTGTCCCCAAGCCATTCTAGATAAGGAACCAGACAACAGCCCTGTTCACTGACCGTCAGGCACGGTCCGACCGCTGGGTCAAAGTCTCTTCTATGATATTGCCTCGGCATGATGTATGACCATAGCAATCGTGTAAACGGCCATAAATGGCAAAGAGATGCCAGGTCACTGCACTCGGAAGTCTTTAAGTCCGGGCCAGCAATCCATGCAAGATCACCGCCTCCGAGGTGCAGAATTAAAACATGTGATGGCCCAGCATCCCCAATGGACATCAGGAATGTCAACAGTTCCCACCACCTATATGCCGTGCACACCATACCACTGCATACGTGCGGTTACGCGTAGCCCGAGATGGAGTCCCCATTCTAATGAAGCAGCATACTGTGCCGCCCCAGTGCACATAATTGTGGCTCACAGCCACACTACTACCAGTGTGCGGAAACACATAGGGTCTGTAAAATAAGAAGGGAGAATAGAGAGCAGAACAAGGCACTAATTCAGTGAAGGGATGAACAGACAGAAAAAATTGGGCAAATCCCCACCTGCCCATGCAACATATGTCAGGCTCCGGGCACCCAAATGCAGCCGCAGTTGATGTGGCGCCTAACCGGAAATAATGGGTACCAATTATAGTTCAATAAGGGTACTTCACATCATCCCGGCTAGGATAAGTGGCAAGCCAACGTTCCAGCACCTGGATATTAATTGGGGAGGGGGCCTTTTGAATGGGCGGCACCGTCAGAGGGAGCTCTGACAGCCCCCAGCCCACCCCTTCCTCTGCCTCGTGACCCACCAGCCCACAGGCACGCGGAGGCGGCATGAGGCCAAGAACAAGAGGGACGCTCGTGCCGGAATTGACACTGACACTTGTTGCACACTCCGCTGGCGGAAAAGTTCCAACACAGCAGGCGGGCTGGAACCCCCTGCCCCGCCGGCTGGTGGGGAGCCTGTGTAGCAGCATCCCACTGCACGGTGTGGCTGTAATGGTACCGGTCACCAGGCGCTGGCCACGTGGGGGTCATGTACAAGAGCCACAATTGCTGGCAGGGCTCATCCCACCTCATCTCAGGATGGAGGGCCACTCTCATCCTAAACTCCTCATCATAGGCCAACCATCGGGCGGGGAGTTTAAAAGGGCTCCCCGTGGCTAAGGGGAGCCGAAGCCGCCGCCGCCACGCACAGACGTCCCTCCCCGCCCCCTACCATCAGGCGGGGAGTTTAAAAGGGCTCCCCGTGGCTAAGACGCCGCCGCAGCCGCGCCCTCCCCGCCCCACCATCGGCGGGACGATAAAGGGAGCCTCCGTGGCCCGGAAGGCTCCGAAGGACACCGCTGCTGCGAAGCATCGTGCCCTAACGGCCCTTTGTTCATCTTGAAGGTTGACTAGGGCGGGTAGTTTCGACTTTGATTATTTTTGTGGTGGCCTTGTTGTACCTGGACATGTGGGGCTTCTGAAAAGAGTTTTTTTTCCTCTTCCCTTTTGTCTTCATGCTTGCTATTGGAGGGTTGGAGGGTTGATATTGTATTATTGTGATTATTGTTTTTCTGTAATTGTACTGATTTATTATTGTGTTTTTGCATCATTTTATTGTAACAGTATGTATCTTAATATGTTGTTAGCCGCTCTGAGTCGGCCGTGGGTTGAGTGGAGCAGGATATAAATTCAAATAAAAAATAAATAAAAAATAAATAAACCATGACGGGCCAGGGAAATCCACCACCGCCCGATAAATATTGTCCAGGTATTGTACCATCGGAATGGCCAAGTCAGGACGGGCCCTCAGGTATGCCGCCATATAAATGAGATAGGCCGGTAACCAATTGGCCGAGGTGCGCGGTGGCTTATGATGACGGGACAACTCCTTGTCCCTATCGTCCTGCCCTTCCCTCTCTTCCTTGGTGGGCTCACGGTTTAGGAGGGAGAAAATGTCCACATATTCCCCCTGCCAAATCTTCTCCCTCGTGGCCTGGGAGAGATGATCGCCCAGGGGTAAGGAATAACCGGCCGTGGGCAGGGCTGCCATCAGCACAGATTGAATTGAGGATGTGCGCAGTGGGCCCTGAACAACCCCTGAAATGTTAGGCATACCCATAGGGGCGGTCACCCCTGTCATAACCGGGGGGTAATTGGACAACCAAGAATTAACGGGACAATGTGGATACAACTGTCCTCCCACAGTAACCTGTCATGGCCATGGCCAGTGTACCCTCCCAGTGTTGCTAGGTAGTGTCACTGGTGTACTTAATTGACCAGGATACTCACCCGGTGCACCCCCATGGGCCGCCCCCACTGGGGGTTCCGGCCCACGGCGGGCGTCGGCGCTCGTGATGGATATTGAGCTCTGCATGCCGCTGCAACCCTGCCACTCAGTACTGGTCCCTGGCGGCAAGCCCCGTTGCGATGGTCTGGCATGGAGCTGCGAGGCGCCAGCTTGGGCTGGTCTGATGGCCTCAAGCAACTCGACCTTGT
This sequence comes from Bradypodion ventrale, assembly GCA_035047345.1. Taxonomy (NCBI): domain Eukaryota; kingdom Metazoa; phylum Chordata; class Lepidosauria; order Squamata; family Chamaeleonidae; genus Bradypodion; species Bradypodion ventrale. The sequence goes on along the minus strand of JAWDJE010000004.1, from coordinate 141,895,606 downwards.
TATCGGCCCGCTGGACAGCCGTGGCCAACGTGTGGGCTGGAATTGCAGGATTTGCAAGCCCACCATCAAAAGGCGGCGGGGCAATGCCCATTGATGCCTCCAGCACCGAAATGCGTGCAAGGAGGGCATCAACAGTCTCCGACCCACCTGGATGAGGTGGGCCGGATGGGCCGGATGGCCCACTGGGCAATTGTTGTGGGATAAACCCGAATGGAGATCCTGGGCCCGAATAGGGCCATGTCCAGTATTCTGGCCCATGTGGGGCCGGGAGAATGGTGAGGCGGAAACCCGCACCGGGCCCAAGTGGGCCGCCCTGCCCCAAGCCGGGCAAAGACCCTATGGGGATAGGAACCCCAGAGGGGCCAGCCTGTGCCGCCCCTGCCTGAATCCCCACACCGGGCGGATAGGCAGAAGCCTGTTTGCCCGCATTGGTGGTAGTGGCTGAACCAACCCTACCACCCAGTTGTGGGGGAGCCACCTGAGCCCTCCGGCCCGGAAGCGGCCCCCTAGATGCAGAGGGGGTGGGCAGAGGCCTCCCCCTCAACCGCGGCTTAGCAGCTGGTGCCTTGCGCTTGGGAGCCATGATTCCCAAGCAGAATAAGAAAGAGCAAAGGGGAAAAAACTCCCTTTAAAAAGAAAATGGGGCAAAAGCAAGGGAGAAAGCAGCGGAGCTTTGCAAAATGGCAGCCAGGCTGCCTCGTGGCCACCCCTTTTATGGAGGTGTGGCCACGCCCCCTAACTAACCCAGATGTCTGAGTCCGGGTGGGTGGGGCCCCCGCAAAGAGCGTGGTGGCCATTTTGGTGCCACACTTGCATTGACATCACTAAAGTAGCAACCTTTGCATTCTTGGAAATTGAGCTTCAGTCTTGCCGTACAGGCCAATTGCATCTTAATGTTCATTAAGCAGAATTCAATGTTGTAGTTCCACAGAATTTTACTTTATTTCAGAATTCACACAGAAGTAAGGCTACTAGATAAGCATGCATCCTACAGCACTTACACCAGAAGTGTCCTAGGCAATGCTCAACCACTTCTCATGCACAATTCTCTTTTAAACACATATAAAAGCTTCTCAGAATAAAAAACAACAACCATGCCACAATGAATCTATTGCCTTTTGCCATTGGGAACTTTCTTGGGACAAAAGATCCTGATGATGTATTTCAGCAGAATTATTGCACTCTGGTTGTCAATGTGTTAACCTAATGGAGGGCACCGGAACTCTCAGTGAGTTCAGAAAATACAGGATATGTAAGTTTTTCAAAAATCCTATCCCTGAGCCCACTGCTAATCATTACCAGATAGAAATATTAACAGGGTCAGAATTTACTCAGCAGAACTGTTTTCAACCTCTTGAATGTGCATTAATGGATACTTCTCCATATGTGAGTGCCTATGGGCAACTGGACAAATATGGCATTCTGAAGTTAGCTACAAAGAAGCTCATCCCAACATTTAATGGGGAAGTTTGATCATGAGCTGCCTTGCTCAAATGTAACAATCCTTTGTACCTGGTCTTTTTGAGGTCTTTGTCCTTAAATACTTGATTTGTCATAATTTTGAACTTCAGTCAGTGCTCCTCCACATCCTTAGCTCTACCATTTTACCAGGACATCCTTAGCATATGACTTGATTTTAATAAAAATTTAATCTAGTTTTAAAAAGTTTCCTCCCCAAAGAATCTGCATCAATTTTTAAGGTAGCAGCAAATGCAGAACAGGAATGAATTAAACATTGGAAAAAGAAATACCAGCTTTGAAGTGAGTTTAGTCATCTCTTACATGGATTTATTATTGTTTATGTGTGTGTTGTGCATCCATTATTACTACTTTCCATAGATGTCAGTGCAGAATGATAATAAGGTGATAAGCTCTGTTGAGATATTACCTTGTTGCTCTATATTCTATTATTATCTAACAGCCATTACATTGTTTAAAAAACCAAACTGTTGAAAATAACTTTTTATGAAAAATAAAGGGAAATATAGAGGAGGAGGATTTTAGAGGTTGGGATTTGTGAGGGTGTTGATTTCCTAACTATTTGATCACTTTAGTTGACGTCTTTCCCTCAATCTTCTCTCTCCCACCTTTCTTTTCAACTTTCCAACCTCGGAAGATCTTTCTTCTGCTTTCTTACTGGTTGTCCTCAAAGGTTCTCCTTTCTTTTTCTTGTCAGGTCCTCTCCTGCAGGGAAGCTTGGGCTACACAAAAGGGTAGTTCAATCAGTCAGATGGAGATATAAAGAAAGTTCTGGATTATGTCTGACCTTGAAAGGAGTGGTGGAGGACAGCAGGCATAAATATTGAAAGAGTAATAACCAAGGTTTAGTAGAAGGGATTACATTTTCAGAATGCCAACATTTCAGGTGTATATTTATTCTCATGCCCCTGAAAATATTCATGAAAATCAAATAGTTAAGTAAAAGTTTCTCATTTGGATGGCATAAACTCAAATTTTCCAAGCATCAAAATCACAATAGTCTCATCACGGAATAAGCAATTTGATGGAATTGCATTTTGATCTAGGCTTGTTTGGCATCACCCTTGGAACAGGTTTTAGTCCCAAATACAATTTGCAATTAGAAATATGCATAGGTTTCTGGGGTCACTTTCCCCCCCAAAACCAATTTTTGAAAGCCATCATTTAAAAAAAAAAACAACAACAACAACAAAACAACTTTTGGTACAATGCACATTATCAGCCCCTTAATATGCATAGCTTTTCAAGAAAACCACAGTCTTGAAGACAGTGAGCCTTATTTTTTGAGTATATGTATATGAAATTATGCTATAAACTTCACTTCATCCAGGGCTGTGGTGACTCAAGTGGTTAAGATACTAAACGTGATGCTGGAAGGTCGGCAGGTCAACAGTTCAAGACCCAAGTACTGTATGACAGAATGAGCTCCAGTCTCTGTCCCAGCTCCTGCCAACCTAGCTGTTCGGAAGCAAGAAATTTCAAGTGGATAAATAGGTACCACTTTGGTGAGAAGGTAAACAGTGTTCTGTGCACTCTGGTGTTGAAGTATGCCTGCCACATACCCATGGAAATGTCTGCAGATGCAGACAGTGCTGGATAAACAGAAATGAACACTGAACCCTAGAGTTGGATCTTTACCTTTACCTTTACACTTCATCCATAAAAGGTGATGCCTCAGTGAGAAAAAATCAGATTGGTTTGAGTATAAGAATTGCTAAAAATATGTCTGCACATATCCTATTTTCAGACAGAGGAAAGCCAATATTTTTGGAGAAGAAAATATTAAGATTACTTAAATCGCAACTGTCCCCCCAGGTTACAGGATCAAGGCTGCTCTGGGAAATGGCAAACATTATTATAGCAGAAAAGTCAACTATTGTCTAATGTGATTTGAAAAGAAAAATCCACAAAGAGTTCAGGCATAGCTCTTGGGGAGAATCTAAATTCTCTAACATGGGAGGCATCTACGAAAAAGCCTGCAACCCATACAACCCTGACACAGTGACAACTGCTGAATAGTTTGTCATATTTTCAGGGGGGGAAATTCCCATGTGTACCACAGCAAGACCTCCTCCTCATCCTTCCTCTTCCTATGGCAGATGAACTGATCAGAAGAGGGAGGCAAAGTCTGCCTGTAAGGTTTTCTTCTCACACTCGGCTACCTTCAGCTGAAGGTTGTGTGGGACAGATTCAGTGAAAACTGCAGCATAATTATTCAGCTACATATCACTGCTGCTTTCCATGTTTTTCTTCAGTATAAGATGACATAAGTGTCACTTTCTTTCTTCAGTTTAAATTACAATAGAATCCTAGCAGAATGTTTTACTAACATCACATGCAGTGGTGGGCATCAAGAGGTTTGCACCAGTTCACCGGAACCGGTAACAAAAATTCAGGCTGGCCCTGCCCATCCAAGTTTTGAAACAAAGTAGTCCTAATTCGGGTGCAACAGAGGGCTTTCCCCCTGGCCACAGTGTGATAGTAAAAAAATTTGGAGGCCACCACTGATCACAATAGAAAATTTAATTTTCTGTTGCTAAATTACAAGTTAATTAATGCTTTAACAACTTTTTAAAGTTTAAATCCCAACTTATTTCTACAAGTTAGTGAATACTTTCTTAAGATTAAATAAAAATTAAACTTCATCCTTCCCCCCAAAACTAAACCAATTGGCTAATTTAGTTTATTTCTGTTGCTGTCCTATTGTTGAGACAGAACTCTTGGGGTGTCTAAACAAACATACAGAGAATACATAAACACACACACACACACACGCACACACACACACACACACACACACACACCTTTTTGAGTTGAGAAGGCCACAACTTTATCATTCGCTTGCCAAGTGCTGGAGAATTGGATCCACTGCACTGAGAGGTCCAAATTCCCCCCAGTGCTCACCATTATATATTTTAGCAGCAGCTGAAACTTCTACCAGAGATGGAAGACTTATGGAAACCACAAAGGTGTATGCCATACTATGACTCAGCAGACACACAAGCTGGACCAGACTATGTCTATGTCCCCCCATTCCCTGTACAGAGAACAGAGGTACACATTGCCTGGGGCCATTGCCCTGGTCCCAGAGAAATACAAGGTACTGCACCATATCTGACTTTCTTGTAGGAAGAAGGGACATCTCCCTTGTCCACCAGGAATGACAACTTGGTCCCCATAGTCACACAATATGTTCTAAAGGTGGAAGGGACAACAGAGTTTCATATTCTGCTATTTCTTGCTCCTAAGAGTACATAGTTCTTTTGTGAGTAGATCTTTCTTACACTGGGTCAAGTGAAAGGAACTGCAGAATGAACTCACCAAAAAGGTGCTTCATTTTGACAGTTTCACATCTGGCCTAGACACAGAAGAAGTAGAAGAGCCAATTCAACTTTTTTATTCAATTGTTATGCCGTGCTTAATGATAAGGAAATCCATGTGGATGAAACAATACAAGCATGTGTGTGCAGAGATTGAACAGAAAAGCATAATATTTTATAAAAATAATAATCTTTGAGGTATTTCAGTCAGTTGAACCTCATGCAGATTTGGAAATACTGTTTGCATTTTACACAAAAATGAACTGCCACTGACACCATGTGGTTCCTATTAACGTAAACCATTTATTGTTATTATGACATTCCGGATTATGGAGTGTCCACAACATTAGATTCAGTTATTCAGGCAATATGTACTTAAAATAAAGCATGATATCAATGGAAATTTAATTTCCTGTCTTTAAATTATGGAACTTGGTCTTATTATATTGGTCTAATGTGAAATTTTGCCCCAAGATTACAGATTATCATTATTGTATTTTATCACCACACACTGGGTATTGTTCAGATAAGAAACAGATTTATCATAGCATATTGATGGTCTTGTTTTTCTTCTTTAGGGTCATCAAACATTCTTCTAATGAAACTTTCAGGCAAGATGACAGGCACTCTTTTTTCATGGGAGTGGAAATTCAGTGTAGGATTCACCTAGTCTTCAATTATTATTTTACCTGACAGAATATGGTCTTTGCTATGGCTGCTGTTGTGGGTGTGGATGATATTGTCTTGCTAGAAGAGTGTGTTTTGTTCAAGTTATTGTCTGAAATCTTGTGCAATGAGCTACATTGCATAATGCCATTTTTCAGAAAAAAAATTATGATTCCCCCCCTTAATGTAATTGGGGAACTTCATTGTTTGTCATAAAAAGCTGATGGGAGTCACAGGGTGGGAAGAAATCTTTAATTTATAAAAATTGTTCTGGTCTTACTTTGGCTACAATTTTTGGAAATTAAAGATTTTCCTCCATCCTACAGCCACTGGAAGCTTCCCCAGAAGAAGGAGGATTCCACAGGAGCTTCAGCAACTTCAGTGGAATGGGAAAAAGAGATGGAAATTATTTATTCCCTACCTACCCCAAAAAAATCTGCCTGGCTAATGGCATCATCAGCCTTGTGTCCTGTAAGTTATAGAACAAGATTCCAGCCATTGTGATGTTATAACCAATGGTGGGCTCCAAAAACAAAATACTATCACACTTTGGGTGTGGTAGGATGAGCGTGGCCAGGTGGAAGCCCTGTGTTGCATCTGAATTAGGACTACTTTATTTCAAAACTTGGATGGGTGGGGCCAGCCAGAATTTCTGCTACCGGTTCGGGCAAAATGGTGCGAACCTGCTGATGCCCACCACTGGCTATAACTGTTAATAGACTCAATTTATATCAATGGTTTGAATGTTTTTACTCATTTTTTATTATATTTATTATATTTTAAAAATGATTGTCAGCCACTTTAGTGTTCAAGGAATGAAGAAGCAGACGAATGAAGTTGTGAAATTCAGCTCTATTAGTGGGGTTTGAACACAGTTTGGATGGGGCAAAACCCGGACTTATATACACCATAAACAGTAACAATAATGCAACAAGCCCATTGGCTAACAGAGTGTGCACATTTTTCGATCCACTTATTTGCATAAGAATAGATACATGAGAAAAGATACATTCCACTGCTATAAACAGTAACAGTAACAATAATACAACAAGCCCATTGGCTAACAGAGTGTGCACATTTTTCGATCCACTTATTTGCATAAGAATACATACATTAGAAAAGATACATTCCGCTCCTGTCAGAAAACACAGTTAACATACATAACATTCTTCCCCCCTAGGTAAAAACTAAATCCTTTAACCAGGATGGCGGTCTAATTTCCCTTCTGGGTCAAACGCTTGGCTGAGCCGGCTCAGGGGCTCATAGGATGGGCAACCCAACTGGAGTGAGGGATTGACTAGAGGGGGAGGATTGCCAACCCAAATTAAAGCCCGGTTTGTCAGATGGAGGAGCAGGGGATCGCTCAAAACCAAAATCTCATTCTGTGGATGAATAAGACAACTCAGGGTCCCTCCTGTGTGTACTAAGAGTGGAGGGCGACTCCGAACAAAATTGATCATCATCAATAAAGGAATCCAGAGTGATAGGCTGGGACAGTGTAGGGGTACACATAGCTGGAGTAGGGGAGCATGCGACAATTTCTCCTTGAAATTGGTCCCTAGAACATACCTCTGGGTCTAAGTTAGCTTGCTGCTGACTATTACCCCTGCCCCCTGGGTTTAAATGGGTGGGGGCCAACCCTAACATTGAGTGTCTGTATTCGTCCTGTGTGTCCAGTATTCTGGGTCTCAATGGATCTGCGTGCCTCCTCCAGATCAGACCAGTGACTCTTTCAATTCGGTAAGAAACAGGACCAGTCTGATCGATCACAAACCCAGGCACCCAACGTAGGACCACCAGCTGCATAATTGTGGCAATGTACAGGGTCTCCCGGAGAAAAACCCTTCTTGTGTTGGATCGCTATGTTTGTGCCTTTGTCCTCCACCCTAGAGGGATCCAATCTGTCCAGCAAGGATGACAGTTTCCTTCGCTGGAGCAATTCAGCAGGGGACAGCCCTGAGGCAAGGTGGGTGAGTCTATACGTGAAACAAAACTGGCATACACCGAAGCGTGTCTTTAGTTGTGCACACCTGCCACTCTACCTGGCCATTGGTGGCTGGGTGGAATGGGGCGGCAGTGATGTGCCTAATTGCATTCCTTTCCATGAAGGATTGGAATTCTGCAGATGTGAACGTGGATGTGTTGTCGGACACCAGCACATCTGGAAGTCCAAATGCTGCAAACAGCCTTTTCAGGTGCATTATCATGGTGGCTGAAGTGGTATTAGGCACTCTAATCACTTCCAGCCATTTAGAGAATGAATCCACAACCAACAAAAATAGGGCACCCCTAAATGGACCTGCAAAATCTATGTGCAACCTGGACCACAGGCCCTGAGCAGAATCCCATTCCCAAGAGGGAAGGTGGGATTGCTCTGGGCGAGAGGATTGACAACTGGCACAAGTGCTGACCATCTGCTCTATGTCTTGGCCCAGTTGATGCCACCAAAAGTAGCTACGGGCAAGGGCTTTGGAATGGACAATTCCCGGATGACTTGTGTGAAGTAAATGTAAAACCTTTTTCCTGAGAGTGACAGGATTGACCACCTACTGGCCCCATAGAAGGCAACCTCGTTCCACTGACAATTCCAAATGCTTGTGGTGGAATGTTCTGAATTCCTCAGCTAGAGGACCTGGTGGTCGCTTTTGATCTCGCAATCGGCTTCCCCAACCCCTGGCAGTGGAGAACGTGACAGGGCATCAGCATGGCAAACGTAGTTGCTGGGCCTGTGTACCAAAATAAAATTGTATGCATTTAGGAAAATTGCCCAATGCAACATCCTCGGGGAAATCATGGAATTTCTTAGTGCCTGCCACAATTGCCAACGCCTCCCTGTCTGTCTGAGCATAATTTTTCTCAGGCTTTGAGAGCGAATGGGAATAGAATGCTACGGGGGCTTCCCTCCTGTCACTTAGTACATGGCATAACACAGCTCCCACCCCCATAGGGGATGCATCACACACAAGTACAACTTCTTTGTTAGGATCAAAATGAGTTAATACAGCATCTGAAGATAGCAGCCTTTTGTGTTCTAGGAACGTTTTTTCCTGGCAATGGCCCCAGTGCCATACAGTATTTTCCTTAAGAAGCTGATGTAATGGTTTGGCAACTGAGGCTTTGCGATGGAGAAAAGTGTGATAGAAGTTTAACAATCGTAGAAATGATTGTAATTCGGCTTTAGATTTTGGCCAGGGTGCATTCCGCATGGCCATCACCTTGGAGTCAGATGGCATGATACCTTGGGGTGTAATTGGGTACCCCAGGAACTCCACTTCCAGTGCCAAAAACACACATTTGTCTCTTCTGAGACGTAGACCAGCCCTCTCGAAACGTGAGAAGACTCGATCGAGCCTGGCCACTAGTTTGACAGTGTCCTTAGCAGTGATCAGGACATCATCAAAATATGGCAGGACACTAGGCAACCCTTTCAAAATACATTCTACAAGAGTTTGAAATATTCCGGGGGCCGCATTCACCCTGAATTGTAGTCTAGTTAACTTAAATGCCCCCCTATGCATCACTATGGTCTGGGCTATGGCAGCAGCAGGAGACACAGTCAATTGTTGGTAAGCCTGGGCAAGGTTAAGTTTTGCGAAGCAATTTCCTCCATGCAAGGAGGCAAGAATGTGGCTTACCATGGACACAGGATATGTGTTCGGGCGAATAGCTTTATTGATGGTACACTTATAGTCAGGGCATATCCTGACCTCCCCGTTACTTTTCAAAGCAGTCACTATTGGTGTCTCCCACTCTGCGGAGTCCACTGGCACTAGGATGCCCTGCCACCACCACCACCACCACCCCCAGTTTGTCCAGCTCGGCTTCTATCTTTTCCTTTAAAGCAAAGGGTACCCGGCGTGGCTTCATCCGGATGGGCCAGATGGTTGGGTCAAGCTCAAAGTAAACCGGGGGTCCTTTGTATAACTTTAAACCCTTTTTGAATACCTCAGGATGTGCAGCACAAATGTCCCGGATTGGGTCAGAGTCTATTGCATGGATGCCAGAAAGCCGGATTCCCAAGGGCCTAAATGATTGGGTCCCAATAAGACAGTTAGTGCCCTGCTTAACCAAGAAATTACCCACCCCCAGGACCAGAATCTGGCAACCTTGCACATCCTGGAGGGAAGTTTTAAAGGATTTAAGCTTGGGCCGAGAGGCAGGGGGAATTCTCAAAAACTCCTGCTGTGGGATTATGGAAAAGGTAGTACCTGAATCCACCTCCATCTTTAAGGGGACTTCCTGCAGGCTCAGGTCTAAGAAGAAACGCTCGCTGACGATGCCCACTTGGCACGGCTCAGGCTCGGGTGACACTTTGGTGATGGACATGTTGTGGTGATGACTCTTCTTGGGCACAGGCACTGGAGGTCTTTGCTTTCACTGTTGGCATACCTTAGCAATGTGCCTTCTTCGCCCGCAGTTGTGGCATTCTGCGGTGTGGAAGGGCCACTTCTTGCAGTCATGCTGGGCTCCGCAGCCATCACACTTGCCAAGGAATTTCTTCTCCCGATCATCACGGTGCTCTCGGTGCTTTCGTTGGACTGCTCGTACCTTTCGCTCTGCGTTACTGAGCTTGCACAGCTGAGTCAGTGGCACTGGTGGTGGAGTGATGATGCCAGAAAAGCTTTACCCCGGACCGTTTGGCCTCAGACACTACTGGCTCTTATAGGACATCCATGAAGTTTAGCATCTTTCTGATCATGAGGTGACATTGAGCATCTTTGTCCCTCATGCCAGGCCAGCAGACTGTCCCGGAGTGCTTCTTCAATGTTGTCCCACTTGCACGGGGCAGCAGCAATGCACAGCGCGGCGGCATAGTCTGCAATGGACTCCCCAGGTCGCTGCTCCCTTCTGTGGAAGGCCACCCTGGCCGGAAAGATCAAGACCTCTGGCTGCAGGTGCCTCCTCAGTGCGGACATGATTTCTGCAAGCAGCACCACATCGACGTCCCTTGGGAGAATGAGGTGGGTTGCCAGCTCAAGCGTCTCAGACCCGCACTGAGTGAGGAAACAGGAGCACTTCTGGTCTTTGTCAGTGATCTTCTGTGAGGCCATTGCAAGCGCGGCGCCAAAATGGCCGCCGCACTCTTTGCGGGCCCCCCCCCACAGGACGAAGAATCCGGGTAGTTTAGGGCGTGGCCAGCTCCCTTATAAAAGGGGTGGCCACGAGGCAGCCGCGCTGCCATTTTACCTCAGCGACGGAGCGGAGAAGTTTTTCCCCTGTGTCTCCGTCGCTCCTTACCTTGCGGGAAGCCTTTTGGCGGCGAATCTTCTTTTCGGCTTCCCTCTCCTGCGGTTGAGATGCCTTCGAAGAAGAAGGCAGCTTCGAGTGCGGCGCGAGCTGTGAGGAGGCGCAACCCAGGTCGGAGGACCACAGCTGCGCCTCCCCAGCAGCCGCCTGTCCAGGCCCCCGGCGGAATGGGGTCTATCGCCCCTTGGCCGGACGCGGGGGATCGGAATGCGGGCGCGGCAGGGGCTTCGGCCCCCGGCCTGCGAGCGGTGGACACCGCTACTCTCCCTGCCCATCCTGTTGGGCCTGCCTCTATTCCTCCTGGGCCTTCTAGCCTGGGTGGGTGGTGTGGTCCCCTACCTTGGCAGGTTCCTGCACCGACCCTACCGGGCTTCGGTATTGGGCAATGGCCCTATTTGGGTCCTGGGGTACAGGGACCTGTACCAGCGCCTGGACTTGGCGGGCCGGCCGGCCCTTGGCCCCAGATCGATGTGCAGGCCTTACTGGCCCGCCTTGCGGCCCTCGAAGCGTCTTTAGCTCGGGCCAGCCAGGCTGGGGCTCCTTTTGGCGTCCCTTTTGCGGCGCCGTCGGCGGGAGGACAACAGGCGGCAGGCAGGGTTGAGCTGCCTCAGGCGGGTGGCGTGGCTTCGGCCACTGCCCCGCAGCTCCCCAGCCAGCATACGAGTGCAGGTCAGGCCCCGATGATGAGCTCTACGTCGGTCGTGAGCTCCGACGCCCCCAGTGGGCCGGAACCCCCGGTGGGGGCGGCCCGCGGGGGTGCAGCATGTGAGTATGCGGTCCAAGCCAGTACACCTACACACATTCCTTCTATGGGGGGAGCTTTTCAATGGCCTTGGCCTCGCTCGGGTGGTGCGGTGGCACAGCAGCCGGCACTCCACTCGGCGACGGTAACTGCCACCCAGGGCACCGGGGTGGGTAGTTTTTCTCACAATCCGGGGAATGTACTGGGGGTGGCTGGGTTAGCTCAGGCCCCTTTCCCGGTGTCTGTGGTGCCTTTTTCGGCCTTACCAACTGCGGGGTACTCCTTGCCACTGGGTGACCACTTGGCACAGGCAACCAAAGAAAAGATTTGGCGGGGGGAGTATGTAGATATCTTCTCACTCCTGAACAGAGAGCCCACCAAAGAGGAAAGGGAGGGACAGGATGAGAAGGATAAGGAGCAGGCGCGTCGTCGTAAGCCGCCACGTACCTGGGCCAACTGGCTGCCGGCTTATTTAATTTACATGGCAGTGTATCTGAGGGCGCGGCCGGAGTTGGCTATTCCGATGGTCCAATATTTGGACAACATATACAGGGCAATGGTTGATTTCCCGGGCCCTTCGTGGCTTGCTTATGACGAGGAATTCCGTATGCGGATTCCACTCCACCCGGAGATGAGGTGGGACGAGCCGTGCCAGAGGCTTTGGCTTCTGTACATGACACCCACGCGCCCCATGCCAGGGGACAGATACCATTGCGGACATGCGGTCCAGCAAGCTGTCCCAGCACAGGCTACCCGCCAAGCGGCGGGGCAGGGGGTTCCAGCCCGCCTGCTGTGCTGGACTTTCTCGTCCAATGGTTCCTGCAATATGAAGAATTGCAAATACAGGCATGAGTGTCCCACATGTTCGGGCCCCCACGCAGCCTCTGCCTGTCCCAGGCCTGGGGGGACACGGGGCAGAGGAAGGGGCGGACAGTGGGCTGGCAAGGCTGCCACGGATGGAGCTGGTTCACCGAAAGGCCCCCTCCCCAATTAAGGTGGACATGTTGGAGCGTTGGCTCACAGTGTACCCGAAGGGGGAGGATGGGGAGTATCTCCTTCAAGGCTTTAAGTACAGGTTCCGCATCCCTTTCATGGGTGATAGGTCCCCTCAGGATGCCCCCAATCTTTTGTCCCTCAAGGGGAGGGAGGAGGTGGCTGCTGCCAGTATCAGGAAGGAGTTAGATGCGGGCAGGGTCGCCGGCCCTTTCCCGTCACCCCCGTTTCCCAACCTTAAGGTGTCGCCCCTAGGCTTGGTTCCCAAAAAGTCTCAAGGCGAGTTTCGCCTTATTCATCATTTATCCTACCCAGCCGGCCGGTCGGTCAATGACGCTATCCCTGATGACCTTTGTTCAGTCAGGTATACGTCTTTTGACCACGCGCTGCGCATGGTGCGCTCGTGTGGCCCGGGTGCCCTGCTGGCCAAGTGCGACATTAAGTCGGCCTTTCGCCTCCTGCCGGTGCACCCGGGTGACTTTGAGTTGCTGAGTTTCAAATTTCGGGGCGAATATTATTTTGATAAGGCCATGCCTTTCGGCTGTTCCATATCATGCTTGGCCTTTGAGCGCTTTAGTACCTTTTTAGAGTGGGCTTTCGTCCGCAGGTCAGGGTCCCGGTCTGTAGCCCATTACCTGGATGACTTTTTATTCGGGGGTGAACGGGGCTGGGACACGTGCGCATGTCTCCTTAACACATTTCAGACGCTAATGGAGGAACTCGGTGTCCCTTTAGCGCCCGAAAAGACCGAGGGCCCATCTACCAAGCTAGTATTCCTGGGGGTGGAGATTGACACGTTAGCGCAGGCTTCTGGGTTACTGGAGGATAAGGTGTCCAGGATAGTGGCCCTTATCTCGGAGTTGATGGCCAAGCGCAAGGCATCACTGAGGGAACTGCAGGTGCTACATGGTCACCTGAATTTCGCTTGCAGGGTGGTCGCTCCGGGCAGGGCTTTTGCTCGACGCTTATGCGACGCCATGGCAGGGTTATCCAGGCCTCACCACAGAGTTAGACTTACCCGGGGTATCAGGGCAGACATGTTTGTCTGGTTACAGTTCCTGAGGGAGTTCAATGGGGTCTCATTTTGGAGGTCTGACCTCCTGGCATCCCCCAATTTTCAGATCCAGTCTGATGCCTCAGGATCCCTGGGTTATGGGATGTACTTCAATGGGAAGTGGGCCTATGGTGGGTGGCCACCGGCCTGGGCAGGCACGGATCGCCTGCGTGATCTCACATACCTTGAATTTTTTCCTATACTAGGGGCTTTGATGCTATGGGGTGAGGAATGGGCTAACTCGGTCGTGCATTTCTGGTGTGACAACGCTGCTGTTGTCCACATTGTTAATGCACAGACTTCCAAATCGCCCAGGGTTATGGACCTAGTGCGCCATTTTGTGCTGCGCTGCCTGCGCCTCAATGTTTTGTTCAGAGCCAGGCATGTCCCAGGGATTAATAATGATATTGCTGACGCTTTGTCCCGCCTGCAGATCTCCCGGTTCCGTGCCTTGGCCCCGGATGCGGAGGAATTTCCCTCGCCACTCCCGGATGAGATATGGACCATTGGCAAGGAGAGGTGAACCGGGCGATTGGCCTGTCACTAGCGCCACGCACGCGTAAGGCGTATCAACAAGCATTTAATTCTTTCAGGGCATTTGCTGCTCAATTTCACCTGCCAGAGACCTGGCCTATCCCGGTTGACCATGTTCTGCGGTTCATGGTCCACCTGCACGCTCTCGGCCTCGCACCTCGCACCATAGCATCCAAGCTCTCGGCGCTGGCTTTTATGGCCAAAGTAGGGGGTCATGTGGACAGCACCTCTGACTTCCGTGTGAGACATGTTTTGGAGGGGTGGGTGCGCGAGCGTGGGCGTTGCCCGGACGATCGGCACCCTATTTCCCCAGGGGTTCTTACCCAGTTGGCCCGGGGCTGGCCAAGCCTCTGTTTTGATCATTATGAGGCAGCCCTTTTTCATGCAGCCACAACGGTGGCATTTTTTGGAGCGCTCCGCATCAGCGAACTTGTGATGCTGTCTAAGGCGGATGCAAGTTGTAGGGCACTGGAACTCGGAGATGTATATGTTACCAAAGACTGGGCCCAGTTGAGGATACGTTCCTCCAAGTCAGATCAGCATGGCGTAGGCAGTGGTGTAAGACTGCTACGGTGTTCTTTGGCAGACATCTGTCTGGTTGGTGCCCTACAGGAGTTCCTGGCACTGCGTGGCATGCACCATGGCCCGTTTTTCTGTCACCAAGATGGGTCTCCCCTTACTAAATTTCAGTTTTGGAAGGTGTCAGGCAGAGCCCTCGCCAGGGTGGGCCTACCAGGTGCCCGTTATGGCACACATTCATTTCGTATTGGGGCAGCCTCTACAGCAGCTGCTTTTGGGTACTCCGGGGCTGACATATGCAGCATGGGGAGGTGGGGCTCTCAATGTTTTCAGTTTTATGTGCGCCCACTTCCACCGTGAGTACCAATCCTATCACCTTACCTTCCCTTTTTCTTAATTTTTCTTACAGACCCTGGGTGTCGTGTTACACCGGTGACAGTATGGCTGGTGGGCCACAGCTATGTGCACAAGGCAGCGCGTTACGCTGCGGCGACAGAGTGGGGACCCCGACTGGGACTGGGTGAACACACCAGTCTCACATGGCATGGTAAGCCTGGGATGTTGTGGCGGGAGCTGCTGCCTTTCCTGTTTTCCAGCAGGAGTGCTGACCCGCCTGACATTCTCATCATACACCTTGGGGGCAATGATTTGGGTCAGGTCACCGGCTTATCGCTCAAGCATGCGATTTGCGGGGACCTTGCTTACTTGCACTACGTCTGGCCTGCCACAACCCTGGTTTGGTCGGACATGATCCCGCGCCATTCTTATAGAGGGGGCATTGACCTCCTGGCCCTTGACCGCGCTAGGCGCGCGGTCAACGGGGCGGTGGCGCGGTTCCTTGCCGACAAGGCTTGGGGACGGGTCAGTCGTCACCCAGCTATTAGCCTACGAAATTACGACTTGTATGCAGGGGATGGGGTCCATCTGTCGCGAGGAGGTATGGACCTCCTGTTGGGTGATTGGCGAGCAGGCCTGTTGACCGAGCTGACGGTCTGGGGGGGGGGCGTCAGGCCTTCTTTGAAGCCCCTCCGTGTGGTGGGTAGCACTGGTAAGGTAAACAGTATGACCCACAGGTATCCGGCAGGTTCGCAATTGACTGGACAGGAACAAATTAGTTAAACGTTGTCCGGTCAACGACGAACCAGGCGACGGGGTGATGGCGATAGCTAGCCAGCATGCATCACCCCGTGATTTTACGGATACGAGTCAGAGGGTGGGGTCATGAGTTAGATATTGACTACGGTCAACAATTTGTTTGTTGTCAACAAACAAATTGATACAAATTGATACATTGTAACCAATTGCCGTTGGCAATTTTGGGGTGGTACCTTACCAGTGTTACTTCGGCCTGCTTGCCTTAAGAATTATGATTGGTCGTTTTACCAATACAAATTTATAATTCGGATTAGGGCATTGAATCAATAAATGTGGCCCTATGCTGTTATCCACTTTCAATGTTGTCTGAGTCCGTTATTGGGGGGGTGCGCCTGCAATGCAAGCGCGGCGCCAAAATGGCCGCCGCACTCTTTGCGGGCCCCCCCCCACAGGACGAAGAATCCGGGTAGTTTAGGGCGTGGCCAGCTCCCTTATAAAAGGGGTGGCCACGAGGCAGCCGCGCTGCCATTTTACCTCAGCGACGGAGCGGAGAAGTTTTTCCCCTCCACCCCCTCCCTAGTTAACAGTGTGATATTTTGGTCGCTTCGGGGCCGGGTGGGAATTTTTGGTTGGGACCCACATTGGCTTTCGGGTCCTGGCTTTTTTGCCCATCCCACACTGTTGCTATGGTTTGATATAGGGGTTCCTTTCGTTTCTACTGTTGACTCCGGTCACATTGGCGGGTAGCACTGGTAAGGTAAACAGTATGACCCACAGGTATCCGGCAGGTTCGCAATTGACTGGACAACACTAGACAGGAACAAATTAGTTAAACGTTGTCCGGTCAACGACGAACCAGGCGACGGGGTGATGGCGATAGCTAGCCAGCATGCATCACCCCGTGATTTTACGGATACGAGTCAGAGGGTGGGGTCATGAGTTAGATATTGACTACGGTCAACAATTTGTTTGTTGTCAACAAACAAATTGATACAAATTGATACATTGTAACCAATTGCCGTTGGCAATTTTGGGGTGGTACCTTACCAGTGTTACTTCGGCCTGCTTGCCTTAAGAATTATGATTGGTCGTTTTACCAATACAAATTTATAATTCGGATTAGGGCATTGAATCAATAAATGTGGCCCTATGCTGTTATCCACTTTCAATGTTGTCTGAGTCCGTTATTGGGGGGGTGCACCTGCAATGCATTGCATGGCAGAATTGGCATGTTGCTCATTTCTCTGGATACACTGGGTCGATGTTGCTGCTGTGTGCGGACGCCATCCCTCCTTCATCACCAGTTTAGTGTTCAAGGAATGAAGAAGCAGACGAATGAAGTTGTGAAATTCAGCTCTTTATTAGTGGGGTTTGAACACAGTTTGGATGGGGCAAAACTCGGACTTATATACACCATAAACAGTAACAGTAACAATAATACAACAAGCCCATTGGCTAACAGAGTGTGCACATTTTGTAATCCACTTATTTGCATAAGAATAGATACATGAGAAAAGATACACTCCGCTCATGTCAGAAAACACAGTTAACATATCGAACACCCTGACCAGTAGTGAAAAGAGGCTTAAGAAAGTAACAATAACATTAACAATGTCAATGAAAATAATAATAGCAAAAATGGTTAATATTATGAAAAAATAAATGGATCTTTGTGAGTGATAGTTGGGATAGGAGGATCTACTTTTCCTAAAGCACACTGCATTTGTTTTTTATTCACTAACTCGGGGGGGGGGGGGTGTTGTCAACATTTTTACGTCATGGGCCTGACCTTGCCGCAGGACACGGTCACGGGCCAGACCACACCCCTCTAAAAGTGTAAGCCGGCACATTTTTGGCTGACATAAATGCACCCACTTCTGCATTTACACTAGCCACATGCCTGTTTGTGCATGCATGGGCATGTTTTTACAGATGATATAAAAGTACCTGCTTTCACTTCCAGGTGGAGTGGAGGTAGCGATGGGCCAGAAGGGATGGTGTCAGGGACCAGGGTTGGCCCACAGGCCACAGGTTGGGAACCCCTGCTCTAACTGCTTCTCTCACATTGCTTTCCCCACTTCTTAACCTGACCTTTCTCTGTCTAGACACAGGAATAAATAGTGGCAGGAAAATGAGTTCTTCTATTGTTCAGATTTTTGGGCAAGACAAAAATCGAGACACATGACCTTATATATACCTTTTAATGTAGAATTAATTAGAGAGGGATCTGTGGCAGAGGAATAAGAGTTTTAAGCATGCTTAACTAAACTAGCCTATGCTGAAGTCTTTAATGAATGGGCTTTCCTAGCTGTCAATCATCCCTAATAATACAAACTAGGGAAGATTTCTCTTTGCCAAGGTGCAGCTTCATGAGTCTCTTTGTAGATCAACCCACAACAAGAGACCAGCATGTAAAATTTCCAACCAACATCTGATGCAAATAATACTCTATCAAACTCCAACTGCAGCAGTTGAATGTAGTGTTAGATTCAGGTGGTAAAAACAGGAACTAAAGTTCTGTTATGCAGCTAAGCCTATGCAACGGGAATAAGGTCATTGTCTCTGACTAAAGATCCCCCTTTTCAATTTCATAGCTCACATACAACAAGACAAAGCTCTGTGCTCCTTCAAACTGAAAAATGATGCCTTTACACCGGTCACTTTGCCTTAGATGATGGTGTAATTCCTGATATGTAGGAAGAACCCAATCAACAGTATTTCACCCAGTGGCTTCTATGTCTCATGTCCTGAATGCTCTATCCTAACATACCCTTTGAGGCTCAGCAGTGGCATTCAAATCAGACTCATTTAGATGCAAGCTAAACCCTGTTTGTTTACCCAAGCATTTGAGATTTAGAGAGGTCTGAAAACAGGTTATTAAATTGCTAGCTTTATTTTGATCCTTGAATTTTCCCCAGTTGTTCTAACCTCTTTTAATTGTATTAGTTTGAGTTAAAGCTGTTTTTCTTGATTGCATTCTACTCTGAGTTTCAGATACACAATGGGCTAGAGTTAAATTTTAAGAAATACCAAATTCATTTCAAAGAAAGTATGTGTGTACCTTTGTGTATGTCTGCACATACACACAGGCCTGATTTATGTAAAGCACAAATCAAGAAGATTTGCTTAACCACTCTTATTCTCATACTCTTTTCCTTGATATCTTTTGTTACTATGATCATTTTGTCTGTCCTTCTGTCTATTTGTGGTAGTGTCTTGACTGATCCCTGACTTAAGAAATACAGCTAATGCATCTTACTTTGTTTTATTCAGTGAAAGTGGGACAAAACGGAATAAATCCCCAATGTTTTAACAAAAGCATTGTTCATTTAATTCACAGTTCTTCAGAGCAAATCATTCTCTAGGGATCTGTAGAACAGAAAAATCTCTAAACACTCTTTTGCATATGATTTGGTGATCACAGTATGCTGCCCTTTACAAGTCTTGCAGGCTCTTTCTTTTTTGTCCTATTTACAATAGTTGTTGTTCAGTTGCACAGTCGAGTCTGACCCTTTCCTACCCCATGGACCACAACATGCCAGGCTTCTCTGTCATGTGCCATCCTCTTTAGCCCACCCAGATCTATGCCCACTGCATCAACAATGTCATCTAGTCATCTCATTATCTTCCGCCCCTTCTCCTTTTACCTTCAATCTTTCCCAGCATCAGGGTCTTCTTCAGTGAGTCTTCTCTTCTTATTTGGTGCCCAAAGTACTTGAGCTTCAACTTCAGTATTTGTCCTTCCAAGGAGCAATCATATATTTACAATCATAACACATGATAAATAATTCTCTCCCATTCTGAACAGGGATACTTCCTACCACCAACAACCAGATTGTCCTTGCAGTGGTCTTGATGCTGAATCATTCTGGCATAATCTGTGCAAAACTAAAAAGGCATCCAGCTAGGCAGCCATAGATATGTCTGAGAGATATTACACCTCAAAATGGGGGAGGGGAGGGGACGAAATAAAGAAATGTTCTTCCTCCTCCTCCTGTTCCTCCTTGTTTCCCTACCCCCTGGCTACCAAAATTCTCAAATGATAGCTTTCCATAAATTGGTTAAGAATTTTCCCCCTCAAGAATTACAAACACAAATTGGCAGGTTCTAATATTAAAAAAAACAGTCTTCTGGGTCATCTCAGATGAAGGATGGAAAACATATGTTAGTGCCACTTCCCCTCACATTTGCTTTCTGTTAATCCTCAATGGCTTTCCTTCCAAATTCAGAGATAACTTCCATGTTTAGGTAATTTTTCCCCAAAAGTGGAACCTGAGTAAAAATATTTCTCTAGATTGCAACCTGCCATCCCAAATCCAGGACAAACATTCTGAAGATGGTAATCTAAACATCAAGCTTCTATTGCAAGGGCAGAAACTGTGACAGCATCTGAGATAATTTTTTCTGTCTGCTAGCCAAAAGGTTAGCAAACTATAATTAAAAACAACATAAACAAATAGCCTTCTGAAATGCTTCCTCCAGATGTCCAATTAGTAGGCATCATCCTCTTTAATTAACATTGGTAATTGCACCCAGATTGGAAGACTAGCATCATTTTTGTCCTTTAGGCAAGACAGAAACTTGGCTAGTGCCTAATTAACTGTCCTTTGGGATCTATTTGCCCTACTCTGTGTTGATAGAAATGAACCATCAAAGACCAGGGAGACAAGTAGCCACCAGCTGAGTAGCTGCCATTTGGGCAACCCAAACAGGTACACCTTCTGTAGGGAATTCAGTGATATATTAGGTCTTGTTCACTACATTAGCAATGTATCATCCGAATCCAGAAACACTTGCTCCTATTTCTGTAAAGATTACGATGCTGATGATGAAATCTTTGCACTTGTAAAGTATGTATAGAGATAAGACAGTGTTTTGGGTATTCTAAAAAGCTTGGTTATGACTAAGTGTGCATTAGAATCACCAACACAGGTGTAATTATTGATTTGCTCTCCTACTGCAGAAATTTATTTTTCATTTTTTTACTTGAATATTCTCTTCATTGTAAAACTAGTGCTGCTGGTTAACTTTATGCTTTGTTGTATCCAATGAGCCATTGCTATAAACATATGCTTGTTTATCTAGAGCATTGGTTCCCAACTTTTTATTGGCCATGCCCCACCTAAGCATCTCTAAAATCCTGATCCGCCCCCATGCCCCTTCAAAAAGTGGAGGAAGCCTGAAAGGCCACTAACTGTTAATAACTCATTCTTGAATTGCCCCCCCCCCTAAAATCAAATTGCTCTCTGTGGGCCATGTGCCCCACATTGGGAACAATGGATCTAGTGTAAGCCTCAATTTTATATAGTAGGATTTGCTGCAAATGAATTACAGCCATTAGTACTCATGTGAACAAAGCTGAGGTACAAGTACCAAATGGGGGGAGGAGAGATTAAGCAGAAGAGGTAAGACAAAAGGCTCTTTTGACCCTCTTGGGTTGGTGTAGAGCACTTTTTAAAAGCTACTTAAGGATGAGAGCAAAATGCTATTTGATGTGTTCTCCATGTCCAGGCAGCATTTTGCTCCTCTAATGGTGATGCAGCAGCTCCATCAGCTGCAGATGTAGCATTTGCTTTCTAGCTGATGGGGAGGCACTTCTCCCATCAGCTGTAAAGTGGTTTTTATCCCCACACCCACCACTGACTGGACTGCTAGAACCTGATCAGTGGTGAGTGTGGGGATAAAAGCTGCTTTACAGCTGATGAGAGATGGAACAATACAGTGGAACAATTTGTTGAATCCCTGATGGTGGTCTCAAAATGGCATGGGGAGAGGTAGATTAGCTTGATTGACATGCACATGTGATTGGATCAACCTGACCCTGTAGGAATCGGGGCCACTGAAGTGGCCATTAGGTCCCGGAGGAGACTGATCAAGTGACGACACGAGACAAACGGAGCGAGATCAGATCAGTACTTTATTGGAAAAAGGCAACATCATTTATAGGGAAAAAAGCGCAACGGTGGCAGAACCGTCATCTGACAGGAAAATTACCTCACCCACGTACCCGGGTTAATGGGGAACACCTCAAAGGGAAGTTAATTAACTTGGACAAACACAAGGCAGGGAAGACCATTGTTTAGGGCTTAGGCAGGGGCAAACATGGCCCTTATTTGCACCGGGGATAACCTTGGCTAGGAGATGAGTCATTACTCTAATGGGTAACTGGGGTCAGCGAAATGCTCTTTCCGCAGAATCGCTGGTCAGGCAATAAGTGGCCGAATTAATCCCTATCATTAATCCACCCCCCTTGCTCACCGACAAAGGCCAGAGGCCAGGAGTCTGCTCACTGGTTTAACCTCTGCCAGAGGCCACCGATGCCCAACCGGGCACGCGGAATCCTCATGACCCCAACCAGTTGCAAAGTTGCATTTCAACAGCACTGTGCCTAGTAAAAATGGAATGATGACAAAAATGTTTAGCATATTTGATACTTAACCTTTTATCATTCTTTGGCATTTTTAGGAGTGTTATTAGAGAAATGTTACATTCTTATGTGAAATTTAGCATATTTCTTAAAAAAGAAAAAAGATGGGAAAGCACCAAAATAGTAATACCTGTTACTTTGCAAATGGTATTAATTTTCTAATCTAAGATCTCAGTTTAGTAAAAATTTCTCCCCAAATACTTTGCAAGACATAGATATCATAAGTCATTTTTTGTAGAACCTTTTCTTTCTTTTTGAAAACTCTGTCATTCTATGTGAGTATTAGTTGCCAGTTGAGTCCCATCAACACCCACGGAACAGTACCTTTAGTGGCATGAAAACTTCATTTCTATAAATTCCAAGTACAGTACTTATTAGTGAAGAAACATAACTGAGACATAGGTACACCACTCTGCCACTGACAAATATCAAGTTTCAAAACAGTGTTACAACTGAATCAAACTAAATATGTGGCCTTTCCTGACTCTTTGAACCTGAAACAAGCTAAGATATTCCATAATGCAACATACAATACTGAAAGATTTTCTATTAATTGACTATTCATTTGTTCCCATGTGCCGGAAATAAGCATGAGTTCATTGTCTGCATTCCATATGTGAAAGCTTCAAGGGATTTCTGATTGGCCATTGTTGCAAAAATAATATTTTATTTTAAAAAGTGGGTGTCTTAGTGTTCTCGACACATTTTGTAAAAAAAACTAGGAATGGCTGGCCAAAAATATCTGCAGGTCCATTAACTGTTTGTCGACAATCACAATAGCATAGCAGATAGAATGTCAGACCAGAACTCAAAAGATCTGAGTTCAAATCAGGGCCGTGGCATGGGGTGACCAGGGTGGGCATTGCCCACCCTGAGACAGCAGTTTGCCCACCATATATATTGTTGCCCATCCTGAAAAAATATTTGCCCACCCACATCTAGAATCCTGGCTACAGCCCTGGTTCAAATATCTGCTCAGACATGGAAACTCACAGGAGATGGCAATGATGAAAACACTCTTTAAATAGCCTACATACTTTGGAAACCCTACTGGGTTTTCCAAATGCTGGAATCAACATGATATCACATAAAACACAACACACTAGTTGTTCACTTTATACTAGGCAATCTGATTCAACCTTGCCTTCCTGATATCCTGGAACACTGTTTAAGTAGTTTTAAATTTTTGTACAAATAATAATGTCTGTATGAAACTACTTTGTTAACCATATTTTTCCCTTGGTTCTTTGGAGCCTTATTTACTCTGTCTCAGCTCCTCCCAACCTAGCAATTCGAAAGTAAGAAATTGCAAGTAGATAAATAGGTACTACTTCTTTGGGAAGGCAAACAGTGTTCCATGCACTCCAGTACTTAGTCATGCCTGCCACATGTCCAAGGAATACGTCTGCAGACACAGACAGGACTGGCTCTTTGGCTATAAGCAGAGACTGAACTCTAGTTGGATACAACTGACTTTTGAGCAAGGGCGATCTTTCCCTTTACCTTGGGTTCCTTAGTGAGACATTTACTAATAATGGAATACATTCCTGGGTTGTGTAATTTGGTGATACACAGAAACTGTAACTGCAGTGTTTTATTACAATTTATTTCATTCCTTTCCTAGCTATATGGAGATTTATGTTGTGATGAGGAATGGTGGTTAGGCAGATCTATTTAATTATAAATTGTTGACTATTCCAGTGAAGAAAGGACTTGCTTAAAGTACCGTTATGCTAATTGAGCTCTCTGTGACTTGAGGGACTGCTATATATGGAACAGCCTTCCAAATGCATCTTTGCCTGAAAGACTTCCTTGATGAAATATAGATGAAGAAAACTACTTTGTGCAAGCTGTCTACTTTCATAAATATGAACAAGTTTGCATGAATGCAATGGGAGCATTCAAAGAACTCCTGAGTATCTTTACCATAGAAAAGCTTAAATTACAAAAGCACACAGCCGCTTCAGAGAAATTTTTGCAGTAAGAGGCCACAAATGTTTTTTAAGAAAACTTCCACATTTTAATATTTGATCTTACAAACTGCCTCTATTTCACTGTTGCTGGGAAGGGCATTATATTTTTATCTGCTCAAAGTTCTGACATATCTTACTTGTGCCACTAATGCCCAAATATGTGGCTTGCCACTAGAAAACAATGTTGAAGAGGTGGTTCAAAAATGTCTGATCCTCACTTGATAAATTAACCACCAACTTCCTTATATGACTGTCACAGAAACAATATCTAGGTAACATCCTTCATTGTAGCTCAGATATTTGTCACCTGTTCATTGAATAGTAAAAGTAAAGGTTTTCCTTGCTTGAAAACCAGTTGTATCCAACTCTAGGGTGCAGTGCTCATGAGGTTTTAAAGCCGAAGAGCCAGCAATGTCTGCTTCTGCAGACGTTTCCGTGGTCATGTGGCAGGCATGACTAGACACCGGAGCACACGGAATGCTGTTGCCTTCCCACTGAAGTGGTCAATATTTATCTACTTGCAATTTATTGCTTTTGAACTGCTAGGTTGGCAGGAGCTGGGACAAAGACAGGAGCTCGTTCCGTCCTGCAGTACTCGGGAATTGAACTGCTGACCTTCCACCTCCCAGTCAGTATCTTAGCCACTGCAGTCCCTGAGCATTGAATAGGCCTCCATAAAAAGGGGATATCATCTCTGAACAATTGAGCAAGTAGGCAAAAAAAAGTCTTTGTTTAGGAATGTACAAATATCTCATGTGCAGAATAGTGTATAGAAAGACATCTCACATAATGTGACTCCTTGTTGCGATTTAGCTCATCACCCAAATTTGGAGTTTCGGTGTTGGAGAAATTAGTTTCCTGTTGAAACCAAGAAGGATATATTTACTTATTTTATTTATTATGATTGACTTTGGGTTGAAGGATTTTTATCTACCTTCAAATGAATTACAACAGTATTTATTATGATTGACTTTGGGTTGAAGGATTTTTATCTACCTTCAAATGAATTACAACAGGAACAAGGAAAGCTTGGTGTTGGTTTTGTTGTAATGTGAAATTGATAGCAAACTAATGAATTAATGTCTTCCAAATTATTCTATCATTAACTAAAGACAGTGGCTTCAAGATTAAAGGTAATTCTTTATACATCCATTAGGTTTTTACATATTCTCCATTACATGTAGTGTTCTGCTTATTTTACCTTTATAAAATAAGGTATATTATGTTGCTGCCCTCATTACTCACCTTCCATCCATTAGGAGAGCAGCATTAAGATTCATTCAACACAGCATATCAGCAGCAATTTCCTGAAGCCTGTCAGCATCAACAACACCTAGGAATTGGTTAAGTGTCATATTGATCTTTTCCTTCAAAACCTGCTGCTACTGTTGGGGGCAAAATGCTAATTAACTTGTGAACTGCCCAGAAAGTGCACTAAGCTTTGCTTTACTGCATTTTCAGCAACCTCATATTATTCTCAAATGGAAGTAATGGAAATGAAAGAAGAAGCAGAGTTACAGCAGATCCTGCTCACTGAAAAGTTTTTTTAAAAACCAGATTTTGTTCCCTCTCCAAAAAAAACCCCTACTTTCTTAATTTTACATAAATAAGGAAAGTAACATTGATCTAAGGGATTTGTTACTAAGTAGCGACACTTTCAATTTCACTCAGTCCCAAATAATAACTTCCAAGTGTCTTTGGAAGTCTAAAAATAACCTTTGAGCAGAAGTTACAGCTCTTGTAAGTGCCAAACATAATTTGTTATGTGTAATAATGTTACTTTGCAGCTAGTTACATTCAAACTCTGGAAAAGAGAGGATACAATTATGAATCATAATTTAAAATATTGATGATGAGAATGACTAATGAAAGTAGTACTTAGGATGCAGTTATAATCAAAACATGTTACAAAAACATCTTATGCTGCCATGTTATGAAAACAGAAAATAAGGAGAGCACTTTGTGTATTGAAACAGTTACAGTGAGTCCCTAAGGTTATACCTTATACCATGGATTCTCAACCTGTGGCCTGTGGCACCATTTCATGTGACCCCCTACTGCCTCCACAACACCAGGAAGTGCCACTTGGTGGAGGAAGGGGAAAATGGCTGTCCAGCCCCTGAACTTGTCTGAGGTAGTGTGACCCGGCCCTCGGCTTTAAAAGGTTGAGAACTCCTTATACATTGTCTGTGAGGCAATTTTCAAAGTCCAGTAAAATATTTACCTAGAAAACTGAGCGTGCATTTGAATTATGTATTTGTTCAGTGAGTTGCCACAGCAATGTTTTCACTCCTAATGCTCAGCAGTTAAAACAACAGCAGCAGCAACAACACACCTTGTTGTTAATATAGACAGACAATGCTTTTTTGTGAACTGGAGCAGATACAGAAGCATGAACATGTACCAGCAATGTTCAAACAATGTCTAAGAGAACCAAGTGTTATGAATTATGCAGGGAAGAACACAAGAAAACTTCCAGTGTTTCATTCTGTGAAAGAACAGAGATGTGTATCTTCTCTGTATGTAAGCACACATTTAAGCAAATTGTAATGTAATTGCAAAACAAAAAAAGCTGCAGTTGAAAGATGCTATAAACTTGTAAAAGAAGACATCTTGGGGAAAGTGATTTTGAAGTTATCATTGTCATTTCTTGTGATAGGTATTATGGAAATATTATCAATTCAAAATTCCACTGACACTTTTTTTAAAACAAATTACCCCAGTGCTCCCTAGTTTGTTTCTTAATGTGAGGTTCAGTGCCAATATAACATCCAAATTACCTGAGCTTGAAGAGTCATATACTTAAACTCTGATAGGTACTTCCTCAAGAAAAAAGACATTTCAGAAAAAAGCAATTTTCAGCTAAGAAGCTCTGGATACTCCCAAATGTGTAACTGCTTTAGAACAAGATGTACACTTCTTGCACACCTTGTTTAAACATGAGAAGCTTTATTTCATTATTGTGACACTGAACAGCCCAGTAGAAGTTTAAGTGGTACAGTACCAGTGACAGGATGTAGCTTCCACTTATTTAGGGAGAAGGTCCAGTACAGACTAGGCTATAAAAATTAGAGTACTGCTCCTGTACTTTTGCCTTTTGGTCTGAAAAGCAGCAAAAATCTTTTGATATCCCTCTTACTCTCTCTGTACTTGAATATTCTGGAGTTAGTAAATGTATCAAAATGTTCTGATTGGCAGATTTTAAAATAACACCGCAATAATCTTATGAAAGTTTAGCCGAAGAAGGCTGTTTGAATTGAAATCTCTCTAGCCACCACAATTGCTGACATTCTTCTATCTAGCTGCTAGTATAATTTATGGCTTTTAAGCAACATTAGTCAACTTTTTGATTTTGCATGGCTTCCTGTAGTTTCTTTAGGTACGACAAGTTTAATGATGCCTTCGTTATAATTGTGTTGCACTGAATGTCAATTACTTCTTGATCAATATTTTTTTTTGCTTCAGTCATCTATTTTAGTCTAGCTGTTTGAGGGATGTATCACTTTGATATCTATTTGCAAATCAACACTTTTTTTGCTTTCTTTTTCTTCTTAGGTTATCCATATTCCAGATAAAAGTCATCAATGTATGGAAATAAGAGTCCCTAGCCAGTTGATTGTGAAGTCCAACAAGTTCCAAAAGGATGCTGTACATGCAGACCCTTTCTCTTATCCAGTTTTGAAGCCTTTAAAACCACCTCTGAAAGAATCACTGTCTAGTCTAGCTGCTGCTCAGAGTGAGAAGAAACAAGTAAGGATATCTTTGTTTCTTCCTTGTTGAGCACAGAGTGCAATTTCTGCAACCCTAATATGCCTCCAAGATTTTGACTGGTTCAAGCTGATTGATTCATAGTTTCCTTTTTACATAAAAGATGGAGCACTGGGAAAGTGTAACTTGATTTCTGGGTATTGAAATTATTACAATTTGGGTTGTGCATTGTGTTTGTATAAGTTTCAGAGTATCAGTTTAATTTAGTTACCCTTAAATATTCCTCACCTTTTGTGCACCTCCATGGTTACCAATAATGTAAGTGATTCTCTAGAAACAGAAAAGCTGCTTCCACAATAGCACTGTTGGTATCAGTACCCATGGAGTAAGAATTTTATTTATTTATTTATTTATTTGGATTTATATCCTGCCCTCTTGCCCTAGGGCAACCCAGGGAGGCACAATTACACCTAAAAAACACCTAAAGAATCCTCAGAGAAATATGCAATTTGATTTCCTGTAATCCCTGTGCAATGCATCCCATCATCTTTGATTCTTCTGTTGCTGCTTAGGTATATCTGAATAACTGAAAGTGAGGATTGTTTAACCAGGAAGGAAGAAGAGGAATTGCTGGATTCTCTCAATAGCATTCTTGTATTACCAAAAACAATTCCCTGTTGTTGTTTTTTAAAAAGCAAATTTTGGCAATAATTATGCATTTTGACCAAGAAATGCACAATTCAAACTAAGCACCCAAAGCTGCTGCTTTATTTAAAAATCTGAAATATTAGATTTGTTTTCTCCATTTAATTTTAATAAACAGCCAGTCTTCCACATCATGTGAGTGTGTACAGTTCCTCCCAAATGGGGCAAGACAGGGACCTGGAGAGAGAGAGAGAGTGTGTGTGTGTGTCTGTTTGTGTGTGTGTGTGTGTGTGATTAAAAGTGTCTTATTTTTAGCTGAAGGTGAAGAATCTCCTGGGTTTACAATTCCTTATTTATCTGTCTCATCACATTGAGACAACTTATCTTAACCTATAAAACCAAGTGTTCACCTTTGGAATTGGCTATACGTTGCTATGCGTCGCCCTACTGACCCGCACCCTCCCTTCGAGAGCACGGCCGAATTGCCTACGCAGGTCAACAAAGGATTTAAAAATCCGGCACGGGGGCCTCAGCCCCACTAACGGCAAGAAACGCAAAGAACATCACTTCCCGAAAGTCCTTGCGCCGCGCCAGAGCCAATCAGGCTGAGAGGCTCTCGCACGGAGCAGCGTTCGAACACGCGCCGCAACCAATCAAAAGAAAAGCATTTTAAAAAAATGCAGCACAAACACAAATCACCAACACATTACTACAAGCCCCAGCGTCCTGCGCGCAATGTGCGAACAGAACGAGGAGGCAGCCGGCGCGAGAAAACAAAACTAAGAAAAAGCCGGCGCCGCAACCATTCAACCCAACGGGCGATGCAGCATAGCCCGTGGGGGAAAAAAAACCCCCGCCGCCGCTACTCTTCCGTTCGAAGGGTCAGCGGCGCCCGAAAAACAAGTGAGACGCCCAGCGCACGAAAAAATAAAAGTTAAAAAAAACACACCGCCGCAGCCATTCTTCCCCATGAACGAGCCCGCATGGCCCATGGGGGAATCCCCCCCCGCCACCATGGCCCTTCCGTTCGAAGGGCCAGCCGGCGTGCCAAAAAGATGAGAAACAAAAAGACACACCCCCGGCCGCCACTGCCATTCTCTTCGAAGGGCCAGCCAGAGAACCAAAAAATAAAGCAACCAACCCACCCACCCACCCCCCGCAACTGCCCTTCTTTCCCACCGGGCCAGCCAGTATGGCCCGCGGGGAAAAGAAAAACCCCACTGCCTCTGCCCTTCCTTCCCATGGGCCAGCAAGTATGGCCCGTGGGAAAGAAATCACCACCACCCCGCAAATGCCCTTCCTTCCAACGGGCCATGAAGCATGGCCCGTGGGAAAGAAAGCCTCCCTGCAAATGCCCATTCTTCCCATGGGCCATCAAGCATGGCCCATGGGAAAAAAACCCTCCCCGCAATTGGCCTTCCTTCCCACGGGCCATCCAGCATGGCCTGCGAGAAAGAAAGCCACCCCCCAACATACTTGAAAAAACACACAAAACCACAAACGAAAAACATTCAAACACACACATACACCCCCCAAAAAAAATTCCACCCCAAACCCCTCCCCCCCAAAAACCCCCCCACAGAACTTACAAAAAGACGTCTTCCTTCCATGAGAACCGGAACACAAATGAGAAAGAGGAAACTTACCGGAAGCGACACCAAGAGGACAGAAGGTAACACATGTAATGAGAGGCTCAAAAGCTCACCACCCCCACCCAGTGGCCAAAACAGAAACAACATTCAAAAGAATTTAACAAATAGGAATAATTCTAAATTTAATCAAATAAATTATACAAACATTAAAAAGAAAACACACTTATCTCAAAAATTACCAAAATAAAACCCCTTTTCACTTTGAAAAACCAGAACAAAAGAAAAATAAAAGAACATTTTAAAAAACTAAATTAAATTTTAAAATAAATAATATTACATTAAATTTAATTATATTTTAAACTTTGTTTGCATACACATAACAGACAAGTTCAAAAACAAAATTACTCGAAACCACAAAATCAAAAAACCTTACACCACCATTTAAAACAGCCCATCACCATTAGTTCAAGAAAAAAACAAAACCCTTTAGTATCCAACACAATTTTAAAAAGCCCGGCAACGCCGGGCAAACTATGCAAGTACTGTATAAAATAGAGAATTTTGCAAATATTTATCTTATCTTTAATCCAAAATGGCATGACTCCTTTCATGATTAGACTGAGCAGAAAATTTATTTATTTATTTATTTATTTATTTATTTATTGCATTTTTAAATTGCTCATTTGGGAAAATTTCCTCTCTGGCCAGTTTACGTATAACTAGAATAGAATAGAATAAATCTTTATTGTCATTGTCCCCTTGTGGGAACAATGAAATTTCTCGGTTGCTATATCAACTCAAAAGTAGACACTCCACATGAATTTAAAACAATTACAAAAACACTAATTAAAATAGTACAATACAGTACCATGTGACAAATACAATAAAATAAGATGACTTCAGAGTCCAGGGATTCCATTTAAGGCCAAAATTGCTCTAGAGAAGAAGCTGTTCTTCAGATGGCTTGTTCTCGCCTTCATTGTTCTATATCTCTATCCCGATGGCAGCAGCACGAAGAAGCGGTGACCAAGATGCGATGGATCTCCTAATATTAAAGCAACACAATAAACACACAACTAATTAAAAATAAACCAACTGAATAAATACATCCTAAAATAAAATAACTGGCATTTATGGGCACAGAGTCTACCAAAATACTGAGTGGTTAATTTATTGCTAAGGGGCTAACATTCTGAAATGCTTCCTTGAATAGGAAAGTTTTTTTTTAAAGATAGCCAGTGATGGGGCCTGGCACAGCTCCACCTGTAGTGTGTACCAAAGTGTTGGTGCCACCTCCGAGAAGGCTCTATTTCTAGTTATAGACTTTTGAGCCATCCTTGGGGTCAGCACCTGTAGCTGCGTAGACTGTGGCAAATGGGTGATGTGGGGAGCTGTTCTGAGGGAGAGACTCTCTGACAGATAACAAGGTCACAAACCATATAGGGCCTTATATGATAACACTATGACTTTGTATCTGACAACAGTTAACCAGTACAGGCCTGCAAAGGCTGGGGAAATATGATTGAATTTCTTTATTTCTGTCACCAGCCTTTCTGCTGCACTCTAGACCCATTGTAATCTCCGTATCAGACACAAAGGCAGCCCCATGTAGAATACATTACAGTAGTCTATCTGCGAGATTACCAATGAGTGGGTCAGGGTTATGAGAGACCATCCATCCAAGTAGAAGTGTAACTCTGCAATCTGCCAGATCTGGGGGAAAAGCAGCTTTGGACACTGCTGCTATTTGTTGTTCAAATGAGAGTAACGGGTCCATAATGACCCCCAGCTTGCGAACCTGGTCCCTAGGGGTAAAAGTAGATCCACCCAAGGTAGGGACCAGGCCTCTTAGTTGGGCAGACAGCCTCTCAAACACCAAAACCTCCATCTTGACAGGGTTCAGTTTCAGCCTGTTAGCTTTTGTCCACTCCATCATTGAGTTCAGATACTCATGAAGATGTTGGACCATGTCAATTGCAGATGATGAAAAGGAGAGATAGAGTTGTGTGTCATCTGCATATTGGAGACACTGAACCTCATATCGCCTAATGAACTCTCCCAGTAGCTTAATGTAGATATTAAACATCAATGGGGAGATGATCAACCACTGTGGAAGACCACATTGGAGGGAAAACATGGGGCTGAAACTAACTTCCCAAGTTAAACTCTCTGGGTCTGCTCACCAAGGAAGGAGTGAAATCACTGTAGTACAGTGCCCCAGATTCCCAGCACTGATAAGCATTCCAGGAGGATACCATTGTCAATGGTATCAAAAGCCACTAAGAGGTCCAGAAGCATCACGAGATATGAAGCTCCCCTGTCTACTTCCTAGAGAAGGTCATCTTGCAGTGCAACCAATTCGGTCTCGGTGCCATGGCAAGGCCTAAAACCTGACTGGAATTGATCCAAGCAGTTGGTTTCATCTAAGAATTGGACTATCCTCTCGATGACCTTGCCCATGTCTATAAGTATCTAAAATCTCTGTAGCTAGATTTGGCTTCTTGAGAAGTGGGTGAACAATGGTGTTCTTCAAACAATCCATCCGTCCGTCTGTCCGACCGACCTACCGACTGACCATCTGACCGACCAACCTTCCTCCTTCCTCCTTCCTTCCTTCCTTCTTTTAGCCATTCTAACAGTGCACAAAACCCTACACTTACAATAAGTGCTGAACAAAAAACAAAATATAGCAACACTATTTCTTTTGCTATTTGTTGTTTGCTTAATTTTTTCTGTCTAAGCTCTTGTTTTTTTCTAAGCTCTGACTAAATTGTTGATTCTACAGTAGCTTTGATTCATGTTATCACCAGTGTAAAATGCTTTTATTTTTCTTGATTCAACGTGTCATTGGGTCTAGCTAGAGGATATGTACTGCAATGCAACCTTTACTAAAAAGATCCATAAGTCACAGCTGAGGTTGAGGGGGTGGTGAGAATTAGCCATTGCTTAAGAAACTGGGCAGGGGAAAACAGAAAGTGGCATCTGGAGTACATTTAAAGTCAATCAAGCTAAATGCAAGTGAGCAACTCTGTAGAAAGAGTAAGCCAGAAAGTAGATAGCCTCAAGCTCAGGAAGCAAATGACATGGAAATGATGGGAAAGGTCAGAGAAAGATCTGAATATTTATGGCTATAAATTGTTCCTATGCCTTGAACAATAGCTTGAGCTGAGGGAAAATGACACCTGAAGATATCTACATATCACGTTTATTTTAGAGGCACAATAGCAAGAGCTGATTAAAAAAAATTCCCGATACATAGTATATATTTGTGTCTTACCCCCACTCTAGCTTTGTATCTTACTCCAGTCTAGAATATGCAGAAACCATTGTTCAATGGCTTATGGATTTCATAGATATAGATATTTGTTGTTGTTGTTCAGTTGCATAGTTTAGTCTGACCCTTTGCAACCTCATGGACCATCGCACGACAGGCACCCTTATCTTCCACCATTCTCCTCAACACGCCCAGCTTTGTGCCCATTGCGTCAGCAATACCATCTAGCCATCTCATTCTCTGCCACCCCCTTCTTTTGCCCTCAACCTTTCCCAGCATCGCCTTCTCAAGTCAGTCCTTTCTTCTCATCTGATGGCCAAAGTACTTTAGCTTCATCTTGAATATTTGACCTTCCAAAGAACAGTCGGAGTTGGTTTCTTTTAAGACTGACCTATTTGTTCTCTTTGCTGTCCAGGGTACTCTCAAAATTCTCCTCCAACACCACATTTCAAAGGTGTCTTCTGCGTTCAGCTTTCCTAATGGTCCAGCTCTCACAATCATACATTACAATTGGGAATACCACTGCTTTAACTATGTGGACTTTTGTTTGCAAGGTGATGTCTCTACTTTTAACTATGTTGCCCAGGTTTCTCATAGCTTGTCTCCCCAGAATCAGACACCTTTTTAGTTCATGGATATAGATATATATAGGGGAAATATATATATTATTTTTCTTGACTCAACGTGTCATTGGGTCTAGCTATATATATATGTAGGGGAAAATCTGGTTGCCCTTGATGACCATTCGGAGGCTGCAGCTGGTCCAGAATGCAGCAGCTTGGGTAGTTATGGGGTACAGGCGGTATGCCTGTGCCTCGCCTCTGCTCTGGAAGCTGCACTGGTTATCAGTTTGTTTCTGGGTGCAATTAAAAATGCTGGTAATTACCTTTAAATTCCTTCATGTTAGTGGGCCAGGTTACCTAAGAGACCACATCACCCCAAGAGAGTCTGCCTGTCCTACCAGGGCAGACCGGAGGGGCTCCCTCAGTGTTCCATCGGCTAGAGGGGCTTGCTTCTCTAGCACAAGGAGGAGGGCCTTCTCCGTGTCCACCCCAACCCTGTTGAACCTCCTGCCGGCAGAATTAAGGCTACAGTCAGAATTGCTGCCTTTTAAGAAAGGGTTGAAAACCTGGCTGGCAGGGCAAGCCTGGGGGGCTGACGGGGTGTTGACTCCCGCTCGTTGGCTCTGTTAGAGTTATATGTCCCTCTTACTGAGTGTGGGGAGGGGAGGGTCTTTTTAGATATGGGATGGTTTTTAAAGAGTCTTTTATTGTTGTTTTTATGGGGTTTTATAAATATTTTTATGTGATTATGCGCCGCCCTGAGTTGTCCTAGGCCAAGAGGGTGGGATATAAGTTCAAATAAATAAATAAAAATTAGTTTCTTCAAGCAAGTCAGCAAATCTGATCTGAAAGCTTCATCATGTTGACAGTAACCTTTTTCATCTAAACGGCTGTTGCCTAGAAGCTTCCCTTTTGTATGTGACTGGCTGGTCTTCATACAGCTATTCTTTTATCTAGTGTTGGGCACTGATGCATAGACTTTCTACTTTCTACTTTCTACTCTCTACTTTCAGTCAAGTTTAAGAGAAAACAATAAACAGTTCAAGGGGGAGATTATTGGGATTTATTTTTTTAGTAGAAATCAGTCAATGGACTTTTATTTGGATCTACTCACTTTAGTTTCCTTTTAGTCCCTATATTCAGTTCAATTTGACTTTCATTAAGTGCCCTGATCCATGTGTGCCTTCATTGACTCAATTGTTTCTGCTTTCCTGAGACAAACCATTGTGAACATCCTTTTTAAATAACCAAACAGCTGCCGAGGTACATAACAGCTTTTCCAAACATTAATAACCAGGGGAACCCATGATGTTCCTCTTTCTACCGTGTTTCCCCAAATATAAGACACTGTCTTATATTTTTAAAAACTCCAAAATTAGCACAAGGTCTTATTTTCAGGGGATGTCTTATTTTTCCATGAAGAAGAATACCAGTCTCGATCGCACTTCCCCACTCACAACCAAGGGAAGCGTCCCTTGGTTGCGGGTGGGAAAGCGCGATCGAGACTGGCCTCAGCTGTGAGGCGGCCGGCGTGCCCCATAAGAAGCCTGCTGCGTCGGAGTCTCGATCCCGCTCTCACCAGGGGAAACTTCCCTTGGTTGTGAGTGGGGAGGCAATCGAGACTCCGATGCGGCAGGCTTTCTTATGGGCCATGCCGGCCGCCTTACAGCCAGGAGGTAAGGAGGTCTTATTTTTGGATGGGGCCTTATATTTCAAAGGCAGGGGAAAAAAGGGGGGTGTCCTATTATGGGAGGAGGTCCTATATTCGGGGAAACAGGGTATTATGGGACAACATATAGTATGCCACTCTCCCTCCTCCTTGCCACTTCTCTTCCCACTATTTTGTTCAGTGGTTCCCAACCCTGAGTCACCAGAAATTCCTGGACTTAAAGCTCACATAAATCTTGGCCAATACAGCTAGTGATAAAGGCTTCTGGGAGTTATAGTCAAAGAACCTCTGCTTTAAGTGCCTCATTTGAAGAGCCTTCTTTAAACAAATAGTCTCCTTAGCCACCCAATCCACTATGTTTTACTCTGAGAAAGAATCCCCTCTGAGTGGTGTACCAAAGAATAACAGGAAAGAAACACAGGGGAGTGATATGTAAAGGAATGGGAAAAATATTTTGTGATTCCAGCATTCAAAGAACTATTCTCCATTTCACACTTTCCAACATTTGTGAGATGAAACATACCTTGCCATTTGATTCATGCCTGTGCTGTTTGGGGAATACAGGTGGGATTCAGAGAAATGTCTTGAATAGCTTCTTGCCTCAGGTTGCAAGACAACTTATGGCAGGGGTCCTCAAAAGTTTTAAGCTGGGGACCAGTTCACAGTCCCTCAGATTGTTGAGGGGCCAGACAAATTTTTGAATGGAATGTATTCCAATGAGAAGTGTAAGCCTGCTTTTGTCTGATGAGATAGTCAACCCCCATATACAATGCCATCCTCCTCCTCAGAGGTCTTGCCCATCCTTCTCTAAACATCACTCCCCTCTTCCCTTTCTCCCCTTCGTCAGTTCCCTAATTTGTCACACACATCACATAAGAAACCCTCTTCTTCCCCACATATGAGCCCCCTTCCTCACCCCAGAACATACCTGTCAAGTATCCCGGATTGGCCAGGATTTTCTGTATTTCCATGCCACTAACTCTACTTTCCTGCTGCCATCCTGTAATTTGGCCGGCGGGGAAAGTATTTACTGCGCATACGCGTATGCGCAGAACCCTTCTGTGCATGTGCAGAACCTTCTGCACAGAAGGGCTCTGTGCGGGTCCCATATTTTCTGGAGCCGCACTTGACAGGTATGCCCCAGAGGTGGGAGGCTGCGCCCTTTGCTGCCACCCATGAGGCCACGCCTGTGATGAGCTGAACTTACCAGCAGGGGATTTCCTCTGCTCCAGAGATAGTGAGGCCCAGCAGGCAAATGAGGCCTGCTTTCCTGCCTGCCTGCAGTCCACCTGAGGGGGCAGCAGACTTGTCAAGTATTCCTTATTGGCCGGGAAAACCCCGTATTTTTATCCCTCTGCCTGCCCCCTCCCGTTTTATTAATTTTCCCATAATATCACGTTTTTTTAAAAAATCCCAAAGCTGCAGCTTTTTTTCCTGCCACCAGAGGCTGCTGTGGCTTATCGGTTGTGGAAAGGGAGAGAGAAGGTGGTTTGGGGCGGGGACTTCATCTCTCTGTTTCCATTCCAACTTCCAACTTCCTTTGACTCCTCCGTGGGCCCATGGAAGGGAGCTACCCGACATGGATAGCCCTAGGCCAGGAAGGGCCAGCATGGATGCCCCGGAGCTTGCCCCTTCTGGGTAAGTCTATGTCTTTTTGTTTTGCTTACTTTGCTCTGTGTGTGTTTGTGGGTAGGTGTGAGAAAGAGAGACTCACCTTTGTGGGTGTGTTGTGAGTGAGGGGCCAGTGTCCGGCCCAGGTTAAACAGAGATGACCACTGAACCCTAGAGTCGGATTTGACTGGCTTTCAAGCAAGGGATACCTTTACCTTGCTTGAAAGCCAGTCATATCTGACTCTAGGGTTCAGTGCTCATCTTTGTTTCAAAGCTGAAGTGCCAGCTTCTGCAGACGTTTCCATGGTCATGTGGCAGGCATGACTACAGGAGCACACAGAATGCTGTTTACTTTCCCACCAAAGTGTTCCCTATTTATCGATTTGCAATTATATAAAGTGGAATGTGAGGCATGGATTGAATGCATTGTGTATAGATTAATCATCACTCAAACAGACAAATTTCAATATAATTCAGGGCCTTCTCCGTGTCCGCACCAACCCTCTGGAACCTCCTGCCAATAGATCTAAGACTTCAAAGTGAACTGCTGCCATTCAGGAAAGGAGTAAAGACCTGGCTGGCAGGGCAGGTGTGGGGCCCGAACGGGACTATGGTCCCCGCCGGTTGGCTTTTATAGGAACTCTCTCTTCTTCCCTTTTTGTATGGTGGGTGTGATGAGTGGGTGGGATATGGGTTTTTTAATTGGGGTGGATGTGGGTTTTTTATAAGGTTTTATAAATGTTTTTATGTATGTATTTTTAGATTTGTTGTAATGCCGCCCTGAGTCGGGTTCTGCCTGAGTGGGCGGCATATACAAATGTGAATCATAAATAAAATAAATAAATAAACATGTCTTCAGAACTGCAAAAATAACAGTGAAAGTACAAATTATGACATGATGTGGTGGTGGTCTGATAAACATAAGGTAGACCCTAGGGAAAGAGGGTGAAAAAATAAGGCCCTAGATGGGAGGAAAGAGGCAGAAGAAGATGAACCACTTCTGTGTGGTGGGATGGAGGCCCCACTAGGTTGGTGGGACTCAAGCTTAAACAAACAGGTAGATGAGGGGAAGGGGCTTGGACTGATCCAGATACCCTATTTGTTTCCCTAAATTTTCTTGCTTTTGAACTGCTAGGTTGGCAGGAGCTGGGACAGAGGCAGAAGCTCACTCTGTACTGCAGTAGTCAGGTATCGGGCTGCTGACCTGCCAACTTCCAGCCAGCACCTTAGCCACTTGAGTCACTGCAGCTCAGTGGTTAAGAAGCTCGCCTTGTTAGCTTGAAGGCCGACATGACTGTTTGAGCTCCCATCTCTGTCCCAGCTCCTGGCAACCTAGCCATTCAAAAGCAAGAAATTACAAGTAGATAAATAGAGACCACTTTGGTGGGAAAGGTAACACCATTCTGGTGTCTAGTCATGCCTGCCACATGTCCACAGAAACATCTACAAACAGGCAGTGCTGGCTCTTTGACTATAAACAGAAATGAACATTGAACCCTAGAGTCAGATATGACAGGCAGCATTGGATCTAACAATAGGTAAAGGTAAAGGTTGCCCTTGCTCGAAAGCCAGTCGTATCTGACTCTAGGGTGCAGTGCTCATCTCCATTTACAGCCAAAGAGCCAGTGCTGTCTGTGTTTGCAGACGTTTTCATGGTCATGTGGCTGGCATGACCAGAGCCCAGCAAGTCACACAGCCAGATTTGGCCACACCCACAGAGGGGTGTGGCCAAAATTTCCCTTATTTTTAAATCCCAAACTTGACAGGTATGGGGGGGCAGCTGGGCCTCCCTCAGCAGTGGCGGTGTCACCTCCTCTTCTGGCCTGCCCGCTCCATGGTGGTCCTGCCACCTCTGTGGGTGGTGGCTCTGGTAGGCCATGGGTGGGTGGGTTTGTGGTGGGGGAGGCCTGCTGGTTTGCCTGGTGCTTGGTCACTCTTGCCCACTTCACTCCTTCCTCCCCTTCACCGCCGCCATTGCTGCCGTGTCTACGTCTGCTCCCAGAGCCAGGCCTCCACATTGGTCCGGCAAGATGCTCTATCTCATTGGCTGAGGAGGAGCACATGAGAGGGCAGAGTGGTGAAAGCGTGTGTGACGTGCTCCCTAGCCCTAACCATAGCCCTAACCCAACAGCAGCCATAGTTCCCAATAACAAAGGGCTATGGCTGCTAATTGTCATTAGATGTAGCACCTGTGGTGCCACCCATGGCCGCAGCAAGGGCTGGATTTTTTTTTTTCTATAGAGGGCTAGATATGGCCCATGGGCCATAGTTTGAGGACCCCTGCCTTATGACACGGTGTCACTGAAAAAAAAAAGCCAATTTATTCCATTCCTCACTATGACTTGGTTGGGGTGTTACATAGAGTCACCAGAATTGTTTCTGGCAAAATTATTTGCCCATACTCAGTCAGAGAACAGAAGAAAAATGCAGGAAAAGCATACATAGCAAGCTGTGAGGCTTATCAGTGCCCCAAGGAAGTTGTGTAATGCCCCCAGTTTGGTCTGTGCCTGAATTAAAGCACAAATATAGGATCTGATTCATCCTGAACTCAAACACAGGTCAGTAGAAGCAAAGACAGGACAACTCCCAACAAGAAAACTAAAAGCAAAGGTGGAGAGATACTCTAACACTCTAAAGTGAAATGCTGACCTATCAATTAAATACATAATATAACAACGCAAACATTCATTCACATGCTGACATTTTTAACCATGCAACTTCTGGATTTTGATACAAAGAATCAGTGTATATGTTGTTGTGGTGGGATGCCACTTTGTCTTGAGAGTCCCTACGGGCTCTTTGTACCATATGTTGCTGCCATTGAACTGCATAAGTAGCCAATCTGGTTTGGGTCTGGCATTTTGCCAAACAAGATGCACAGCTGTAAGAACAAACAGCCACTCTGCTGTTTCCCATTATTAAAAGTCCACCCAATGATGAAGTAGCTATACCTACTTTAAGCAATTTCCAAAAAAATTATTCAAAGACATGTGAAGAGATCACTGCAGATGGTGACTGCAGCCATGAAATAAAAAGAAGATTAATTCTTGGGAGGCAAGCTATGAGAAACCTAGGGAACATAATAAAAAGTAGAGACATCACCCTGCCAACAAAAGTCCGCATAGTCAAAGCAATGATATTCCCAGTAGTAATGTATGGTTGTGAGAGCTGGACCATAAGGAAGGCTGAGCACAAAAGAATAAATGCATTTGAGATGTGGTGCTGTAGGAGAATTTTGAGAGTACCCTAGACAAGAAGGAGAACAAATAAGTTGATCCTGAAGGAAATCAACCCTGAATGCTCCTTGGAAGGACAAATAATGAAGATGAAGCTAAAAATATTTTGGCCACCTAATGAGAAGAGAGGATTTACTTGAGAAAGCCTTGATGCTGGGAAATATCAAAAGGGAAAGGAGGTGGCAGAAGATGAGATGGCTAGATGCATTGTTAATGGAGTGGGCGCAGAGCTGAGTGGGCTGTGGAGGATGGTGGATAGGGGTACCTGGTGTGCAGTGGTCCATGGGGTTGCAAAGGGTTAGACTCAACTGTGTGACTGAATAACAATATGTGAATTCTTGTTGAGATCTTTGGAAAATATGTCAGGTCTGGAGGGGGAAAAGGCAGCATACTGTTCTTGTGCATGAGAATCAGAGCTTGTTTGCATGGACTCTTTGCAGGCGCACCCCCCCCCCAATGATGGACTCAGACACAAATGAAAGTGGATAACGGCATTGGGCCACATTTATTGATTCAAGCCCTAGTCCGAATTATAAATTTCTATTGGTAAAACGACCAATCATAATTCTTAAGGCAAGCAGGCCGAAGTAACACTGGTAAGGTACCACCCAAAATTGCCAACAGCAATTGTTACAATGTATCTATTTGTATCAATTTGTTTGTTGACAACAAACAAATTGTTGACCGTAGTCAATATCTAACTAATGACCCCACCCTCTGACGTGTATCCGTAAAATCAGGGGGTGATTCCAGCTGTCTAGTGGTAACCATCACCCCCTCGCCTGGTTCGTCGTTGACCGGACAACGTTTAAACAACTTATGCCTATCTAGTGTTGTCCAGTCAATTGCAAACCTGCCGGATACCTGTGGGTCATAAATGTTTACCTTACCAGTGCTACCTGCCACCCGGAGAGGCTTCAATAAAGGCTCGACGCCCCCCCCCCCCCAAGACCGTCAGCTCGGTCGACAGGCCTGCTCGCCAATCACTCAGCAGGAGGTCCATACCTCCTCGCGACAGATGGGCCCCCTCCCCTGAATAAAGCTCATAATTTTGCAGACTGATGATGGGGAGGCGAATGACGCGTCCCCAACCTATATCAAAAAGGAACCGGGCAATAGCCCTGGAGCGACGAGCCCGGTCAAGCGCCTGGAGGCCAAACGCTCCCCTGTAAGCGTACTGCGGTATCATGTCCGACCAAATGAGGGGTGTGGCAGGCCACACATAATGTGAGTAGGCCAGGTGACTGCAAATCGCAAGCTTCCGCGATAGGCCAGTGACCTGTCCGAAACCATTGCCCCCAAGGTGAATAACCAGGACATCAGGTGAGTCAGCATCCCTGATGTAGAAAAGGAATGGCAACATTTCCCGCCATAACATGCCGCGCTTACCACACCACCTGAGATGTGCGGATGCACCCAGTCCCAGTCGGGGTCCCACTCTGTCGCCGCAGCGTAACGCACTGCCCTGTGCAGCGTAACGCGCTGCCCTGTGCAGCGTAACGCGCTGCCCTGTGCACGTGGCAACGGCCCACCAGCCCTACTGTCACCGGTGTAAAACGACACCCAGGGTCTGTCAAGGAAAAAAGGGGGGGTGAGAAACATTGCAGTGACTAAACTGGCACTCACGGTTGAAGAGGGTGAACACAAAACTGAAAACAAGGTGATCCCCACCTTCCCATGCGGCGTATTTCAGCCCCAGAGTACCCAAAAGCAGCTGCAGTAGAAACCGCCCCCATCCTGCAGGAATGGCTGAGTGAGGGGAGACCCACCCTGGTGACAGAAAAACGGGGCATGGTGCATGCCACACAGTGCAAAAAACTCCTGTAGGGCACCAACCGGACAGATGTCTTCCAAGGAACATCGTAGCAGTATTACTCAACTGCCTACGCCGTGCTGATCTGTTTTAGAGGAGTGTATCCTCAACTGAGCCCAATCATTGCAACATAGACATCTTCGAGTTCCAGTGCCCTACGACTTGCATCCGCCTTAGACAGCATCACAAGCTCGCTGATGCGGAGCGCTCCAAAAAAGGCCACCGTTGTAGCCGCACGAAACAGGGCTGCCTCATACCTATCGAAGCATAGGTCATGCCAGCCTCGTGCCAGTTGGGTAAGTACCCCAGGGGAAATTGGGTGACGGTCGTCCAGGCAACGCCCACGTTCCCGCACCCACCCCTCCAAAACATGTCTCACACGGAAATCAGCGGTACTGTCAGCATGACCTCCCACCTTGGCCATAAAAGCCAGCGCTGATAGCCTAGATGCTATGGTGCGGGGTGCCAGGCCCTGGGCGTGCAGGTAAACCATGAAACGGAGGATGTGGGCCACTGGGATCAGCCAGGTATCTGGCAGGCGAGATTGGGTACAGAAGGTCCGAAATGAAACCAACGCGTGGTGATACGCCTTACGCATGCGTGGCGCCAGTGACATGCCGATCGCCCGGTTCACCTCTCCTTGCCAAAGGTCCATATCTCCTCCGGGAGTGGCGAGGGAAATTCCTCCACATCCGGGGCCAAGGCACGGAACCGGGAGATCTGCAGGCGGGACAAAGCGTCAGCAATATCATTATTCACCCCCGGGACATGCCTGGCTCTGAACAGTACATTGAGGCGCAGGCTGCGCAATACAAACTGGCGCACAAGGTCCATGACCCTGGGAGATTTAGAGGTCTGTGAGTTGACAATGTAGACAACGGCTGCATTGTCACACCAGAAATGCACCACAGAGTTGGCCCACTCCTCACCCCATAGCATCAAGGCCCCCAGTATGGGAAAAATTCCAAATATGTGAGTTCCCCCAGGCGACCCGTGCCTGACCAGGCTGGTGGCCATCCACCATATGCCCACTTCCCATTGAAGTACATCCCATAACCAAGGGATCCCGAGGCATCAGACTGAATTTGAAATTGGGGCGAAGCCAGGAGGTCTGACCTCCAAAATGAGACCCCATTGAACTCCCTCAGGAACTGTAGCCATACGTGCAGATCTGCCCTGATGCCCCGTGTCAATCTCGCCCTATGATGGGGCCTGGATAAGCCTGCCATGGCGTCGCACAAGCGCCGAGCAAATGCCCTGCCAGGTGCGACGACCCTGCAAGCGAAATTGAGGTGTCCATGTAGCACCTGCAGTTCCCGAAGGGATGCCTTGCGCTTAGCCAGCAAGTCCGATATAAGGGCCACTATCCTGGACACCTTGTCTTCAGGCAACCTAGACGCCTGCGCCACCGTGTCAATTTCCACCCCCAGGAACACTAATTTA
Source organism: Bradypodion ventrale (assembly GCA_035047345.1). Taxonomy (NCBI): domain Eukaryota; kingdom Metazoa; phylum Chordata; class Lepidosauria; order Squamata; family Chamaeleonidae; genus Bradypodion; species Bradypodion ventrale. The sequence goes on along the minus strand of JAWDJE010000004.1, from coordinate 141,852,003 downwards.
TTAGACGGGCCTTCGGTCTTTTCGGGCGCTAAAGGGACACCAAGTTCCTCCATTAGCGTCTGAAATGTGTTGAGGAGACGTGTGCACGTGTCCCAGCCCCGTTCACCCCCGAATAAAAAGTCATCCAGGTAATGGGCTACAGACCGAGACCCTGACCTACGGACAAATGCCCACTGCAGGAAGGTACAGAAACGCTCGAAAGCCGAGCAGGATATGGAACAGCCGAATGGCATGGCTTTGTCAAAATAATATTCACCCCGGAATTTGAAACCCAGCAACTGGAAGTCACCCGGGTGCACGGGCAAGAGGCGAAATGCCGACTTAATGTCACACGTAGCCAACAGTGCACCCGGGCCACATGAGCGCACCATGCGCAATGCCTGGTCAAAGGATGTATACCTGACAGAACAAAGGTCCTCAGGGATAGCATCATTGACCGAGTGGCCGGCTGGGTAGGACAAATGGTGAATCAGGCGGAACTCGCCCGGGGACTTCTTGGGCACTAGTCCTAGCGGAGACACTTTAAGGTTGGGGAACGGGGGTGCGGGGAAAGGGCCGGCGACCCTGCCCGCAGCAATCTCCTTATTAATGCTGGCGGCAGCCACCTCCTCCCTTCCCCTAAGTGACAAAAGGTTAGGTGCATCCTGCGGTGACCTATCCCCCGTGAAAGGAATACGAAAACCCAGTTGAAAACCCCTAAGGAGGTACACAGCGTCTGCTCTCCTCGGGTACAATGCGAGCCAATGCTCCAGCATGTCGACATTAATTGGGGAGGGGGCCTTTTGGTGAACCCGCTCCCTCCATGGCAGTCTTACCTGCCCCTTGTCTGCCCCTACCCCTGCCCCTGTATCCTCCCGGCCTGGGACAGGCGGAGGCAGCATGGGGGCCAGAACATGAGGGGCACTCATGCTTGTACTTGCAATTTTTCCTGTTGCAAGAACCATTGGACGAGAAGGTCCAGCACAGCAGGCGGGCTGGAACCCCCTGCCCCGCCACTTGGCGGGGAACCTGTACCGGGGCCGCTCGTTGGACCGCATGTCCACAATGGTATCTCTCCTCAGGCGCCGGGCGCGTGGGGGTCATATACAGAAGCCACAGCTTCTGGCAGGGCTCATCCCACCTCATCTCTGGGTGCAGCGGAATCCTCATGCGGAATTCTTCGTCGTAAGCCAGCCATGACAGACCCGGGAAGTCAACCATAGCCCGGTAAATATTGTCCAGATACTGGACCATAGGGATAGCCAAATCCGGCCTAGCCCTGAGGTAAACGGCCATGTAAATCAGGTACGCTGGCAACCAATTTGCCCACGTGCGTGGCGGCTTACGACGACGTGCCTGCTCCTTATCCTTCTCGTCCAGCCCTTCCCTCTCTTCCTTGGTCGGCTCCCTATTTAGAAGGGAGAAGATATCTACATACTCGCCCCTCCAAATCTTTTCCTTGGTAGACTGGGCCAAATGGTCCCCCAAGGGCAAGGAATACCCTGCTGTTGGCAAAGCCAACACCGGCACTGAGGGAACTACGGGCAAAGGAAAATGAGCCTGAGCCAGCCCGGGGATCCCCAACACATTTCCCAGCACATTGGGGGCACCACCCCGACCCAGGCCCTGTGTCACGGGCAAAGTCGCTGGGTGGGCCGGGGGCCATTGGGCCACCGTGCCACCCGAGCGAGGCCAAGGCCATTGAACAGCCCCCCCAATGAAGTCAGTTGTGTGGGTGCATTAGCTCGGACCGCATACTCACCCGCTGCACCCCCGCGGGCCGCCCCCACCGGGGGTTCCGGCCCGCTGGGGGCGTCGGAGCTCACGACCGAAGCTGAGCTCGTCGACGGAGCCAGACCAGCACCAGACTGCTGCACCTGTGGGCTGGGGAGCTGCGAGGCAGTGGCCACCACCGGCCCGCGCGCCTCAGGCGGCTCAACCCGACCCATTGCCGGCCGCTGTTCGGCGGCCAAAGGGGGCACCTGAAAACCTAGAGACATCCCTGTTTGGTTCGCCCTTGCCAAGGACGCTTCAAGGGCCGCCACCCGGGCCAGGAGGGCCTCCACGTCGACATAGGCCCCGGCCCCGACAGGGGGCAATTGGGCAACCGGCCCATAATTCACGGGTACCTGTCCAGGTCCCTGAGCCCCAGGGGCCAGATAAGGCCCAGAGCCCATGCTCAGTGCCTGGGGAGCCGTAGGAACGCCCTGCAAAGGCAGGGAACCCAACCACCCTCCGTGGCTCGCACCCCCCATAGGGAACTGCGCACCCGGGCAAGATGGCCCCGCCGCACGGACCATGGCAGGGGCCGTGGTCATTGTTTGCGGGCCAAGGGCCGAGGCCCCGTCCGGGGCAGCGGGTATGCTCCGCGCATCAGGCCAAGGAGCTACTGATCCCGTCCCACCGTTCCCGGTGGGGTCCGCTAAAGGTGGCTGCGGAACGGGCGCAGTCGCGATCCTCCGACCCGGCTGACGCCTCCGCGCCGATCGAGCCACGTTCGCGGCTGCCTTCTTCTTCGAGGGCATGGTTAAGGTAGCTAGGAAGCCTAAAACAAGAGAAAGCTGCCCGAAAAGGCTTCCCCCAAGCGGACACGAGCGACGGAGGTAAGGAGGAAAAACTTCTCCGCTCCGTCGGTTCGCCAAAATGGCAGCACGGCTGCCTCGTGGCCAGCCCCTTTTATTAGGGTGCTAACTACCCGGATGGTTTCGTCCGGTGGGGGGGCCCCCGCAAAGAGCGCGGCGGCCATTTTGGCGCCACGCTTCCATTTGCAGTGGGCTGGTCCAGGTATGACATTTGGTGTGATCCTTGCACCCAAATGACACATCGGACCTAAGCAACCCTACTCAGCCCCCCTACTTTGGCATTACTAATGGAACAAAGACCCTCTGCTCCCCCATGGAGCGGCAAAGTATGCCAAGAGATCTGAAAAAATAGAGTAGCTGACTCCACGATCTGAGAAACAATTCTCTTGAAAAATAAATAAATGGCCCACACATATACTCTTATGAAATGTGTTCATTGGTTAGATAAGCTAAATGTATCTCATCTATGAAAAATAACTTTACTACAGCTTCACCTGTCAAGAAAACTCAGTATGTGCAAGACTCTATGTGATCTATTGGGATTTTAAAAAATGTGGGCCTTCTTTTTTTCCATTTGTTATTTTTCTTTATTTTTGTGAGATCAATCTCTGTTATGGTGCAAGACAAAAGGCTAATAAAAATAATGGCCATTCTTTTATGTTAGCAGGCAAGAATTCTAGGAAAATTCTTTGCTGGACCCAGTCCCCAATAACGAGACGGACACTTGTGATGGATTTAAATTGGGCCACTTTATTAATTCATAAACTGTGTTGCGGCAAACGGGCCGCAATGGCACTGGTAAAGTGTAACCCTAATTGCTAATCATAATTTGGCAACATTGTATCCATTTGTTTGCCAATCATATTTGGCAACATTATATCCATTTATTTTGCCAATCATAATTGGCAACATTGTATCCAATTGTTACGCCAATCATATTTGGCCGTATTGTAGCCATTTGTTTACTAATGAAACAAATTGTTTACCCCGATCAGATGCTACTTGTTGACTCCAGCATCTGATGTGTATCCGGCAAATTTCAAGGTGTTGCAGGCTGTATAGATCATGAGGTGCCCAGCCTCATGCCACAGGAAGGGGACCCTTTCCCAGGCACACTGAGAAGGCGGGCTACCTCGTGCCAAAAGGAGGAGGGCCATACCTCTGATACTCTAATGAGGCATCCACCCCCTGCTGAAAGGAAGAGGACCGTGCCTCGGGCACACTGAGGAGGCACTCAACCTTGTGCTAACAGAAGGAGGGCCATACCTCGGGTACTCTAATGAGGAGGCCGCCCCATGTTTGAAGGACGAGGACCCAGCCTCAGGCCCACTGAGGAGGCGCTCCACCTCGTGCCAAAAGGAGGGCCATAACTCAGGTACTCCAATGAGGTGCCCGCTTCATGCTGAAAGGAAGAGAACCATGGGTCAGGTACATGAGTGAGGGGCGGAGCCCCATGCGGAAAGGCAGAGGACCATGCATCAGCACACTAAGGGGGGCACACCACCTTGTGCCAAAAGAGGACCAAAGGAAGAGAACCATGCCCCGGTTACACTGGGGAACCTGCCTCGTGCCAAAAGTAAGAAGACCACGCCTCGGGTACCTTAATAAGGAACCCGGCCAGTTTCCGAACGGAGGAGGGGCATGCCTAGGGTACTTTGGGAAGGTTCCATGCCAGTTGATAAAAGGAAGAGGACAACGCCTTGGATGAAATGCAGAGGGGGCATGGCCAATGCAGGAGGAGGAAGAGCATGCCTGGGGAGGAGTAGGGCCAATGCCCAGCTAAAGGAATGGCCATTCAACAGGCAGAGGATCCTGCCCCATTTCGGGGATTCATACCACCTCTGCTGCGCTACACCCGCATCCCCCATGTGCCTGGTCCGGGTAGCCGAAGAAGCTTCTGGGCATTCCAGAATTGCACTGTGGCCAACAAGCCACCCTCGTATATTGGGCCCCGGGGCTCAGGAGCTGGAAAAAAAACAGATAAAAGAGTGCCAGCAAAGCGTTCCCCATAAGAATGCACTCGGCAGATTCCACCCACCCCCACCCACCCCGGTTTGTACTACTGACAACGCCGGGTGCGTATCCAGAAGATGCAGCCTGCATTGCAGCATTGATCTGTGTTAATGACCAGAAGTATTGCCTAGCACCGGAAGGAGAGTGGCAATACTACCCCTGACCTACCGGTGACCCTAGGACAGCAGCTGTTTAACTGGAGAAACGAGCAGTAGAATAGTTGACAATGACCAGAAAGTGCCCGGTCGAGGGAGGTAACGATGATTAGTGGGGAGCACGGTACCAGACTGACGTACCAATACCAAGACCCTGGGGTTGGCCATAGGTATGACAATCACGGCTGCCATCGCCGTCTGCAGAGATCTTTGATCCCAAGGAAGTCAAATCTGCCAGTCATATCCAACTCTAGGGTGCAGCACTCATCTCCATTTACAGCCCAAAAAGCCAGCAATACCTGTGTTTGCAGACATTTTAATGGCCATGTGGCAGGCATGACTGGAGCCAGCAAGTTACATGGCCATATTTGGCCACAACCACGGATTTGGCCACACCCACATAGGGTATGGCAAAAAATCCCCTTATTTCAAATCCAAAAGTTGACATGCATGGTTCTTTAGCCGGCCAGCACACAGTTTCCTAAACTGACTGACTTTTGGCCAGTGTCCAGGTAAAAGAGTGTTTTAAAGATGTGAGCTATATTTTCTCTGGGTGCGCTTTTAAATTTTATTTATGCTGCAAAATTAAATTTCGTTTCCGTTTCAATGCCAGAGACTTTGGGTGTTTATATCTTGGAACGCTTTAGTCAATCATACAGTAAAAGCCATCTGTAGTCCCAGTTTTGTGGGGAGAAAAGGGGGGCTGGATATTCTAAATCAAATAAAGTAATTAAGAAGAATGTAAAATGGTTACATTTATTCTTTTAAAATAGTGCTAAATTATGCAGAATAAGGCTGAGAATGTAATTATTGATATTCTCTCATGCTCCATATAATCTAATATGAAGTTTTAGAGAGAAACCGTACAGCTAACTACCATTGTGCCTTAAACAAGCAAGACTCTCCCAGCAGTTTGCTTATGGTCCCGTATACACTTGTTCGAGGGTTCCAGAATTTAGACAGCCAGGCTCCCTCGACAAACTCAGGATTCCCCTTGGAGTTAGATAGCCAAGGTGACTTCGTGTCACCTGCTCTATATCTCCAACACGTTACCAAGGGAGCAAAGTGGGTGAAGGCTTAAAACAAAATTCTAATTTTAGATTTTACGCAATGTAGAGGTTCCAAATTCCAAACTATGCAAGTAATGCAGATGCAGACAGTTATGCTAAATTACATACTAAACAAATTTACACTATTCATAAATCGGGCATAATTTCTTCTTATCATCAAATTATAAGGGATATATAGTCCAACTGGCTTTATTGAAGAAAACACTTGCCTCTTGCAGCTCAGGCTAGCGGGCCAAACCTGGTTCGGCCATAAAGGTAGTCCCTTGACCAAAGCCAGTTGTATCCGACTCCCGGGTGCAGTGCCCATGCCTGCTCCAAAGCGGACAAGGCCAGCACCGTCCGCTGGCGCAGACATCCCAGTGGTCATGCAGCCGACACGACCAGACACCAGAACGCAGGGAACGTCGTCACCTATCCCACCCAAGTGGTCCCTGTCCATCTACCTGCAAACTCTGTCCTCCAAGCTGCTAGGGTGCTCTGAATGTGCTCAGGCAAGAGCTGGGACAAAGACAGGGGCCGACTCCATGAAGCAGTACTAGTGAAGTACTCATGAATCGAACCGCTGACCTTAAGCCTCCCAGTCAGCATACCAGCCACTCGAGCCACTTGCGAGGCCAGGCCCTAAAAGGCCTCAGGGGCCGCGGCCAAGAGCCACAGGAACAATGTGGCCCTGCAGAAGGCAGAGCCCACGGAAGGAGGCGAGACCATGCAGGTGAAGGCCGGGGGAGCCCGCCATAGAGCCATGGCAGATCGCTGCGGCTAAGCCAAGGACGAGGCCCCTTGAAGGCCACAGGGGCCACAACCGAGCGCCGCAGGAGGAACGCGGCTCTGGGAAGGCGAGGCCGCACCATGGGGCACGGGCGAGGCTGCCCTGGGGACCAGCCCCCTGGAAGGCTGCAGGGGAGAGTCCCCAAAAGGAGGCGGGCCGCACTGGCGAAGGCCAGGACCAGCCCGCCCCATATCTGCGGTGGATCGCCGGAAGGCTGCGAAGGATGCGACAGAGTGACCTGAGCAAGCGTGGCCCCAACATGGCGAGGCAGTGCTGGCGAGGGCCGGGGCGAAACCACTGCAGAGCCGTGCCGCAGAGCCGCGGCTGTCCACCCGAGCAGCGCCACGGCGCGGCGCCCAGCCACTCAGGGAAGCAGGGATCGGCCAGGAGAAGCAAAACGGGTGCTTCGCCCAGCCGATCTCTAAAAATGGCGGCAAGGCTGTGCAGAGCCAGCCCCTTTTAAGGGGGAAGTCGGTTCCGCCCCTCACCCGACTCTGGTGCCCAGCTCTATGGGATGCGGGGCCAGCAAAGAGCGCGGCAGCTGTAGGCTTGCTGCTGCGCTTCCCTTTGTGCTATTTGAGTGTAACATTAGTTTTCTGTCTCCCCTGAGATGTGTCAATCTACTGGAAGAAAATGATTGACTCTTACCATGTTTCCTGTATTTCTACAGTAGCTTGGGACAGGAATGCTTAGAAGCATTTTTCAATTTTTCTCTTCCCCATGGTGCCTTTGGATCCTGCAGCCCTTGTTTTTAGGGGGTGGGTAGTTTTAACTGTTTTTAACATGTGTTTTTTAATTTTTATTGTGAACCACCCTAAGTTGGCTTTGGCCGAGTGAGCGGTATATAAATGTGACAATTAAATTAAATTAAAATTAATTAAGCGACACAAATAAATCACATTGTGTGCATGTGGAACTTTGTTGTGCCAGGCAAATTGGATTATTGTTTCCATAATCCCATGCTGCTAAATATTGTGGCTCAGGCTTTAGCAAACTGAAGCACCAAAGGTTCCCCACTTTGCTGTGATGTGTAAAGTTCCAGAACCAAATTCAGACTAGAAAAATAAAATAAAATATCCACACAGAATAAGGAGCCTTTTCTCTGTGTCGGTGTGCTGGTATGAACTGCTATTTCATTTTAAAAGCTGAAATCAAACACTTTTTATGAACACAAAAAAGTTGTTTGTTTTGAAAACTCAGCATATTGTTTTTTCTCTGGTTATAAACCATTCACAAAACCCTAGTAAGCAGGATAGTAGCCAGGAACCCAAAGTGCTTTCTTTACAAAAATGCAGTTAAGAAAAATGAAAGCTTTCAATGTTCTCTCTTTACGTTTCTTCTTTTCTTCTTTATTCTTTTCCCAGAAGGAGATTGCTCTGTCAACAATTTTTCTATTATGCATCTTTTTCTGACTGTGAAGACTTGGTGTAATCTTTCCCTTTCCCCTGCAGGTGGTTTATCATGAAGCCTTGTTTCTCCTTCAATTTCATTTTTAAAAAAGTTTTTTTTGTGGATGGTGGGCTCAGTGGTTAAGAAGCTCACCTTGTTAGCTGGAAGGCTGGCAAGTCGACAGTTTGAGACCCGGCTACTGAATGACGGATTGATCACCCATCTCTGTCCCAGCTATTAGAGACATGAAAGGAGAGAGAGAGAAAGAGAGAGAGAGATCATATATTAATGAAGGAAAAACATAAATATGACATCACTGTCAAAAAGCTATCTATCCAATCTGTTTTAAAATTTGTATTGAAGGACAGTTGACCATTTTCTGAAATAGGCCATTCCAATGCTAATAAGCTCTTGTATCAGGCTTCCCCCTCCAAAAATTTGTTGTCAAATTCTACTTTCCTATTATTTGAACCACTTATTAAGGTCCTGCCCATCCAGAATAACATACAACAATCATATCTCATCCTCCAGTTGTATTTTGTTGTTGAGAGGAAAAAAATGAACTCTTTGTAAGCAGTTACTTGTAATACAACTCATTTTAGGGTCTCATAAAAACAATCATCTGCAGCTAAAAACATCTTATCACCTATTAGTCTGATGAATTGGCAGTCTTTAATACTAGACTGACTAGGGAAAAAATCAGAAATGAGGTTATAAGGGAAAGAACTGGAATAGAGCCAATCATGCACTGCATACAGAGACAACAAATAAAGTGGGTTGTCCATTTAGAAAGAATGTTTTGTAATTCAATGCCTTACAAGGTATATGTGGAAGGACAAAGATCAAGAGGTAGAACCAGAGAAAGGTGGAGAGATAACGTCAAAAAATATATTACAAGAACACAAAATAATAGTGGTGGATGCCGCTAGAAGTGCCAGAACAAGAACCTTGCATCTTCCTCGACACCTGATGGGATAAAAGAGGAAGCCAAAAATAAGATTCAGCTGTAAGTCATCAAAACTGACCATGAAATTGAGTGGTGGTCACAAATGTAAGGACCAGTCTTAGTTATGCCAACAACCACCCTTTTAAAGTCCTTCTTCCAGAACCTATTTCTTGAAACTACTACTGCTGCTTTGCCACAGCAATTATAGATAAATGGTAGTCTCAGCCATGTTGGCTATTATTTTTAGAAAGTTTCTTGTCTTCCAAGAATAGGTTGAAAAATCCAGAGTACTGTACAATCAATCCCTCACTCTGTTTTCTGCTGCCAATCAACTCTCTTTTGATTAAAAACCAGATCTTTTCCGTTATCAGAATGACAAACAGTGTGAGCTCGAATTTCTCTTCTGAGCCACCAGGAAAGAAATGCAAAGTGATCCCAGCAAGGTGAAAGTGTTGGCGTACTTATAAAAAATTATTCAAGGGGAGGTCATTGCATCCAGTAGTCTGCTCCACAAGAGCATTTTAAAAGCTCATTACATATAGATTTTGCATTTTTAATACTTGCCCCTGCAGCAAGCTTTCAAAAAAAAAAGTGACAATCATATTAAGCAGAACATCTGTATGCAATGGTGTTCCGCATTCAACATTGTATGTTCCTTAGAAGATACAAAGATGCAAGGAGAAAGCACAGTTTTGTCTAACCTTTAGTAGTTGCCAGTATTCTGTTCAGTATGCATACTGGAACTCTGGAAATGCTGCAGTAATCAAACAAAATGTCAGAGACCAGAAACACAATGAACACTTCATCAGATTTCCATGGCAGCTTCTGTGGTTGAAGTTTCTCACATGTAACTACTAAGTGGAATAGTGGACAATGAGAAGAACTGTAGGAGCAATTGTCAGCACAAAAATTTCAAAAAGAAGAAGAAGATGACTTCATAGAGCAGTGGTTCCCAATGTGGTGGCCCATTTTAGTGTCTTGCACGGAAGACAAAGAAGGAGCCGCAGTGAGGGCTAAACGCAGGTTTATTTCATGATGATCAGAATGAACATGTGGTAATGGTGGAGGTACATCTCATTATATACTGCAGTAAACACATTTGAATATGGTTGCACGGTAGCTCATTGGCCGCTACCGACGTGACGTCACTCTGAGTCATGCCCATCTTCTCCAGGTGATCCTCGTGCGGGAAAGATTCCCGTGGCTGCCGGTGATTTGGGGAATGTGAACCATGTGAGCTGAACGCTCGCAGCTGCCCTGTATGGGCGTTCCTTAAACAGCTGGGTTACATTGTAATCTTGTCAGGTTACATTCAGGTTACATGCATACAATCTTAAAGCAACATTGTTTCATACACAACACTCCTCCCCCCTAGGATGGGACGAAGTCCCTCAACGATGGTGGCTTCCCGCACGTGCACTTGGGGCGTGTGGCTGCTTGGTTTAGTACAGGGGAACTAGGGGCTCTGAGTTCTGCAGAGTCTCGTCCTGCAATGGAAAGGGGGGACTCGTTAGTCGTTTGGCGGGGACTCTGTGACAACCTTGCATTGGGAGAAGGGAACGGAACATATAGCTGAGATGTGAACCCCTGCCTGTTGCTTGTGGCGCCTGGGGACCCCCCCAGTACGAACCTCAGGACTGACGAGGAGACCCTTGCCCTTTTGCCGGTAGCCGGCGTGCTTGCGCCACCCCCTGCTGCCTGGCCCGGAGTTCTCGGGGATGAGGAGGGCGAATTTCCCCCTGCTGCCTGTCTCGGGGGGCTTGGAGAAATGGTGTATTCTAAAGTAAAAGGGCTGGGGGGACTGGAGGTACCAGGGGCTGAACTGAAACCCCTCTTCTCACTCGGACGGGTGGGGGACCACTCCGCGACACCCCCCTGGTATGGCAACGCAAAATCAAACTCATCCCACTCTTTGAAAGTATCCTCTTCCTCGGCTGAGAATCCAGGGTATGCATTTGTACCCGAGGACGCCACCGTGTCTCCCCCTTGGGTTACGCGGGTGGGGGAGGACCCTAACGCTGATTCCCCTTCGCTGGTGACTCGCCTTCTGAGTTGGTCAGCGTGCCTTCTCCAGAGTAGACCTGTGCTAGTCTCGACCCTGTAGGACACTGGCCCCGTTTGTTCAATGATCGTCCCCGGGACCCACGTTGGTCCCGCGGCCGCGTAGTTCCTGCAGTGAACCGGGTCCCCTACCGAAAAACTTTTGGAACTCTACCACTATATTTCTCCCTTCATCCTCCACCCTGGTCGGATCCAGCCGATCAAACAACATTACTGGACGCCTCCTCATGAGGAGTTCGGCCGGTGAAAGCCCTGAAGCTAGGGGGGTTGCCTGATAGCAGATGAGGAACTGACACAGTTGGAGGTTCAACTCACCGGGACCCATGCGCCGCAGTGCGTCTTTTGTAGTGCGCACTTGGCGCTCTACCTGACCATTTGTGGCGGGGTGAAACGGGGCTGCGGTAATGTGCCTGATTGCGTTCCTCTCGATAAACGTCTTGAACTCTGCGGACGTGAAGGTACTAGCGTTATCGCTAACAAGGACGTCTGGCAGGCTGAAACAACTAAACACCCTGCGCAAGTGTTTAATGGTTGCCGCAGAGGAGGTGCTCGTCATGGGGATTACCTCCAACCACTTGGAGTATGAATCGACAATCAGCAGAAACATGGACCCGCGGAACGGGCCGGCGAAGTCGACATGTATCCGGGACCATGGCCCGCGGGTCGTGTCCCATTCCCTATGGGGTAGCCGGGATTCCTCGGGCCGAGAGCTCTGGCAGTTCTCGCACGTGCCCACTAGGCGTTCTATATCTGCGTCTATTTGGGGCCACCAGAAGTAGCTCCTGGCCAGAGCCTTGGAGCACACTATTCCCGGGTGGCTAGTATGTAGTAGCTTCAGAATCCTCGCCCTTAACTTTTCTGGGATGACCACCTGCTGGCCCCAGAGTAGGCAGCCCCTTTCGAGGGAAAGCTCCACTCTGCGCCTGAAAAACGACTTAAATTGCTCCTCGGGAGAAACTGTGGGCCACCCCTTCCTAACCCATGAACTAACTTGAGCTAGAGTCTTGTCGGCCGCCGTGGCCTTGGCGAGGTCAGCCGGAACTATGGGGGGTGAGTCGAGAGACTCGATCAGCAGGACTTGATGGTCCTGCTCCACCTCGCATGCGGGGTCCCCTAGGCTAGGGAGGGGGGACCGGGACAAGGCATCCGCGTGGGAGATCTCCTTCCCTGGGCGATAGACCAGTTCATACTGGTAGGCGTTAAGGAAGATTGCCCAGCGCAACATTCTGGGGGATAGAATTTGTGGGGTGGGTTTGCCTGTGGTGAAGATCCCCAGGAGTGGCTTGTGATCGGTCACCACCGTGAACTCGCGGCCATAGAGGAAGTCGTGGAACCTCTTTGTTCCCGCGATTATGGCCAGGGCCTCCCTGTCTGTTTGCGCGTAGTTCGCTCTGCCTTTGAGAGGGACCGTGAGTAGTACGCAACCAGGGCTTCCCGCCCGCTCTCTAACATGTGGCACAGCACCGCCCCCACCCCCACTGGGGACGCATCACAGACTAAAACTACAGGCCTCCTTGGATCAAAGTGGGTCAGGACGGCATTAGAGGATAGCAGTGCCTTGAGTTCCCTGAATGCTTTCTCTTGCTTGTCCCCCCACCGCCAAACTGCCTCTTTCTTTAGTAGCACATGCAGTGGCTCTGCTACCAACGCCTTTCTCGGCAAGAAGGAGTGGTAGAAATTTAGGAGCCCTAGGAATGACTGCAGCTCCGGTTTTGCGGTGGGGCGAGGAGCGCTCTTTACGGCCTCAACCTTGGACTGGGATGGTTTGATCCCATTCAGGGTTATCTTGAACCCGAGAAACTCGACCTCCCTTGCAAAGAATACACATTTGTCCCTCCTCAGTCGAAGTCCCGCTTTCTCGAATACTGAGAGGACCCTGTCTAGCCTGCTAGCTAGTTCTGACACGATGTGTTATCAACACATCGTCGAAGTATGGGAGGACCCCTGGAAGCCCCTTCAAAAGGCGTTCCACAAGGGACTGGAAGATCCCGGGGGCCGAATTCACGCCGAACTGTAGGCGCGTGACCTTAAAAGCCCCCTTATGCGCCACGATGGTTCGCGCGGCGGCAGCAGCTGGGGTTACTGTGAGCTGCTGGTACGCCTGCGCCAGGTCTAGCTTAGCAAAACACTTCCCCCCATGCAACGTGGCCAGTAAGTGGCTAACCACCGGCACCGGATATGCATTTGGCCGAATGGCCTTATTAATTGTACATTTGTAGTCAGCGCAAATCCTGACCTCCCCGTTTGATTTCAACGCTGTTACAATTGGAGTCTCCCACTCCGCTGAGTCAACTGGAACCAAAATTCCCTGCCCCAGTTCCAGTTCCAGTTCCGCCTCTATTTTGTCCTTGATGGCGAATGGCACTCTTCTCGGCTTGAGGCGTATGGGCCGGATCTCTGGGTCCAACTCGAAGGAAACTGGGGGGCCCCTTGTACGTTCCGAGCCCCTTCTTGAAAACGCCCGGGTGCACATCGCACACGTCTCGCATCGGGTCTGTCTCGATGGCGTTAATGCCATACAGTTCGATTCCCAGGGGGGCGAACCACTGTGTTCCCAAAAGGCAGCATCTTCCCCCCTTGAGGACCACTAAGGGCAGCTTCTCGGTGTGGTTTTTGAACTTTACTGCGAAGTTCCCCACCCCCAACACTGGGATCCCCTTGCCCTGAACGTCCCGCAAGTTTGACTTCATGGCCCGCAACTTGGGCCGCGCACTAGGGGGAATGCGCATGAATTCTTTTTGGGACAGTATGGAGTAGGACGACCCTGAGTCTACCTCCATCCTCACTGGAACCCCTTGTAACAGTACCTCGACATAGAAACGCTGGTGCTCCAGGCCCATGCGGTTCACGCCTTCCGCGCCATCGTTGGTTGAGACCTTTCCGATGCCGGCCGCCTTTCGTTGGTGTGCTTGAGGGTGTCTCGACGTGCCCTTGTCCTCGGTTTGCCCGCGCCTGCAGACTCTGGCGATGTGGCCCTTTCGACCACAGTTGTGGCACTTGGCCTTCCGGAATGGGCATCTCGTCCGGTCGTGAGCTGCCCCACAGCCGTCGCAACGGCGGCCTTGTCGCTCGCTGGTCTGGCGCTTCTCCCCGTGTTTCCTTATCCTCTGGACGTCGTCGTCCTCGCTGGAGCAGGGGTCCGCCGCCGTGGACGACTCCTCGGAGGTCGCTGGCGTGGCTGCGGGCGACAGGGGCGCCCACCAGGCCGTCTTCGCCGACATCCGCCGGGCCGCTTGCATGGGTGACTTGGCCCTCTCGGGTGCGGCCCCTCGGGACTTGAACACTCTGACCCCGCTCCTGGCCACCTCAGCTGCTTGGGCTTCCCGCAGTACCTCGTTGAACATGAGGCGATGGTCGCGGGTCATCAACTTCCTCTGGACCTCCTCGTCCCTCAGGCCACGCAGCATGCGGTCTCGGAGGGCCATGTCCAGGTCCTCCCATTGGCAGTTCACCGCTACAAGCCTGAGGGCCGCCGCGTAGGCAGACACGGACTCTCCCAGACGCTGGTCCCACCTGTGTTACGCGACCCTGGCTGGGAAAATCGAGACGGGCGGCTGGAAGTGTTCACCCAGGAGCGCCAGGATACGGTCGATGAGCACTATGTCTACCTTCCGGGGGGCCACCAGGTTCATCAGGATGCGCAGCGTGGCCGGCCCCACCTGGGCCAGGAAGTGCGAGCGCATCTTGGCATCGTCGTCGATGCCCGCAGCCTCCATTGCGTGCCGAAACTGGCACTCGTACAGCTCCCATTGTTCTGGATCGCTGATATCAAACTGGTAGGGCTTGACCTTGGGACTCGCCATGGATCCCATCCTCGTCGCCAATTTAGTGTCTTGCACGGAAGACAAAGAAGGAGCCGCAGTGAGGGCTAAACGCAGGTTTATTTCATGATGATCAGAATGAACATGTGGTAATGGCGGAGGTACATCTCATTATATACTGCAGTAAACACATTTGAATATGGTTGCACGGTAGCTCATTGGCCGCTACCGGCGTGACGTCACTCTGAGTCACGCCCATCTTCTCCAGGTGATCCTCGCGCGGGAAAGATTCCCGCGGCTGCCGGTGATTTGGGGAATGTGAACCATGTGAGCTGAACGCTCGCAGCTGCCCTCTATGGGCAGCTTGCTCGCGTTCCTTAAACAGCTGGGTTACATTGTAATCTTGTCAGGTTACATTCAGGTTACATGCATACAATCTTAAAGCAATATTGTTTCATACACAACACCCATGCCCTACAGGGGGACTTCAATTCCCAGAAGCCTAAGTCAGTACATTGGCTGATCAAGGCTTTTGGGAATTGACTTAGACTTCTGGAAATTGAAGTCCAAAAACCAAAGGTACTGGATGTTCTAAACAGATGGAAATGGGTGCTGGTACACAATTCTGCAGCATGATCCTCCAGACCAGGTACAATCAGGAGTTTTCAACTTTTTAAAGCTGGGGCCGGGTCATACTCTCTCAGACAGTTTTGGGGCCTGGACAGCCATTTTGCCCTTCCTCCACCACATGACACTTCCTGGTATGGTGCAGGTAGTGGAGAGCCACATGAAATGGTGCCTCGGCCTGCATCCGGCCCATGGGCTGCAGGTAGAGAATCCCTGGTATATATAAATAGCATGGTTCCACGTGCCTGCCATTAACCTCCTTCCATTGGCATTCCTGATTAAACCATTAATTACATATTCAGAGGAGACTTTACCTTAACATTCTGACAGTTACATTATATTACAAGTACCATTGGAAGGCCAGTAAACAGGACTAGTTTTACAACATCTATAATCATAATGTCTCCTAGTTACTGGACTTCCAATGGTACTTGTGATATAATGTAACTGTCAGAATGTTAAGGTAAAGTCTCCTCTGAATATATAATTTATATATACCAGGGATTCTCTACCTGCAGCCCGGGACACCATTTCATGTGGTGTATTATGTATTATGTATTCATGTATTATGTTATTTACAACAATTACAGTTGTACCTCATATACTGAGAGAGAGAAAGAGAGAGAGAGTGTGTGCGCGTGCTTATCATTTGACCAGGTCTGAACATGGAACAGCATTCTAGTGTTTTATTATTTTATTAGACATTAAACTAATCAACCATATCTGAAACTCAAAGAAGGCACACTCTATTTGGACTGTCTGGCTCAATTATCAAACTACCTTGGACAAGCCCTCATGTGCATCTATGCTCACGTCAAATATGTCTGTCACTATTTCTTTGTACTTAGTGGCAAGTGGTACAAAAATCTGAAGACTTCTATTACACCTTGCTAGAGGTATGAGTGGTCCCATCTCACCACTATTTTGCATTAAGCGGCAATAGTAGTGCTATTGCATTCCCCGTGTTGGTATTATAGCATGCTGGCAGCTCTTTCCAAAGACTAATGAAGCTTGAGTGCACTCAGACCGCTCAAATGGCAGTCCCAGGAGTACCTTTACAACACTTATGCAACACAAATTGTTAACAAGGAGGATTTGGTTTGGGTTTATCAGCAACCCTTTTGTTGCACAGGGACTGCACTTCAGCAATTCTCTTTGGCTGGCAAGGAAGAAAAGTTGCTGTTTTTAAAATGTGCTTGTCAGACACAAGGAAAACACACATTAAAACATCAGAAAGTAGGAAAAAGTCTGGGGCCTTCTTCAAGATGTGAAATATCTGTAGAGGTTCCTTTCTCTACTCAGTGAAAAAGGATAGAAAGTTAATCAATAGCCAGAATAACCTAACATGCCCCTATGATGTCAGTAGAGGCAAACATTGGTAGCAGCTGAAATGGAATAGTTTTGATTGGTGAAATGGTGTAGGTTGCTTAAATATACCTGCATGTTTACAAGAAGTGAGCTTTGGATTCAAGGGTCTTGGTGGGAATCCTGAGTGCATATAACTGGGGGAAGCACAGTCCTTATCAGTCTGGTCTACAATCTTGGAGACTTTCCAGTTCTATTCGCTATACTGCAAAACTGCTCTAGACAGAAATGAAATGAACAGCAGACAGCTTTGCGACCTTGGACTCCGCTGGTTGATGCCCAAGAGACACACCAAGGAGCAACTGGTGGAGATGGTCATCTTGGAGCAGTTTCTGGCCATCCTGCCTGAGGAAGTCCAAAGCTGGGTGAGGGAGCATCGGCCAGAGACGATGGCCCAAGCCCTGGCCTGGGCAGAAGGCTTTCCCCTCCACTACCAAGCCCCCAGAAAATGGAGGGGAAAGGGCCAATTGAGAAATTGCCTCAAACTGAAGCCTTTGTGGAGAGCCTTGGTCTCTCCCCAGAGCCACGCCATCGCTCCGGGGATGAGAGACAGGTGTGCCACCACCACTGCCTGCCCCTCTGAGACCTGCCCGTCTCTGAGGGTAGAAGAGCGGCCACTGCAAGCACACCGGAGGAGCCTCGGTCTCTTCCCGGAGCCACACCATCGCTCCGGGGATGGGAGACAGGTGTGCCACTGCTGCTGTCGCACCTGAGGACTAGTTGTTCCCCCGGGGCCACTCTATCGGCATGGGGAAGGGTATCATTTTCTCTTTTGCTTTAGTATTGTATTATGTTATTTACAATGTTACTTTTGATTAATATTATGTTTTGTTTATACATGCTGATGATTTTGTAAGATATTGTATTTGTATGGACTTCATTGTAATCTGTATTGACTATTGTACTTATATTCCTTTGCTGTATGGATTTATAGATTGTTTATTATATTCCATTGTATATTGTACCCTTGATATGTAGTGATGCCGCCGTGAGTCGGCCTTGTGCTGAGTAGCGCGGGGTATAAATTAAAATAATTTATTATTATTATTATTATTATTATTATTATTATTATTATTATTATTATTATTATTATTATTATTATTATTATTAAATTACAGTATATGATCTCATCAATATAGGCTTTGTCAACATAATGAGTCATTTTGACAAAGTGTTTACAAGATATGTAAGTTTCCTTGCCTCCAGTGCAAGAATCAGAGAAAATTTGGATTTTCCCCCTTTAAGGATTTTGTAATTTGTGCTCAAGGGCACATACACACACTGAGGCACTGCCAGGTGGGGGTAGTTTACTTTGCCTAACAGGAGTTTGGCATTTGGCATGGGAAAGGAGGGAAAGTGTCTGCCTTAATAGGCTGCCCTCTTCTCCTTCCTGAAGTTTCTGTGAAAGGTGCAAGTGGAGGGAATTGAGTTCCCCCTTGTGTGTGTTGTTTGCTGTGACTGCAGTCACAGATGAAGGTAGCAGCTTTGATGGTTTTCACCCCAGTGGAGGCAGCTGCAGTGCAGGCTATGATGGAGACAGTTTTGTCGTGCAGTCCAGCAGCCCAGGGTGGCAGCACATTGGTTATACTGCTCAGTATAGCAAGTCGGGAGTGGGTCCCAGGGTGCCCAAAATCTAGGATCCCAGGATCCCGAGATTCAGAAAGGTGTGTGTGTGTGTGTGTGTGTGTGTGTGTGTGTGTGTGTGTGTGTGTGTGCACTGGTGGCCCACTAATGGCAGTGGTCACTTAAAGTCCCAAGGTTTGGGGGTGTGAGTAGTCACTTTTAATCCAAGTGGGACTGCTGAGAATGGGTTGTCATTAGACAGCATGGTCTTGGGGCTTGGGATTCTCTCAAGGGGGAGCAAGAGCAGGAGTAAATTGGAATCCCCTGACTTCATCCCAGGAGTCCAGGACCCTATACTATATAGGCCCTTCTGCTTGAAGGAACAAATTATTTACAGTTAACTGTTAACTCCAAATAATGTGTATGTGTCTTTGTTCTGGGATGAGGGGAGCAATGGTTTTGCAGCTATCTGTGCAAAACTAGTGTTCTTTTAAGAATGGAAGTGCGGCGGCGGGGAATCTCGCTGCCGTGCGCTTTGCTGGCCCCACCCCTGAGAGCCGGGCACTTTGGCCAAGTGGAGGGGTGGAGCCGAGCAGCCTTTAAAAGGCAGCTCCACATGCTCCCGCCGGCCTTCTCAGATCGGCTGGGCCAGGGTGCGTTTGGCTCCTCTCACCTAGCCGATACAGGTACTCGAGTGGCGGTTTTGGTGGTGCTTAACTGCCAACTGCCACCCGACCCAAGGCTCACTGCTTGAGCTAGTTTTAGCTGCGGTGCTTGGCCGCAGCCCTCCAGATTTTGCGGAGGGACTGGGTCCGGGTTTGTGCCCCGCAGCCTTGTTGAACGGCCGGCCGAGGCATCCCCTGCCAGTCTCCCGGGTTTGTTAGCCTAATTAGGCTGGGCTGGGGTCTGCGACAGTATGGCACCTAAAAAGAGGGCCTGCCGTGCTCAGAGCAGACCCTCAAGGGATCCGTGCCAGAGGCCTCTTAGACCAGTGCCACCAGGCAACAGGGCCTCCCCTGGGGTTAGCTCTGTCCACGGCCATGCACAAATGGCCGGGCCATCTCAGGGCACATCTCCTGCTGGGCACGAGGTGGCTCTTGGACCCCCCAACATGGTGGGACCCCTAAGGCAGGGGTCTTGTCCCACCCAGGATACCTTGCCCCTGGATACCTTGGTTGCCCGCATTGTAGCACTTGAGCATGCTACAGGGTTAGAGGCTGCACCAGCTACGCACCGGTCAGCCAGGCAGTCGACCCAACAAATGGCTGTGTCATCAGCTACTGATTGGCCCCAGCTGATCTCCCTCCTTATTCAGAGGATAGAACAACTTGAAGCTGCTCTGTTGCCTTCGATATCTGAGGTGGTGGTGGCTGCGTCGGCTGGCATGTCTGCTTTCTCTCCGGCAGACTGCTCTGACCTAGATTTCGGTCATGAGCCCCGACGCTTGGCTGCAGCTGGAACCCCCAGTGGGGGCAGTTGCTGCGAGTGCATCTGGTGAGTATGGTAGTCAAACAAACTCACAACACACAGGTTTTTGGCCCTCAGCTGCTGCAGCCCAATGGCCCTGGCCGGATTAGTCAGCTCCTGCTCTTGGCCCAATGCTTCCGGCCTTGCATGCAGCTCCATGGCAGGCTCCTTATCCTCCTGTACCGACTGGCGCTGCTCCTGCGGGGCCTAATGTTCCGCATCCTATCTGGCTATATGGCCCTCCGGTGAATCCGGCCTACCAATTCCATTCCACATGCAGCCATCCCTACCACTGGCCTTTCATTGCCATTGGGGGATCACCTCCTCCCGGCCAGAGATAAGGTCTGGCGCCATGAATATGTTGACTTATTTAGCCTTTTAAATAGAGAAATGACCAGGGAGGACAAGGAGAAGGAGGACAACCGGAATAAGGAATTGGCCCACCGTCGTAAGCCCCCTCGTACTTGGGCCAACTGGCTGCCAGCTTATTTATTTATGCCACAGTTTCCATCAGAGCCCGCCCGGATCTAGCGATCCCTATGATCCAGTATTTGGATATCGTATATGGGGCATATGTTGATTTCCCGGATCAATCATGGCTTGCTTATGATGAAGAACTTTGTATGCGGGTGGCCCTCCACCCCGAGATGCCTTGGGACAAGCCCAACCAGATGCTTTGGTTGCTATATATGACACCATCCTGACCTGCCTCTGGTGATCGCTATCATTGTGGCCATGTGGTGCAACAACCCGGCCCAGCACAGTTTCCCCGCCAGCCGGCGGGGCAGGGGGTTCCAGCCCACCTGCTGTGCTGGGATTTCTCATCCATGGGTCGGTGTGGCCGGAGGCAGTGCAAGTTTAAGCACGAGTGCTCCATCTGCACTGGACCTCATTCTGCAAGCACTTGCTTCCGGTCCGGTGGGCTGCACAGTCGGGGCCGTGACCAGCATGGTCTGAGGCGTGCACCCTCAGATGCAGCAACAACTGTAAAAGGGCCCATCTCCAATTCGAATTGAGGTGCTGAAGCGTTTGCTCAACATTTCCCCCCAAGCGGGCTGATGCAGCCTATTTGTTGGCCGGTTTTGTTTCTGGTCTTCATATCCCTTTCGTCGGTGCATGCGCACCACAGGATGCACCATATTTACAGTCTTTGCGGGGCAGGGAAGATGTGGCCCGGTCAAAGATTTTTAAGGAGGGACAGGAGGGGTGGGTTGCTGGCCCCTTTACTGAGCCTCCATATGCTAATCTGAAAGTGTCCCCAATTGGCCTGGTACCTAAGAAGTCTTCAGATGATTTCCATCTCATTCATCACCTATCTTATCCGGCTGACTCATCTGTCAACGATGCCATACCGGAGGAACTTTGTTCTGTCCAGTATGCATCTTTCGATAAAGCATTACAAATGGTTCGTTCCTGTGGTCACGGAGCACTGGTGGCCAAGTGCAATATTAAGTCCGCCTTCCGGGTACCCCCTGTGCACCCAGATGACTTTGAATTGCTGGGCTTTCACTTTGAAGGCCAGTATTTTGTTGACAGGGCCATGCCTTTCAGCTGTTCTGTATCCTGTTCAGCTTTTGAATGCTTTAGTTCTTTCATTCACTGGGCATTTGTTCACAGGTCTGGGGTACATAATGTGGCTCATTATTTGGACAATTTTTTGTTTGGCAGGCGGCATGGCTCTTGGACATGTGAACAACTGCTGGTTTCTTTCCAGGAGCTTATGGGTGAGCTGGGAGTGCCATTGGCTCCTGAGAAGACTGAGGGCCCTGCTACCACGCTAGTATTTTTGGTGATAGAAATTGACACCATAGCACAAACTTCATGGCTGCCCATGGACAAGATTGTCCGCATTTCGGATGCAATCTTGTCCATGTTGGCCAAGCGCAGGGTTTCGCTCCATGACCTGCAGGTCCTTCATGGATATCTCAACTTTGCTTGCAGGGTGATCATACCTGGCCGGGCCTTTGCCAGGCGCCTGTGCGATGCGATGGTTAGTTTATCCCAGAAGTACCACAGAGTCCGCTCACAGGTGGTATGCGGGCAGACCTGCGGGTTTGGCTCGCATTCCTGGCCGATTTCAATGGGGTGTCTTTTTGGCATACTGAACTTTCTATCACACCTAAATTCCAGGTTCAGTCTGATGCTTCAGGATCATTGGGATATGGCATCTACTTTGATGGCTGATGGTGCTGTGGACAGTGGGTAGAAGCATGGCAGGGTTCAGACTTCATCAGGGATTTGACATTTTTAAAAAAAATTCCCATCCTGGGTGCCCTGTTGTTATGGGGTAAGATATGGGAGAATTCAGTGATGCATTTCTGGTGCGATAATGCGGCCATGGTGCACATTGTAAATGCCAAAACATCCCAGTCTACCAGGGTCATGTCTCTGGTACGCCAGTTTGTATTGCGCTCTTTGCACCATAATATTCTTTTCAAGGCTCGGCATGACCCAGGCATTGATAACAGTATTGACAATGCTTTATCCCACCTGCAGATTACCCGGTTTCAGGCACTAGCACCAGAGGCCGAGGAGCTTCCCACTCCACTTCCGACTGAAATATGGACATATGGTGAGGTGAAGTGAGCAGGGCCATCTGCCTGTCTCTTGCAAGCCACACCCGCAAGGCATACCTGCGGGCTTATCAGGCTTTCTTTACATTCTGACAGGGCATTCCTTTGCCTGACTTGTGGCCTGTGCCAGTGGACCATGTACTTCATGGCTTGTGGCCTGTGCTTGTGGATCATTTATACATGGTACAACTGCACAGTTGTGGATTGGCTGCCCATACCATTGGTGGGCGCCTTTCCGCCCTGGCTTTTGCTGCCAGGGTTCGGGGTTGCCAGAACAACATGGGAGATTTCCAGATCCGCAGAGTTCTGGAGGGTCAAGGGTGCCCCCCTTACAATGTGGGCATTCCAGGGGCACGGTATGGGACCCATTCATTTCGCATAGGTGCTGCATCAATGGCTGCAGCTTTTGGCTATGCGGAGGATGACATCTGACAAATGGGCCAGTGGAGCTCTGATCTCTTTTGTTCATATGTCTCCCTATGTTGTTATGAGCGTCTCGCTGGCACTTGTTTTCTGTTTTGTTTATTTCAGCTCCTAATCATCTGGACGTTCCGGCATAGGTGGGGCTCGTTGGCCACAGTTACAATTTTGGGCTGACTGCCATCCTGCTTCTTCAATGTGGGGGATGCATCTGGGGCTCCATGATGTGGTGTACCTGATGTGGCGTGGTTTCTGTGGCGAGATTCAATTCCCTTCATCCTGTCTGATTGGAGTTGCGTTCAGCCTGATGTTTTGGTACTCCACCTGGGTGGTAATGACTTGGCCAGGTCACCGGCCTGGACTTAGTGATATCCATCCATAGGGCTCTGCGCCTGATTTGCCAACGTTGGCCGCAGGTCTGATTCATATGGTCCTATATCATTCCATGTGCATTTTTCTGGGGAGGCGGTGACCATCACCGCATTGACCATGCCTGGCAGTCTGTTAATCGTGCTGTTGCTCGATATTTTTGTGAGCATGGTTTGGGAACAGTGGTGGAGCACCCCACGATATGGATCGAGGATACCAGCTTGTTTCGCAAAGATGGGTATACCTCTCTGCTCAGAGCATTGACTTCATTCCGGCTTCCTTGAAAGCAGGCCTGGTGACCGAGCTGGCAGTCAGTGGGGGACAGTGAGTGCAGGGATCTGGGCCTGATTCAACATTGGCCGCAGGTCCAATTCATATGGTCCTACATCATTCAATGTGCATTTTTCTGGGAAGGCAGTGACCATCACCACATTGACCATGCCCGGCAGTCTGTGAATCGTGCTGTTGCTCGATATTTTTCTGAGCATGGTTTGGGAACAGTGGTGGAGCAAAACACGATACGGATTGAGGTTACCAGCTTGTTTCGCAGAGATGGGCGCACCTCTCTGCTTGAGGCATTGATCTCTTTTTGGCTTCCTTGCAAGCGGGTTTGGTGACCGAGTTGGTGGACTGGGGGGGGGGGTGAGTCGTAAAAGACTCCTCCTCATGTGGCAGTTAGCACTGGTAAGGACAAAGTGGATGACCCCTAGGAACCCGGCAGGTACGCATTGGGTTGGCCACCAGAAGCACAAGGTAGAGGGAAAGTTGGGCTGGCCAATCAAATGCAGACCATGAACAAGGTAACATGAAGTCTGGAGACTTGCAAAACCTTTGAGTGTTCACCGGATGTCTGTCAGAAGCTGGAGTTAACAAGTATCACTTCTGACTGGGGTCAACAATTTGTTTAATGAAGTAAACAAATTGAAACAATGTAGCAAATTAAGATCAGGAAATAACAACTAGTCCTTACCAGTGCTATTCCTGCCCATTTGCCTTAACGCAGTTAAGTAAAGTTGCAAGTTAATAAAGTGGCCCATTTTTAAAATCCAACACAGGTGTCCATCTCTAATGGGGGGGGGGGGGGTCTGGCAACAGATGACAGCAGATACTCACCAAACAACTACAGGAAAAGTAGCTGGTGGTTTTCAAGGATAAAAATGATCCTTTGTTGTTTCTTGCTTTTAAGACTGCAGTTACTGTTGTTGTTGTTGTTCAGTCGCACAGTTGATTCCGACCCTTTGCGACCCTATGGACCATTGTTCTCCAGGCGCCTCTGTCCTCCACCATCCCCCTCAGCACTCCCAGTGCTGTGCCCATTGTGTCTACAATACCATCTAGCCATCTCATCGTTGGCCTCCCCCTTCTTCTTTTGCCCTCCACCTTTCCCAACATCAAGGTATTCTCAAGTGAATCCTCCCTTCTCATTTGATGTCCAAAGTACTTTAGCTTCGTCTTTACTATTTGACCTTCCAATGAGCAGTCAGGGTTGATTTCTTCTAAGATTGACCTATTTGTTCTCCTCGCTGTCCAGGGTACTCTCAAAACTCTCCTCCAACACCACATTTCAAAGGCATCTATTCTTCTGCGTTCAGCTTTCCTTAATGTCCAGCTCTCGCATCCGTACATTACCACTGGGAATACCATTGCTTTGACTATTCTAATTTTTGTTTGCAATGTGATGTCTCTGCTTTTCACTATGTTCCCCAGGTTTCTCATGGCTTGTCTCCCAAGAATCAGTCGCCTTTTTATTTCATGGCTGCAATCTCCATCTGCAGTGATCTTTGATCCTAAGAATGTAAAATCTGTCACTGCTTCTACTTCTTCTCCATCTATTTTCCAGGAACTGATCGGACCTGTTGCCATTATCTTGGTTTTCTTGATATTGAGTCTCAAGCCAGCTTTTGCACTCTCCTCCTTCAACCCAATCAAGAGATTCTTTAGGTCTTCCTCACTTTCTGCCATTAGGGTGGTATCGTCTGCATATCTCAGATTGTTGATGTTTCTCCCAGCAATTTTTATCCCATATTGTGATTCCTCCATCCCTGCATTGCACATTATGTGCTCTGTGTATAGGTTGAATAAGCAGGGTGATAAAATGCAGCCTTGTCTTACTCCTATTCCAAACCACTCTGTCATTCCGTGTTCTGTCCTAACTGTTGCTTCTTGGTTCATGTACAGATTTCTCAGGAGGCATATGAGGTGCTCTGGTATTCCCATCTCTTTAATTACTTGCCACATCTTGTTGTGGTCCACACAGTCAAATGCCTTAGTGTAGTCAATAAAACAAAAATAAACTTGTTTCTGGTATTCCTTTGTTTTCTCCATGATCCAACATATGTTGGCAATGTGGTTTCTAGTCCCCCTGCCTCTTCTGAAACCGGCCTGCACCTCTGGTAGTTCTCTCTCCACATGCTGCTGAAGTCTATCCTGTATTATCTTGAGCATCTCCTTGCTGGCGTGTGGGATGAGTGCAATTGTTCGGTAATTTGAGTATTCTTTGGCATTGCCCTTTTTTGGGATTGGGACGTATACTGATCTTTTCAAATCCTATGGCCACTGTTTTGTTTTCCAAATTTGCTGGCATATTGAATGCAGTAATTTGATACCATCATCTCCACTAGCTTTGTTGTTTGCTGTGCTCTTTAGGGCCTTTATAACTTTGCTCTCCAGGATGTCTGGCTCAAGTTCAATTTTTTCATCATTGTGATTATCAGGAGTGTTGAGGTCCTTTTTGTAGAGTTCCTCTGTGTACTCTTTCCATCTTTTCTTAATCTCTTCTGCATCAGCTAGCTCTTTTCCATCTTTGTCCCTTATCATGGTCATTTTTGCTTTAAATGTTCCCTTTATTTCCCCGATTTTTCTGAAGAGATCTCTAGTCCTGCCTCTTTTGTTGTTTTCCTCCATTTCTTTGCACTGTTCTTTTAGGTAGTTTTCCTTATCTCTCCTTGCTTTTCTTTGAAATTCTGTGTTCAAAAGATTGTATTTTTTCCTTTCTCCTTTGACTTTTGCATTCCTTCTTTCCTCTGCTATTTTAAGAGCCTCATCAGACAACCATTTTGCTTTCTTATGCTTCTTTTCTTTTGGTATGGTTTTCTTTGCTGCTTCCTGCATGATGTCCCTTATCTCTGTCCATAATTCTTCTTGCACTCTGTCTATTGAGTCTAAGCCATTATATCTGTTCATCACCTCCACCGTGTATTCTTTAGGGATGCTTTCTAGGTGATATCTGTCTGGTCACCGTGTTTTCCCTATTTTCTTTAGTCTTAACCTGAATTTTGCGATCAGTAGGTTGTGATCTAAGCCACAGTCTGCTCCAGGTCTTGTTTTTGCTGACTGTATGGAGGTTCTCCATCTTTGGCTGCAGATATGTAGTCAATTTGGTTTCAGTGTTGGCCATCTGGTGATGTCCATGTGTAAAGTCACCTCTTGTGTTGCTGGAAGAGAGTGTTTGCTATGACCAGTGCGTTCTCTTGGCAGAACTCTATCAATCTTTGCCCTGCTTCATTCTGTACTCCAAGACCAAACTTGCCTGTTATTCCCTCCACTTTTTGATTTCCTACTTTGGCATTCCAGTCTCCTAATATAATTTGGACATCATTTCTTGGTGTCTGTTCTATGAGGTGTTGTAAGTCCTCATAGAACTGGTTCACTGTGGCTTCATCTGCACCAGTGGTTGGTGCGTATATTTGGATCACAGTGACATTGAAAGGTTTGCCTTGAATTCTGACTGACATCATTCTGTCATTTTTGAGATTGTATCCCATTACTGCTTTTTCTCACTCTTTTATTGACAATTATGGCTACTCCATTTCTTCTAAGGTTTTCTTGTCCACAATAGTAGATATGATGGTTTCCAGAGCTGAATTCACCCATCCCTGTCCATTTACTGTGTTTACTGCAGTTACTGTGGTTTTGGAAAACTCACATTAAGTTTGTATTTATATTATTGTGCAAGTTATTGATTTGAACAAAAATGGTGGAGTGACAGCATCAGAAACTGTCTTGCTTGCTTTCACTCAGGAGGAAAAAAATACAATTCCTTCTTTATCCTTGCAAGTATAAGACAAGGGAGGAATTACATCCGAGATAGTAAAAAACACACAATGTTCGCTCACACAGACTTGCACACTTTATTCCATAGCCTGAGCTTTCTGAGAAGACTAGTATATCCTTAGTTTATCTGCTCAGAAGCAATGAGATAACACATGTGACATTTAAACTCTTAATATTCTTTTGAAATTATGGAATCAGGCTCAATATGTTTGAGCTTTCTGTTTTGTATATTTCTTATGTGAAAAGATCAAGAACCCTACACACTGACTTTGATGTTTGTCTTTGATCTTTTATTTATCACTACTTCAGTAAAAAATGAGATTTGTTTACTGAGGATATTATAAACAAAGCAAAAAATGAAAAAAAATCACAACCTCTTAGTATTGTGTATAAAACTTCTTTACACAAGATGTCTTTCCCACATGGGTAGGGTATAAATGCAACAAATATTTATGGTTTACCAAGCTGCTATTGCAGGCGCACCCCCCCAATAACGGACACAGACAACATTGAAAGTGGATAACAGCATAGGGCCACATTTATTGATTCAATGCCCTAGTCCGAATTATAAATTTGTATTGGTAAAACGACCAATCATAATTCCTAAGGCAAGCAGGCCGAAGTAACACTGGTAAGGTACCACCCCAAAATTGCCAACGGCAATTGGTTACAATGTATCAATTTGTATCAATTTGTTTGTTGACAACAAACAAATTGTTGACCGTAGTCAATAACTAACTTATGACCCCACCCTCTGACGCGTATCCGTGAAATCACAGGGGTGATGCATGCTGGTTAGCAATCGTCATCACCCCATCGCCTGGTTCGTCGTTGACCGGACAACGTTTAACTAATTTATTCCTGTCTAGTGTTGTCCAGTCAATTGCGAACCTGCCGGATACTTGTGGGTCATACTGTTTACCTTACCAGTGCTACCCGCCACACGGAGGGGCTTCAAAGAAGACCTGACGCCCCCCCCCAGACCGTCAGCTCGGTCAACAGGCCTGCTCGCCAATCACTCAACAGGAGGTCCATACCTCCTCGCGACAGATGGGCCCCATCCCCTGCGTACAAGTCATAATTTTGTAGACTAATATCGGGGTGATGACTAACCCGTCCCCAAGCCCTGGTGGCAAGAAACCGCGCCACTGCCTTATTGACCGCGCGCCTAGCGCGGTCAAGGGCCAGGAGGTTAACGCCCCCTCTGTAAGAATGGCGCGGAACAATGTCCGACCAAACCAGGGTTGTGGCAGGCCAGACATAATGCAAGTAGGCGAGTTCCTCGCAAATCGCATGCTTGAGCGATAAGCCGGTGACCTGGCCCAAATCATTGCCCCCCAGGTGGATGATTAGAATGTCAGGCGGGTCAGCACCCAGGCCAGAAAAAAGGAAAGGCCGCAGCTCCCGCCATAACATCCCAGGCTTACCATGCCATGCGAGACTGGCGTGGTCACCCAGTCCCAGTCGGGGTCCCACTCTGTCGCCGCAGCGTAACGCGCTGCCCTGTGCACATAGCTGTGGCCCACCAGCCATACTGTCACCGGTGTAATACGACACCCAGGGTCTGCAAGAAAATTGAGAAAAAGGCGGCAAGGTGACTGGATTGGTACTCATGGCGGGAGTGGGCGCACATAAAACTGAAAACATTGCGAGCCCCACCTCCCCATGCTGCGTATGTCAGCCCCAGAGTACCCAAAAGCAGCTGCTGTAGAGGCTGCACCAATACGGAACGAATGTGTGCCATAACGGGCACCTGGTAGGCCCACCCTGGTGAGGGCTCTGGCTGTCACCTTCCAAAACTGAAATTTAGTAAGGGGAGACCCATCTTGGTGACAGAAAAACGGGCCGTGGTGCATGCCACGCAGTGCCAGGAATTCCTGTAGGGCACCAACCGGACAGATGTCTGCCAAAGAACACCGTAGCAGTCTTACTCCACTGCCTACGCCATGCTGATCTGTTTTAGAGGAGCGTATCCTCAACTGGGCCCATTCTTTGGCAACATAGACATCTTCGAGTTCCAGTGCCCTACCACTTGCATCCGCCTTAGACAGCATCACGAGTTCGCTGACGCGGAGCGCTCCAAAAAATGCCACCGTTGTGGCTGCAAGAAAAAGGGCTGCCTCATAATGATCAAAACAGAGGCCTGGCCAGCCCCGGGCCAACTCGGTAAGAACCCCTGGGGAAATAGGGTGCCGGTCATCCGGGCAACGCCCGCGCTCGCGCACCCACCCCTCCAAAACATGTCTCACACGGAAGTCAGAGGTGGTATCCACGTGACCCCCCACTTTGGCCATAAAAGCCAACGCCGAAAGCTTGGATGCTATGGTGCGAGATGCGAGGCCCTGTGCATGCAGGTGAACCATGAACCGCAGAACATGGTCCACCGGAATTGGCCAGGTCTCTGGCAAGTGAAATTGAGTAGCAAATGCCCTATATGAATTGAATGCTTGTTGATACGCCTTACGCGTGCGTGGCGCTAGTGACAGGCCAATCGCCCGGTTCACCTCTCCTTGCCAATAGTCCACATCTCGTCCGGGAGTGGCGAGGGAAATTCCTCCGCATCCGGGGCCAAGGCGCGGAACCGGGAGATCTGCAGGTGGGACAAAGCGTCAGCAATATCATCATTAATCCCTGGGACATGCCTGGCCCTGAACAAGATGTTGAGGCGCAGGCAGCGCAGCACAAAATGGCGCACTAGATCCATAACCCTGGGCGATTTGGAAGTCTGTGCATTGACAATGTGTACAACGGCAGCATTGTCACACCAGAAATGCACCACCGGATTTGCCCACTGTTCGCCCCATAGCATCAAAGCCCCCAGAATGGGAAAAAATTCCAGGTATGTGAGATCCCGCAGGCGACCAGTGCCTGCCCATGCCGGTGGCCACCCACCATAGGCCCACTTCCCATTGAAGTACATCCCATAACCCAGGGATCCTGAGGCATCAGACTGGATCTGGAAATTGGGGGATGCCAGGAGGTCAGACCTCCAAAATGAGACCCCATTAAACTCCCTCAGGAATTGCAACCAGACGAACATGTCTGCCCTGATACCCCGGGTAAGCCTGACTCTGTGGTGGGGCCTGGATAACCCTGCCATGGCGTCGCATAAGCGCCGGGCAAAAGCCCTGCCCGGTACGACCACCCTGCAGGCAAAATTAAGGTGCCCATGGAGCACCTGCAGTTCCCTCAGGGATGCCTTACGCTTGGCCAGCAATTCCGAGATAAGGGTCACTATCCTGGACACCTTATCACCCGGCAACCTAGAAGCCTGCACTACTGTGTCAATCTCCACTCCCAGGAATACTAGCTTGGTCGATGGGCCCTCGGTCTTTTCGGGCGCTAAAGGGACACCAAGTTCCTGCATTAGCGTCTGAAATGTGTTAAGGAGACGTGCACACGTGTCCCAGCCCCGTTCACCCCCGAATAAAAAGTCATCCAGGTAATGGGCTACAGACCGGGACCCTGACCTGCGGACGAAGGCCCACTCTAGGAAGGGACTAAAACGCTCGAAAGCCGAGCATGATATGGAGCAGCCAAAAGGCATGGCCTTATCGAAATAATATTCCCCCTTAAATTTAAAACCCAGCAATTCAAAGTCGCCCGGGTGCACCGGCAAGAGGCGAAAAGCCGACTTAATGTCACACTTGGCCGGCAGGGCACCCGGGCCACACGCGCGCACCATGCGCAGTGCCTGGTCAAACGATGTATACCGGACTGAACAAATGTCATCAGGGATAGCATCGTTGACCGATCGGCCGGCTGGGTAGGACAAATGATGAATAAGACGAAACTCACCTGGGGACTTTTTGGGCACCAAACCCAGTGGTGAAACCTTAAGATTGGGAAACGGGGGTGCGGGGAAAGGTCCAGCGACCCTGCCCGCGGCTAACTCCTTTTTAATGCTGGCCGCAGCCACCTCCTCCCTTCCTCTGAGGGATAAAAGGTTGGGAGCATCCTGAGGGGACCTATCACCCATAAAAGGGATACGAAATCCCCGCTTAAAACTTTGAAGTAGATACTCCCCGTCCTCCCCCTTTGGGTACGATGCGAGCCAGCGCTCCAGCATGTCCACCTTAATTGGGGAGGGGGCCTTTTGGAGGACTAGCTCCATCCGCGGCAGCTTTTCCAGCCCACTGTCCACCCCTCCCTCTGCCTCGTGCCCCCCCAGGCCTGGGACAAGCAGAGGCTGCGTGGGGGCCAGAACATGTGGGACACTCATGCTTATACCTGCAATTCTTCCGATTGCAGGAACCATTTGACGAGAAAGTCCAGCACAGCAGGCGGGCTGGAACCCCCTGCCCCGCCGGTTGGCGGGTAACCTGCGCTGGAGCTGCTCACTGGACCGCATGTCCACAATGGTATCTATCCCCCGGGGCAGGGCGTGTGGGTGTCATGTACAAGAGCCACAGTCTCTGGCACGGCTCATCCCATCTCATCTCGGGGTGGAGAGGAATCCTCATACGGAATTCCTCATCATATGCTAGCCATGAGGGGCCCGGGAAATCAACCATTGCCCTATATATGTTGTCCAAATATTGGACCATGGGGATAGCTAAATCCGGCCGCGCCCTCAAATATACCGCCATGTATATTAAATAAGCGGGAAGCCAGTTGGCCCAGGTACGCGGCGGCTTACGGCGGCGTGCCTGCTCCTTATCCTTCTCATCCTGACCCTCCCTTTCCTCCTTGGTGGGCTCTCTGTTCAGGAGTGAGAAGATATCTACGTACTCCCCTCGCCATATCTTTTCTCTAGTAGCCTGTGCCAAGTGATCACCCAATGGCAAGGAATACCCTGCCGTCGGCAAAGCCGAAAAGGGGACAGCCGGCCTAGTAAAAGGGGCCTGAGCTAACCCAGCCACCCCCAGAACATTCCCCGCAGTGTAAGGACCAATGCCTACCCCATTGCCCAAGGTGGCAGTTGTTGTCGCCGGGTGGGCCGTAGACAGCGTGGCCCCCGGACCACCCACGCGAGGCCAAGGCCATTGAAAGGCCCCCCCTATATTGGGAATGTGTGTGGATGTACTTGCTTGCACCGTATACTCACATGCTGCACCCCCGCGGGCCGCCCCCACCGGGGGTTCCGGCCCACTGGGGGCGTCGGAGCTCACGACCGACCTAGAGCTCATCACCGGGGCTTGACCCGCACCAGGTTGCTGGCTGGGGAGCTGCGAGGCAGTGGCCGAAGCCGCGCCACCCGTCTGCAGCAGCTCGACCCTCCCCGCCGGCTGTTGTCCTGCTGCCGACAGCACCTCAAAGGAACCCCGAAGGGGGGCGCCCGCCTGACTGGCCCGGGCCAAAGACGCCTCCAGGGCCGCAATGCGGGCCAGTAAGGTGTCCACGTTGACCATGGGCAAAGGGCCGGCCGGCCCGCCTGATCCAGGCACGGGTACAGGTCCCTGCACCCCGGGGCCCGTATATGGCCATTGGCCAGCACCGAAGCCCGGCAGAGCTGGTGGAGAAACCTGCCAAGGCAGGGGGCCGCCCCACCCCCCAAGGCTAGAGGGCCCGGGGAGAGGCTGCGGCCCAAAAGGAATAGGCCCGACGGAGTGGGCAGGAGGAGGAGCGGTGTCCATCGCTCGCGGGCCGCGGGCCGGAGCGCCATCCGCGCCCACACTCTGCTCCCCACAGCGGGCCAAGGGGCAATAGACCCCATTCCGCCGGCCCCGGTCGGGGCTGGCAAAGGTGGCTGCTGAGGAGGTGGCACCACGGTCCTCCGACCTGGGTTGCGCCTCCTAACAGCGCGAGCTGAATTCGAAGCTGCCTTCTTCTTCGAAGGCATCTCCACCGAAGCAAAAAAGGGAAGCCGGCAAGGCAGAATCGCTACCAAAAGGCTTCCCGGTAAGCTAACGAGCGACGGAGACACAGGGGAAAAAACTTCTCCGCTCCGTCGCTGAGGTAAAATGGCAGCTCGGCTGCCTCGTGGCCAGCCCTTTTATAAGGGAGCTGGCCACGCCCCTAACTACCCGGATTCTCTGTCCTGTGGGGGGGGGGGCCCGCAAAGGGCGCGGCGGCCATTTTGGCGCCGCGCTTGCATTTTCTTGTGATTACCAATCTATTATCAGCTTCTACAGAACTACAGTGTTCCTGCCTTTTTAAAACATTTACCATGTTGTGAGTGGGCTGCTTATCAATCAACCTCTTTCAACATCACTATTATCTGTCAAGTCATCTACTCTGCTACTATGACAGCAGTATCATTTCTGTTAATCATACTAATGTGATCAGTTGGTGTCTTGAAAGATTTGGGTGATAAGGGTTTACAGTGACTCTAGCTTGTCTCTGAAAATGTTTATTTCCCCTTATTGGGTTGTACCTGTTTTGAAGAAGAAACAATATGATGGTTAGATTCAATATGTTTCTTACTATTGCTTCAGTGACACACTTCTAATGTGTATGGGATTTGTCAGAGGTTGGCTACTTTGAATCACAGGTATTAGAGTTGCCATAATTCTCTCCCACAAAACCGGGACAGAAGTATACTTGACAAAAATGACTGGATTATCTACAAAATAGCCTTTTTTTTAAACAAACATCATATAATGATGGCTATAAAACACTTTCACATTAAATATATCAAGACATAAATGAATTTATTTACAACAGTTAATTCTTACTGTAAGATGATCTGTTGTACTTTTGAGAAGTCGTGTTGCGGTCAACTCTTAATGTCCTCCGTTCCAGGAAACACACTGGTCACACTTATTGGGTGGTGGTGTGAGGCGAGGACGTTAAGATCTGTCTCCAGGTATATTCCAACTCCAATGTGTCAGGAGATCACTTGTTTGATGGTGAGAGTTTGAATTTATTTTAATGGTGTGTTAATGTAATACACAATCAGTAAGTTTTGAAAATCCGGGACTTTAACATGATTTTTATTGAACTGGCTGGGACAATGTTTCTGACCATTAATCCAGGGCAATCCTGGTTTTCTGGGATGTATGACGACCCTAACAGATAGGCAATTATAACTTCAGCAGCTGTTGCACAGTAACTACCACAGTCTCTCATGGTTGATATTGCAGGCTAGGATTTAGCTTCAATCCAGCAACACCTGAAAGGGCACAGTTTTGCAAACTGTTTAAATTAATCCAATGACATGTTTAGTTTAGATATGCCATATATGCACATATAGGCTTCTGTGCATATCTGTAGAACTGAGATTCATCATAGTCCACTTTGATAACGAAGATCAGGTAATGGATACAGACAGTGCAGTTATTATTGCTCCAGAAACTTTGCTTGGCATCTCCATTCATTCTGTATGGAGATGTCTCATGGTGTTCCCTGGGAGTCGAACAGATTTACTTGACACATGCTCATAACCTAGGATTTATCTAAGGCAGTGATGGTGAATCTTTTAGAGCCTGAGTGCCCAAGGATGACGAGGCTGTACGTGGGCAAGCACCATGAGTGCCCACATACCCATGTGATGTCACCAGCATGCCTGTGGGTGTGTGCACATGCTCTGCTCAAGGCATGTTGGTGATAACATGTATGCACCTACCCTACTGGGTCCTCCCCACCCACTGTGAGTGCTCCCCCACAGGGCCTGTGCACCACAATGAGTGCTCACCCCCCTGTGAGGCCTTCCCACCCCTGTGAGTGCTCCCCACCCCCATGGGTGCTCCCCATGAGTGCTCCCCATCCCCCACAGGGCCTCCCTACCCCCATGTGTGCTCCCAACTTTACCTCACACATTTTCAGCCTCCCACCAGGATTTCAGCCTCCCCTCGTCTCCACTTTGGTATAGGGAGAGGGTTCGTGGGGAAGTGGGCTTCCCCTCGATCACCCAAGTATCAGAGGAAAAGCCTCTGCATGCCTATTCTGACACACGTGCCATAGGTTTGCCACCAGGGCCCTAAGGGATTCACCGCTACCACCCTACCACAGCAGTACCTGCAAAATGTGGCCTATATAAGCAACTGCAAACCTAAACCCTTAAAGTTCTCAACTGCCAGAATGGGATAGTTGAAAAACTACCTGAATTCCCACTTGCCAATCCAGAAGATGAACTAAATAAATGCTATCTGGTGCTATAAGGTGACCCAAACATGCTAGACACCTTGGGAGGGCAGGAGGGCCATCACAAATGGAAAAAAGGACTAATTTGGGCAGGGCAGGCCTATAAACTCCAGACCTCTGAGTAGGGATCACAAGCATACCCAAGACAAAACCTGCTCTTTTTCAACATAAGATAGGAATAAAATCTTTCCTACATTCAGGCTACATAGCAGGTGGATATACAGAGGTTGCAATCTCATTTTGTCTTACATTTTGGAAACCAGTCTGCAGCGTCTGTATGCCTGAATAGGCATGGATATGTTGAGGACAGGTCTCATTAGCATTTTAAGTAGGGTCTAAGCCCTCCTCCTCCCCTTTAGTACTTTGCTTTCTTTATGCCTATTGATGGATTCTATTTTTCAGCACCTTGCCTTTTTACTTTTTCACTCTGTATCCCTGTGCTCCCAGTGGGTGGCAAATGTGACTGATTGCCCACTGGAACAGAAAAACTACTAAGCACTGGTATTCTTCCTTTCTTTAGCAAATGCTTTTGCAGACTAAAGAGAGTAAGTGGTACAGCTCACAGAGGAAGGAAAGAAAGAAGGATGGAGGATATTTTCTTCTTTTGTTTCAGGCAGATCTCAATATGATCAATTGAATTTAATAAAATGTATGGATTACCCATGCCTGGGTAAACTCTTATATGATCGCTGGCTACTTTTATTTAACCCATTGTATTCTTATATAGAAAAACACTCTGAAATATCAAAACAGGCTGCAAACCAGCCCAAAGGGAATCACTTGTGATTTATTAAGTCAAATAATTCAGAGCAGATAGTGTCTAAACATCCCTATTTGTGGTTAATTCTTCAAGTACAGGAAGAATTCCATTAAGTCAGCAAATTTAATGTTTCCACTTCTTAACATTAGTAGCAATCAATTTTCAAATGTCTCATACTGTATACTAGTGAATAAATTTTCCAATCAAATATTCCAAGTTGTGTTCACAAAAGCAGTAAGAACATGTACTGTAACATAGGTAAGGGAATATTTGACACTCCATATATTTTGGACTTCAATTAGTCAAAGTCTCCTGTTTGATGAAAGGCAGACCCACAAAATGCTTGAAAGGAAAAGAGAGAGAAAAGACCTCATATTCCAATTCCTCTGAGATATTGGGGAGCAGGAGGAATGAAACAAACTCCTGCATCTTTGCACCGGTACTCTTTTTGCTATGCCTGAAGCTGAAAAATTGGAAGTCCTAGAGAACTGTTTAATTTCTGCACAAGAAGATCAGGTTCCTGCATAAATGGGGAGAGGGCAGATATTTCCCCCGTTCCTTAATTTGAATACCAGCAACAAAATTCTGGTGAAAAGGTTTATTTTTTAAATGAATGTGTATGTATTGATTTGAGTCACAGTCACCACTTCCTAGTGCTTTTGTTTTCCTTCTCTAATGGTTCAAGTTAGAATTCAGCAATCTGACATCTATAAAATAATAGCAATTATGATTTCCTTTCAAGACTCAATTAGCTATGCCTGTTACACAGATTTTATAGGGCTTGTTAACTTTCATTTTTGCAGCCAAGCCTGAAATTGCTATCTTGTACCCAATTTTCAAGGAAGGCATAGTGACAAATGGACATTTCAAGAATGTGTTTGTTCTTTTCCTAACATTCAATCCTTGTCCTACCTATATTTTACAAGAGCATCTTGTCTTTAAGAATGAGAGACCATTGTGACCTGTTGCTCTTCTGCCTTTCCCCCAGAGACAATAGCAAGTTGTCAGGATGATGGGAAATGTAATTGAACACATCTATAGGGTATATATTAAGGAAGGCTGTTGTAGGGATCAACCTCAGACATAGGTTATCAGACTGCTCAGTGTCATGATAGCAGAGTTACAAACCTGTATTAGTTTGAGTCTCATTAACTCAGAAACTAAAATTGGACTTAAAGAAGAATATGCTTTTAGACAGGCAATGAATTAGCATAGATATAATGTATTTTTGTCTTAGAAGAAGAATAAAAAATCCAGTAAGAACCACTCTGGATCCAGCCTTATGTACTATGGATGGAGGGCTTGTATATATGGTTCACAAATCTGTCTTCCATATGATGGAGCAATAATTATGTGCAGCCTTGTAGAGTTTTCTAATATATAAAGTACCGTACTTAGAAATAGAATCCCAGTCCCTCCTTCTGATGGTGCTCTGAATCTGTGAAACTTGTTAAAAGTTGTGGAGGAAAGTTGGCAGTCATGTGTGTCATAAATTTCTTAGTGTTTTGCACTATGAAGATAACATTATATACCCCAGAAGAGCATGAAAGAATAAAGTATAGCCCTCATCTTTAATGCCATTACAATCACAGAACCAGGAAGTACAACAATACACAATTCAGCTGAACAGTGTGATATTTTAGTGATCAACATCAACTCTGGCTTTTTAAAGATAGTGCTAAAGTTTAAAAAATACTGTCTTTTGTGAGCCATGAGCTTTTCTAAACATAAAAGAAAAACCAGAACTCCTTTCAAAACTGTAAGTGTCAGTGCTTCAAAAAATACAAAGATCCACACTTATTTCTTATGTGCTGTCAAGAGGGAACCAACTTATAGCAATACTAACAGGACTTTAAAGATGTGAAATAAGTTCCACACCTGCAGTGTGTTTCCATGGCTGTGCAGGGAATTGAATGCAGCTCTTGGAGTTTGACACTCTATCAGTTTTACCACACTGGTATCCCCACTTGGTTTTTAAGTACAGCAATACCTCATACAAAGTCCACTTCGTACAACATCGAATTCATACAACATCGCCTAATTTCTTGAATAAAGTTACCTCATACAAAGTCACTCAACTTTGTATGAGGCATTGGGTTTTTCCCAGGTTGCATTGTGCCTGGGCAGTATAAAAGGCAGGACACATGAGTGCATTGCTCTTGTGGGTTTTGCACCAGGCAAAGAGTGGTTTTGAGTGGTTTTGAGCGTGATTTTGGATTTTTTTTTTTGAATTTTTCATCAGAATTTTTAGAAGCATTCCTGGGATTTTTGCTGCATTCTTCAGGTTCTTAGACAATCAGGGTTGTTTGACATGATTTTTGTAATGTATTTTGCCTTTAGACAATGATTTCTTAAAGTTCTGTCAGTTTCCTGTCAGTTTCCTTGACTTTGCCCTGAAGTGTGTGCTGTTACAGTGCAAATGTATCTCTATGGAAACGACGTTGTACGAGGCATCGCGGCAAGGATTTGGACATTGTATGAGGCATTGTGGCTAGGATTTTGCATGCCTCATACAAAGTCCAAATCCGTATAAAGTCCAAACTTGTGGAACCAAGTTTGGACGTTGTATGAGGTATCACTGTACTGTACTTGTTCATGAGCACTCAATATAGCACTCTATGGTCTTTCTATGAAAACAAATCTATATACAGTGGAACCTCGTATAACGAACACCCCCTATAGTGAAAAAAATCACATAACAAATAGGTTTTTTTTTTTATAAAAAATTGTGCCCAACACAACAATTTTTCCTATGGAAAAAATCATACAACAAATATTCAATGGGAAAAACTGCTTAGCAAAAAAATAATGTTGTATTGTTTTTTCCATAGGAAAAAATTGCATAGTGTATAGACCCGTAGAACAAATTAAAATTGTTATACGAGGTTCTACTGTAAGGGCAACAAATGGGCTCCATATGTTAAAGAACAATGGCATCCATTTTCCCATTGAACTTTCAGGCTAGCTACATTCCATCACAGCATGGCCCTTCTAAGCTACCAATATTGACAGTGACATAAGGCTGTTCATGAGACTTGGCTCAACATTTATTTGCCATCAGAAGCCTTGAGGTTTTCTCTCCCTGAACCAGCACAACACAAATCAGCACTAAGAACATGTCAGTGTCTTCTCCTCACTCTTTGCTCCTTCTCCTCCTTTTTCCTATTCATTCACATATACAGCCGAGCACAGGGTTGAGCTGTCAAGCTCCAGGGTTAAGATAAAGACTCTTCCTTCTCCCCTTCTCAGACCTCATGCTGCCTTACAGTTCAAGACTTCTGGCTTGTGCTTTTCCAACTGCTAAAGTGAGCCAGGGCATATAACCAACATGTTTCTCAAGATACAAAGTGTGCAGTTAGTGGCAGATGGTCAGATTTGGTTAGGACCACTGTAGTTCTTTAGATTAGTGGTAGTAAAGCACAGGAACACTGCTTTAGCACAATCTCATTTCAATATGCCTTAGGCAGGAGACACCACACTGCCAACATTTTCAGATCTTCCTGCCCCAGCTATGATTTCCCTCCATATTTGTGAATGCAGCTCAGTTTAGGTCCATTGATTCTTCTGACCTTGATCTTACTTAACCCTACTCTGAACCTCCTTAATCTTCAAATTTCTGACTTCCTTCTCCAGGCCTTACCACCATTCTGAGTTCAGGTAATGTGGACACAGGTTGGCATCTGGCATGCCTTCACAAACCTTCTCATTGTCATCTGCCACAAGTCCAGGCAGCTGCCACTCTTCCTCTTCACTAAATGCTGGGAAAGGCAACAGCTCACAGTTTAAGTAGCAGCAGGAACTGGCAGACAGTTGCCTGGTAAGTGGGCTATCAGCTGGGTGATATGGACATAATGTCATCATTACCAGATTTGCCTTTTTCTCTTTTCTTTTCTTTCTTAGAAATAGCATACTTGATAATGCAAGGAAAATGCCATGAGAAATTGAATGCCTTTCTTTGCTTTATAGGTGTAATTGTGGCTATAGAATAATAGGAGTAAAGGTAAAGGTTGCCCTTTCGCCAAAGCCAGTTATATCTGACTATAGCATACCTGTCAAGCACAGCTCCGGAGATTAAGGGACCTGCACAGAACGTTTCTGCACAGGTCCATTGTATGCATGCGTAGAAGGCTTTTACGCATGCGTAGAACATTTCTGCGCAGAACGTTTTTGCGCAAGCCCGTTCTACACATGTGTAAAAGCCTTCTACACATGTGTACAATGGACCTGCGCAGAAACGTTCTGCACAGCTCACTTCTATGTGTGCGTAGAAGGCTTTTATGCATGCGTAAAAGGCTTTTACGCATCCCCGTCTGCATAGAAGCCTTCTACGCATGCGTATAAGCCTTCTATGCATGCATAAAAGCCTTCTATGCATGTGTAGAAGTGAGCTGCACAGAAGGGATGCGCAGTAACTCATTTCCCCCCACTGCCAAATTACGGGGTAGTGGAAGCTCCGGGCGGGAAATGACGAAAATTGGAGCAAAAAAATGGGAAATCCCGGCCAATCCTGCATACTTGATAGGTATGGACTATAGGGTTTGGTGCTCATCTACATTTATAACCAAAGAGCCAGTGATGTGTGCATCTGCAGACATTTCCATGGACATGTGGCAGGCATGACTAGATGCTGGAGTGCACGGAACACTGTTACCTTCCCTGCTGAAGTGGTACCTATTTATCTGCTTGCAATTATTTGCTTCAAACTCCTAAGTTGGCAGGAGAGAATAACAGGAGTACAGAAGCACAAATAAGAATCTCTAAGTTGCCCTTTCTGTATGCTACTTTTATGGTTACACATTCTGGTATTTCCATAATTTCAAAGAATGTGGAAGGAATGAGACAGCATTAGTATATTGATGACATCAATCTCTATCTCTTTCCCTCTCTCTTTGATATCCAAATTAGCTGTGGATATCTTTTCTAACAAAATTAGGTGAAGCTCTTGTGTGGAAGAGCTTCAAGGTCATATTAAACTTTGCAGATAATATATCATTAGAAGAGTACTGTATGACTTAATCAGGAGCTTTCTATATCACCTGCAATTTGCAAATTAGCTTATTTTGCTTTGTGACTAGTCATCAAGGGGAAAAACAAGCTATATTTCTGGGCTTTAAAGAAGTCTGCTAGAATCATGTTTCTGGAATACTAATGTGATTTCAGCTTCTAACAAAAGGCTGACTGTAGTACTTAGGCCAACCAGTTTTCTGTTCACATGTACAAAATATCCTATGGATTTATCGGATGTTGTTGTCATACCTTAGCTCTACAGTGCATTTCCCCCCCCCCCCCCCCCGGAAAGATAAAGCTTGAGTAACAGACAAAAACATGAAACACCCTCATGTAAAAGGATTTAGGTAAAAATTTTAAAAGAGAAAACAAGGAAAAAGGAAATGACAATTTAAATGAATAAAAATTTCCAAATGAATACAATAAAATTTCTCAAAAGCAAGAGATATAAATCAAGATGCAATTCAGGCACTGCAAAAGAACCACACTGAAAAAATAAACTGTAAACTGCTCCTTACGTATGTCTCTTAAACCTAACAGAATAATTGTGCATGTTTGCTCTACTCATGAGCAAGACCAAGCCACGAGAGGATAGTTTTCTAATTCTTTCCTGCAGTAGTCACTAGGCTCTAAATAATTTCCTTTTAATAAAAAAAACAACCATTGATACTATTGCGTAGTCAACACTTCTTCATGGCTTGCTGCGATACACAAGCTCAGTTGAGGAGAGACAGACAGATATTGTCCTTTGAAATATAAGGATGGTAGCTCTTGGTCAAAAGCAGTACAGTAGATATAAATAGGCGTAAAAGTTTGCTTCCTTCTCAGTTAATTTCACATAACCATAGAAACAAAACAAAGAAGTCCAGCCATGGTAATCTACTTTTTTACATGCTCAAACCCTTGATTTCTTGACAGGAGCTTACTGGTATCTCATTTTAATATCTGGCACCACATTCCAATACTCCACCCATCCACAATTAAAGTATCCTCTGTTTACCCAAAAGATGGGAGGAATTTTGTTGTTCAGTCTGCCCCCTTCATTCAGTCTGGAAAATGCAATAAACAAAAGAAAAACCCCAAAAATTTCAAACATAGGGGTTTGTTGTTCTCCTGAAGTGGGAGACTCTTTTGTTCCTCTGCTGACTCTCCTCTCAACCCTCTCCAAGTCTGGTGAGGTTTGGAGTTAGAGTGTCTCACTTACACCCCCAAATCACTCATTGAATGGATATTGAGTTTGAATAGAAATTCCACATTTCCTGAAATGAACAACTAGATTAATGCTATATTCATATCAGTGTCCCTAAATATCAAATTAGGTCTTCTGATATTGAGTTCTTAGTGGAGGCTAAGCAAAAGTTTTTGGTTGGAATCTTTTGTTAATCTGGCACAAGGGTGCAAAGTAATGAAAAAGAAAGATGTTAGAGAAGCCCAAGAGAAGAGACAGGGACACTAGGATGATGGTAAGACCTTAATTTTTAAATGGAAGCAAAGTTTCTTTGTGGTAGCTTTATAAGAAATGATGTATCTGCATTGACCTGTTCTCAAAGTTGAAAATAATTCATTTGAGTCTTCATTCTTATAGGCTACTAGCATAGTTTGCCCGGCATTGCCGTGCTGTTTAAAATTGTGTTGTAAGGTGGTTTTCTCTCTCTCTCTCTCTCTCTCTCTCTCTTTTTTTTTTTTTGGTAATGTATGTAAAAATTATTCTGTAATTTTTAATTATTTTTTAAAAAAACTATGCACAATTTGTGTGCATTGCCGGGCTGTTATAAACTGTGATCAGCATTTTGGTTTTTTGTTTTTGTTTTGTGGATTAAAAAAAGAACAAAGGATGATATATATTTTTAAAAATTGTTTTATTTAACCCAATAATGTTTTAGTTTGTGGGTGTTTTTTAAATAGTTGTACCATAGGTAATTATTTTAAAAATGTGAAAGTACATGTTTTTTACATTCAATGTTTTTAAACTTTGTTTAGATGTTTTGGGTTTTTGTTTGAGTTTAAACTCAGCACAGGATTTTAGAAATCTTTTTATTTTATTTGACATATGTTTGTGATTTGTGTGAAATTGTGATTTATTGTTATGTTTTTGACTTGTTTTTACTCTTATGGCCTCCAGGTGGGGCTGTTGAGTCTTTTTGAGTTGTTTCTACTATTCTGCCCTGTGGGTGGAGCTGCTAGGGGTTTTGCTTTCATTTCATGTGTTTTTTCTCTCCTGGCCTCTGGGTGGGGCTTCTTCCGGTAAGTAATCTCTTTGTTTCTTCATTTCTGTTCCAGTCGTCATGGACGGAGGATGTGCTGGTAACATACCTGTCAACCTTCCCGGATTGGGCAGGATTTCCTGATTTTCGGCGCCGATTTGCGCCATTTCCCACCCGCAGCTGCCAAAACCCCGGAATTGGCAGCGGAGGAAAAAGAGGTACTGCGCATCCCTTCTGTGCAGATCGCCTTCTACGCATGCATAGAAGGCTTCTACGCTTGCATAGAACCCTTCTACACATGCGTAGAAGGTGACCTGCGCAGAACCGTTCTGCACAGGCCCCATATTTTCCAGAGCCTCGGTTGACAGGTATTGCTGGTAAGTTGTCTGGTTTTCTTTCTTCTGGGGTTTTTCTTTGTTTTGCTTTTGTGGTGGTGGGCTGGGATGTGTTTCTGTTTGTTTGTTGTTTTTTGTCTTGGTTGGGTTTTATGTTTGTGTAATTGGTTTGATTCTTTCTGGTTGTGTTTAATA
Organism: Bradypodion ventrale; assembly: GCA_035047345.1. NCBI lineage: Eukaryota > Metazoa > Chordata > Lepidosauria > Squamata > Chamaeleonidae > Bradypodion > Bradypodion ventrale. The sequence continues at coordinate 141,808,315 of JAWDJE010000004.1, read as the reverse complement.
TGTTTTATTTGGTTGTTGTTTATTTTGTAATTAGTTGTTGTTTGTTTGTGTACTTTGTGTTTTTTTGTGTTGTAGTTAGGTGTTTTGTTTGTGGTTTTGTGGTATTGTGGAAGTTTTTGTTTGTGTATTTTGTGGTTTATTTCGTTTTGTTTATTAATGGGTTTTTTAAATTATTGATTTATTTTTGTTTTATTATTTTTTAATAATTTTGGTCTTTATTTTTGGTGGTTATTTTAGGTTGAAGAATGGGCTGCCTGTGGGTTTCTCTTTGGAGGCACTCAGGCCATTCTTCTCCCGGGAAGGTTGCTTAGGTAGGTCGGGGGAGAGGGAGGAGGCAGAGAAGAGCTTTCTGTGCCTAACAATGGTTCTCTCTTCTTTGTTTCCTTTTTCTCCCGGCTTACCTAACCGGAGATCGGCAGGCAGCAATCCATAAGGGGTGGGGTTCTTCCTTGTGGATTGCTGGCTGCTGTTTTTCTATTCTGAAATACAAAGGCATCAGCTAATCATCTGCCAGGGAGGGTGCTTCCCCTGACGGACTGCTGCCTGTTTTTTTTTTTTTGGGGGGGGGTTCCACCCCGACTCAACTTTACTTGAGGCTAGTGGTGGTCTCACCGTGTCTTCGGTGGGGTAGCGTGGATGAGAGGGAGTCCCTCTTCCCCCCGTTGCTCCGGGAAAGAAGGACGGTGGGTGTCTTGCGGTGGCGTTTTGTGCCTTTTATTTTGCGTGGCTGTGAGGCGCTGAGTCTGCTTGCTGGGGACTTGCGCTCCTGTTGCTTTTTGTAAGTTTATTTTTTGTGCACCAGCTTTCTCAGCATTCTGCGTGCTCATGGCGCACAGGATGCTGGGACTTGTAGTTTTGAGTTTGTGGTTTGCGTTCGTACGGCGGTTTTTTTATGCGGCTCAATTTCGATTGGCCACAACGCATTTCCCAACATTCTTTTTGCTCGTGCCTCTCAGCCTGATTGGCTGTGGCGCAGCACGGCGCAAGGAACGTTGGGAATTGAGGTTCTTTTTATTTGTTTGAGTTTGTGGGTGTCCTGCCCCACTGGCACATTTCTAAAATATTTGTTCACCTCCGGACCCATTTTAGGCAAGTGCACGAATGCTCGGTACGGGCTAGTATGGCCTGATATGGGATCCTTTGTCAAGTTCCAATGATTAATGCTTGGATTTATAGGCATAGATTGCCTGTGTGAGGGCATATCTTTCTGTTATTGGGTGTTTCTTCCTCATTCATAGTATTTTGTGCCAGAAAAAGCACCTGAACCTCTAGGACAGGGGTTCCCAACCTAAGGCCCATGTGCCAGATCCAGGCCATGGTGCCATTTCATGTGCCCCCCACCCCTCCAAGGGCATTTGAGAAACAAAATGGCCACCCCTTTGAAGCTTTTGGGACAAAATGGCCATCTCCATCATGCAGGCAGGGCAAAATGGCTGGCTGAGAGTGCGTGATCTGGCTCCCCGCTTAAAAAGGTTGGAAACCCCTACTCTAGGAAGAAGAATCACACTTATATGCCACTCCATAGTGCCTAGAGCACTTTCTAACATGGTCTCCTCTATTGTTAATCTTCTTCTTTACTTCAGGTGTCAAGGGAGATACAAGGTTCTTGTTCTTCCTCTATCCTTAACTTTAGCAAAATCCAGCTGTTTGTGATTTTGATTCTAATATGATTTTGGGCTACATCTCTAGGTACTGAAATATAGTTAACAGTGGCTGATGGAACTTACTCCCTGAAGCAAACTATGTTTATAAAATGTCATTATTTCTTCCTACATTGATTTAGAAATTTCTAAACAGCACATGTGGTGAATGCTGGCAGACACTCATGTTTGTCATGTTCAATTTTATTGTCTATAAATTGGTTAGTGAGGTGGGAATTGGAAGAATATGCCAAATTCAGCATATCTCCCTTTTAGTTATAACATGTTTAAAGAGCTGCTGTATGCAAGTAGATTAAGTAAACACACAGTAATTGCTTGATTGCTTTCTACAGTTCTGTCTATGCCTTGGAGTAAATATCAGCCACTAATCTTGTTATCAGTGCAAACGAGCAAGAGAAACAAGATTACATCCTTTGTCTTGCTCCAACTCTGAAGCAGGAGATCTGCAAGAAACATCCCAGGGAGCGGAGAAGAATGCAAAAAGAATGTACTGCATGATTTTATGAAATACATGGTTAATTTGTCTTTCCAAAGAAACAGAATGTTGCAAGTGTTTGGATATTTCTGAGCATGACTATTTGTCTCACTTGGGCTGTTTTTTGAAAAAGATAGATAGATCTCACATTGTTTTAAAGCACTAGAAATTGCTTCCCAAATGCTTGAGTAGCTAAGCAGCATGACTCTTTTGTTAGAAATATTGAACCAGATTCTCACTGAAGACACTTTTAATGGTGAAACATTGAGAACATCATTGGTGGTTTGAATCGTTCTAGATTTATGTTCACTCTCCTCCTGCTTTCTTTCTTTATTTTCATTCCAATATATCCAGAGTCTCCTTTTGTACTCTGTATCATGAATTGCACCTTGACTTCTAATAGGAAAAAGAAGAGCAGAGATAAAAGATATATCATATTTTTCAGACCATAAGATGCACCTGACCATAAGATGCACACAGTTTTTAAAGCAGGAAACAAGAAAAAAGATATTCTGAACCAAATAGTACTGCATTTGCACCACCAACCAGTGGTGGTAGTGCAGGGTAAATGGGCAAGCCAATTGCACTGAGGCAGGAAGTGGTGTGCTAGCCTAGCCTCTTGCTCTCCCTGCAACCAGGAAACATGGTTTCCCCCTCCATTTTGACCACATGGAGCAGGGACAAAGGCAAGAAAGGTAAATGAAACCCTTTCTTTTTATGCACAGGTTTGGTTTCCCACTGAAATGCATTGGGAACATACAAACAGAAATACTTTAGAATACTGTACAATAAATTGATTTCCAATGCATTTAAATGGAAAATTGTGATTTTCACCCTCTTGTGGCCACCTGTGGTAATTGCCCTCTGAACATATGTTTTTCTTTCCCTGGCCCTTCATTCCCCACCCCGGAACAGCTGTGGCGGCAGCGGTGGAGGTCTTCAGCCAGCCACAGCTGTTGTGAAATATCTTTTTGCAACAGCCTTGCTGGATAGCATTCAGACTATAAGACACACCCTCATTTTTCCGCATTTTTTATGGTCTGAAAAATACGGTATTTGTGTTAGTTAGATGGGATTGGATCTCGGGAATGGGAAATCCAGATTTTCAAATTTTGAATTTAAGGATTCCTAAGTTATATCTTGGGGGCTGCAGTGACTTAGTGGTTGAGTCACTCAGCTTGATGACCAGAAGATGGGCAGATCAGCAGTTTGAGACCTGAGTACTGCAAGACAGAGTGAGCTCCTGTCATCTGTCCCACCTCCTGCTAACTTAGCAGTTCAAAAGCAAGACATTATAAGTTGATAACTATGTACCACTTCTGCAAGAAAGGTAACAGCATTTCATGTGTTCTGGCATCTTGTCATGCCCGCCACATGACCACAGAAATGTCTGCAGATGCAGATATCACTGGCTCTTTGGCTGTAAATGGAGATTAGCACTGCCCCCTAGAATCAGACATGACTGGCTCTCAAGCAAGGGAGACCTTAACCATTACCTATGTTATATCTCAATATGTTTAGCTATTAGACTGCATTTTTATACAAGCACATTCATGTGCAGGTCTCACTGCATTCAGCAGGGTTCAGCAAGATAGGTATCAGATTACAGTCTTAGACTTGGTTGCATCTTACTGCTTTCTCACTAAGTAACAAATATGTTGAATTGGATTTATTGCTGCATTTATGTCTGAATGACACATGGCTTTGTTGTAAACTCTTCCATACAAGGAACTGCAAACTTATTGTCCTTACCCTTTGAGACAGTGAGCTACTTTTTCATACCTTCAACAAGAGAAAGCAAGTGAGAATAACCTGTTGTGCAAAGCAAACAAATTTGTCCAAACAATGGCCAAAATTCCATTGGGATTTTACATGCATAAAAGAGGCTTCATGTATGTGAGGTGCCTGGTGCTGCTCATTAATCTTGTAGATAGGAGAGACGGCTGGGGTGTAGAAATGGCAATGAAGGAGGAAACGACACTCCCAGAGTAGAAGGTGGTGGAAACAATGATTTAATAAAAGAACACTGTAGAAATATGTCCTGTATTGGGATGAGCTGTATAAAGTGTAATAATCAAACGCTTGGCGCTGAGATAAGACTGTGAGATGGTGTATCTCAATAGAAATAAGCAATAGTGCAGAAGTTATAAGCGCAAGCGAATATAAAAGTAAGTAACAAGAATACAAAAATACAAAAATACAGTCACCCCAACATGCAAACAAGACTAACTGGTACCCCCGGCCCGACCCTAAGACCACGGCGCCCCTGAGTTCAAAAGTAATCTGACCCGACTGAAGAACACCAAAGTCCTGGTAACAAAGAGATGGAAAAAGTCTGTGGTCATATAAGGTGAGTTCAATTCGCGACAGGGCGCCGAGGAGGCGGGTGGAGAACGGCAACGGAGGTATCCAGGTGATGAGCATCAACTGTGATGGTAGGTACAGTAGTGTAGACAAACAACAACGATGCCCTTCCGGTATACGGACATTTCGAACTTCTTCCTCAGTGTGTCTACAGCAGATAAATATATACAAATATATACAACTAAGACAACGTGCAATACTTAGTAATTCAACTGCACCAATTACGCATAAGCAACAGTAAATCTAGCAGCGTCTATGTGCCTAGAAAGATACAGAAAAGATAACATACCTTATTACAAAGGATAGTGACTTGCGCGTATCGCACTTCTATTGGTATGACTCCTTCTTGTGTGCACGCGTTAATTTAATTCTAACTTAGGTCTCTATATATGCACCACATGAGAGTGAGAAAGGTAACATCCCATACAGTTTACTAGTGAGGGCCAAAAGAAATTCATCTCGTGCCCATGATTATAGGTTAGCAGCGGACAAGATTACCACCATACTACAGCGCAGAGGATATCCTAATGATGTGATTAGATCTGCCCAACACAGAACGAACGCACGGAACAGACAGTCTTTATTAAATTATCAAACAAACAGGACACAGACACGACCAGGCTTATACTGGTCAGTGGACTATACACCCATGGCTCATCACATCAAACAAGTGATTCTTAAGCACTGGCATATTCTGGATTCGGTGCCTGGTTGCCAATATAAACCAACCATTGGGTTTAGAAGAACAAAAACCATAGGCAACATTGTTTCACGCACAGACCATACTTACACACATCAAAAACATGTGTCAACCATCCGCGGGCACTACTCCTGCGGCCACTGTAAGTATTGTAGCCATATGTGGTCCACTAACAGTGTTAACATTCCCAGCAGCAATTTCACCCTGGACTTAAAGGAGCATACTAATTGCAACTCCAAAGAGATTATATATATGTTGGTATGTACCTGCCAATTGGCATATGTGGGGATGTCCAGGCGCCCACTCAAAGTGCGCTTAGGGGAACATGTATCTCGCGTAAGAAATAAGATCCCCAACGCTCCACTTGTAAGCCATTTCTTACAAGTTAGACACTCAGTAAAAGATATAAAAGCAGTGGTATTGGAAACATTCAAACAGAGTAGATATGAGAATATCGACATAGATCGGTTTCTCCTCAAACAGGAGGCATATTATATCCACCGATTCAATACCCTGACCCCCCACGGGCTTAATACTGAGTGGGACCTATCAGCTTTCCTATAAATATCAACATACCAAATATTTTTGATCTGCAGGCTATGGGTCACTTTAAGCTCTGGGGATCAGTCTGGTAAAGATCCAGTATCATTATTCGAATTACTCTCACATGTCCCTTTCTCACTCTCATGTGGTGCATATATAGAGACCTAAGTTAGAATTAAATTAACGCGTGCACACAAGAAGGAGTCATACCAATAGAGGTGCGATACGCGCAAGTCACTATCCTTTGTAATAAGGTATGTTATCTTTTCCTGTATCTTTCTAGGCACATAGACGCTGCTAGATTTACTGTTGCTTATGCGTAATTGGTGCAGTTGAATTACTAAGTATTGCACGTTGTCTTAGTTGTATATATTTGTATATATTTATCTGCTGTAGACACACTGAGGAAGAAGTTCGAAATGTCCGTATACCGGAAGGGCATCGTTGTTGTTTGTCTACACTACTGTACCTACCATCACGGTTGATGCTCATCACCTGGATACCTCCGTTGCCGTTCTCCACCCGCCTCCTCGGCACCCTGTCGCGAATTGAACTCACCTTATATGACCACAGACTTTTTCCATCTCTTTGTTACCAGGACTTTGGTGTTCTTCAGTCGGGTCAGATTACTTTTGAACTCAGGGGCGCCGTGCTCTTAGGGTCGGGCCGGGGGTACCAGTTAGTCTTGTTTGCATGTTGGGGTGACTGTATTTTTGTATTTTTGTATTCTTGTTACTTACTTTTATATTCGCTTGCGCTTATAACTTCTGCACTATTGCTTATTTCTATTGAGATACACCATCTCACAGTCTTATCTCAGCGCCAAGCGTTTGATTATTACACTTTATACAGCTCATCCCAATACAGGACATATTTCTACAGTGTTCTTTTATTAAATCATTGTTTCCACCACCTTCTACTCTGGGAGTGTCGTTTCCTCCTTCATTGCTCATTAATCTTGGGCATGTGAAATCAAGCATGATGAGGAAAACAGCCAGAACTGAATTGATACTTTTTCAATTAGCCATGACAAGATACATTATTCTTCGAGGAATACATTATTCCTCTTACACATATGTAAAATCCTAGCAGAATTTTAGTCAACACAAATAACACAAACAATGTTTTAACTCAAATTCAAATTCAAATTCAATTTTATTTACAGTCCATGACCAGCATATCAAAAACACAAAAGCGTAAACACCACATCTTAAGCTGGACTGGACAGAGGTAATAAAAGAAAACTATACTACTAAAAACCTACTGAGAATTGACATACAACAGCAGGCTGCCTATCTAAAAGAACAATATTACTAAAATCCCTTAATAATTACTAAAGCCTAATGTCGTGAAGATAAAATGCTAATATTTTCAAGGAAAGAAGAGGGATAGCCTCGTTACAAGGATATAATATGCTCTCTGCTGGAGTTGTAATTTACTAAAACTCAGTAAATTATAGCCAAACCAATAATGACAAGGGTGAAGAGGGAACTTAATAAAATAGTATAGATCAGCTGCTTAGTGCAGGAGTCATCTCAATAAACTATAAAGTCACACTAGACTTCTGTTGTGTATGTAACTGAATGTGTTGTTTAACTGTATGTATTTAATTGTTGGGATCAGGTGATTCTCCATTTTGTGTTCTTCTTGAAACTAAACTCTCATGGGACTTGGATTCCCACCATTCTAATGAGAAGCGTGAAGGGCTTCACAGTCTCTGTCACCCCACAATCACCCCACTGTTCTCCCAACCAATCCAGTTGATTCCTGCCCAAATGTATCTATTCTGTATTGTATATATAGGTGCTGCTGCGCCATTGCTCTCCATGTTCAGTTCCTGAAATAAAGTTTGTGTTTGGCCCTGTTATGCTGGCTCCTGTGTTTCCTTGCTGAACATCAAAACTTCCTAGTCAGCAGTCGACGAATCCTGCAAGCCTTCATACAAACACCCGCCACTTTGCACATGATGGCAATGCTACTGTCCTGGAGTAGGAAGGAAACTTGTTGGGCAGGCAATTTTCCTGTGCATTGGCACAGCAGTTTTTTTAACTCTAAATAGCAGAAATGGCCAAAAAAATGATAACAGCTGCTTTGTTACATGTCTCCTACTGTTTATATGTGGCAGTTTTGCTTTTAACAAAAAATCTTGTTGGCAAATTTTTATTTAAAACAAAATGAAATAAATGCAATTCTCAACACCTTCACTGACCAGTATCAATGGATATAACTCTTCCCGCTGACATGAGTCACAATGAGGGTATCTGGTTTCAAGGAAACAATTGCATGGTGAATAAGATAGTGCCCCTAAACCTTTAATAACTAAGTCCTCAAAATCATTTGCCAGGAAGGGCAAATGTGTGAGCTTTGCATTCTCCATCATGTACTTGTTTAAAAATCACAAGTTCTCTCCATCAAATTATGAAGCTTTGGAAATTTTGGGATGTTTTCCACAAACAAGGAGCCCAGTGAAATAGTATTGGTCTCATATCCTTACCAGACATCTTGTCACCTGCAACTCTACGATAGCTTCCAGTTTGCTTTTGCAAGACTAGAAGCTGCTAGGCAGGAGCTATCAAGAGACAAAAGCAGCCAGCAGGGACTTACCTTTTCATATAAAGTCTCAAATTGGATCCTGAATCCTCCATGAGACAGATTTTGCTGTTTCCATTAAAGATCAAGGTGCCTTGAGATTCAGCTGCCTCATATTTGTCTTCATCTTTCATCTTGTTTTGTCTCTAGTCTGTCAGGTCTGACCAGTGAGTATATTGACTTGAAATACATACAGATCATTACAGAGATTTATCCCCCATTATTCCCTGCTATTCCTTGTTCCAATATGTGCATGTGTGCATGCACAATCATGTGGATGTGCACACATACACACTGCATACACTTATTTTTGTATAAAATGGTTTTTGACAGAAGGATATTACTAGCCTCAGAATGATATTCTAGGAGAGCAGGCTGTCAATCTTTTTCACCAATTGTATCTTTATTATAAATTCCAAATTTAATGGACTGGATTCCATTTATTGGTTAATTTCACCTCCTCCTCAATACACTGATGAAATTATTTTGAGAGGAGAGAGAGAAAACTGTTTTAATATATATTTTCATTAACTTGCACCATGGGTACAAAGCTGAGTGGGCTGAGGAGGATGGTGGAGGATAGGGATGCCTGGCGTCCAGTGGTCAATGGAGTCTTGAAGAGTTGGAATCAACTGTGTGACTGAACAACAAAACGTAAGATGGGTTGCAATTCAAGAGTTCAATCATTTATGAAATCTAACTTATCATAGAGTTTGATTCATTTTTTCCACAAAACTGATTTTTTTTCCTTCTCCATGGAAAATGATGTCAAATGGATCAATATTGCCAAAAGACCTGTAAAGGGGTTTCCACATTTGGATCTAACAATAAGATAAAGTAGTTTACTGTCCTAGACAAGTTCAAAAACACTTTATAAATATGTATTTCTCCATATGTATACATCACAGATGTAAATCCTGATTTCTCATCTTTTCACACACAATGAGGAGGAGCTTTAAACTGTGGCATACTCAACAGGAGGTGACAATGAGATTTATCTTTCCCCTAAAGTTTAGACAGATTGCTCAAACAATTCTTTAATACGAATAAAGCACATTCTGCAAAATGAAGACATATACTGCTTGTTGCATAGATATCTTGGCATTTGAAACATCTTTTATTTGTGTGTGTGCATGTGCATGTGCATATGTGTGCGTGCGTGCGTGCATGTGCGTGTGCGTGTGTGTGTGTGTGTGTGTGTGTGCAAGCTCTTCATTGCAAAAGGAACTCAAATTATGTTTGCTCAAAGACAATTAATGCATAATAATGGCAAAACAGATATTACTCCTCATCTGTTTCACCAGGAATGATGGTTCTCATGTGTTGCCAAGCTGAGAAAGGCAAAATAGCCAAGAAGGAAGGCTTTAGTGGAATCTATAAATACAATTGTGGAAAATACAGTGGCTAATTGGGCCTAACTAATGAGCCGTTGGTCCATGTTGGTCAAATGACTGAACATACACTCAACTGCACACCCAGCACACATCTGGCATCTTGTCAGAAACATCAGTTTGTTTATGCCAACAATCTCATTTTTGTTTATCAGTTAAGCTTCTTTCAGATTCAATTCAATTCAATTATTCGACTTGTATGCCACCCCACTCGCAATGCGACGGGGCAGCTAACAAAGAAGCAAAATATCACAGTTAAAATAAATACAATTACAATATCACAATTACAAAATATCACAATTACAATATCTCAAATACAATTATAAAGCAATTACCTAAACATTTCAAAAGCAAAACTCAGAAATACATTACAAACTCAGCCCGAACCACTTGACCCTCCAGGCCGAGTCAGCTGAGGGGAAGAGACCAGAGATAGTGGTGGGCAGCGGTGGCATTTTTGAGCCCTGCCAAACAGCACAGATTTTCTCCCCCCTCCTGGCCAGCCCGGCCGAGGGGAGACCTGTGGTGAAGGAGAGTGTGGTTGGCATTTTAAGTGCTGCCAAGCTATGCAGCTGCTCTCTCCCCTCCAGGCTGGGCTGGCCAAGGGGATTCTGGTGGTGGTGGAGGGCAGTGTCAGCATTTTAAGCACTGCCAAGCCATGCAGCTGTTCTCTCCCCTCCAGGCCGGCCCAGCCGAGGGGAATCCAGTGGTGATGCAAATTATAAAGGTACATTAGAAGAACATGGTGCATATTATAATTCATCTCAACTTAAACCTAACCTTTGAGTCATTTCAAATATGTGCCTCTCATCTGAGAAACAGCCAGGCATCTCAGCAACTTAAGGTTACCAGGAAGGGTAACTTGTGTTTTCTTCAAATTCCTAAGTGTTCCTTTGGAGTTAATGCTTACCTGAAATAAACATAAATCCAAAATATTGGCTGAATACAAAGCAAAAGGAACAACATTCTTTGAAAGTTATTGAGAACCGACTGGGGTACACAGTCATAAACACTAAGCACTCCAGCCTTGGTCCTGTGCTGCTCTGCAAGCAAATATGTCAGTCTCGTATGTTCAGTCCATGCAAAACAGATAGATGTAGTACTCAGTGAAAGCTATTTCTCTCATTGAGAATCATTACTGAATTCCTGATAATTCAGGTACATAAAGGCTTTGCAGCCAGTGATTTACAGAGATGCTGCATATTAAACAATAATGGAGGGCTTTCATTAAATGCATAATCCACTCTTTGTGGATTAAAAGCAAGGGAAAGGATTTTTTTCTGATTATCTGTACAGTAAATCTTGAGAGGAAACAGCAGAAAATGTCAGGACTATAATGTGGAAAAGAAAAAACTACCCACATCTTAAAATGGATGAAACTTCAGGAAAGTTTAATTTATAGTTACACACAGAACTGGGTTCCTTATAAGCCACGTAATAGGCTATAGTGGAGTTCAGAGAACCAAGATAAACCTATGCAAATGGGGTTTTCACACCTACACTGTTCTTCATGAGTTCAGAGAAGAAAAGGCAACTTTATATCTGTGTCAGTGTGAACTATTCTTCTGAATATGTACCGTGAATATTTTGACACTAGCTGTCCCCCCCCCCCCCCCGCATGCTCTTGATATTTCCCATGACTGGATGGAAAATTGTGCTGTGCTGCTTCTGAAATAAAGAAAGGAAGGAAGACTACAATTAATCATTGCAACTTCCACAATTGCTCCTATATTTGTGTAAACATCTTGAAGGATCCTGGCTATTGTACATTTTTAAATCCCAAGTGTACGACAGTGAATATCTGACACTTCAGATGGGCACCCCCCCTTTTGCAGGCACCACTGCTGGTGTGTGTGTGCCATTCTACCCCTGGGCATCACGATAGGAATGCACTAGGTGATGGTGGGGAGGAGTAAGAAGGAGGGTTAAAGAGGTAGATCCCCCACCCCCGTGAATATCCTATACTTCAGTAAGACCAAAACAGGTGGAGTTCTGCATCTTACTATAGTCTGGAATCCTGCTGCACTATGCAACTGTGTAAGGCTAATCGAGCAAGCAGTGATAGTTATTTTGCCACCTGTCCCTTATACACCCATCATTCCCAATTGTGCAACTGATTGGATGACCTGGTGTGGAACAGACAAGTGGGAAACCATAAAAATGTATTGGTTTTCCCCATAGAATTTTAGCTACAGTGTGTCAGTCAGTGGAGCTCAGAAAGCAAAGAGAGGAGAGGCTTCTCCAGAGTGGGTTATTTTCTCTGTCTTGTTTTCCTGTACCCAATAAGTTATATCCAAGGAGCTTCCATCATTATGAAAAATGGAAGTTTGAAAGCTAAGGAGGTGGATGACCATTTTACTGCTGCACACTTTGGCTTCTCAGGCCAAGAATATTAAATTTTTGTAGAACTAGTGAGAACATATTGTGCCCAATAACATCTGCGTAGGATTAGCACAATATATTGTGTATGGACTGTGAAGCTACCATTGAAAAGAATCCAGACATTTTTAATAATAACTGTGTGTTGTCAAGTCGATTCTGACTCATGCTGATCTTTCCCAAGATTGTCTAGGCAGAGAATATACAGAGATAGCTTGCCATTCTCTTCTTCTGAGGGTATCCTAGAACTGTGCAGCTGGCCTAGGATCACATACGGTAGACTAACTCAGTGGGGAACCTATGGCTCAATGATCAGACATCTAACTCACTGAGCTATCCAGCCAGCTGGTAGCAGAAAAAATATTAGACACTCATGCTAAGAAACAAAACAACACAAAATACAGTGAAAAGCACATTGCCTTGTAGAGAAATAACATTTCATGTTGCATCCAAATAAAGTATGCAGACAAAGCTGCAATATGTTTTGTGAGAAGAATCTGTTGAACTCAGTGGTGCTTATTTCTGAGTAAACATGTGCTGTAAGGTACGTATTTTGTGGTAATCCTATCTTTCATGCACTCATACAGGGGGGGAATTCAATCTCTTGCAGTAGGTATCCATCCATGCGGAATGTACTGTGGACTGAAAATTGTGTTGTCAGTGGTTTTGGAGGACAGTACCAGATGACAGTCTTCTGAATCAAAATTAGCCATTAGTCCTGATTCATCAAAAAAAACTTATCCTATTCTCTCTAACTGTGTAGATAATCTAACTATGCATTTTTTCAAAAATCAAAATCAGAAATTCAATGACTCACAAAGCCAGCAGCAATTTCAGCTCTTAAAGATCTATACAAATATAATGAATGTGAATAAATAATCACTTACAAAGAAAATTAGTCATATTTCGCTGCTTGAGTTTTCAGTAACTTCAGAAAATGTCTTAAAATAATCGCTTCTGGCAATGTAATTGTGGGAGGGCTGACTCAATCCAAAATGAATTATTTAGAAAAGTAAAACTTATGAATTTCTGTTAAAAAAAAGAGTTTTGGTAGATATGTCCACATACCAATTTGAAAAACTTTATTATCATTTCTGGGATAATTCAGACATGATATTTATATCCACATGGTTCAAACAGAATTTGTTAACAATTTCAGTACTACAGAGTTTGTGGCAGAGAACAGAAAGTAAATCTATTTTTCCTTTTTTTCTCCCCGCTCCCCCACAAATAAATAAATAAATAAATAAATAAATAAATAAATAAATAAATAAATAAATAAATAAATAAATAAATAGAAGAGTCTTTAAGGGAGGATAGCTCAAGCGAGTTGCATGTCTAGGTGTTGCCAAAAACCTGAGACTGGAAAAACTCCTACTAAGTGAAAAATACTTGCAGTTTTACTGAGGAATATCAGTAAAATGTTTTATCTTTTAAGGTTAGTAGATCGAACCAAGAATGCCTTTCTTGAGCATCCCACAACCACTGCAGATGAAAACTAAATGTTCCAAATATTCCTTAGATTTGAGCAAGTAGGGAATATAGATGGTAGCCTTCTACTGAGTCAAAGCATTAATTTATCAAGCCCAATATTGTTGATACTGACTGGCAGAGGCTTTCTGGAGTACTAGACACGGTTTTTTTAAAGCACACCAAGGATTTAATCTCAATCAGCAGGTTTGCTGACTTGGGTTTATGCTAATTGAAGTCCAAGAACACTTGGAGAGCCAAGTTTGAAGAACCCTGGTCTTGTGAAAGACCTTTCTGCTTCAATTTGGTGTTAGAAATATTAGTTGACAAGGTTGCCACCCAGGGTACACCCAATTGTATTCACAATCTTCAAGGAGGATCTTTCTGTGTACCCCATTATCATACTGAAAATTTTAAACAAATACTATGATCATACTAATTAATGTTTTACAGATTACTGTGGTTTGCATAACGTCCATTGGCTAATAATGGCTAACTGACAAGACACCAGGTCACCTATGATATTGTACCTGTTCTGCTCTTTTGGGGAAGGTTGGAGGGGGTTGGTCTAATTGCATGACCAGGTCAATTAGGCCAATCTGCCCGCACCTGTCCTATTTTGACACCTCATCAGGGATACAACTAAATTACCCATCGTATTTTATTCCGATCTCAGTGTATTTGTTATGATGGTGTTATACCTCCAGCTACAAGATTACATTGCTTAGCCTCCTCCCCAGACTGGGCAATTGGCACTTCTTGTCAAGTAAAAGACTGTGAATGATGCATCCATTGGGTTTCTAGTGACAACGTTCTTTACCAAGACACTATAAAACCTTTCTTCAAAATAGCTTAAGGAATTTCACTGCAAATGTACCATCAATCAGTAAAGCTAGCCTTCTACAAACCTACTCTTATAATTTATTGTTGGTAAGTTATCAAATCATTCCATCAGTGTGTTTTAAGGCAATGGAATTGGCAATTCTCATAAACCACAATTAGACAAAATTGTTGCACAGAACATAATGTTCTGAAATGTACCTGTATAGCAAGCCTTCTTGTCAGAAGAAGAGGGACAAAACAAAATAACAGAGCAAGGTAAGCTTTGATTCAAAATAAAGAGCCATGCTAGCTAGAAAAAAGAATGTCTCACAGAAGAAGAAAAATGCTTCCTTTTTTTTCCTCCAGAAAGCTTTAAAATAACACAGCTTTTGTGTCAAGAAATAATGTTAATTTATTTGTTCAAAGATGTATGTGAAATTGGAATTCATCCAGTGTAAATCTGAGGAAAATAAGCAACAAACAGCATCAGGAATTTTAAAAAACCACAAATGTATACAAGCAAATATGCAGAGATCCAATTGTGTCCCCAGGAGGAAATTGGTACAAAATGTAATGGAGCCTTCTTCCCTCTTTTTTTCCATAGTTATCCCGGGTCATAGGTAATATAAGACAATGGCTATTATTCACACTGGGATTCTTCCCTTAAGCTTGATGTATTTGTACCCTAATTTCTTGACTAAATCAGAAATGGCATTACCACCCCACCATCAAATAAAGCGGCAGGCCCATATCTTTACCAATAAGGAGGGAATTAACCATTGGACTCCGGCATACATGCCCGCACCCATCCATACTGTCCTGTACCAAGCCGCCTGCACTCGCCTTTACCTGGCCCGTAGAGCGGCACAAGTGCCCCGCAGTCGGCAGTGGGACAACAGCCCAATGGATGCAAACAAAACATAACCACTTCAATTCCCAATGTCCTCCATGCCGCACTGCCCCTCAGCCAAACAGGCTGACAGGCGAGAGCAAGCAGAATATTGGGAAAGGCGGCGTGCCCAATAGAAATTGAGCCACAGAAAAAAAATTGCCGCACGAACGCAAACAAAATAAACTAAACTTCAAGTCCCAGGGTCCTACGTGCTGTGAGCTCTTCAGCCAATCAGGCTGAAGGGTACAAGCATGCAGAACACTGAAAAAGCCAGCGCGTGAAAAATAAAATAAAAAATGCCTCACGCAACGGGAGTGCAAGGCTCCCGCAGGCGGACACAGTGCCTCACAGCCTCTGTAACCCAAACCCACAAAAAAAAACATGGCGAGACAACTGCCAGCCTTCTTTCCTGGAGCAACAGGGAAAGGAGGGACTCACTCACCTCCCCACTACCCCGCTGAAGACACAGTGAGACCACTGCCGTCCTCAAGGTAAGTTGAGCCGGGGTGAAAAAAAGAAGAAGCAGGCAGCAATTTGTCAGGGGAAGCACACTCCCTGGCGAATGACTGGATTCTGCCTTTCTACTACCCACACCACTATTTTGAGAAGTAGCACGAAACAGTGGTAGAGGTAATAGAAAAGCAACAGCCAGCAATCCATAAGGAAGAGCACCACACCTTACGGATCATTGCCTGCCGATCTCCCGTTAGGTAAGCCAGGGAAAAGGAGACAGAGAGGAGAGAACCATCATGAAGCAGATAGCTCATCTCTGCCTCCTTTTCACCCGACCTACCAAATGAACATTACCAAACATTACCGGATGAAGAGCGAGCTGACTGCCAGCTCTTCCTTTTCCCCATCACTGCATCGAAACCTAATTTCGAAACAGCAATGGGGAAAAGAGGAAATGACAGACAGGCCATTCTTCATCCCACAAAACACAACAACAACAAAACCAAACAGTTAACCAAAACGCCAAACACCAAAATTAATAAAACACAAATAAATAAACAAATAATTAAAATAAACCCATTAAACAACAAAACAATAAACAACAAAATCAAAAAAAAAGCACCCGGAATACCAAAGGCTAACGAAAAACCATAAAAGAACACTAAAACTCAACAAACAATAATATCAGAAACGAAACAAATAAATACAGAAGAAATCTAAAAAATAAATAACAACCAGAAATAATCAAAAGAATACATCTAAAACCCAAAATACAAACAAATGAACAAGCAGAAACACTTTGGGGGGTTTAAGTAGAAACTCTCTACTTAAAGCCCCCAACCCAACACCACAAAATCAAAACAAAATAAAAATAGAATAAACAATCAAGAGCACTTACCAAACATGTCCTCTTTCCATGCCTCCGGAACTAAACTGAACAAAGAAAGAAAATTGCAGTACTCTTAATAACAGCCCCACCTATAGGCTGGAAGAGTAAAAACAATTCAAGAAATATGTACAAAACCAAAATGAAAAATAAATAAAATAAATAAAATAAAGTCAAAAACCACAAATTCAAAACACCACCACCCAAACCACCCCTAACCAAAAACACACACATAAAAACTGCCTGGCAATCCCGGGCAAAAATATGCTAGTTTGTGGTATAAGGCTCGGTCCACATCTTTTAAATCAATTGAATCCCTTGACGCACAAAGTGGCTGGTACTGCGATTCCTGATACCAAAGCAGAAGATGCTTTGTCCCATCTTCAGACTGGATAGGCAAATTCCTTGTCCCTGTGAAGTGCTATGCCTTCAACAGCTACTACCCAGGCCAGCTAAGTCATGGAAGTATCCCTGCAGGCATTTCCATCTCTATTTGCATGAATGGATGTTGTACGTACTGCAGAGATGGCTCATTGTGTCCCCTAAGTACCCAATCGATTCACCCAAATCATGCAGGACAACAAGGTTTCACCTCATCCAGTGATGCATTGGGGGATTCACCGCTACCACCCTAACCCAGTACTACCCACCTAAATGTGACCTATTTAACTAACCACACCCCTAAGCCACAATTATCCGGTGGTGCAGAGTGAGATAGTTAAAAAAAATCCCCTTTCCATGTGCCATTTCCAAAGAGCGACTAAAAAAAATTCCTATTCAGTCACCAAAAGCAAACCTAATGCTCTAGGCACAAGGAAGGAGGGCCATTGAAAACTAACAAAGAGGCCTGATCAGGGCAGGGCAGGCCTTAAAACAAACCTCTTGCTCTTCCCCCAGACTTCCGAGTAGGAATTCTAGAACATCCCAGGCTACCTCGTGCCTCTTCAACTAGAAGAGGCTAAAGTCCCTCCTTCATCCAGGCTGCATTGTGGCCAAATGTACAGAGGAAATATTGTGATTGTAGAATGGGTGTTCAGGGGTTTCCTGTTGTGAGTAGGGCCCTGCACAAGCAAGAACCAGCTGCATAGCTTTAGTAAGGTTCTCTTTAGCATTGTGCCAATTCCTTGTTCATCCACGGGGTATGAACCACAACCATCTTATCCCCCTTCAGATATGGTGGCAAATCCATTATTACACGTATCAAGCAATCAACATCAAAATCAGTTATAAATGCAACATGACCATTTGCCATCCATTTCTAAAGATGGAATAGCAACAATATTGTTTATTAAGCCAAAAATCTTATACTCTCTTACACATACCATTAAATTAATCAGGACCTACTTTTGAGCAGATGTGCACAAGATGGCATCTACTGTGCAACAGCATGAGAATTGGCCATACAAATGTGCAAAAACCAACAGAGATGTGCCTGAAAGAGTAGAGGCAACCTTATCTACTTTCTGCATATTCAGAATTTTGATAAAAGAACTGAGTTCCTGCATATTTTTGACAACACCAGTCTGAAAGTGTCACATTCATTACAGCAGCATACCAGTTAAAAACATGCTCTCATTTGATAAATTTTAATCCCATGGGGTGGATTTGGAAATTTCTCCCTAAATTCTTAGAAAGCTTGTTTGCAGCTAGAGCACTTTTATTCCCCTCCCTGATGAACAAATAAACTTAGTGATTTGCTGTGCTTCTTCTTATCACTTTGAAATGTTTTACTACTACCATTAGTACAGCAGCCAGCTGTCACAAAGAGTGTCGATATTTCTTCTTCAGAAGGATTATATTATACAGTCTCTAAATTTGTGGCTTTATTGATTGTCTGTCATTTCTATAGAGTGAAAATCCACTTCAATTCACTGAGACAAACAAGCAACAAGAAGAATGCAGGGAAATGTTCATCTCAACAGCAACATACTGGAGAAAATGCTTTATTGTACTCTTTCATTTACCAAAAAGGTGTTCCCATGTATTTCTACCAAAATGCATGTTCAAAACATTTCCAACGTATGCAGTTGCTGGGGTCAAGACAAACTGAGCTTCCTTCTTTAATTTTCCAGTTGATTTCAATATCCACATACCATTTCTGGATTAAATAGACATCTTAACCACTTAATATTATGGGGAAATTGGTAAATTAAAAACTTACTTCCTTGGATCCTTCATCAAGCAGAGGGAGGAAGCAAAAATAAATAAATGAACCGAGTTGGGACAGAGAAGGAAGGAAGGAAGGAATCTTCCCAGAAGTGGAAAGAGGAAGGGACAAGAATGGAGGGGTTTTTTTGCCCAAGTAGTATGGAAAGAGATGAGGGGCTTCCCTCCTTTAGATATTCCATCCCAAAACCACAGATATATATGATAGGAAAAATGTACCTCAGGCATTTTTTCTTATCTTCTTGTCCAGACTGAATAGAGTTTTTTGAGGAGCCATCTAGATGCAAAAATCATACCAAATAGCTCATGTTAAGTGATCTTATTTAACCAGCTCCAAATGAGTTCAGTGATTCAAAAAGCCCAATGTGGCTTCTACTGATTCAGAGGCTATCCAGTTCAACTCTGGTTTGAACTGCAGTGGCAGAAATAGATTCTGAACATTCTGCATTTATGAGCAAGTAAGTATGTCCCACAGACTCTAACAAAACAGTTTTATCATTCCTGATCTTGAAACAAATAACTAGGAGGAAAGAATCATGTGATTTATTTATTAATTTAGGTAAAAGAAATATGGATAAAATATACATGTATACACATCAGAGTGTTATGTCCAGGTTCCTGGTCCAGTTAATTGTGTGAGGAGATAAAGTAATAAAGTCCCATAAATTCAATTCACCCATTCATGGACCATATGGGAAACAGTTAGGCATGGATTCCCATAGTCATGCTGGGCTGAATATAGCTTCCCCAATTTGCATAAAAGGTCTGCACACCTGCCATGGCCAGTTCCTCTCCTGTTAGTGGTCTTTCAGATGTATCATGTAAGAGCAAAACATTGGGCTCCTGATTGGTCAGTATATTCATAAGATCATCAGATGTCACGGACTGCAGCCATACCTCAACCATTTTTGTTGCTTGTCAAATTTTTAGCACAGAGATCTTCAGCTATTCCAACTGTAGGTTGTCAAGATGTGCTGGCAGCATCTTCATGTATAGGTAAGTTAGGAATTGTGGGCTATTTTTATATATTGGTGCACCAGCACCTCCTGTCTTCTAAGATATGAGGGGGGTGGGTGGCTGAGTGTTAGGATCCAATGCATTTGTGTAGACTTAACATATCCTGTTATGATGAGCATAATGTCCCATCAGGATTGCCATTGGGGATCATGGGCTTTGCAGAAGACTATTGTAAACCCAAGAAGATAGGTGGTATTTCCCATTTCCCCCCTCCAAACTCTAAAATGGTTGAAATCATATGAAAATATATTCAAGTAGTAGAATTTTCTTGTTGAGCAGTTTATGCATTTAGAAGATCATACTGACTGAAAAATGATGTTCTCCCATGGAATTTGACAGTTTCTAAGATTTTTTAGAGCCATAAAGGATAGATGTGGAGGTTTTGACAGGATGTCTGAGAACATCTGTGTCCTTGGCTTGATAAAGTACATGAACAACACCTGCAAAGTATCATGATGGGCAAAAAGTCCCAGACTAAATACGGAAGGAATGGGGCATGTCACAGTGACCTTTTCCTGTGTTATCAAGCTGGTATGATTGATGATGACATAACATCCCAGTTGCAAGGATGAAGCACCAATTAACAGATTCCAAAAAGACACTGATGAGTTTAGATAGCCTCCAAGCAAGGGACATAGACCCAAAGATGATGACATAGTATATTTAAAGTATAAATAAGGGAGACCTAAGTTGAGACTTTTGGAGCTCTTTGAACATCAGAAGTGTCCCTCCTACCTTACCAGGCTCCCAGGTAGATAAAGGAGGCACTGAGAGAATCCTTGCTGACACGTAAATATAGCTCACTTGTATTCTATTTCCTGTCTCTTGTTATCTAATATGCTATTAGACTGTAGTGGCTCAAGTGGCTAAGATGCTGACTGGAAGGTGGCAGGTCAGCAGTTTGATACCCAAATACTGCAGGATGGAGTGAGCTCCCGTCTTTGTCCCAGCTTATGCCAACCTATCAGTTCAAAAGTAAGAAATTGCAAGTAGATAAATAGGGACCACTTTGGTGGGAAGGTAAACAGCATTCCATGTGCTCCAGTGTCTAGTCATGCCTGCCACATGACCACGGAAATGTCTGAAGAAGCAGACAGCGCTGGCCCTTCGGCTATGAAACAGAGATGAGTACTAAGCCCTAAACTCAGATACGACTGGCTTTTGAGCAAAGGTGACCTTTATTGAGCTCTATCTCTGATATGCCTTTACTAGATAATTGTCTAATAAAGCCTTGTTTCTTCACTCAATTAATGCTAATTGTCTAAGTACTGGGGCTAGCATGGACCCTGAAGAGAAGCCATTCTGAAGCACCTTCACCTTACTGATTTGGTCTCCCATTTCCACCTGGAACAGACCATCACAAAACATGTCATTTATTAGGTGACCCAGGAGTTTACAAACTGCTAGGTTGGCAGGAGCTGGGACTGAGACAAGGTTCACTCTATTGTTCAGTACTTGGGAATCAAACTCCAACCTTCCAGTCAGTGAGTTCAGTGTCTTAACCACTTGAGCCACTGCAGTCCCTTTGTGAACTCATAAAGACCTGCTAAAAGTTCATTATTAATATTCTGTATCTATGGGACTGCACTATTATTCTTCACTAGCATATTTTGCCCAGCAAGCCGGGCAGATTTGAGTTGTGCAGCCCAGCAGAGGTGTGTGTGTGTGTGTGTGTGAGAGAGAGAGAGAGAGAGAGGAGGAGGAGGCAGCATCAGGGTGAGTAGGGAGGGAAGAGGGGAGGTGGAAGTTTTTTTCCCCTTTCCCTGCCATGGGGGGTGGGTGACCTTCCCCCCCCCCCATTAACTGTTTCAAAGAACCTTTGAAATAGTTAATTGGGGGGAAAAAACAAAGGCAGCAGGCAGCGCTTCATCAGGGGAGGCGCTCTCCCTGGTGATTTGCTGGCTGCCGCCTTTGTATTATCCCCACCGCTGTTTCATGAGTGAACATGAAACAGCGGTGGGGGTAATAGAAAGGCAGCAGCCAGCCATCTGCCAGGGAGAACTTCTCCCCTTATGGATTGCTGTCTGCTGTCTTTATTTTTTTCCATTAACTGTTTCGAAGCCTTCAAAACAATTAATGGGGAAAAAAGAAAGGCAGCAGACAATGATCCGTTAGGGGAGGTGCTCTCCCTGGTGTATGGCTGGCTGCCACATTTCTATTGCCCCCACTGCTCTTTGCAGGCGCACCCACCCAAATAAAGACTCAGACACTGGTATTGGATTAAAGGCATCAGGCCACTTTTATTGAATAATGCCCTAGTCCGAATTATCACTTTCAATTGGTGTATCATCCAATTGTAATTCTTTAAGGCAAGCAGGCTGCAGTAGCACTGGTAAGGTTCCACCCTAAATGCCAATGGAAATTGGCTACATGTATCAATTTGTATCAATTTGTTTGTTCACACAAACAAATTGTTGACCGGAGTCAATATACTATCTACTGACCCCACCCTATGACGTGTATCCATTCAAATATCAAGGTGATGCAGGCTGTGAAGCTCCTGACATCACCCCTTTCATGGTTCGCCCTTGATCGGCCAATCCTGTTTCCCCTGTACCTATCTACGTGTTGGCCAGTCAATTGCAAACCTGCCGGATACCTATGGGTCATAAATCTTTACCTTACCCAGTGCTACCTGCCACATGGGGAGGCGTCCATGATGACTCACGCCCCCCCCCCCAGACCGTCAGCTCGGTCACCAGGCCTGCTTGCACATCCTCCAGATAGAGGTTCATACCTCTAGCCGACAGGTGGACACCATCTCCTGCATATAGATCAAAATGCTGCAAGCCTATCCCCGGATGTCGAATGGCTGTTCCGAAGCCATTCTGAATGAGAAACCGGGCAACAGCCCTGTTCACTGACCGCCGGGCACGGTCCAAACCACGGAGGTCCATGCCTCCTCTATAACACTGTCTCGGCACGATGTCAGACCATAGCAACCTTGTGTACGGCCATAAATGATGTAAAAATGCCAGGTCGCTGCACACTGACATTTTTAAGGAAAGGCCAGTGATCTGTGCTGCCGAGGTGCAGAATCAGGACATCAGGCAGTCCAGCATCCCTGATGGACATTAGGAATGGCAACAGTTCCCGCCATCTCATGCCGCGCATACCATACCACCACATACGTGTGGATGCACGCACCCCGAGATGGGGTCCCCACTCCATCGCTGCAGCATATTCTGCTGCCCAGTGCACGTAACTGTGGCCCACCAGCCATACTGCCACCGGTGTGCGTAGACACACAGGGTCTGTAAAAGAAGGAAAAGGAAGTAAGGACATAAATGGTACTCATAAAGTGAGGGGACATACATATAAGGAAAAACGCACGGACCCCCACCTACCCATCCGACATATATCAGCCTCAGAGTACCCAAACGCAGCCGCAGTTGAAGCGGCGCCTATCCTGAATGAATGGGTGCCATAACGAGCCCCAGGGAGGCCGACACTGTGAAGTGCCATACCGGTCACCCTCCAGAACTGAAATTTGGTAAGGGGAGACCCATCCTGGTGGCAGAACAACAGGCTAGGGTGCGTACCACGCACTGCCAAAAATGCATGTAGGGCACCAACCGGACAGATGTCAGCAAATGTACATCGTAGCAGTCTAACACCACTGCCTACTCCGTGCTGATCGGCCTTTGAGGAACAAATCCTCAACTGAGCCCACTCCTGGTTGATAAAGACATCGTCGAGTTCCAGTGCCCTATGAGACACGTCCCCCTTTGACAATGGGACCAGCTCGCTGATTCAGAGAGCTCCAAAGAAAGCTACGGTGGTAGCTGCATGAAAAAGAGCTTCCTCATACCTGTCGTAACACAGTCTATGCCAACCTCGTGTGTCCGGGCAGCGGCCACGCTCACGTGTCCACCCTTCCAATACGTGGCGTATGCGGAAGTCATTCACGCAGTCAGTGAAACCCCATGCCTTGGCCATAAATGCCAAGGCGGAAAGCCTGGTGGCGATGGTGCGTGGGGCTAACCCCTGATCATGAAGGTGCACCATATACTGTAAAATCTGGTCGGCCGGAATCGGCCACATCTCGGGCAATTGCCTTTGCACACAAAAGGACCTAAATTGGAGGAGTGCATGTAGATACGCCCTATGCGTGCAAGATGTCAAAGACATGCTGATCGCCCGGTTCACCTCTCCTCACCAAATGTCCAAATCTCGGCCGGGAGTTGAGAGGGAAGTTCCTCTGCGTCTGGAGCCAAGGCACAGAACCGGGAGATCTGCAGGTGGGATAAAGCATCAGCAATATCATTATTAATGCCTGGCACATGTCTGGCCTTAATTGCACATTAAGGCGCAAGGACCTCAAAACAAATTGGCAAACTAAGGCCATGACTAAGGGGATTTAGATGTTTGGGCGTTGACAATGTGCACCACTGCAGCGTTGTCACACCAAAAATGAACTACCGAGTTAGCCCACCTTTCCCCCCAGAGCATTAGGGCCCCTAAAATGGGAAAGAACTCCAGGAACGTAAGATCGCATAAGCGATCTGTGCCTTGCCATGTCTGTGGCTATTGAACATAGGTCCACCATCCCTCAAAGTAAATCCCATAACCCAGTGAGCCGGAGGCATCCGACTGTACTTGAAAATGAGGGCTGACCATAAGCTCAGATCTCCAAAAGGAGACACCATTAAAGTCCTGTAGGAATGTGAGCCAAA
The DNA here is from genome assembly GCA_035047345.1 of Bradypodion ventrale. Classification (NCBI taxonomy): domain Eukaryota; kingdom Metazoa; phylum Chordata; class Lepidosauria; order Squamata; family Chamaeleonidae; genus Bradypodion; species Bradypodion ventrale. Next base: position 141,783,831 of record JAWDJE010000004.1, on the reverse strand, counting down.
CCGCCAGATCTGCTTGTAAACCCCTGGTCAGCCGTACCCTGTGGTGTCGTTTTGAAATGCCCACCATGGCGTCACACAGACGCCTGGCAAAGGCTCTGCCTGGTGTCACTACCCTACAGGCAAAGTTGAGGTGGCCGTGAAACACCTGTAACTCTCGGAGAGACACCTTACGCTTGGCAAGCATTGCCAAAATCGCAGCAGAGATCCGAGTCACCTTTTCCATAGGCAACCTGGATGTCTGGGCGACGGTGTCGATTTCAATACCTAAAAAGGTAAGAGTGGCGGCTGGGCCCTCAGTCTTTTCAGGTGCTGGGGGACGCCCAGTTCCCGCATAAGGACCTGAAATGTGGTGAGCAGACGGGCACATGTGCCCGTGCCATGTCCACCCCCGAACAAATATCGTCGAGGTAGTAGATCGGGACCCTGACCTACAAACAAAAGCCCAGTGGAGGAAGGTGCTAAATTGTTCAAATTCCGGACATGAGATTGAACAGCCGAAAGGCATGGCCACATAAAACTTGCCCCGAAAACAAAAACCTAACAGCTCAAAGTCATCAGGGTGCACTGGCAACAATCGGAATGCCGATTTGATATCACACTTTGCCAATTGCGCCCCGGGACCACACGAGCATACCATCTGTAAGGCCTGGTCAAAGGACGTATACCTGACAGAGCAAAGGTCGTCCGGTATAGCGTCATTGACCGAGGAGCCCGCAGGGTGAGAAAGGTGGTGAATTAGACGGAATTCACCCGAGGACTTCTTAGGGACTAAACCTAGAGGGGAAAACTTCAAGTTAGGATATGGGGGGTCGACGAATGGCCCCGCCATCCTCTGTGCCTTGACCTCCTTGGCTATCTGCTCTGCAGCAATTTCCTCATTACCCCTGAGAGACAGTAGGTTCGGGGCATCCTGAGGCCCACAAACACCTTTAAAGGGTATGCGGAAGCCAAACTGAAAGCCCTCAAGTAGGTATCTTGCATCATCCTGTCTAGGATAAGCGCGCAGCCATCGTTCAAGCTCCGGGACATTAATTGGGGAGGGGGCCTTTTGAATGGGCAGCAATGTCAGAGGGAGCTCTGGCCACCCCCTGCCCACCCCTTTCTCTGCCTCGTGACCCACCGGCCCGCGGGCACGCAGAGGGGGCATGAGGGCCGGAACAAGAAGGGGACTCGTGCCTATATCGACACTGGCGCTTGTTGCACACTCAGTTGGCGGAGAAACTCCAACACAGCAGGCGGGCTGGAACCCCCTGCCCTGCCGGCTGGCGGGGAGTCTGTGTAGTAACAGCCCGCTGTACGGCATGGCCACAGTGGTACCGGTCACCAGGCGCCGGCCGCATGGGGGTCATATACAACAGCCACAACTGCTGGCAGGGCTCATCCCACCTCATCTCAGGATGAAAGGCCACCCTCATCCTAAATTCTTCGTCATAGGCCAACCATGACGGGCCTGGGAAATCAACAACGGCCCGGTAAATATTGTCCAGGTATTGGACCATTGGAATGGACAGATCAGGACGGGCCCTCAGGTATACTGCCATATAAATCAGATAGGCCGGTAACCAATTAGCCCAAGTGCGAGGTGGCTTATGATGATGGGACAACTCCTTGTCCCTGTCATCCTGCCCCTCCCTCTCCTCCTTCGTGGGTTCATGGTTCAGGAGGGTGAAAATGTCCACGTATTCCCCCCGCCAAATCTTTTCCTTCATAGCCTGGGATAAATGCTCACCTAGGGGTAAGGAGTAACCCACCGTCGGCAGGGATGCCGTTGGCACGGATTGAATTGGGGGTGCCCACAGTGGGCCCTGTAGGACCCCTGAGAAATTAGGCGTACCCATAGGGGCGGTCACCCCTGCAATAACCGGGGGATAATTGGGCAACCAGGAATTAACCGGACAGTGTGGATTAAACTGTCCTCCCACAGTCACTTGATGCGGCCAGGGCCACTGTAACCCCCCCCCCCCAACAGCAGTACTGGCTAGTGTCACTGGTGTGCTGACTTGACCAGGATACTCACTCAGCACACCCCCATGGGCCGCCCCTACTGGGGGTTCCGGCCCGCGGTGGGCGTTGGAGCTCGCGATAGGTGTCGAGCTCTGCATCCCGATCCGCCCCTGCCAAGTAGGTCCGGTAGCCGATGGAAAGCCTTGTTGTACTGGCCTGATGGGGAGCTGCGAGGCACCAGCTTGGGCTGGCCTGATGGCCTCAAGCAGCTCAACCCTGTTGGCGGCCTGCTGCGCAGCCATGGCCAGCGTGTGGGCCGAAACTGTAGGGTTGGCAAGCCCACCATCCGAAGGTGGTGGAGCAATGCCCATTGAAGCCTCCAGCAACGAAATGCGGGCAAGGAGAGCATCCACAGTCTCAGACCCACTGTGATAAGGTGGGCCGGATGAGCCGATGGCCCACAGGGCAACTGCTGAGGGATAAACCCATGTGGCAATCCCTGGCCAGAATAGGGCCATGCCCAGTAATCCGGCCCATGAGGGGCCGGAAGAACAGTGGGGCGGAAACCCGCACCGTGTCCGAGTGGGCCACTATGCCCCGAGCCGGGCAAAGGCGCAGCAGGGGTAGGAACCCCAGGGGAGCAGGCCTGTGCCGCTCAGACTGGGCTCATTGGTGGCAGTGGGCATTATCACCCCACTAACCCCCTGCGGGGGTGCCGTCCAAGCCCTCCGGCCCGGTGGCACCCCCGAAGAAGTCGAGGGGGTGGGCCAATCCCCCCCCAGGACACGACCGAGGGGCCACCTGGGCCTTGCGCTTGGGTGCCTTGGCCACCCAAGCAGGCACTGGTCGGAGGAAGAGAAAAACCTCCGATCGAAGATCCAGAAACGAGCTGGCAAAGTGAGCCTCTTTAAACAAAGAGGCAAAGCGAGGAAAGAAGCATCGGAGCAAACTTCTCCGCTCCGTCGCTTCGCAAAATGGCAGCGCGGCTGCCTCATGGCCACCCCTTTTATAGAGTGGTAGCCATGCCCCCCTAACTAGCCCGGATGTCTGCGTCCGGGCGGGGGGCCCCCGCAAAGAGCGCGGTGGCCATTTTGGCACCGCACTTGCATTTGTGTTAGTTCTCGAAACAGCGGTGGGGGTAATACAAAGGTGGCAGCCAACGATTCACCAGGGAGAGCACCTTCCCTGACAAAGCACTGCCTACTGCTTTCCCCCCGCCACAACTTACCTTGATGCTGGTGGCGGCCATGCCATGGCTTTTGCAGGGTAGCAGGGAGGAGGGAGAGTCCCTCTTCTCCCCATTGTTCCAGGGAAGAAGGCCGGCGGTGGCCTCGCTGTGGCTTTGGTGGGGCTGGGGATGCGATGGTGGTGAAGCACTGCATCTGCCTTCAGTGGCTTTGTGCTCCTGCTGCGTGAGGCATTTTTAATTTTTTTTTTCACACGCCAGCTTTCCCGGGCTCCCCTGTATTCGCATCCTTCAGCCTGATTGGTTGAAGGGTAGCATGGTGCACGTTAGGAATTTTAGTTTTTTTGTCTGCATTTGTGGGGCAAACGCCCCATTCTTTGTTTGCAGACCCTTGCGGCATTGTGAGTTACACCTTAAGGTAAGTGTGGCTGGCTCGGTACAGGATGGTTGGGCCGGGTGTGGGCACAAATGCCGGACACTCACTAACCATCCTACTTCTTATAGTTATAGATTATACCATTTGGAAAGATTTTACATTGCAGGTAGGAGGAGTACATTGCTCATGCAAAGTGTAACAACAATTTTTGGAACCATAGTCCGTATTCACCAAAAACAAAATGAAATTAAATTACTTGACTTTAGAGAGCAGGAAAGAGAAACACTTTGACTAAATTTTGCTGCATTTCAGCAGAACCCAAAGGCATTTCCTTTGCATTCTTGTTTCTAAAGGTTTTTTTAATGCACATAGACATACATGCATTTTATGAATACAGTACATTTCATCTAATGTGTGTGCTTCATATACAGAAAACAGATTTATGCATTTTCTCCCCTTTAGGGGGAAAACATATTTGTGCATTTTCTCCACTGTCCACATTTTTCACCATTTCAATTTTTAAGTGTGAATGGCCTCACTCTTCTTTGATTCTTTCTTAAAATGGCAGTGCAGACAGTATTATGAAACATGCACATTGTGTGATATGAGCTTTATTTCTCCTCACTGCCCCATTAGCCTTGGTATTGTGTGAATCTGCAATGTGATGTTTATTTCTTCTCAGAGTATGTCTTGAGAGCTGTAAAAAGGCCTCTTTTGTATCAAGAATGTCAAATTCCACAAATTTATTTCCCATTCCTAGTAGAAATGGTCATGAAAGGAAATGAAATTATTTCTTAGAGAACATGTTAATGCACAAGGGTTACAAATTTACAAAAATATATATCTGACTCTCTTTCTGGGTCTATATGTGCAATTACTATATATCCTAGCCAACAAATTCTTTTGATTAGAAGATCTCATGATTACCGTATTTTTCGCCATATAAGACGCACTTTTTCTTCCCCAAAACTGGGGGGGAAAAGTTGGTGCGTCTTATATGGCAAATACCTCTTCCCGGGGTCCTCGCCATTCGGCCCGGGAATGGGAGGCAGGCGATGGCGGGGCTCCGGCGGCGTCTCCTTTTAAGCCCTCCCGGCAGGCAGGGCTCAGAGGGCGGGGAGACGCGCCTGCCTCCCATTCCCGGGCCGAATGGCGAGGGCCCCGGGAAGAGGCAACGCGGTGGCGGCGATGGCGGGGCTCCGGCGGCGTCTCCTTTTAAGCCCTCCCGGCAGGCAGGGCTCGGAGGGCGGGGAGACGCGCCTGCCTCCCATTCCCGGGCCCTCGCTGCTTGGCCCGGGAATGGGAGGCAGGCGCGTCTCCCCGCCCACCGAGCCCTGCCTGCCGGGAGGGCTTAAAAGGAGACACCGCCGGAGCCCCGCCATCGCCTGCCTCCCATTCCCGAGCCGAATGGCGAGGGCCCCGGAAGAGGTAACGCGGCGGCGGTGATGGCGGGGCTCCGGCGGCGTCTCCTTTTAAGCCCTCCCGGCAGGCAGGGCTCGGAGGGCGGGGAGACGCGCCTGCCTCCCATTCCCGGGCCAAGCAGCGAGGGCCCGGGAATGGGAGGCAGGCACGTCTCCCCGCCCTCCGAGCCCTGCCTGCCGGGAGGGCTTAAAAGGAGACGCCGCCGGAGCCCCGCCATCGCCACCACCGCGTTGCCTCTTCCCGGGGCCCTCGCTGCTTGGCTGAGTGAGGCAGCAAACGGAACAAACGCGCGGGGCGGCCTCCACTCCAGCTGACTCTGCTCGCCGGCGGGCATTCATTTGCCACCTTACCCCGTCCGCACACAGCATTCCCCCCCCCCCCCCGTTGGCGCGAGCATACCCGCCCCATAGACTGTCAGAGGAGTGGTTGTTTTAGTCAGAAAATGGTGGGGGAGGAGAGAGAGAAAGGCTTCTCCGTCTTCGTGGCTCCTTGAGGGCTCTCAACATTCCTCCGAAGGAGGTTTAGGAAGATACCGGACCTCCTCTCTCTCTCACACACACACACCCCTTTCTGCCGTTGTACGCCCCCACACACACGTATTCTCCCTCAAGCCCAGGCGGGTTCGCCCTCCTCCACCAGCTGCCTGGAGGGGTCTTTTTGCCCCCTGCTCGGACTCCCGACCAGCGCCTACTTGTGTGGAGAAAAACAAGAGGTCGGGTTACTGAGGGAGCCAGGCAGGAGGGAAGGAGGGGGCGGCGGCTGGAGGAGCGAGCCGAGCATGCTTCTTTGGCTCGCAACCTCCTCCCCCGCCCAAAAAGAGCGAGCCGAGGCAGGCAAAAGCCACGGGCGATTAAATGCTCCTGACTGAGTCAAGGAGAAAGTGGGGAGGGGGGCGAGGGTCGCGGGGAGAGGAGGGCGCCGAGGGAGGTGGCGTAGCTGGACCATTAGGAAAGCTGAGCACAGGAGAATAGATGCCTTTGAGATGTGGTATTAGAAGAGAGTCCTGAGAGTCCCCTCGACGGCAAAGAGAAGAAATAGGTCGATATTAGAAGAAATCAAGCCTGACTGTCCATTGGAGGGACAAATAGTGAAGATGAAGCTAAAGTACTTTGAACATCAAATGAGAAGAGAGGATTCACTTGAGAAAGCCGTGATGCTGGGAAAGGTGGGGGGCAAAAGAAGAAGGGAGCGTCTAAAGATGAGGTTGATAGATGGTATTGTAAACACAATGGGCACAGAGCTTGGTGGGCTGAGGAGAATGGTGGAGGATAGAGGTGCCTGGAGGACAATGGTCCATGGGGTCGCAAAGGGTCGGAATCGACTGTGCCACTGAACAACAACAAATGTACAGAGTTGCCAATTGCGCGCTCTTCCCCATGCACAGGCATCCGCGGCTTATTATATTTCCCCCCCCCCCCCCCGCGCTCCGCGGCTCTTCCTTCCCCCTCTTTCCGTGGGAGGAAAGCGGAGTGATCCATCTTTCCAGGTGATCCATCTTTTAAGCCCTGCCTGCCAGGAGGGCTTAAAAGGAGACGCCGCCGGAGCCCCGCCATCGCCGCCGCATTGCCTCTCCCGGGGCCCTCGCTGCTTGGCCCGGGAATGGGAAGCAGAAAAGGGACGATGATGCCAGCCGCCTCGAGCAGCTCCCTGTCCCACCCCGGCAGCCCATGCCACTGGCCCCATTGGGGAGAGACAGGTACAGTACAGTATTTGGTTCAGAATCTTTTTTTTCTAGATTTTCCTCCTTTAAAATTGGGTGCGTCTTATATGCCGGAGCGTCTTATATGGCGAAAAATACGGTAAATTTTTAAGCCATCTGCTACCAGACTGTTCCATGCTGAAATGTCAGCAGAAATTGCAGCACTTACAAACGTATCAGTGAAAATGCTGATTTTTGCCTTCCTTATATGGTAAGCAATGTGCTCAGGATTAAAGTGGTCAAGGTGTGTCATTCTCTACAGGGAGCAAATACAATTTTTATTTTGTTTCCTCTCTCCTGGAATGGTATGAAAACTATTAAAGCATTAAATTAAGTTTACATATTTTCATCACCGTTTGCAATCTCAAATTAAGCAACTATAAAGATAATATAACCGGGATGAAGACTAAATGGTCTCCAAGGATTTTCCTGCTGGGTTGTTTGCATTATCAAATCTTTCACAATATTTTGTAATTGCAGCCACCCCACATTATCTACCAAGGGTCACCCTTGTCATTCTTACATGACAGATCACAAACATTGACATGGCTACACCAAACATAAGGCACAGTGAGTCACTGAACCCTGAAAAATAAAATAAAATAAATTTCATGTCAGAAATTATTCTGGGTTGAAAGGATTTTTGCTGAAGAAACTCTGCTCAGGAGACACCCGAATGAAGCTCCTTTCAAGTCTCCAAGATCTGTCATGCAGTACTCAGATATCAAAACCCGACCTTCCAGTTTTCAGTGTCTTAACCACTAGATCACCACAGTGCTGCTGGACAGATCATGCAAGGTGACAGCAGAAAAGTATTAGAGACGACAGTTGAGTCCTTTATGACCTTCCTGTTCTCCCCTGGTATGTACATCCTCATTTGCTCTGCCCTACTTTTTGGAGAAGGGACTACAACATTCTTATATTTACAGTGAGGAAGGCAAGGAATTTCCTACTAGTCTTTGTTAACTTTTGTTAACATCATGGGGACTTTTGTTTGTTGCTGGCCGTCGCTTGGAATTCTGCTGTATTGTATTTATGTCCTCTTGGTGCTTGTGGTATTGACTGTATGGATTGTATTGTATTTTTGTATATTATATTGTATTTTTTGCTTTTTGCTCCTATTAATATTTCATTGATTATATTGTAATGTGTTATTTTGTGCCATTGTGTATTTATTTATTTTGTATATTGTATACTTATTGTATTGTTGCTGTTACTATTGTTTGCCGCTTCAAGTTGCCTTAGGGCAGAAAGAAGTGGAACTGGAACAACAACAACAACAACAACTTCTCATGTCAGCAAGACTATTGTTTTGTGAAAACCTGTCCATTTATCTCTGCAAAAGCAATGATACACTCTAAAAAAATTACTGCCCACACTGTGGGTGTGGCTAATTGTGGGCATGTCTATCTGTGGGTGTGGCCTCAAACCCCAGCCCACCCACAAGAAAAAAGAAGATGAAGAAAGAAAAGAAACCTACCTTGCTCTCTTGCTTCGCCCGTTGTCCCAGAGATGACGCTGGCAGATCAGCCCTTCACTGTCTGGGCATGCTTTTACCAGTGGCGCTGCTGGGAGGAGAGCATGGCGGGTTGGTGGGCTAGCAGCCTCCCCCTCCCAGCACCACCAGAAATGCTTCCCATTCACCTCACCCAGCCAGGAATGAAGGCGCACTTTCACCTCCGCACTTCCTGCACACCTTCTGCCCTAGGTGAGATGAATGGAAAGTGTTTCTGGTGGCACTGGGAGGGGGTGGCAGCCAGCCTACCACCCTACCCTGCCCAACTTCCAGCAGCGCCAGTGGTGGCTGCCCTTCCTTCTCTTCTTCCTGGCTCCTTGTTGTGTCCAGAGTGCAGGGAAAGGGGGGGGGGGAGGACCTTCTGCCTGCCTGGTGTGAACTCCATCCAGCAGGCATACCTGCTGTTAGAACCAGTGGCAGGGCGGTGACATGGGGGAGGAGCTGCCTGGAGGCCTGCCACTGATGCCACCACCTCCAAAGGCCTGCTCTCCTCCGCTGCTCTCCCGCTCTCCTCCTCTGCCACTGCCGAAGGTAGTGAGGTGGCCATGGCCGGTCAAGTGGGTGTGGCCTGGGGAAATTTCTGCTACCGGTTTGCATGAACCGTTGAGAACCGGCCTCAGTACATCACTGTGCAAAAGTATCTGCTTTGTAAAAAAGAAAGATCACAGTGCAGCAAATAGAGTTAATAGTTTGACTTTCTCCAAACTAGGATGACTGCCACTTTGTTTAAGAATGAGATGTATAAGATGGTTGTTTACATCTTTCTTGACAATTAACCAATCCTTCTGTGCTCACATTGTGTTGTGTATGGGAATGATTGTCTTTTGCTTATCAAAGGAATAGACAGCAGTCACATTTTACACATATACCCTGAGAGAGAGAAATTTCCTTTTTTGACTAATTGTTTTCAGCAGGCCAGGAAACTTACAGGGCTTTCAAATACAGTACTTTGAGATTCCTCAGCATGTCAAAGTAGCAGTTTCAAAACATGCAGAATCAAGTAGTAAATAAGCACCACTCTGGTGGGAAAGTTAACAGTGTCCCAAACTCTTCAGTTTATAATTATGCTGGTCGCATGAGCATGGAACCATCTTTGGAAAATGTTGGGATGGAAATGAGCACCACCTGCTATGACTGCATTTGGGAAATGTTTGCTTTTACCTACCTGGCAACTAGGGACTGCAGTGGCTTTGTGGTTAAGATGCTGAACTTGATGACTGGAATTTCAACAGTTCAAGACCCACGTGCTACATGACAGAGTGAGCTCCTGTCTCTGTCCCAGCTCCTGCCAACCTAGCAGTTCAAAAGCAAGAAATTGCAAGTAGATAAATAGGGACCACTTTGGTGGAAAGGTAAACAACATTCTATGCACCCCAGTGTCTAGTCATGCCTGCCACATGTCCACAGAACTATCTGCAGATGCAGGCAGTGCTGGCTGTTTGGCCATAAATAGAGATGAGCACTGAACCCTAGAGTCAGATAGGACTGGTTTTCTTGTGAGGGGGACCTTACCTGGCTACTGGGGTCTTTTTCCTGCTGTTTCCAAAAAGAAAGGTAAAAATAAAACAGAGCATTCAGCATTGCAATTGTCACAGCCATAACCAAAGCTCTTTGGTTCCCCCTGTACCATTCAATCTATGAATACTGTTTGCATTTTCCTGTTCACAGCAACAGATTATTCACATAGAATAGGAAATTCACAAATGCCATCAGAGACTTGGCCAAAGACTGGTTGAAGAGCCTGCAAAAGGGCACAGGGTGGATTAGGCATAATCTGTACCACCCTTTATTCTGTCATAGAGTAGAATTAGAAAATCCTACAACACAGAAGCATATATGCGCACAAAAACTAGGCAACATGTATCCTCAATATCACCCAGTCCCAGACAATGCTTTAGCCTCCAAATGACACTTTTAAAAATAATGTCCCCTCCAGCTCTCAAAGCTTTCCTTTCTCCTCTTCCTTCCTGCTTGTTTCTCTGCAGATATTATATATAGTTGGTACTGTATGTAAGAAAATATGCCTATTTGTGTGTGTGAAATCCCAATGATATTAGGTTGTGTGCATAAATTTAATACTCAAGAGGATCTTTTGAAGATGAAAATAAATGGTATAGAAAATTTGGTCAGTGGTTCATACTAAGCATGTGCAGTCAGGCCTCATCCTAGGTATGTCAGAGTATGAGAATGCACAGAATGGCTATAGGGTTGCAACCTTAGTAAAACCAACGAGACATAATGTTCTGGAATTTTCTTCCAGCTGGAAGTCATCAACAGTCCCATTAAGGAGTGTTGAAGCAAATGGAAATAAAGTTGGTAGCATGCATGAAATAGCTACATATCCACATCCTAAACAAATAGGCCAATAGCTCTTGGATTCTAGGGCGACACCCATGAACCCATTCCTGGGTATTCCAGGGCTTAATGTCTTTTGAGGTAAGTCATCATCCCCAGATTACTGTATGTTACGCGAGCTGAGTCCTCACTCCTCCAGGACAGAGAAAAAAATATACTACAGTAGAACCCCGTATAGCGATCGCCTCATACAGCGATGAAATCGCATAGTGATGAGGCTTGGAGGAGGAAAAAGCCATTCCACATAGCAATCATTCCTATGGGAAAATCCATACAGCAATTTTCCAATGGGAAAAACCGCTTAGTGCCAAACATTGTTGTACAGTTTTTTCCCATAGGGAAAATTGTTGTACAGAGTTTCCCATAGGGAAGATTGTACAGTACATCAACGAAAACCACATAGTGATCAGCTTCGTGGAATGGATTAAAATCGCTATACCAGGTTCTACTGTATGTGTAAATGAACTGTCTCCTTTTACACTTTGATTTTTAAAGCAGAATACTATGCCCTGTGCTTTATTTACCACTCTCTTCTGCTTGCTGTGCTTTCAAGTGGTTAAAAAGTAGCAGGTCTCCAATTTTACCTGCCCCTGTGAATCAGTGTGGTAAAATAATAGTATAAATATAATAATAAATTTAAAAAATAATAGCCACTATAGTGGGTCAGGTTTCTGTTTGGGGAGATTGGCTTTGCTTAAAACCAATGGATATAATTGAAATATTAAAGAAATATTAAAAGAGTAAATCAGTAAAACAGTCAAAATGCCAGCTGAACACTGTCTTCATTTGTCAAACATGATGCTTTAAAGCTTCTAGTTGTCCAAATAAACATAAACAAACATAATAATTTACAATTAGAGCTGGCATGGCTGATGAAATCCATGGCGAGTTATCTTTTAAGCAGTCACAATTCTGCCTCTCTTTGACATTTAATCAAGTACAAAATAAGTTTATTGCCCCATATGCTCCCATGAAAAACAGCCCCTTAATCACCTGGAAAAGCAGTATCTAAAGGTAGGGAGAAATCAAGAATAATGTGGATGTTTCTTCTCAATAAACATTGGGAAAGATTTTTTAAAAATAAATTAGTCAAAGATATCAAGGAAGTGAGAAAATATGTTGAGATCAATAGTACCTATGAGCACATTGCAGTCAGAGCTATGAGATTTCCCCCCCATACATGCAGGTTTCTTGTCAACCCAAAAAAATTAACTAAATCACTGGAAGAAAAATGTTGAGCTTTATTGGAAAATATTGTGCAGGAAAGCAAAATTAATTTACATTAAGGCACATCTAGACATTGCAAGGCGGAAATGTAATAAACAGTCCTCTCATAATATACAGTATGTGTGTGAGTCTGTGTTTAAGAATTGGGCAACAGGAATATAAGAAGCTGTCCATCCATTTTCTTCTCAAGGCAAGTTCACTTCTAATCTGCTTTCAGTGATCTGGTGATAAATTTTGAGTTGCAGATGGTCATCATAGCATCCTATGCATATGTGCTCACTTCCCCCTAATTATTGAACCAAAGTTGTAAAGCTAAAAATAGTTGGGATTTATTTGTAAAATTATCCCTTTATTTGAGGTGGATTATGAACACTGCCTTGAATTCTCTGGAGTTAATAGAATCCATAAATTAAACATGTTATTTTCTATTTACCCAAGGGAAACAATACTTTGACCACATTTGTGTTTTTAGACAAGTGTAACACAAACTAGGGAACAACAGTGTAAATGTGGAATTTCTTAACATTTTTGACAAATGTTTTGTGCTTCTAGGTCAGTGGTGGCAAACCTATGGCATGTGTGCCAGAGAGGAAACTCAGAGCCCTCTCTATGGGCACGTGTACCATTGCCCCAGCACAGAGTTCTGCCCCTTTGCCCAGCAGCCCAATGGAGGTGCTTCCTCCCTCTCCCCAGCACAGAGTTTACCCCGCTCCTTTACCAAGCAGCCCACTGGAAGTGCTTCCTCCCTCCCCGGCACTCAGTCTCTAAAGGGTTTGCCATCACTGATCTAGGTGTACCTAACTGGATTTTAGCCACTGTTTCTCTAATTATGCAATTCAGATGAGTATGATCAATATAAAGTATGATCAACTGGACTCAAAAGACTGTATCAGGAAAGTATATATAAATGCTTGTATACAAATGCCAGAAGCCTCCGGAACAAAATAGGGGAGCTGGAATACTTAGCAATAGATAAGAATATTGATATTATTGGTATCACTGAAACCTGGTGGACGGATGATAACCAATGGGATACAGTTATCCCAGGCTACAAACTGTACAGGAAGGAGAGGAAGGGGCAAACGGGAGGTGGTGTAGCCTTGTATGTCAAAGAAGTGATAAAATCGTATGAATTGGAATATCTAGGTGATTTAGAGTCACCATTAGAAGCTCTGTGGGTAAGAGTACCAGGCCACAAGGATGGTCTAACAGTAGGCATATACTATCGGCCTCCGACCCAAACTCTTGAGGGAGACTGGCAGTTGGAGAATGTTGTAAAGGAGGCATCCAAGAAGGGAAGCCTGGTTATAATGGGGGACTTCAATTACCCTCACATAGACTGGGTGAACTGTTGTTCAGCACATGATAAAGAGATAAAGTTCCTAGATATGCTAAATGATTGTTCCCTGGGACAGATGGTTGAAGACCCAACTAGAGATACAAGAATCCTTGACTTGATCCTGAGTAATATTCAGGATCTGGTGCAAGATGTTAATGTGACTGATCCAATAGGGAACAGTGACCACAACTCAATTATGTTTAACTTGATCATAGACTGCAAGTCACTGATAAAATCTAACACAGAGACCTTAAATTTTCAAAAAGGAAATTTCCCAAAGATGAGGAAACTAGTAAGAAAGAAACTGAAACGGAAAATTGAGAGAGTCCAAACACTCCAAGAGGCATGGAGGCTGTTTACAAAAACAATAACAGAGGCCCAATTGGAATGTATACCGAAAAGGAAAAAGAGCACTGCCAGTTCCAAGAGGACTCCGATGTGGCTTACAGGAGCTGTTCGGGAAGTGATCAAGAGCAAGAAAAGCTCATTTACAAGATGGAAGGCTTGTCCAAATGAGGACAGCAGGCAGAAACATAAATTCTGGCAGAACAAATGCAAGGCAACAATCAGGAAAGCAAAGCAAGACTTTGAGGAGCGTATAGCTAAAAATACTCAGAGAAATAACAAAGACTTCTTTAAGTACATTAGAAGTAAGAACCCAACTAGGAAGGCCATTGGACCATTAGATGACAATGGAAGGCAAGGGGTTATTAAAGAGGAAACAGAGATTGCAGAGAGACTCAATGAATTCTTTGCTTCAGTATTCACTGAAGAAGACAGAGACCACATGCCCAAAACAGAGCCTATCTTCGTAGGGAGGGAAACCGAAGAATTAAGCAAGATAGAAATAACCAGGGAGGAGGTCCTTGCATGTCTTGTTAAGCTAAACACTAACAAATCACCAGGACCAGATGGCATCCATCAACGAGTTCTCAGGGAACTTAAAGATGAAATTGCTGATCTCCTAGCCAAAATATATAATCTTTCCCTCAAATCAGGCTTTGTGCCTGATGACTGGAAGGTAGCGAATGTAACACCAATTTTCAAAAAAGGATCCAGGGGTGACCCAGGAAATTACCGACCTGTCAGTTTGACATGTGTCCCAGGTAAAGTGATGGAAACCATCCTAAAAGATAGAATTAATAGGCACATAGAAGAGAAGGCGCTGCTAAAGGAGAGCCAACATGGCTTTTACAAGGGCAAATCATGCCTCACTAATCTGTTGGAATTTTTTGAGAGTGTCAACAAGCATGTGGATAAAGGGGATCCAGTTGACATTGTTTATCTGGACTTTCAGAAGGCATTTGACAAGGTCCCACACCAAAGGCTCTTGAATAAACTTACCAGTCATGGAATAAAGGGACAGGTCTTGTCCTGGATCAGCAACTGGCTAAGGGACAGGAAACAGAGGGTAGCACTAAATGGACACTTTTCCAAGTGGAGGGAAGTAAAGAGTGGGGTCCCCCAAGGTTCAGTACTGGGACCCCTGCTTTTCAACCTCTTCATAAATGATCTAGAGGTAGGAGTAAAAAGCAAGGTAGCCAAACTTGCTGACGACACTAAATTATACAGGGTAGTGAAAACTGTGAGAGATTGTGAGGAGCTCCAGAGGGATCTCTTGACACTGGGGGAGTGGGCAAAACAGTGGCAAATGAGCTTCAACATTAGTAAGTGCAGAGTGATGCATGTTGGGGCAAAAAACACCAATTGCATTTATAAACTGATGGGGTCTGAACTCTCTGCGACAAACCAGGAAAGGGACCTTGGTGTCCTGGTGGACAGCTCAATGAAGATGTCAACCCAGTGTGCCTCAGCAGTGAAAAAAGCAAACTCAATGTTAGGGATCATTAGGAAGGGTATAGAAAATAAGTCAGCAAGTGTCATTTTGCCTCTTTATAAATCTATGGTGAGGCCCCATCTGGAATACTGTGTACAGTTCTGGTCGCCGTACCTCCAGAAGGATATTATGGAGTTGGAGAAAGTACAGAGGAGGGCAACCAGAATGATTAGGGGACTGGAACATCTTCCTTACCATCTGAGGCTGCAACGGTTGGGCCTTTTCACTCTTGAACGACGGCGTCTAAGAGGTGACCTGATTGAAGTTTATAAAATCATGCACGGTGTGGACAAAGTAGATAAGGAAAAACTGTTTTCCCTATCGCACAACACTAGAACTAGGGGACACTCGATGAAACTTTTGGGTACTAGTTCTCAAACAAATAAGAGAAAGTACTTTTTCACCCAGAGGATTACTGGTCTATGGAACTCCCTGCCAGAAGAAGTGGTGACAGCTGTCAGTCTTGACAGCTTTAAGAAAGGATTAGACAAGTTCATGGAGGAATAGGGTATCAATGGCTATAATTATGGATACTTAAGGACAACCTCGGGGTTGGAGAGATAGGCAGGATATCTCTCAATGCCATTTCCAGGGAATCCTAAGCAGGTGAAGGCATCTCCTTGGGAATACCCTGAAGGAAATGGTGAGCCACTGTGTGAGACAGAATGCTGGACTGGATGGGCTATGGCCTGTTTCAGCAAGGCTGTTCTTATGTTCTTATGTTCTTAATTTGATTCCTCTAATGTCTAGGAGTCTAAAGTGCTATAAGACTATTGATGCACTGTCTTCCAGTTTAACCTCCTATAAATAAGATGCTTCTTACCTCCCTTCTACCTTCAGCTCCTGCCAACCTAGCAGTTCAAAAGCAAGAAATTGCAAGTAGATAAATAGGTACCGCTTCGGTAGGAAGGTAACAGTGTTATGTGTGCTCCAGTGTCTAGTCATGCCTGCCACATGACCATGGAAATGTCTGCAGAAGCAGACAACACTGGCTCTTCGACTTTGAAACAGAGATGAGCACTGAACCCTAGAGTCAGATACAACTGACTTTTGAGCAACGGAAACCTTTACCTTTACCTACCTTCAAATCAGCATAAAACATATACAGACCGAACTTTCCTACACTGTAGAATTTCCAAAAGAGTCTGCTCTACAATTTTCTGATTAGAAGCCATAGAATCTACTGTCCCTGTTCATGATTTACTGTATTATTTTTAAAATAATAATAATAAAATGGCTCTGTTGCTTTTTAAGCAAAACCTGTTATCTCCCTTTTAGACAGACTGAGATTGTGACTGTCATCCTTGAGAGCAGCTGAAGCTCATTGGAGCATACAGTTGAAATTACCTGGAGCAGAAGGTATTTTTAAACACATGTTATTCCAAGGTAGGCAGCGTCTCACAGCATGAATCCTTCACTTACTGCTGTGCTCAGCAGTTGATTTTCCTTACTGGAAGGCTCCAGGGCAGGGAAGATAACCTTAGTGGATCACAGACTTTTAAATATACATGTGCACATATCCCCATACACAGGATCTCTCTTCTCAAGATTATAAAAGTAGTTATTATTTCTTTGCAAGAATGAAATGGTGAAATCAACAGGGGAAGGTTTGCCAGCTATCATTGGTGAAGGCCAGAAAGAAAACTGTCTCTCTCTGTTATTGAAGTGCATTTTTAAAAGACTTTGAGCAGAGCCCTGGTTACAAATGCAGAGCATAACAACTCCATACCTAGAAAGCTCTGCATTTGCTTTCCTTATTTCCAGCTTGCAGTCTTGCAAACAAAATGTTGCCCCATTGCAAGCAAAGCTAAAAACATGCGTAAGAGTTGAGAATTCCCCCTAGTTGTCATCAGCTGCTACACATATCGAGTATATATTTTCTCTGGAAATCATTTTCATGATAAAATGCCACTGGTGTGAATTTGTTTAAGATGGATCCCAGCTTGCCATGACTTGACCCACACATTGTGATCACGGAGCCATCTCCTTTGGCATGTATGAAACGAGACGTGCAGGATTTAGCACCAGGACTGCAATGGACTGCCACAGCCTTGAGGATATTAACATGGTGCACTTTCACAGCCAGTATCTTGGCATGGCCTCTTCCACCTTCATGACCCTTGGGTATCAGAATAGTGAAGTGGTTCCTCCGCCACTCATTTTGCCATTCAGCCCAAATGATGGTTTCCAGTGACATTTCCTCCACTGAGGGGGCCATCATTCCACTTAAAGGGGTTCATCCACCCATAGCCATTGGCCCTTTAGGGAGTCAGGTTATTTACTGCCACCCAACACTCAGCATTGAGTCACTGGCTGTTCAGTCTACTCCATTACCATAATGGGATGTCTGGCCAGACAATCCCACCAAGTAAAAGCAATATAAAAAGAGGAACCACAAAGAAGTGCCACCCAGCAGCCACTGTTTTGTATTGAAGTTAAGCATCTATGAAAGAAACAATTCTGTTGTTGTGCCCATAGCAATACCAAAAGGTCTCCCTAGATGTTTGGAAATTTTGGATCTATTGGAATTGAACATTCTAACTCTCCAAAAAAACAACTCTACTAGGAACTGCATATATTTAATTTAATTTATTTATTTACTTACTCACATTTCTACCACCACCCCCTCACCGAGGTGACTCCAGGCGGCTTACACATAAAACATGACAAATAAAAACTCTACAAAAACATAAAAATATTAAATTGTTTTTAAAAATTTAAATGTTTGAAATGCCCTCCCCCATGCCGCATCTTCAGATTTCTAAAACCAACACTAAAACTAACACTGAACACTAAAACTGACAGCCCAGACAATACTTGTATGAGCCAGCCCAGAGTGGCTATCTCCCCAGCCGCCCCACACACCCGTTGCACCAGCCAGGTTCCACAAGCAAGCCTCTCTAGCAGATGGAACTATCAGGGAGCCCCTCCAGTCTGCTCTAGTGGGATGGGCAGATGTCCTTGGGGTGATGTGGTCTCAAGTACCTTGGTCCACTACCATGTAGCCTGTTGTCCCCCATCCAGACCACTACAGTCTTCAGACAACTGGATAGGACTTCCACTGCATCACCTGGGTCACCATGGGCTGAGATGTACAACTCAGTATCATCTGCATATTGATGATACTTTACCCTGTGCGAACGGATGATCTCCCCCAGCAGTTTCATGTAAATATTAAACAGGAGAGGCAAGAGCACCAAACCCTGTGGCACCCCATATTGTAGGAGCCTAAGGCTAGACCTCTCAGCCTTCCAGCAACACTGACTGGGTCCGGCCTGTCAGAAATGAGGAAAACCAGGACCACACAGTGCCCTGGATCCCCAATCCTCGGAGTTGTTCCAGAAGGATACCATGTTCAACAATATCGAAAGCTGCTGAGAGGTCAAGAAGAGCAAGGAGAGATGGATTCCCTCCATCCCACTCATGCCAGAGATCATCCAACAGTGTGGCCAATGCAGTCTCAGTACCATATCCGGGACTGAATCTTGACTGAAAAGGGTCCATATAATCCGTTTCATCCAGAACCCCCTGTATCTGCCACACCACTGCCTTCTCCAATACCTTCCCTAGAAAGGGAAGGTTGGATACAGGCCAAAAGTTAGCTAAATGTTGGGGTACGCAGGGGGTACACCAATGTGGTTTGTCTGTGTGTACTTGTAGCAGAGAAAAGCAGCAAAGCTGTGAACACGTAGCGTCAGCTGGTGTTTAATCTCACACAGACAAGCAGCAGTCAGTATAAGGCAAAAGAAAGATGCTTTACTTCAGTTTGGTAAACAAAGGAGAAAAAACACAGGCTTGACTGAGATAACAGCTCTCAGTAATATTGGCAGAAGTCCAAAGCAGATAAGAACAGTCCAAGCAGAGCAGAATGCAAACAAGCACACTTGAAAACAAGTCTTTAAAGCAAATAGCCTTTTGCACATATTACCTCCAAAACAGCAGTTAGCTGTAGCTTGGTGGCATGGGCAAAAGCCACCAGTCCTCTTCTCAGGAACAAACAAACAAAGCAGTTCCAGGCAAGCAGTTCAGTTGTAGTCAGGCAAAGTAAGTCAGCCAAGCAGTAAGCCAATGAAGCATAGGAAGCCAGTAAGCAAAGGAAGCCAAATGCTCAACTGCTAGCACTCCTAAAATAGTTGAGAACTATTGAGTCACTCTGTAAGCTGATACAGCTGGGACACAGCACAGAGAAACTCTTAAAGGGAAACTGTGAACTGATACAATACTAGTGAAGGGACTCCAAGTCCTATCATCCTGACACTAATACTGTTTGGTCGAGTGATGGCTTCTTCTGGAGGGGGCACACCAATGCATGTTTCAATGGTGCTTGAAAACCCCTCCCACAAAGAAGCATTAATTATCGCCCTGGCCCAACCATCTTGGCCATTTTAAGCAAGCAGGTGGGGCATGGATGTAATAAGCAGGCAGTAGCATGGACAGATCCAAGGAGCCTGTCCACTTCCACAGGGACAACTGAATCGAACCGATCCCAGATAGCATGGAAAGACCATGGGCCAGTCAGCTCCAGACCAACTGTATGCATGCTGGGATTAAATTTTGAGCAGATCCAAGCAATTTTCTCCATCAGATAATCAGCAAAAATCATCAGCTGACCCCTGCAACCCAGGACAGCCCACCACCACCACCACCAAGAAAGGACCTAGTCACCCAGAACAGGGTCGCTGAGTGATTATCCAGGGAGGCAATAAGAGGGGTGAAATATTGACATTTCACCACCTCTATCGCCACAAGGTAGGCCCTAACAGTGGCTCTAGCCTGTGTTCGGTCGGAGTAACTCTATATACTTAGACATTACCATAACAGTTCTTAGGTCCTTGGCTAGGGCTTGAACTGTTAATCGTCAACTGTGAATCGAATGGAAGATTTGTATCCAGCAACAACAACTGCAACAAACAACAATAACAGCATGCCATATTATAGATAGATAATACAGTGGTACCTCAGATAATGTTTACATCGGACAATGAAAAATTCGGATAACATTGAGAAATTTCCCAAAAAAATTGCATCGGGTAACGTTGTCTCAATGTTATCCGATGCTGTTGTGTTTGGCCCTCCTGAAACAGAAGTGGCCAAGCACCTGGCTGCTTCCCTTCATGGAGGGCCAGCGGGTGAGTGCCCAACCAAACAAAAAGGACGACGTGATCTCCTACTGTTTGGAGCCAAAAAAATCACCATCTTTGGGTGCATTTTTCCAGCTCTCTGCCTCCCCAGCAGGATCTGGGGGGTGGTGGGGGGTGGGAGGACCTTTTCTGTGCTATTCCTGCCTTCCTAGGTGGTCCCTGGGCCGCACAACAGCTGAAAATAGTGGTGGCCACCATCTCATCATTTTAAATAACAATTTAAAAAATATATCTGAATTTTTAAATATATATATATATTTCAGATGGAAAGAAATTGAGATTTTAATCCAATCTGACATGGGAGAAACCAAAACTACCAGATTGGCTCTTTCAGCTAGGCATGCAAATACAGCTTCACACATCTGGAAATTCCTAATGGTGGTTTCTACAAATGGAGAAACTTCTTCACCCTTCCAATAACCTATTTCCTCAAACTACCATGAAAAAGAAGAAGGGAGAAGAAGAAAAGAAGAAGGGGGCAGCCAAAGATGAGATGGCTAGATGGTATTGTAGATACAATGGGCACAGAGCTGGGCACTTTGAGGAGGATGGTGGAGGACAGAGGTGCCTGGACGACAATGGTTCATAGGGTCACAAAGGGTCAGAATCAACTGTGTAACTGAACAACAAAACCATGAAATATTGGGTATATACTTAAATGTGGCTGTTGTATTTTTCCACATTTCCATAGCATGTGCAAATCTGCAAAATAAGGCAATGGCTACTTTTTTATGTGAAGTAGTAATGTAAGTTGATTGCTTGCATTTTCCTGATCAAGTACTTTTCCCTTCAGTTATGAAGAAATGTCTACATTATTGCTGAAATTCTTTTGAGAATTTCTAACATTTACACCAAGTTTAATAGAAAGGAAATACTTATGGGAAGAATTTCAAGGAAAGAGACATTCTGGGTAAAATTTTAAACATGAAGTTCAGGATACTTGCATTCACCTTATTTATGGATTGGCTGAAGAGTAAGCTTGCATATCTTGTCTACTACTGTTCAATTGTCTCTGTATGATCCAACAGTTCCATCATCATCATCGTCGTCATCATCATTATTATTAACTTCCATTTATATCCTGCCCTTCTGGGTTTACCCCCACTCTGGGTGGCTAGCAACAACACATTAAAAACACATAATAAATCACATAATAAAATACAAATATCAAACCTAATTAAAACCGGGGACCGAATAAAATCCTAGCACTTGTCCGGAGAGTGCCCCTACTCAAATGCCTGAACAGAAGTGCTGTCAGTTGTTTTCTGAATGTCAGCAAAGAAGTGATCTGGCTCAATTCCGCCAGAAGAGAGTTCCATAGAGATGGCACCACCACTGAAAAGGCTCTTCTCTTGGTCGTCACCTTCCATGCCAATTTTGGTGTTGACGCCAACAGCTGACCCATCTGGGAAGATTGAGTGATGGGGGGAAAAGGAGACATCCACCAAGTAGGATGGTCCAAAACCGTTTAGGGCTTTAAAAGTTAAAATGAACACCTTGAACCTGATATGGAATGAAACGGGCAACCAGTGCATCTCTGCCAGAGCTGGTGAGATGTGCTCAGACATCCTCACCATGGTGATTAATCTAGCTGCTGCATTTTGTACCTGCTGAAGTAGCAGTACCAGGGTCAGGGGAAGCCTTCCCACCCATGTAACTTAAAGCCCAAAAGAAATCTTATAAGGTGATTCATCCCCCCCCCCCCCTCTCTCTGTGTGTATGTGTTTTCTGGGGAGTTCTGTCTGACAGACTACTTACAGATGCCTATATTTGGATCAACTAGGAAAATGCCTCAACTAAAAGGCTTTGAGGCTAATCTTGGCTTAAATCCACCTAAACTTAAATCTTGTTCCTGCGACAGTGCTACCTGAGAAATTTCTGTCTAGATAGGAAGCTAAATGGACCTATGCCTAGCTCAACCTCAAAGCCCTGTAGATGAGGTCTTTCTCCCAGGTGTCTGCAAGGTGCTGTCTGTCAAATACAACTTCCAGAATTGATAATGGTAAGCTTTATAGTCTAAGAAATCTCAAAAAATCCTATACCAGAATTAAATTTTGAAGTCCAGGTGCTTGTCATGAATAGCTGTTTCCTCAACAAGATTCTAATAATACACATTAACTCTATCAATCCATTTCAAGAGATGGATTTTAGCAGGGTTTACTTCCATCACAAGTATGTCTGTTGCCAAGTTACTGTCTTTTAGTTGTCCATTCAGTACAAAATCACAGACAAACACTCCACATTAAAAGCAGTGTCTTTCAATCTGCAATCTGCAGTAAGGACTGCAGCTATGAAGGGACATCATATCAGTCAAACAATGCCAGAGCTTTGACCATGCAAGTATGGTATCTACTACACCCCCGTGTGTAATAAAAAGAAGACAAATACAGAAGTTTGTGGTGCCTTTCAGTGTCAGTATAAACACAGAACCATTGCAATAAGGTATTCCATTCAAATACAAAATCTGTCTCCATTACTTGTTTTTGTAACATTATGTGTCTTGAAGAGAGATAATTGCCTCTTCCAGGTCCTGAGGAGAGGGAAATGGAGTGGTTGCATGTTCCACATCCTTTATGGCAACTGAAATATTGGATTAGTAATATTACTGATGGTGAAAGAAAATAAAAGAAAGCAGCAACTGAAAAATACATAAAAGTAACTGTAACTTTCCAAATAGCTTGTTAAAAAGAACAGGTTTACAGTAGATAGTGTTGATCTCTTAAGAAAACAGCAGTACAAAGTATTGCAGGCGCACCCCCCCAATAACGGACACAGACAACATTGAAAGTGGATAACAGCACCGGGCCACATTTATTGATTCAATGCCCTAGTCCGAATTATAAATTTGTATTGGTAAAACGACCAATCATAATTCATAAGGCAAGCAGGCCGAAGTAACACTGGTAAGGTACCACCCCAAAATTGCCAACGGCAATTGGTTACAATGTATCAATTTGTATCAATTTGTTTGTTGACAACAAACAAATTGTTGACTGTAGTCAATAACTAACTCATGACCCCACCCTCTGACGCGTATCCGTGAAATCACAGGGGTGATGCATGCTGGTTAGCAATCGTCATCACCCCATCGCCTGGTTCGTCGTTGACCGGACAACGTTTAACTAATTTATTCCTGTCTAGTGTTGTCCAGTCAATTGCGAACCTGCCGGATACTTGTGGGTCATACTGTTTAGCTTACCAGTGCTACCCGCCAATGTGACCAAAGTCAACTTTATGAACGCAGAAAGACCCCTATATCAAACCATAGCAACAGTGTGGGATGGGCAAAAAAGCCAGGACCCGGAAGCCAATATGGGTCCCAGCCAAAAATTCCCACCCGGCCCCGAAGCGACCAAAATATCACACTGTTAACTAGGGAGGGGGTGGAGGGGAAAAGACTTCTCCGCTCCGTCGCTGAGGTAAAATGGCAGCTCGGCTGCCTCGTGGCCATCCCTTTTATAAGGGAGCTGGCCACGCCCCTAACTACCCGGATTCTCTGTCCTGTGGGGGGGGCCCGCAAAGGGCGCGGCGGCCATTTTGGCGCCGCGCTTGCATTGCAGGCGCACCCCCCAATAACGGACACAGACAACATTGAAAGTGGATAACAGCACCGGGCCACATTTATTGATTCAATGCCCTAGTCCGAATTATAAATTTGTATTGGTAAAACGACCAATCATAATTCATAAGGCAAGCAGGCCGAAGTAACACTGGTAAGGTACCACCCCAAAATTGCCAACGGCAATTGGTTACAATGTATCAATTTGTATCAATTTGTTTGTTGACAACAAACAAATTGTTGACCGTAGTCAATAACTAACTCATGACCCCACCCTCTGACGCGTATCCGTGAAATCACAGGGGTGATGCATGCTGGTTAGCAATCGTCATCACCCCATCGCCTGGTTCGTCGTTGACCGGACAACGTTTAACTAATTTATTCCTGTCTAGTGTTGTCCAGTCAATTGCGAACCTGCCGGATACTTGTGGGTCATACTGTTTACCTTACCAGTGCTACCCGCCACACGGAGGGGCTTCAAAGAAGACCTGACGCCCCCCCCCAGACCGTCAGCTCGGTCAACAGGCCTGCTCGCCAATCACCCAACAGGAGGTCCATACCTCCTCGCGACAGATGGACCCCATCCCCTGCGTACAAGTCATAATTTTGCAGGCTAATATCGGGGTGATGACTGACCCGTCCCCAAGCCCTGTCGGCAAGAAACCGCGCCACCGCCCTATTGACCGTGCGCCTAGCACGGTCAAGGGCCATGAGGTTAACGCCCCCTCTGTAAGAATGGCGCGGAACAATGTCCGACCAAACCAGGGTTGTGGCAGGCCAGACATAATGCAAGTAGGCGAGTTCCTCGCAAATCGCATGCTTGAGCGATAAGCCGGTGACCTGGCCCAAATCATTGCCCCCCAGGTGGATAATAAGAATGTCAGGCGGGTCAGCACCCAGGCCAGAAAAAAGGAAAGGCCGCAGCTCCCGCCATAACATCCCAGGCTTACCATGCCATGTGAGACTGGCGTGTTCACCCAGTCCCAGTCGGGGTCCCCACTCTGTCGCCGCAGCGTAACGCGCTGCCCTGTGCACATAGCTGTGGCCCACCAGCCATACTGTCACCGGTGTAATACGACACCCAGGGTCTGTAAGAAAATTGAGAAAAAAGGCGGTAAGGTGACTGGATTGGTACTCATGGCGGGAGTGGGCGCAAATAAAACTGAAAACATTGCGAGCCCCACCTCCCCATGCTGCGTATGTCAGCCCCAGAGTACCCAAAAGCAGCTGCTGTAGAGGCTGCACCAATACGGAATGAATGTGTGCCATAACGGGCACCTGGTAGGCCCACCCTGGTGAGGGCTCTGGCTGTCACCTTCCAAAACTGAAATTTAGTAAGGGGAGACCCATCTTGGTGACAGAAAAACGGGCCGTGGTGCATGCCACGCAGTGCCAGGAATTCCTGTAGGGCACCAACCGGACAGATGTCTGCCAAAGAACACCGTAGCAGTCTTACACCACTGCCTACGCCATGCTGATCTGTTTTAGAGGAGCGTATCCTCAACTGGGCCCAGTCTTTGGCTACATAGACATCTTCGAGTTCCAGTGCCCTACCACTTGCATCCGCCTTAGACAGCATCACGAGTTCGCTGACGCGGAGCGCTCCAAAAAATGCCACCGTTGTGGCTGCATGAAAAAGGGCTGCCTCATAGTGATCAAAACAGAGGCCTGGCCAGCCCCGGGCCAACTGGGTAAGAACCCCTGGGGAAATAGGGTGCCGGTCATCCGGGCAACGCCCGCGCTCGCGCACCCACCCCTCCAAAACATGTCTCACACGGAAGTCAGAGGTGGTATCCACATGACCTCCCACTTTGGCCATAAAAGCCAACGCCGAGAGCTTGGATGCTATGGTGCGAGGTGCGAGGCCCTGTGCATGCAGGTGAACCATGAACCGCAGAACATGGTCCACCGGGATAGGCCAAGTCTCTGGCAGGTGACATTGAGCAGAAAATGCCCTGTAAGAATTGAATGCTTGTTGGTACGCCTTACGCGTGCGTGGCGCTAGTGACAGGCCAATCGCCCGGTTCACCTCTCCTTGCCAATAGTCCAGATCTCGTCCGGGAGTGGCGAGGGAAATTCCTCCGCATCCGGGGCCAAGGCGCGGAACCGGGAGATCTGCAGGCAGGACAAAGCGTCAGCAATATCATTATTAATCCCTGGGACATGCCTGGCCCTGAACAAGACGTTGAGGCGCAGGCAGCGCAGCACAAAATGGCGCACTAGTTCCATAACCCTGGGCGATTTGGAAGTCTGTGCATTGACAATGTGGACAACAGCAGCATTGTCACACCAGAAATGCACCACCGAATTAGCCCACTGTTCGCCCCATAGCATCAAAGCCCCCAGAATAGGGAAAAATTCCAGGTATGTGAGATCCCGCAGGCGACCTGTGCCTGCCCATGCCGGTGGCCACCCACCATAGGCCCACTTCCCATTGAAGTACATCCCATAACCCAGGGATACTGAGGCATCAGACTGGATCTGAAAATTGGGGGATGCCAGGAGGTCAGACCTCCAAAATGAAACCCCATTGAACTCCCTCAGGAATTGCAACCAGACAAACATGTCTGCCCTGATACCCCGGGTAAGCCTGACTCTGTGGTGGGGCCTGGATAACCCTGCCATGGCGTCGCATAAGCGCTGGGCAAAAGCCCTGCCCGGTACGACCACCCTGCAAGCAAAATTGAGGTGACCATGTAGCACCTGCAGTTCCCTCAGTGATGCCTTACGCTTGGCCAGCAATTCCGAGATAAGGGCCACTATCCTGGACACCTTATCGCCCGGCAACCTAGAAGCCTGCGCTACTGTGTCAATCTCAACCCCCAGGAATACTAGCTTGGTAGATGGGCCCTCGGTCTTTTCGGGCGCTAAAGGGACACCAAGTTCCTCCATTAGCGTCTGAAATGTGTTGAGGAGACGTGTGCATGTGTCCCAGCCCCGTTCACCCCCGAATAAAAAATCATCCAGGTAATGGGCTACAGACCGGGACCCTGACCTGCGGACGAAAGCCCACTCTAGGAAGGTACTAAAACGCTCGAATGCCGAGCATGATATGGAGCAGCCAAAAGGCATGGCCTTATCAAAATAATATTCACCCTTAAATTTAAAACCCAGCAACTCAAAGTCGCCCGGATGCACTGGCAAGAGGCGAAAAGCCGACTTAATGTCACACTTGGCCAGCAAGGCACCCGGGCCGCACGAGCGTACCATGCGCAAGGCATGTTCAAAGGATGTATACCTGACTGAACAGAGGTCATCAGGAATAGCATCATTGACCGATCGGCCGGCTGGGTAGGACAAATGATGAATAAGGCGAAACTCACCTAGGGACTTTTTGGGGACCAAGCCCAGTGGCGACACCTTAAAATTGGGAAACGGGGGTGCAGGGAAAGGTCCAGCGACCCTGCCCGCATCTAACTCTTTTTTAATGCTGGCCGCAGCCACGTCCTCCCTCCCTCTGAGGGATAACAGGTTGGGGGCATCCTGAGGGGACCTATCACCCATGAAAGGAATACGGAATCCCTGCTTAAAACCCTGAAGGAGATACTCCCCATCCTCCCCCTTCGGGTACGATGCGAGCCAACGCTCCAGCATGTCCACATTAATTGGGGAGGGGGCCTTTTGGAGAACCAGCTCCATCCGTGGCAGTCTTGCCAGCCCACTGTCCACCCCTCCCTCTGCCTCGTGCCCCCCCAGGCCTGGGACAGGCAGAGGCCGCGTGGGGGCCCGAACATGTGGGACACTCATGCTTATACCTGCAATTCTTTCTATTGCAGGAACCATTGGACGAGAAAGTCCAGCACAGCAGGCGGGCTGGAACCCCTTGCCCCGCCGCCTGGCGGGTAACCTGCGCTGGAGCCTCTCGCTGGACCGCATGTCCGCAATGGTATCTATCTCCCGGGGCAGGGCGTGTAGGCGTCATATACAAGAGCCAAAGCCTCTGGCACGGCTCATCCCATCTCATCTCGGGGTGGAGGGGAATCCTCATACAGAATTCCTCATCATATGCTAGCCATGAGGGGCCCGGGAAATCAACCATCGCCCTGTATATATTGTCCAAATATTGGACCATGGGAATAGCTAAATCCGGCCGCGCCCTTAAATACACCGCCATGTATATTAAATAAGCGGGGAGCCAATTGGCCCAGGTACGCGGCGGCTTACGGCGGCGTGCCTGCTCCTTGTCCTTCTCATCCTGTCCCTCCCTTTCCTCCTTGGTGGGCTCTCTGTTCAGGAGTGAGAAGATATCTACGTACTCCCCCCGCCATATCTTTTCTCTGGTAGTCTGTGCCAAGTGATCACCTAGTGGCAAGGAATACCCCGCGGTCGGCAAAGCCGAAAAAGGCACAGCCGGCCTAGGAAAAGGGGCCTGAGCTAACCCAGCCACCCCCAGAACATTCCCCGGAGTGTAAGAACAAGTACCCACCCCAGTACCCAAGGTGGCAGTCGTCGTCGCCGGGTGGGTTGCCGACAGCGTGGCCCCCGCACCACCCGCGCGAGGCCAAGGCCATTGAAAGACCCCCCCTATATTGGGGATGTGTGTGGATGTACTCGCTTGCACCGTATACTCACATGCTGCACCCCCGCGGGCCGCCCCCACCGGGGGTTCCGGCCCACTGGGGGCGTCGGAGCTCACGACCGACGTAGAGCTCATCACCGGGGCTTGACCCGCACCTTGCTGCTGGCTGGGGAGCTGCGAGGCAGTGGCCGAAACCGCGCCACGTGCCTGCAGCAGCTCGACCCTCCCTGCCGGCTGTTGTCCTCCTGCCGACAGCGCCTCAAAAGGGACCCCAAAGGGGGCGCCCGCCTGACTGGCCCGAGCCAACGACGCTTCCAGGGCCGCGATGCGGGCCAGTAAGGTGTCCACGTTGACCAGGGGCAAAGGGCCGGCCGGCCCGCCTGGTCCAGGCACGGGTACAGGTCCCTGTACCCCAGGACCCGAATATGGCCATTGGCCAGCACCGAAGCCCGGCAGGGTCGGTGGAGAAACCTGCCGAGGCAGGGGGCCGCACCACCCTCCAAGGCTAGAGGGCCCCGGGGGAGGCTGCGACCCAAGATGAGTAGGCCCAACAGGGTGGGCAGGTGCAGGAGCGGTGTCCACCGCTCGCGGGCCGCGGGCCGGAACGCCTTCCGCACCCGCACTCTGATCGGGCCAAGGGGCAATAGACCCCATTCCGCTGGCCCCGGCAGGGGCCGGCAAAGTCGGCTGCTGAGGAGGCGGCACCGCGGTCCTCCGACCTGGGTTGCGCCTCCTAACAGCGCGAGCTGCACTCGAAGCTGCCTTCTTCTTCGAAGGCATCTCCACCGAAGCAAAAAGGGAAGCCGGCAAGGCAGAATCGCTACCAAAAAGGCTTCCCGGTAGGCTAAAGAGCGACGGAGACACAGGGGAAAAGACTTCTCCGCTCCGTCGCTGAGGTAAAATGGCAGCTCGGCTGCCTCGTGGCCATCCCTTTTATAAGGGAGCTGGCCACGCCCCTAACTACCCGGATTCTCTGTCCTGGGGGGGGGGCCGCAAAGGGCGCGGTGGCCATTTTGGCGCCGCGCTTGCATTCTCTTGAAATGTCATAAGGAAAAAGAGCTTACTTTCTTTATAGGTTATATACTGCTTATATAGTATTCTGATGTCTTCTGATACACCAAATGAAATCAACTATGAACCTAAAATATCACAGGAAATGTCCTTTTAAATCCTCCCAAACAAAGACCAAAACAAAGCCCCATTGAAGTTTATAAAGGTAAAAGTTCACCCTTGCACAAAAGCAAGTCATATCCAAATCTAAGGTCCAGTGCTCATCTCTGTTTTATAGCTGAAGAGCCAGTGCTGTCTGCTTCTACAGATGTTTCCTTGGTCATGTGGCAGGCATGACTAGACACTGGAGCACATGGAACACTGTTTACTTTCCCACCGAAGTGGTCCCTATTTATCTACTTGCAATTTCTTGCTTCTGAACTGCTAAGTTGGCAGGAGCTGGGACAAAGACAGGAGCTCATCCCGTCCTGCAATATTTGAGTATCGAACTGCTGACCTGCCGCCTTCCAGTCAGTGTCTTAGCCACTTGAGCCACTGCAGTCCCCTCAATGAAGTTTACCTTCTTGTAAAATCATCAAATGTAGTTATGTGTCACTTCAACAAAGCAATATAATGCAAGCATGGCGCCAAAATGGCCGCCGCGCTCTTTGCGGGGCCCCCCACCTGACAAAGGCATCCGGGTAGTTAGGGGGTGTGGCCAGCTCCCTTATAAAAGGGGTGGCCATGAGGCAGCCGCGCAGCCATTTTGCGAAGCGACGGAGCGGAGAAGTTTTTTCCCTCTTACCTCCGTCGCTCTTGCCTTTAGCCGGGAAGCCTCTTGGGTGGCGTTTTTTCCTTCTCTTTCTCCGGCTTCCCAGCAGATCCTTGCTATGCCCTCTAAGAAGAAGGCAACTGCGAACGCGGTTCGCTCTGCGCAGAGGCGCCAGCCGGGTCGGAGGACCGCGACTGCGCCTTCTCAGCAGCCCCCCTTGCCAGAGCCCACTGGGACCGGTGGGATGGGGTCGATAGCCCCTTGGCCTGAGGCGGGCCGTCCGCATACCGGCCCGGCTGGGGCCGCGGCCCCCGGCCCGCAAGCAATGGCCACTGCCCCTGGCATGGCCCATTCTTCAGGGCCTTCTTCTACTAATACGCAGCTGGGGTTCCAGCCATGGGGGGTGGCAAGGTATGCCCCCGGCCCTGCAGGAGCCGGGCCCGGGCTCTTGGCCATATTCGGGCCCCGGGGTCCAGGGACCTGGACCGGCACCCGCAGCCCGTGGGCCGGCTGGCCCTTTGCCCCCCCTGGGGTCCCTTCTGGCCCGTGTTGCGGCCCTCGAGGCATCCCTCGCGAGGGTTTACCACCCGGGGGCGCTTTTTGGGGCGCAGGTTGATGCTTCGTCTGCCGGGCAGCGGCAGGCGGCGGGACGGGTCGAGCTGCCCGATGCGCATGGGCCGGTGTCGGCCACTGCCTCGCAGCTCCCCAATCAACAGGCTGGTGCAGAGCAGGCCCCATCGACGAGCTCAGTCGCGATCGTGAGCTCCGACGCCCCCAGTGGGCCGGAACCCCTGGTGGGGGCGGCCCACGGGTGTGCAGCATGTGAGTATGCGGTTCAATCTAGTGCACCCACACACCTAGCTACCTTGGGGAGAGCATTTCAGTGGCCGTGGCCTCGCATGGGTGGCGCGACGGTTCAGTCGCCGACGTCCCACCCGGCGACTTCTCTTCCCACCCAGGGCCCTGTTTGGGGTGGTGCCTCCTACTCATTCGGGAACGTGTTAGGGGTGACCGGGTTGGTCCAGGCTCCTTTCGCAATGCCCACAGTTCCCACCGTGCCGATGTCGGCATTGCCGACAGCGGGGTATTCCTTGCCCCTTGGGGATCATCTGGCCCAGGCTACCAAAGAAAAGATCTGGCGTGGGGAGTATGTGGACATCTTCTCCCTTCTTAACAGAGAGCCCACCAAGGAGGAGAGGGAGGAGCAGGATGAGAAGGATAAGGAACAGGCATGTCATCGTAAGCCGCCACGCACGTGGGCCAACTGGCTGCCAGCGTACCTCATATACATGGCGGTTTACCTCAGGGCCAGGCCAGATCTGGCAATCCCGATGGTCCAGTATTTGGACAACATATACCGGGCGATGGTTTACTTTCCGGGCCCATCGTGGTTGGCTTATGATGAAGAATTCCGTATGTGAATTCCCCTGCACCCAGAGATGAGGTGGGATGAGCCCTGCCAGAAGCTGTGGCTTCTGTATATGACTCCCACGCGCCCGGCGCCTGGGGAAAGATACCATTGTGGACACGCGGTCCAGCGAGAAGCCCCAGCACAGATACCCCACCAGGTGGCGGGGCAGGGGGTTCCAGCCCGCCTGCTGTGCTGGACTTTCTCGTCCAATGGTTCCTGCAATAGGAAGAATTGCCGATACAGGCATGAGTGTCCCTCTTGTGCTGGCCCCCATGCTGCATCCGCCTGCCCCAGGCCTGGAGGGATGCGGGGCAGGGGTAGGGGTGGACAAGGGGCTGGCAAGACTGCCGCAGAGGGAGCTGGTCCATCGAAAGGCCCCCTCCCCAATTAATGTGGACATGTTGGGGCGTTGGCTCGCATTGTACCCGAGGGAGGCAGACGCAGTTTACCTGCTTCAGGGTTTTCGACTGGGGTTCCGTATACCATTCATGGGTGATAGGTCCCCCCAAGACGCCCCCAACCTTTTGTCCCTTAGGGGAAGGGAGGAGGTGGCTGCTGCCAGCATTACTAAGGAGGTTGATGCGGGCAGGGTCGCTGGCCCTTTCCCTGCACCCCCGTTCCCCAACCTTAAAGTGTCACCCTTGGGCTTAGTGCCCAAGAAATCACCGGGTGACTTCCGCCTGATTCATCTCTTGTCCTACCCAGCCGGCCGATCAGTCAATGATGCTATCCCTGATGACCTTTGCTCGGTCAGGTATACATCTTTTGACCGGGCGCTGCGCATGGTGCGCTCATGTGGTCCGGGTGCGCTGTTAGCTAAGTGCGACATTAAGTCTGCCTTTCGACTTCTGCCGGTCCACCCGGGTGACTTTGAGTTGCTGGGTTTCAAGTTCCGGGGGGAATATTATTTCGATAAGGCCATGCCCTTTGGCTGTTCCATATCATGCTCGGCATTCGAGCGTTTCAGCACCTTTCTACAGTGGGCTTTTGTCCGCAGGTCAGGGTCCCGGTCTGTAGCCCATTACCTGGATAACTTTATTCGGGGGTGAACGGGGCTGGGACACGTGCACACGTCTCCTCAACACATTTCAGACGCTAATGGAGGAACTGGGTGTCCCTTTAGCGCCCGAAAAGACCGAGGGTCCATCTACACAGCTAGTCTTCCTGGGGGTGGAGATTGACACGGTAGCGCAGGCTTCTAGGTTACCAGGGGATAAGGTGTCAAGGATAGTGGCCCTTATCTCGGACTTGCTTGCTAAACGCAAGGCGTCACTGAGGGAACTGCAGGTGTTACATGGTCACCTCAATTTCGCTTGCAGGGTGGTCGCACCGGGCAGGGCATTTGCTCGGCGCTTGTGCGACGCCATGACAGGCTTGTCCAGGCCCCACCATAGGGTGAGACTGACCCGGGGTATCAAGGCAGATATGCTTATCTGGCTCCAGTTCCTGAGGGAGTTCAATGGGGTGTCATTTTGGAGGTCTGACCTTCTGGCTTCCCCTCGTTTCCAGATACAGTCCGATGCCTCGGGATCCCTGGGTTATGGGATGTACTTCAATGGGAAGTGGGCCTATGGTGGGTGGCCACCAGCCTGGTCGGGCACGGGTCACTGATCTTACTTATCTGGAAATTTTCCCATTCTGGGGGCTTTGATGCTATGGGGTGAGGAGTGGGCCAACTCGATTGTTCATTTCTGGTGTGACAATGCGGCCGTTGTCCACATTGTCAACTCACAAACCTCTAAATCACCCAGGGTCATGGACCTGGTGCGCCAGTTTGTATTGCGCAGCCTGTGCCTCAATGTGCTGTTCAAGGCCAGGCATGTCCCGGGGGTCAATAATGATATCGCTGACGCTTTGTCCCGCCTGCAGATCTCCCGGTTCCGCGCCTTGGCCCCGGATGCAGAGGAATTTCCCTCGCCACTCCCGGACGAGATATGGACCATTGGCATGGAGAGGTTAACCGGGCGATCGGCATGTCGCTAGCGCCACGCACGCGTAAGGCGTATCACCACGCATTCAATTCTTTCCGAGCATTCTGTGCCCAATTCCGGCTGCCAGACACCTGGCCGATCCCAGTGGCCCACATCCTCCGATTTATGGTTTACCTCCATGCACAGGGCCTCGCGCCTCGTACCATAGCATCCAGGCTGTCAGCGCTGGCTTTCATGGCCAAAGTAGGCGGTCATGCGGACAGTACCGCTGACTTCCGTGTGAGACACGTTTTGGAGGGGTCGGTGCGGGAGCGTGGGCATAGCCCGGATGACCGCCACCCAATTTCCCCAGGGGTTCTTACCCAACTAGCTCGGGGCTGGCATGACCTATGTTTTGATAGGTATGAGGCAGCCCTGTTTCATGCGGCTACAACGGTGGCCTTTTTTTTGGAGCGCTCCACATCAGCGAGCTTGTGATGCTGTCTAAGGCGGATGCAAGTTGTAGGGCACTGGAACTCGAAGATGTCTATGTGGCCAATGATTGGGCTCAGTTGAGGATACGTTCCTCTAAAACGGATCAGCACGGCGTAGGCAGTGGAGTAAGACTGCTACGATGTTCCTTGGCAGACATCTGTCCGGTTGGTGCCCTACAGGAGTTCCTTGCACTGCGTGGCACGCACCATGGCCCGTTTTTTTCTGTCACCAAGTTGGGTCTCCCCTTACTAAATTTCAATTTTGGAGGGTGCCGGGAAGGCACTAGCCAGTCTTGGCCTCCCTGGGGCTCGTTGCGGCACCCATTCATTCAGGATGGGGGCGGCTTCTACTGCAGCTGTTTTTGGGTACTCCGGGGCTGAAATACGCTGCATGGGAGGGTGGGGATCACAATGTTTTCAGTTTTGGGTTCGCCCTCTTCAACCGTGAGTACCAGTTTAGTCACTGCACTGTTTCTCCCCCCCCTTTTTTTCCTTGACAGACCCTGGGTGTCGTATTACACCGGTGACAGTATGGCTGGTGGGCCATGGCCATGTGCACAGGGCAGCGCATTACGCTGCACAGGGCAGCGCGTTACGCTGCACAGGGCAGCGCGTTACGCTGCGGCGACAGAGTGGGGACCCCGACTGGGACTGGGTGCATCCGCACGTCTCAGGTGGTATGGTAAGCGCGGCATGTTATGGCGGGAACTGTTGCCATTCCTTTTCTACATCAGGGATGCTGACTCGCCTGATGTCCTGTTTATGTACCTTGGGGGCAATGGCTTGGGGCGGGTCACTGGCCTATCGCAGAAGCTTGCGATTTGCAGTGACTTGCCCTACTCACATTATGTGTGGCCTGCCACAACCCTCAATTGGTCGGACACGATACCGCGGTACGCTTACAGGGGGGCGTTCGGCCTCGAGGCTCTTGACCGAGCCGACGCTCCGTGAACGCGGCTATTGCCCGGTTCCTTTTCGACAAGGGTGGGGGACGCGTCATTCGCCTCCCCGCCATCAGTCTGCAAAATTACGAGCTTTACTCAGGGGATGGGGCCCATCTGTCGCAGGGAGGTATGGACCTCTGGTTAGTGGACTGGCGAGCAGGCCTGTTGACTGAGTTGACGGTCTTGGGGGGGGGGCGCGGTGAGCCTTTTGGGAAGCCTCCCCGTGTGGCGGGTAGCACTGGTAAGGTAAACATTTATGACCCACAGGTATCCGGCAGGTTCGCAATTGACTGGACAACACTAGACAGGCGTAAGTTGGTTAAACGTTGTCCGGTCAACGACGAACCAGGCGATGGGGTGATGGCTACAGCTAGACAGCATGCATCACCCCGTGATTTCACGGATACGCATCAGAGGGTGGGGTCATTAGTTAGATATTGACTTTGGTCAACAATTTGTTTGTTGTCAACAAACAAATTGATACAAATGGATACATTGTAACAATTGCCGTTGGCAATTTTGGGTGGTACCTTACCAGTGTTACTTCGGCCTGCTTGCCTTAAGAATTATGATTGGTCAGTTACCAATAGAAATTTATAATTCGGACTAGGGCATGAATCAATAAATGTGGCCCAATGCCGTTATCCACTTTTATCAGTGTCTGAGTCCTTTATTGGGGGGTGCGCCTGCAATGCAAGCGCGGCGCCAAAATGGCCGCCGCGCTCTTTGCGGCACCCCCCACCGGACGAAGGCATCCGGGTAGTTAGGGGGCGTGGCCAGCTCCCTTATAAAAGGGGTGGCCACGAGGCAGCCGCGCTGCCATTTTGCGAAGCGACGGAGCGGAGAAGTTTTTTCCCCTCCACCCCCTCCCTAGTTAACAGTGTGATATTTTGGTCGCTTCGGGGCCGGTTGGGAATTTTTGGCTGGGACTCTCAATTGGCTCTTGGGTCCTGGTTTTTTCGCCCATCCCACACTGTTGCTATGGTTTGATATAGGGGTTTCTGTTGCTGCTGTTGACTTTGGTCACATGGGCGGGTAGCACTGATAAGGTAAGCATTTATGACCCACAGGTATCCGGCAGGTTCGCAATTGACTGGACAACACTAGACAGGCATAAGTTGGTTAAACGTTGTCCGGTCAACGACGAACCAGGCAATGGGGTGATGGCTACAGCTAGACAGCATGCATCACCCCGTGATTTCACGGATACGCGTCAGAGGGTGGGGTCATTAGTTAGATATTGACTTCGGTCAACAATTTGTTTGTTGTCAACAAACAAATTGATACAAATGGATACATTGTAACAATTGCCGTTGGCAATTTTGGGTGGTACCTTACCAGTGTTACTTCGGCCTGCTTGCCTTAAGAATTATGATTGGTCAATTACCAATAGAAATTTATAATTCGGACTAGGGCATGAATCAATAAATGTGGCCCAATGCCGTTATCCACTTTCATCAGTGTCTGAGTCCTTTATTGGGGGGTGCGCCTGCAAATGGAGAAATCACCTGTTAACACACACACACCCAAGCATTCACTTGTTTACAATATAATGAGATAAAGAGAAACAAAAATAATAAATTTCCCCTTTTTGCCAGGTGGTAATATTTTCCCCAGAAATCACTTTTGGAAATGTCTAACCCACATATAATGTTTTATATAACCTTACATTGCTTTGTTTTTTCTGAGCAATTTGAGCTAGCACTTGCTGAGTTCTTAAACACTAAAGGACTCCATTATTACTTTGATGAAGGAATAACAACTTTTAAAAACACATTTGACATTTTTGAGTCAATAAAGGCATTTCTAGAATTTAGTTACATTTGCTTGTTTTCAATAGCTTAAAAGATTCTCCCCCCCCCCCATCTTCTACATATGAAAAGTTTGAAAGCAGCTGCATCAAGACAGAGACCATGGACCAGCTTCCATATGATCTATCCCATTTGGCATCACTTGAAAACATCTTTGTATGATGGCTTCTGTTACTGTATGCTCATTGCATGGATACTAGAATCAACAAAAGAGTGGATTAACACCCTCTCTCTCTTCCTCTTCCACCCCCTCTATCTCAGGAGAAACCCACTGTAGGCCTATATTAAGAGATACAGGACTGTTCAGTATCTCAGTACTCAGACAGACTCAATTTGGCTAATGCATCCCTACAAATCACTGAAGTTTGTTCCAGCAGTTTGGTGTGTTAAAATCCTGAACTATTTGGTGCCTGTCACCATTGCAGAATGAAGAACTGACAGAAAGGGATATTGACAGCAGAAGATCCAATGAAGGCCAACCCTTTTCCTGGAAACGAGTTCACTGAGTTCTGGAAGGTACTCAAATAGACACCTAATGCTGTGTACCTGTATATTTTTATTTCATCTCCCATATCAAATTTCCATTATAATTTAAGTACCGGTAACTCTTTTTGTAATATAATATTTTAGATTTATTTATTATAAGGAACATACAAAATATTAAGGATTTATATTACAAAAGAAGAACAAAGGTGAAAAGAATGTAATGATGGGTTATTACATTGTTTTCACCATCATTACCCTTTGCCCATCATCCCCATAGTGAAGAGTCAGACACATGAACATGGGTTTAAAAAAGCTGGGCCACTTTATTCTAAACAACTGATTGGTGACCAACATTAATGAGCTGTGATGTGGCCATGTGCTGCTTGACAGCTTCATAGTTGTTGCATCCAGCCAGTGCCAATGACATGTAGTTAGCCTGACAACCGCGATCCAAACATTTTGAATCCTTAGACCATCTGCCAGGCACCCCCATGGTCCTTACCCGAACATAATTAGGTCTTCATCATTTACCTTTTCCTGTGCTATCTGCCACAGTGGGGGGGGGGGGGGTCACATTGATGCTTCCCCTGCTCCCACCAGGCCACAATGCAGTTCTGCTCATAGATGCCCTACCAAAGTCCAGACACAAACAGTGTCACATCTGTGGCGGCCAATCACATTGGTGCATCCTTGAGCAGGCAAGGGAGAAATACCCAATGGCATATCACCCAGCCATGAAGTCAGGAATGGCCCCTGCCTACACCATTCTTCATAAAGGGGGGGGGGGGACACATTTCAGGCATCACACACCACATAGCTGACATTACTCCAGCCAAGGTATTCTGCAATAAAAGAAAAAGAGAAGACACCAGTGGATTGTGCACAACACAGGCAGCTGAGATGTTCCATCAGAGTCATTAAGCCCCTTTGCATGGTTCCCTGCAGAAATCAGACCAAGGGAAAGGGTAGCAGGAATGGCATGCCAGCACATGAGGGCATCCACAATAACTATCGAGGTCCCACCCCAAGGGGCTTCATGGTTAAGAAGTCCCCAGAAATGAAACTACCCACCCAGAACCACTGTGGTCAGGCATGTGTGATCCACCCACACATAGCATGGCTGTCCGAGCCTGGAAAGTCCCCTGGGAAAAAAGGGGAAGCCATGTGTGGAAGATAGAGAGAACATAATGAGCATGGGAACACCCTGATCCGTAAAGGCCCATTGGGGGAAGAGGGGATGCTGAGGCATAAACCCAGGGCCCATAAGGATGTGGAGCCAATTCTCTAGGTGCCTGGTCTGCGACTCTGTCTACAGGACCATGAGAAATTTGCCCATCAGGGCAGACCAGTGCATGCATAGCCATGGCATATATTTTTTAAGGGGATGCCTAAATGAGGCTCCTTTTATGTCCCCCATCATGCAGCTCCCTGATATTGAACTTGGAAATGCCAGCCTCTCGTAGATACAGAACTACGAGATACAAAAAAAAGGAAATTAAAGAGAAAATAGAGCAATTTAAAAGGATTAAGCTATCCTGGCTCGGCAGGAAGCGTTAAGTAAAATAATGCTGCTGCCAAAAATTAATTTCTTATTTGATGCATTGCCCATACAAATGAAAGATAAAGAGATTAAAGATTTTCAAAATATAATAA
The DNA here is from genome assembly GCA_035047345.1 of Bradypodion ventrale. Lineage (NCBI taxonomy): Eukaryota > Metazoa > Chordata > Lepidosauria > Squamata > Chamaeleonidae > Bradypodion > Bradypodion ventrale. The sequence goes on along the minus strand of JAWDJE010000004.1, from coordinate 141,745,240 downwards.
ATAATTATTGTAATGGGGGGGGACCTCGAATAGCAAAGATTTTTTGGTATTTATTGCAAAAGGAGGGAGGACTGGGGATACCAAATTTGAGAAATTATTATAGAGCTTTTCAAATTAAGAATATTATGAAAATTTTAGCAAGAGAAAGGATAATATGGGAAGATTTGGAAATGAAGGAAATTGATTATGTGGGTAGAGGAGTGTTTTTGGACAGTAGCAATAGAAAAATAGTAGTTAAAAACAAGATGTTGAAGACGATGCTGGGGGTATGGAAAAAAGTTAAAAAGGAACTAAGTCCTGATGTGTCCCCAATAATCGAAATTGAGGATCTTAAAAGTTTTCCAATAAAATTAGATAAAAGGGAGAAAGAAGTATTATTAAGAAACGATGTTTCCCTGTTGAAAGACTGGATAAGAGAGTGTAAGGCTCGAGGGAGAAAAGCGGAAATATATAAGCAGTTAAATTTGAATTGGTTTCAGATAGCATTGATTGATAAATGGAATGAAAAATATAAGGAGCAATTAAGTCTAAAGAGAGATAAAACTGAATTTGAAGAGTTGTTATTAAAGATAAGAAAAGGAGATATGGGATTAAAGGGCATGGTTAGCAAATTATATAAAATATTAAATAAGGAAGGCAACCCACAAGAAACGTTGAAATCGTGTTGGGAACGAGATTTGAATATAATGATACCTGAAAAAAGTTGGAAAATAAATGGAGAAAGAGGTATATGAAAACGATGTCTGTTAGAATAAAGGAGCATAATTAAAAGATGTTATGGAAATGGTATTTGACACCAGAGAAGTTATTTCAAATAGATAATACCAAACGTAAAAATTGTTGGAGATGTAAAAGCACCCTGGGAACATATGAACATATGTGGTGGGAATGTAAAGTGGTAAATGACTTCTGGGGTAAAAATTGAGAAGGAGATATGTGAAATTATGGGGATGAAATGTACGTTGGATATAAGAATGGTGTTACTAATAGATGTTGATAAAGTAAATTTGAATGAGGATAAAAAGGAACTAATGTCTTTAATGCTGATAATTGGTAGAATGTGTATTGCAAGAAATTGGAAATCAGACGGAACATTGAGGATAGAAGAGTGGTATAAAGAGATGTGGGATTTCGCATTGAATGATAAATTAACGTGGGGAAAAAATAAATATAAAGGGAGAGTTAAGGAAAATAGATTTTGGAAAATTTGGCGATTGTTTGTGGATCATTCATTGAAGGGAGAGTATGGGGATAGTCGGGTACCGGAACAAATATTTTTTGGAAATGGTAAGATAAAATAAAAAAATGTGACATCCTGCGGACTCTTTTATAGGTGTAGGCACACAGGGTGTTTATTGTAATTGTATGATGTTTAACAATTTTTTTTCTTTTGTAATCTATTTTGATTTTTTTTAAACAAAGATATAATAGATTATAGTGGACTTGATTATCACAGCACAGCTGAGAATACTTTTGGAGATGGAAAATCAGGAAGAAGATTGCTGTGATAATTAAAGTGATTGAAGTTCAAAACAAAGTGTTGAACTATATGTTAACCAGAAGTAGTCATATTGAAAGAGTATTATCTTTGTGATTCAGCGATTTAGTGATTAATTTAAATGTATGTCGTTTACTAAGTTGTTTTTTTAATTGTCTCTGAATTTTGTATTATTGTTTTTTTAAAAAAATAATAAAAAATTATTATATATGGAAATGCCAGCCTCCAGCTCAGTGCCCTATCCATTAAGCCACCAGGGGAGCTAAAAAGCAATTGTGCTTGGTGCACTCTCTGTTGTTTTCATTTATCCATTCATATTTCTGGAAGCAGCAAGGAGGAAAAAAAAACACTTAACCCCTTGATAGGGTTCAAAAAAGATCACTTGCAGGAGACGTTGGGACACTCCAGTGTCTACAATGTGTGGACCTCATAGGTAGGAATGATCTCCAAAAGCTACTAAAAGTGAGTTATATACCCCAAACTGGTCATGTTCTCAATCTAGCTATTTAAAACAAAAACAAGAAAGTTCTAGAAGCAGCCAGTCTATAAGCAATGTACTACCCTCCAGTTATCCATTCACTTTCTCCATTGCATCTGTTGATAAAGATGAAGACATTATGAGGCAACTTATAATGATTAATTGGGAATTTATTAATACAATAATCCTTTACCTTTAATTGCTTAGGGGGGAAAGAATAAAGAGCAAGTAAAAGAAATTATTGGCATAAAAAAGTATTTTTATATAATATTGTTCAGCTAGAACACTGAAAAAAATGAGCAAAAAGAAATGGTAAATGTTGGGAAATTTAAAAAGATTAACGAGTTATATTACAAAGGGACGGTGCCTGTGGGTGCATGCCCACTGGCATCACTTTGCCCCACCTCTCCTGGGAGGAGGAAGACTTGGCATGCCTTGTGTGTCAGTAGGGTGAGGAGCCTGGAAACAACCCCTCATTCCCTGGCCCTTCTTTAATTCAGCAGCAGGATGGACAATGCCTGCTCCCTGCTGCTGAGCATTGGGGCCTGTCTTCCCTCCTTTTGCTAATTTCCCTCCAACACTTTGACTTAGCATTGGGGGGGGGGGGAAGAGAGAGAGAGAGAATGTTCTTTCCGGGTGGTACAGGCGATGGTACTTCCTGTTGGGGGCAAGACTGGGCCCCATGCTCCCTTGCCCCATGTGGACACTGTTTTGGCACACTCTCTGTTGTGGGCACCATTTTTGCACCCCCTTGGTTGACTGCTATTTCAGGGCCGTAGACTTCCCCAGCCCAGCTCTATTTTCTTTTGTCTTTCTTCATCACTGCCTGAAGCTTTGCTTTTGAGGCTGCCTCTCCCCCTTCCTTTACCAAGCTCCTATGGCTCTGCGGCTGAGTGTCTGTTTGTCACAAAGCTAAGCAGGATCTGAATGGGTAGAAGGGGAACCAGTTTTCAGTGGATCTAACATGGCTTAGTGGTTGCAATTCAGTGACTGCTTGAATCCAGCATGGCTGCCTCCAGCGTGGGGACATAGTGCCCCCTTGGTGAGTATGGTTTTAACACTACTACATTTACTGATGCTAGTTAACCATCTAATATTGTCTTACCACTGACCTTTCCCATAGCCCTGGTGGTGCAGTAGTTTGTGAGCTCAACCCTAGCCAGCCTCCCATCCTTCTGAGCTTGTTGAAATGTGTACCCAGCTTGTTGTGCACCAAGTGTCCCAACCTCTCCTGCAAGTGATCTTTTTTGAACTCTATCAAGGGGTTAAGTGTTTGAACCCATATATCACATTTCTTGTGCCTGTGGATGTTGGGAAAGGTGTATATAGTACCCTCTCAGCTTTCATGGGCTGTTTCCATTATAAATGTGCAGTATGCTGAATGGGCTAATGAGTCCCTGCAGTATACTGGATATTTAAATTAAAGAATTCCCCTGTGTCTCTATGGAGGGTCAGAAAAAGTGTAATTATTTTTTTTCCTCCTCTCTGCTTCCAGAAATATGAATGGATAAATGAAAACAACAGAAATTCAGCTGTTGTGGATATATGTTTAGGAATCTCATTGCACTTCACATGATCATCTCCTTTCCTTCTTTGTCTAAGGAGAGACAAAATTTAGACAGGGAACTTATCAGAAAGGAAGAAGATGAGTTCTTGTCCAGCATGTTGCAACCAAGAGGGGGGAAATGAATCAGCTGAAACTTCTGTTGTCACATAAATAAGCATTTCCACTGAGGAAAATGTAGCCCCTGAGATGCTGAACTCTAATTCTTCTCAGCCCCCATTTGACATGGCAGAATGGCCAGAATAGTGGCCAAATAGCAGATTGCCAATCATCATTTTACAAAATGATTGTCTCCTGTGTATTTGTAAGCTGTTGTTCATTAAATCTCACATTATGCTTCCTTATGATCAAATTTTTGAACCCTTTGACTCAAATTGCCATTAGTCTTTAGAAGAATGATATTTTAAGATGTTTAGTGTTATTCATTATTGATAAGAGAAGCAGTAACACAAAGACAATTTAGATGACATATTTCATTGGAATTGTTTGTTTTATGCTTATAAATGTTAATCTTTTATTCTATCCTTTGGAAATATAGATACTATTAAGCATATGGCAATGCATAAATAGTAATCTTTATGACACATTCTGGGTACACACATATCTTCCACTTCAAGGCAGAGATTTTTAAAATTTATTCTACCATTTGTATTCATTTTTGAATATCTTCCATCTGTTCATTGCCCCCACTCAAAAGACTGTCATGTCAAGCATAAAGTCATATAAAATTCATTATAGATACAAAAAGGCATAAAATAAAGCACATCCATTAACAGAAACAAATAAAATAGCTCAAAGGTAAACTTCTTAACCAACAAAATTTTGTATTATAAACATTATTTTGAATCAAAGTGCTGAAGTGCAGATGATTATTAAAACTCATTAGACAATTAGAATGCAATATTTATTTATTATTATTCATGTACTAAATTTATTTATAAATCACTTTTCTGTCAACTAGCATCCCCCACAAATGATGAATACAAATGGACAATACAAAACAGATTAAAACCATTTTTAAAATGCATTATAAGCTAGCACAGTTTTGATGGCATGCCAGAAATTCTGTACAAATACAAAACCCCAGTTTATCTAAATTGGCATTGAGATTTCCACAATCAAGATGCAGTTCCTGAAAAAGTCCTGTGTTGTGCCTTCATCAGGAGAGCTGTAATAAAGGCAAGACATTTGGGGCTTGGACAGGGGCATGCTGGCTTCCCTAAAAGGGTGCTGGACAAAGACTGATTAGGATGTCTAACCCTAAAAAATTATATATGTTCCCACTCGCCTTCTAATTTCAACTCCCCTCTGGGGAATCAAACCCCAACCTTCTGCTTACAAGGTAAAATTTCAACCTCTAAGCCACGGTGTCTCCACTATCAATAGAACTGCTTTTGGTAATTTATAACAGAGAACTCTATGTTAACCAGAGAGGATATCATTGCTTTAAAAAATCAGATTTAAAGAGAAATCCTTAGTGGATAAGCGGTTAGTGTTTTTGACTATGCCCAAAAGGTACTAAGTTTGATTCCCGCTTAGGACTCAATAATAAAAATAAAAATTACTGCTCCATGTTGCACCCTTTCTTCAAACAAAGGGTCTCTTCTGAGGCAGCATTTGATTCCCATTTACGGTAACTACAGCTTGGATTTTAAAAGGCTTCCTCTTGAGTTAAGCCATCTGCAGGACTGGATTGGCTTCTCCCTCCCCCCCCTTTGGTTAAGAAAAAATAAATAAAAATAAATAAAAATAAAAGAGATTGCTGGAGTGGAATGGGACATTGCCCAATTGCCCGATACCCCAGCACACTGCTGGGCTTGGACCTAATGTGCAAAAATGTATTGGGGCCCCAAAAGCTGCTACTGAAATACTGCAAATCCAACCACTGATATTTGTTGCTGAAAGATTGTCCACACCACTTCCCCAACATTGTATACTAATTTCAGTCACTCCTCCCAGGCACACAATGGGTAGTCTGAGTATGAAAACAATATGGTCATTGCGCACTCATTGTTGTTCTGCATTCCTCCATCCTCTTCCTATGTATGACAATTTTAAGCAACCCAGACTTAACCAATAAGTAGCAAAGCCCTGCCCTGGGAATCAAAATGACTATGTATGGCCCTACTCATGAGCCTAGCCTCTCTGTCTCCTTCTCAGCATATTAACTTTTACCAATATGTGGGGGTTTTTTCATGTTGGGGGAATCATGTTTGTTTTTATTTATAATTTATCCAGTTTGTAAATTCTTTTTGTTTAATTTTTTATTGTATAGATTTTGTAAAAAAATGTATTGTTAGCAGCCCAGAATGAAAAAATATATATCCCAGATGGGTGGGATATAAGCACAATAAATAAATAAATACACAGGTCTGCAAAAAATAAAATCAGCTACATAGGATATTTTTGGTAAATTTTATGTTTTCTACTGTGCTGAATCCAAAAATGATCTCGATTTCTCCCATCATGTACAGTGTTTTCGCAAAATATGAGGGTTTTCATTAAAAAAGCATAAGAGTGATGAGATCACTATTTTATTACAATGAACTAAACATATTATTTCTTATAATTAAACAAACAATTTCTCCATAATATATACTTAACATTCCATGTTCACTCTTTTTGTCTGTGAAACCTTTTCTTCTTCTCTTTTATGCTCCTCCAAACACGCTTTCACTTTCTATTTTCTGTTTCCCGTTTGAGCATCCAACAGCATATTGACATTCCATCTTCCTTGGTAGTGTTGCTCGACCAGGATATCATGGACATCCTGGTCAAATCTTTCACCCTGCTCTTCACTGTAGGCTCCCAGGTTTTCAGGAAAATAGTTGACATAGGTGTGTATTAAATGAACTTATAAGCTCATCTTGCACGTGTGTCATCTTCCACGTGTGCTCTACAATGGTTTTGTAGCGAGGGTCTTTAGTATTCCCTAAAAACTTGTGAACTACTTCTTTGAAATAGTCCCACGCTTCCTTTCCTTTTCCTCTCATTGTTTCTAAAAAGAGAGGATCGGATAACAGTTTTCGTTTGTCAGGGCCAGTTAAACGTTTCTCTTTCAACTTGGCTTCAGACAGTTTTGGAAATTGGAACACAGATATCTGAAACATTCCCCCATCTTTTGGCAGTGATTTAACAAACTGCTTCATAAGCCCTAATTTAATATGAAGAGGTGGCAATAGTCTTACTTCAATCTATTGATCCCTCTAACCACTACACTGATTGGCTTGACAAAGGCATTTTGCAACGTGGGGCAGAACAGCAAATGTTACCCACTTACCCAAGACAAGATGCATAGTAATGATAGGCTATAATCCTATTGCTTTATTACTACATGCAGAAGGCAAAGAAAGTGGACCATCAGTTAACAAATGGCTCAGTTAACATAAAACTTGCATAACAAAAGGAAATCCATAGAAAATAGTGGCTCAGTTTACAGATTTCCGCCAGAGCAGATTAATTGGTTTTCAATGCATTCCTTTTGGGAACCATGTTTCAATTAAAGAATTTTGGTTTTCAATTCATTCCTATGGGAAATTGCATTCAATGCATTCCTATGGGAAATTTGGTTAAAGTAATTATTGCTGTAAGAAACCTCTGAGAGAACGCATTATTTATGTTAACTGAAGTTCCGCTGTAGTATAATGGTAATATAATAGTACATTCTGGCTGGCATTTGTTGAGTCTACATTGGGATTCTCAAGCATTCACCAAGCCAATGGGTGAATGTGCCCCTGGAAATCCCAGGGATGGTTTATTAATTGCCAGCAACTGAATGTTATGTCACTTGCCTTTTGCATGTACAACAAAGCAACAGGATTTCGTCCATGTCAGTCAAATCATTTTAGCACATGAGTTTGAAAATCTGATAAGAACTTCTTTCCATCTGTGTTATATACTATCATACCAGAATAAATAAGAAGTCACTTTTGGAAGAAGGGATATTTTTTTGGCTCATAATTCCCAGAATTCCTAATTTGCCATTTTGACTGTGAGATTCTGGAAGGGCTGATACAAAAAGTTAGTTTTTCTGTAGAAGAAAGAAGAGCATTTGATTCAGTTGCTACAGTTACAAATGTGCAGCCTTGACAGACGTTTTGATGAATCCATTCACATGTGAAGTCTGATTCAAAATGACTTAATTTGCACAACCTGGGCTATGAATTCAAATTAGAATCCATTTGAATTCATAGGATTATTTCACTTCATGTCATATACTCTAAGATGTTTATTTTGAAAGAAAACACATGAAGACTGCAACTGTTGTGAAGATACAATGGAGTTACTGTAACCATAATGCAGTGGTGGGCATCAGCAGGTTCGCACCAGTTCGCCAGAACTGGTAGCAGAAATTCTGGCTGGCCATGACCATCCAAATTTTGAAATAAAGTTATCCTAATTCGGGTGCAACACAGGGCTTTCCCCCTGGCCATGCCCACCATACCACGCCCACACAGTGGGTCCTGCCAGCCACTTCATCAGCCGGCATCCTGGGGCTCCACCCTCCTCCCTCGCCTAGGACTTAAAAGGCAAGGGGTGCCAGGAGGAACATCGCCGCCGCGCGCTCGGCCCCGGCAAGGGCGAAGAGGTCCTGCCGGCCACTCCATCGGCTGGCGTCCTGGGGCTCCGCCTTCCCCCCTCGCCTAGGACTTAAAAGGCGAGGGGTGCCGGGAGGATCATAACCGCCGCACGCTTGGCCCCGGCGAGGGCGAAGAGGTCCTGCCGGCCACTCCATTGGCCAGCATCCTGGGGCTCCGCCCTCCCCCCTCACCTAGGACTTAAAAGGCGAGGGGTGCCGGGAGGAACTTTGCCACCACGCACCTGGCTCCTGGCGCATCTGGTACTTTGGTAATTTTGTTATATTATGTGATGTTTTCATCCTTTGTGATTCTATTGTAATTATTGATATATTATTTTGATGTGGTGCTGACATTTGTATTATTTGTATTATTATTGACTGTCTTGCCTTATACTGTATTTACTTATAACATTGTATTTATTATTATAATTTGAATATTGTATCTTTATGTAAACCCTGTGGGGTGTCCCAGGGTCATTTATATGTTGTTAGCTGCCCTGAGTCGGCCATGTGTTGAGTAGGGCGGGATATAAAATTGAATAAACAAACAAACATAGTAGGTAGTAAAAAAATTTGGAGCCCACCACTGCCATAATGCCACACTACTGTACACTACCTAAGTATGTGCAAGACTCAGGTAGGCAGACTATGTCTTCGGCTGCAAACCTTTAGGGAAACCTTAGTTCCAAGCACACTTAGCATGGTTTTAACTAGACTAAGCCCCCAGGAACTCCAAAAATATCAAGGTCGTGCCATTTATTGGCATACCAGTCAAAGGGGGATTAGAAATGGTGCCACCATACACACAGAAAGATCACAATTCCAAGGAGATAGGCAAGAGGAAATGTTCAGTTTAACATCAAATCCCCAGTTCAATAAATAAGCCTTTATGTGGACAATAGTTATATTTATTAAAAGACAGCAAATGGTGAAAAAGATGAAAGAACTCACAAAGGAATTTTAAAAAGGCAAAATCCAAAGTAGGGCAAGTTTTTTTTTAAAAAAAACAACAACCAGAAGTTCACACATCAGAACAACAAAGCTAACTTATTTCATGCTTATTTAACAATTGAGGACAGCATACCTTTTCAGCATCAGTAAAGTTCAGTTCTACTCAAGACAACATAACAGTGGAATAATACATCCTGCTATCAGAGTAGAAATTTCTTGAGTTCCCTTGTACCTTAAAACTTTTATTTGAGAAGGTTCTGCTGCAACCACCAATCAGATTCCCTCCTTCTCATGCACTACAAGAAAACAATTGAAGTTTCCAGCCTGTTCCCAAATTATTTGATCTTTGTTAACTGAAAATTTATTTATTAAATTCAATTTATAGGCCGCCTTCCTCGCCTCGGCGACCCAAGGCAGCTCACATCAGATAAAACATCTTGTACAATAAAACCTACTGCTAAAATGATAAAATAATTAAAATTTATTTAAAAAATCCATAGCCCCTAGTTAAAACACCAATTGGTCTAAATGAGCTAAAACACCAACAGGGCTAAATTCTAGGAGAAACAACAAGACATCGTGTTCTCAGGCCTACTCCAGTCTCATTCAAAAATGAGTCTAATTCCCATGTCCCCTAGTTTTTCAGTTTCTTCACACTTGTATATATAACTTTATCTGAACTTACTTCTGTACAGGATTGGATAATGTTTTACATTAAGTGGGGTGGGATAAAAATCTGAAGATAGATAGATAGATAGACAGATAGGCAGGTTTTCGGTTGTAGTATTAAAATATGCATTGTTGGTGAAAATGTTTGTAATATATCATGAATAGTGTATTCATTTAAATATAGACTTTGCACATACTTTTTTTAAAAAAAATCACAGATTAAGGAAGAACTAGAAGAGACCCCAAAGTGAACACGTGCAAAAATGATATAGACTAATTTTCTCACCTCTTACCTGAGACCTTAGAATGCAAACAATCTATTCAAAATCTGAAATGTAGTCCTCATAAAACAACCTTTGTGTCTCACCATAGCCATTTACTGCAAGTGTAGGTCAATGGTTTAACTAAAACACCATTCAGATATTAACTAAAAGACTGCAGGTATTTTTTCCTATAAATTTATCATCATAAACTTTGCCAAGATACTTGCAAAAATGTTCCATTCCACATTTTCTTTAAAGAACCTGCAGTCTTTAGCTTTCTACCCTCAAGTCTCTAAATTATTGCAGAAAGCATTCCCTTCCAACCCATGAAATGAAGAACAGGAAACAATACTTTTTGATTTTGCCGGAACAAAATAGAGGAGATGGAATACTTAGCAATAGATAAGAATATTGATATTATTGGTATCACTGAAACCTGCTGGACGGATGATAACCAATGGGATACAGTTGTCCCAGGCTACAAACTGTACAGGAAGGATAGGAAGGGGCAAACGGGAGGTGGTGTACCCTTGTATGTCAAAGAAGTGATAAAATCGTATGAATTGGAATATCTTAGGTGATTTGGAGTCACCATTAGAAGCTCTGTGGGTAAGAGTACCAGGCCACAAGGATGGTCTAACAGTAGGCATATACTATCGGCCTCCAACCCAAACTCTTGAGGGAGACTGGCAGTTGGAGAATGTTGTAAAGGAGGCATCCAAGAAGGGAAGCCTGGTTATAATGGGGGACTTCAATTACCCTCACATAGACTGGGTGAACTGTTGTTCAGCACATGATAAAGAGATAAAGTTCCTAGATATGCTAAATGATTGTTCCCTGAGACAGATGGTTGAAGACCCAACTAGAGGTACAAGAATCCTTGACTTGATCGTGAGTAATACTCAGGATCTGGTGCAAGATGTTAATGTGACTGATCCAATAGGGAGCAGTGACCACAACTCAATTATGTTCAACTTGATCATAGACTGCAAGTCACTGATAAAATCTAACTCAGAAAACTTAAATTTTCAAAAAGGAAATTTCCCAAAGATGAGGAAACTAGTAAAAAAGAAGCTGAAAGGGAAAATTGAGAGAGTCCAAACACTCCAAGAGACATGGAGGCTGTTTACAAAAACAATAACAGAGGCTCAATTGGAATGCATACCCAAAAGGAAAAAGGGCACTGCCAGGTCCAAGAGGACTCCAATGTGGCTTACAGGAGCTGTTCGGGAAGTGATCAAGAGCAAGAAAAGCTCATTTAGAAGATGGAAGGCTTGTCCGAATGAGGACAGCAGGCAGAAACACAAATTCTGGCAGAACAAATGCAAGGCAACAATCAGGAAAGCAAAGCAAGACTTTGAGGAGCGTATAGCTAAAAATACTCAGAGAAATAACAAAGACTTCTTTAAGTACATTAGAAGTAAGAACCCAACTAGGAAGGCCATTGGACCATTAGATGACAATGGAAGGCAAGGGGTTATTAAAGAGGAAACAGAGATTGCAGAGAGACTCAATGAATTCTTTGCTTCAGTATTCACTGAAGAAGACAGAGACCACATGCCCAAAACAGAGCCTATCTTCGTAGGGAGGGAAACTGAAGAATTAAGCAAGATAGAAATAACCAGGGAGGAGGTCCTTGCATGTCTTGTTAAGCTAAACACTAACAAATCAACAGGACCAGATGGCATCCATCCACGAGTTCTCAGGGAACTTAAAGATGAAATTGCTGATCTCCTAGCAAAAATACATAATATTTCCCTCAAATCAGGCTTTGTGCCTGATGACTGGAAGGTAGCGAATGTAACACCAATTTTCAAAAAAGGATCCAGAGGTGATCCAGGAAATTACCGACCGGTCAGTTTGACATGTGTCCCAGATAAAGTGATGGAATCCATCCTAAAAGATAGAATTAATAGGCACATAGAAGAGAAGGCGTTGCTAAAGGAGAGCCAACATGGCTTTTGCAAGGGCAAATCATGCCTCACTAATCTGTTAGAATTTTTTGAGAGTGTCAACAAGCATGTGGATAAGGGGGATCCAGTTGACATTGTTTATCTGGACTTTCAGAAGGCTTTTGACAAGGTCCCACACCAAAGGCTCTTGATTAAACTTGCCAGTCATGGAATAAAGGGACAGGTCTTGTCCTGGATCAGCAACTGGCTAAGGGACAGGAAACAGAGGGTAGCACTAAATGGACACTTCTCCAAGTGGAGGGAAGTAAAGAGTGGGGTCCCCCAAGGTTCAGTACTGGGACCCCTACTTTTCAACCTCTTCATAAATGATCTAGAGGTAGGAGTAAATAGCAAGGTAGCCAAATTTGCTGACGACACTAAATTATACAGGGTAGTGAAAACTGTGAGAGATTGTGAGGAGCTCCAGAGGGATCTCTTGACACTGGGGGAGTGGGCAAAACAGTGCAAACGAGCTTCAACACTAGTAATTGCAGAGTGATGCATGTTGGGGCAAAAAACCCCAATTACATTTATAAACTGATGGGGTCTGAACTCTCTGCGACAAACCAGGAAAGGGACCTTGGTGTCCTGGTGGACAACTCAATCAAGGTGTCAACCCAGTGTGCCTCAGCAGTGAAAAAAGCAAACTCAATGCTAGGGATCATTAGGAAGGGTATAGAAAATAAGTCAGCAAGTGTCCTTTTGCCTCTTTATAAATCTATGGTGAGGCCCCATCTGGAATACTGTGTACAGTTCTGGTCGCCATACCTCCAGAAGGATATTATGGAGTTGGAGAAAGTGCAGAGGAGGGCAACCAGAATGATTAGGGGACTGGAACACCTTCCTTACCATCTGAGGCTGCAACGGTTGGGCCTTTTCACTCTTGAGCGACGGCGTCTAAGAGGTGACCTGATTGAAGTTTATAAAATCATGCACGGTGTGAACAAAGTAGATAAGGAAAAACTGTTTTCCCTATCGCACAACACTAGAACTAGGGGACACTCGATGAAACTTTTGGGTACTAGTTCTCAAACAAATAAGAGAAAGTACTTTTTCACCCAGAGGATCACTGGTCTATGGAACTCCCTGCCAGAAGAAGTGGTGACAGCTGTCAGTCTTGACAGCTTTAAGAAAGGAATAGACAAGTTCATGGAGGACAAGGGTATCAATGGCTATAATTATGGATTGTTGTTGTTGTTCAGTCGCACAGTCGATTCCGACCCTTTGCGACCCTATGGACCATCGTTCTCCAGGCGCCTCTGTCCTCCACCATCCCCCTCAGTCCTCCCAGTTCTGTGCCCACTGTGTCTACAATACCATCTATCCATCTCATCCTTGGCCTCCCCCTTCTTCTTTTGCCCTCCACTTTTCCCAACATCACGGCCTTCTCAAGTGAATCCTCCCTTCTCATTTGATGCCCAAAGTACTTTAGCCTCATCTTTACTATTCGACCTTCCAATGAGCAGTCAGTGTTGATTTCTTCTAAGATTGACCTATTTGTTCTCCTCGCTGTCCAGGGTACCCTCAAAACTCTCCTCCAGCACCACATTTCAAAGGCATCTATTCTTCTGCGTTCAGCTTTCCTAATTGTCCAGCTCTCACATCCATACATTACCACTGGGAATACCATTGCTTTGACTATTCTAATTTTTGTTTTCAAGCTGATGTCTCTGCTTTTCACTATGTTCCCCAGGTTTCTCATGGCTTGTCTCCCAAGAATCAGTCGCCTTTTTATTTCATGGCTGCAATCTCCATCTGCAGTGATCTTGGATCCTAAGAATGTAAAATCTGTCACTGCTTCTACTTCTTCCCCATCTATTTTCCAGGAACTGATCGGGCCTGTTGCCATTATCTTGGTTTTCTTGATATTGAGTCTCAAGCCAGCTTTTGCACTCTCTTCCTTCAGACCGATCAGGAGATTCTTTAGGTCTTCCTCACTTTCTGCCATTAAGTTGGTGTCGTCTGCATATCTCAGATTGTTGATGTTTCTCCCAGCAATTTTGATCCCATATTGTGATTCCTCCATCCCTGCCTTGCGCATTATGTGCTGTGTGTATAAGTTGAATAAGCAGGGTGACAAAATGCAGCCTTGTCTTACTCCTTTTCCTATTCCAAACCACTCTGTCATTCCATGTTCTGTCCTAACTGTTGCTTCTTGGTTCCTGTACAGATTTCTCAGGAGACATATGAGATGCTCTGGTATTCCCATCTCTTTAATCACTTGCCACATCTTGTTGTGATCCACACAATCAAATGCCTTAGTGTAGTCAATAAAGCAAAAGTAAACTTGTTTCTGGTATTCCTTTGTTTTCTCCATGATCCAGCATATGTTGGCAATGTGGTCTCTAGTCCCCCTGCCTCTTCTGAACCCAGCCTGCACCTCTGGTAGTTCTCTTTCCACATGCTGCTGAAGTCTATCCTGTATTATCTTGAGCATCACCTTGCTGGCATGTGGGATGAGCGCAATTGTTCGATAATTTGAGCATTCTTTGGCATTGCCCTTTTTTGGGATTGGAACATATACTGATCTTTTCCAGTCCTGTGGCCACTGTTTTGTTTTCCAAATCTGCTGGCATATTGAATGCAGTAATTTGATGCCATCATCTCCTAGAGCTTTGAAAAATTCAACTGGGATGCCATCATCTCCACTAGCTTTGTTGTTTGCAGTGCTCTTTAGGGCCTTTCTGACTTCACTCTCCAGGATGTCTGGCTCAGGTTCAATTTCTTCATCATTGTGACTATCAGGAGTGTTGAGTTCCTTTTTGTAGAGTTCCTCTGTGTACTTTTTCCATCTTTTCTTAATTTCTTCTGCATCAGCTAGCTCCTTTCCGTCTTTGTCCCTTATCATGTTCATTTTTGCTTTAAATGTTCCCTTGATTTCCTGGATTTTTTTGAAAAGGTCTCTGGTTCTGCCTCTTTTGTTGTTTTCCTCCATTTCTTTGCACTGTTCTTTTAGGTAGTTTTCCTTATCTCTCCTTGCTTTTCTTTGAAATTCTGTGTTCAAAAGATTGTATTTTTTTCTTTCTCCTTTGACTTTTGCATTCCTTCTTTCCTCTGCTATTTTAAGAGCCTCATCAGACAACCACTTTGCTTTCTTATTCTTCTTTTCTTTTGGTATGGTTTTCTTTGCTACTTCCTGCATGATGTCCCTCATCTCTGTCCATAATTCTTCTGGCACTCTATCTATTGAGTCTAAGCCATTGAATCTGTTCATCACCTCCACCGTGTATTCGTTAGGGATGCTATCTAGGTGATATCTGTCTGGTCTCTTTGTTTTCCCTATTTTCTTTAGTCTAAGCCTGAATTTTGCAATCAGTAGGTTGTGATCTGAGCCACAGTCTGCTCCAGGTCTTGTTTTTGCTGACTGTATGGAGGTTCTCCATCTTTGACTGCAGAGTATGTAATCAATCTGGTTTCGGTGTTGGCCATCTGGTGATGTCCATGTGTAAAGTCGCCTCTTGTGTTGCTGGAAGAGAGTGTTTGCTATGACCAGTGCGTTCTCTTGGCAGAACTCTATCAATCTTTGCCCTGCTTCATTCTGTGCTCCAAGACCGAACTTGCCTGTTATTCCCTCCACTTTTTGATTGCCTACTTTGGCATTCCAGTCTCCTAAAATAATTTGGACATCATTTCTTGGTGTTTGTTCTATGAGGTGTTGTAAGTCCTCATAGAACTGGTCCACTGTGGCTTCATCTGCACCCGTGGTTGGTGCGTATATTTGGATCACAGTAACATTGAAGGGTTTGCCCTGAAATCTTACTGACATCATTCTGTCATTTTTGAGGTTGTATCCCATTACTGCTCTTCTCACTCTTTTATTGACAATTATGGCTACTCCATGTCTTCTAAGGTTTTCTTGTCCACAGTAGTAGATGTGATGGTTTCCAGAGCTGAATTCGCCCATCCCTGTCCATTTTAGCTCACTGATTCCCAAGATGTCAATGTTTATTCTTTCCATCTCATTTTTTACCACTTCTAGTTTACCTTGGTTCATTGATCTCACATTCCATGTCCCTATGCAGTATTGCTCCTTGCAACATTGCATTCCTCCTCCCTCCTTCCTGTCCCTCCCCTTTCTCCCCTCTGAGGTGTTAAGCATCCTGTATCACCTAGCCTGCCCTTTTGTTTTGCCTTTTGTTTTGGTCCATAGGGTTCTCTTGGCAAGCTTTGTGGCATGGTTTGCCGGTTTCTACGCCATTTTTTTCCTCGCATCATACATCATATCACAGTTTTAAAAGTTTAAAACAGTTTAAACAACATATTATCATGCATAATTATCACACTCTAAAACACAGTCTCTATGTTAATTGCTATATTAAGTCAGTGTAAAGTCTCTATGTCAGTTGCTATATTAAGTCAGCTACATTTTTCACATCAGCTACTTATCCTTGTGTCCTCAGTCCCCAGGTGGGGTTGTTGTCTCTGGGCCCCTTGCTCCAGGGACATCGCAGTGGCGAGCAGTGGATGTTTTCCCCCGTGGGTCAGCTGTTCCTCTTCCTCTGCCTCTGGCGGCAGTGGTGGATGGTGACTTTTCCCTCCGCCTGCTTGGTCTTCCTCACCCCCGGCTGGGGTGGTCTCGCGGCTGCTCCTGTCCACGGGTAGCCTCCTCGCGATGGCGGCGGTGGAGGATCGCGACCCCTCCCGCCGCCTGCCCGGTCCTCCTCACCCCTGGCTGGCGTGGTCCCGCGGCTGCTCCTGGCCGCCGGTAGCCTCCTCGTGGTGGCGGCGGTGGAGGATCGCGACCCCTCCCGCCGCCTGCCCGGTCCTCCTCACCCCCGGCTGTGGTGGTCCCGCGGCTGCTCCTGGCCGCAGGTAGCCTCCTCGTGGTGGCGGCGGTGGAGGATCGCGACCCCTCCCGCCGCCTGCCCGGTCCTCCTCACCCCCGGCTGGCGTGGTCCCGCGGCTGCTCCTGGCCGCCGTTAGCCTCCTCGTGGTGGCGGCGGTGGAGGATCGCGACCCCTCCCGCCGCCTGCCCGGTCCTCCTCACCCCCAGCTGGCGTGGTCCCGCGGCTGCTCCTGGCCGCCGGTAGCCTCCTCGTGGTGGCGGCAGTGGAGGATCGCGACCCCTCCCGCCGCCTGCCCGGTCCTCCTCACCCCCAGCTGGCGTGGTCCCGCTCCTGGCCGTCGGTAGCCTCCTCGTGGTGGCGGCGGTGGAGGATCGCGACCCCTCCCGCCGCCTGCCCGGTCCTCCTCACCCCCGGCTGGCGTGGTCCCACGGCTGCTCCTGACCGCCGGTAGCCTCCTCGTGGTGGCGGCGGTGGAGGATCGCGACCCCTCCCGCCGCCTGCCCGGTCCTCCTCACCCCCGGCTGTGGTAGTCCCGCGGCTGCTCCTGGCCGCGGGTAGCCTCCTCGTGGTGGCGGCGGTGGAGGATCGCGACCCCTCCCGCCGCCTGCCCGGTCCTCCTCACCCCCGGCTGGGGTGGTGATACTTAAGGACAACCTCGGGGTTGGAGAGATAGGCAGGATATCTCTCAATGTCATTTCCAGGGAATCCTAAGCAGGGGAAGGCATCTCCTTGGGAATACCCTGAAGGAAATGGTGAGCCACTGTGTGAGACAGAATGCTGGACTGGATGGGCTGTGGCCTGTTCCAGCAAGGCTGTTCTTATGTTCTTATGATATGAAACTCAGGCCACAATTTATTGAAATTTCATTTAAATCTCCTGACCTGTGGTGGGGTCACGGTAGTGTGAAAACCTAGTACTAGAGCAGGTAAAGTCTTCTTCATTTCTCAAGCCTGGACTGATGAATACCTAGCCCCAATGCAGTGCTGGGCCTTGCCAGTTGCTGCCCAGGCTGGCTGAGTTAGGGAGATGTAAATGCAATCATTTCCATCTCTAGTCACATGAATAGATGTCAGTCATATCACAGCAATATCACCCCACAGAAAAACAAAAGGAGATGTTTACAAGTGTTAATTCAAATTTATTTACTATTTTACTAATGAAATAGAAGAAACCTATATTCTTGTAGTTACCTTTACTTAAACAAGTAAATTTTATTTATATTTATGAATTAAGTGTGTATATTATACTTCATAACAAATCACAAAATAAAATTTAAAATGCAAGCACCATTAAAACAATCCTATTTAAACATTTTTATGCTCAGATCCAACCAGTAATATAATAAATGCCACATATGTTTGAAGAAAACAAAAGACTCAAGGTTTTTCTCAAATATCTTCTCAAACAACTTCAAAGGAGCTTTGAACAAACATGTCATAAATAACTAATGAAACTGAACTACTTAGGATATCTGGTGCAGAAAAACCTTCAAAAGCAGGGAGTTCGACAAATAGGATGCTAAACCTCAGAAGATCCTTAGCTAGGTCCCAGCTTCTCAGGCATGAGCAGAACTCCCACCAAAAACATTTAAAGTGCAGTTAGTATATAAGGGGTGGTGGCGAACCAACAAATACTTTGGCCCTTTATGAGTTATCATCATTATCTTTAAGTAGGCTTAGAAGTGGGTAAATTCTAGGCACAAGGAATAGATCATCATGCTTGAAATTGTTCTTTCTCTCATTCTTGTATGTCAAAATGAGAAACCATAAAATTTATCTCATTTCCAAGATTACAACATATTTTTAAATGCATTACCAAGACTTCCCTCATTTGTTGATTTATTGCAATTTGTGTATATGTGCAAGTTGGAAATAATTGTAATAGCTGTTGCCCTGTTGCATAGACTTCTAAACATTAGAAATAGCAAAGAAGTTTTTCTATCTTTTTCATCACTCAGTCATTTTTTCTGACTTGCTGTGAATATAGTTTTCTTCATGAAGGGAAAATACACTAATTTTGTGCAAATGCATTTGGCTCAAATTACAGAGACTTTAGGATTAAAATTAGCACTTTTTGTCTTCTCATGCTGAGGGCAAAAATATTCACATGTGATTTCTTGACAGGGCAAGGTAGCTTGTCTTATCAAGAAATAATTATTCTGGAAAATTCTTCACATCCTCAAATTGGTATAATTTGACATTTGCACACTACTAGGTAAACAGTATTCTTATCTTAACCTATAAAACCAAGGGTTAACCATTGGAACTTGCTAGAGGTTGCTATGCCTCGCCCTACTTGCCTGCACTCACCCTTCATGCACACGGCCGATCTGGGTCCGCAGGTCAACGAAGGATTGAGAAAACCGGCAGTGGGGCAACAGCCCCACAAACGCAAAAAAGGGAAACAACTTCATTTCCCAACATTCTTTGTGCCGTGCCACGCCAGAGCCAATCAGGCTGAGAGGCTCTTGCATGGCACGTCGCAAGGAACGTTCAGAAACGCGCCGCGGCCAATCAAAAGAAAACCGTTTGGAAAAAATGCAGCACAAACACAAAGCACAAACCCATAACTACAAGCCCCAGCGTCCTGCACGCCATGAGCATGCAGAACGCTGAGGAAGCCAGCGCGCAAAAAATAAAACAAAAGAAAAACACCGGGAGAGCAAGTCCGCCAAGCTGCTGGAACCAAAGCCCCCCTCTCCAGCGGTGCCTGAAGCTTCTGATCAGAGTTTCCCCTTTAATATCACTGGGGGGGTGTGCTGTGCTCCCCCTCTGTACTGGCTCCCCTGGGGTTGGGAGGGTTGTGGGGACAAAAGGAGTCTGTCTCCCCAACCCTCCTGACCCCAGGGGACCTGGCAGAGAGGGGATTCCCCTCCACACACACACACGCCCCATATTAAAGAGAAGAAACCAAGCGGTTACTTCTCCTTAAAAATGGAGTTTTTTTGGGGGGAATCCCCCTCTCCGATGGCTCTCCTGGGTCCAGGAGGGTTGGGGAGACAGACCCCTTTTGTCCACCCAACCCACCCAAACCCAAGGAACCAAGCGGAGAGGGGGATCACACACCCCCCCACTGATATTAAAGGGGAAACCACAATTGAGATTTCCCTTTTTAATATCAGAGGGTGGCCTGGATTCGATCCCCTCTCCTGGGTCCCATGAGTCTGGAAGGTTTGGGGTGACAAAAAGAGTCTGACCCCCCCAAGCCTTCCAGAGCCAGGGGAGATGGCAGAGAGGGGATCCCTGTAGGACACCAAAAACAAACAATCAAAAACATCCAAAAATACACAAAAACACCAAAAAACAATACAAAGTAAACAAAAACAAAAATTTCCAAACACACCCAGTCCCCAGCCAAACACTACAAAATCCAACCACCACCACCACCCCAAATAAAGAAAAACAGCCAACTCACCACCACACGACCTCACTCCACAACGACTGGAAAAGAAATGAATAAAGAAAGAGACTACTTACTGGAAGAAGCTCCACCCAGAGGCCACAAGAGAAAAAACAGTCAAAATACAAGATAACCCCTACCAGCACCACTTGCTGCCCACAATAGTAAAAAAAAATTCAATAAGACACAACAGCCCCTCACAAAAGACCCCAAGAGTAAAAACAAGTAAAAACACCACAAAATCACAATTTTACACAAATCAAAAACATATGTCAATAAAATAAAATAAAAACTATTCAAAAATCCTGTGCTGAATTTTTACTCAAATAAAAAACAAAAACATCAATACACAGTTTAAAAACATTTATTGTGAAAAACATGTACTTTCAAATTTTCTAAATTATTACCTACGGTACAACTATTAAAAAAATACATACTAAAAAATTATTGGGTTAAATAAATTTTTGGAAAAAGTATATCATCCTTTGTTCTTTTTTTCATCCACAAAACCAAAACACCAAACAAAACTCATCACAGTTTATAACAGGCCACCAATTTTTTTTTGTATAAATAAAAATTTTAAAAATTTCAATTATAGACTAACCTCTTCTTTACAAACATTAACAACAACAACAAAAACTTTCCAACACCATTTAAAACAGCCCGGCAACGCCGGGCAACCTCTGCTAGTACCACATAAAACCTCCCAACCATCTTCAAATCCAGCTTTGCATCATATTTGAGAAATATTATTTTGCCTTTGACCTCTGCTGCCCCCCAACTGACCTGATAAGCTTTGCTCATGACCTTCCAAATCATGGCTGGTTACATCCATCCATCAAGTTGTATCTGCTGCTTCTTTGACACCTTCTAGCTCATAGGCCTGGTATGGCAATTTTGAGAGGTATATTTAAATGTGCAGGTATATTTGTAAAAATATTGGTGACAGGTTTATATGACAAATGGCTGTGAATGCCTGAATAGTATACTTGCATAGGCCTAGTGTTAGCATGATTGACAGATGGATGATTGAATGTGGGGAGCAGGGCTGAATGTTGAGTAGTTGTTGTGACTAGAATTGTATTGGGAGGTAACGGTTAAGAGAAAAGTAATTCAGTCTGCTTTGAGAGTGAGTTAGTAAGGATCTTTTGCAAAATCTAGTACTGAGTTTATGAAGAAGTCAATATTATGAAAAGAGTTAAAAGAAATCTTATGGAGAATGTGATGTGTAGATAGTCTGTTAAAGTACATTTTCTAAACATGAATACTACCATATATTCTGAATATACAAAAGGATAAGGATATAGATGGAAAAGAAAATTCTAGGATATAACAGATAAATATTAAAATGTTTGTTACATACACACACACATGTATATAAAGGGCTGCAGGCTGCTGGAGCCAGGCCGAAGACCTCCACCCAGAGCACCACCGCAGCTGAGGAAGGCCCTGCCTCTCCCTCCCCGCTCCTACCGGGAAGGGATAAAGGGCTGCAGGCCACCTGGGCCATCAGTGAACTTGTTGAGCTGGTGGTTCCATCACTTGTGGACCTTGTTGCTTGGAATTTTGTAACTTTAATATTGTATTTTTGATTACATTGTTGTTATTGTTGTTATATTGTATTTTCTGTAATTTGTATTTCTAACATTGTATCTTTATATTTTTTGTAAGCCGCTTCGAGTTGTCCATTGGACTGAGGGAAGCAGGATATAAATAAAAACATTATTATTATTATTATTATTATTATTATTATTATTATTATTATTATTATTATTATTATTATTATTATATTCATGACCAAGCTCTCCATTTTTTCTTAATTTTATGAGTAATTTACAAAATATTAAGTAGTCTACAAACAAGAAAGTTATAGCCAAGTCACAAAAGACTACATAATACCAGAGGGAAAAGAAGAGATTACAGCAGAAAGATAATTTTTTGCATTTGAATACAAAATAGCTATCAGCTGGGGGCAAGAACGAAGGCCTTTGCTGGTGCATACTAAAAGGGGGAAAACCCAGACACTTGGTAGAAGTTTTGGAGATTGGTTTTCCTTTAGTCTAAAACCTATTTTAGTGTCACCAAGAAATGATAACTAAGTTTAAGGTGAAGATACCCAAGAGCTGCTTGTGGCTACTGTTAGGTTGAAGAGAGTAGTCCTCAGGTTAACAAGGGCATGGCAGCAAAAGGGCTGAAGGTACAGTGAACAATCAAACAGATACTGTAGTGTGCAAAAGGTTGTTTACTGGTGGCAGAGCAAATGTTAAAAGTAAAGGTTCAAAGGCAAAGACTTTTACAAGCAAAACACAATAGTAGTAAACAGCTGAATGGTGTTCCAAAGCAAATCAGAAGTATTCCTTTCTTCTTACCAGTCCATAGAAAACATGGGGAAAACAGTCCAATACAAATAGTAATAAGACAGTCTAATAGCAAATGTAGCAAAGCAAAGTGACAAGCAACGATCAGTTGTCCAGATCCAAGCAGCTGTTCAGTAGCAGATTGACTTCAGGCAGCAGCATGGCATCAGGCATTGTTCAGCATTCAGCTATGGTTAGCCTTAGCTGTGTTGAGCATCAAAGCCAAAGGGACTATAGCTACATAGTTTCTTTTATCCATAGCAATAGCAAGAGCAAGTTAACGAGATAACACAGATAACCTGCTCTAGCATGAACACAGTACACTTAAAGCCCTAAACCTGATACAGTATATTATCTTGCCCAACTGGTTAGGTGTAGACTCATAACCTATCAGCTACCTGGGAAGCCTATGACCTCCTAATGTAACCGTCTAGGTAGCTTATATTTTGAAAATCAAAACACGGCAGACTGACTGAGAAAATATAAACCAATATCATCATTTCCCATTAGAGCTACCCTAGGTTTAAAAATGAAAAGGTAAAAACTGAGAAAGTAACAGCTTTTACGAACCAGCAAATATAACTTATCGATAAAATTGCAGGGTTGTCATTAGTGCAATCGGTCAAATGGAATGTGTGGAAAGTGCCTTGAAATGATAGAACATGCACTTTAAAATTAAATGACATACTGTGAATCTTTAGAGTGTTTGGTAACTATCACATTTTCAATCTGTTTCTGCTAATGGAGTGGTCTAATAGTTATTTAGGACCCCTGGTTGTTTGCAGTGTTGTAGTCTAATGATTTTAGATTGTCAATGTTTTTTTAAGTACTTGTAAAGCAAAAATGTTCTTTATTTCTTTTCCACAACATACTTTTTTATTTCCTTTTAGCAGCTGGTTCATTCATTCATTCATTCATTTGCTTGTTTGTTCACTTGTTTGTTGCATTTGTAAACCACCATTGGCCAAAGACACTGAGAGCAGTTAATATACATAGATTGAAACAACTCATAAAGCAACAATACTCAGTGGTGGGATTATTATTTTTTTACTATCTACTCTGTGGGCATGGCATGGTGGGCATGGCCAGGTGGCCATGTGACTGGGTGGGCATTAAAGGTAAAGATAAAGGTTTCCCTTGCTTGAAAGCCAGTCGTATCCGACTCTAGGGTTCAGTGCTCATCTCTGTTTCAAAGCCGAAGAGCCAACGCTGTCTGCTTCTGCAGATGTTTCCGTGATCATGTGGCAGGCATGACTAGACACCGGAGCACACAGAATGCATTAGGGTGGTCCAAAAATATATTTTTTCATTTTTTTCTTTGGGCCACCCCATAGTTTTGTTACATATACCTACTGTATTGACTTTGTAAAATTTCAGCTTTCTAGCTTTAGCGTAAGGCAGTGCTCAAGATGTGTTTATTTTTTAATTGACATTAAAAACGTTAACATGAACGTTCTTTGTTACAGGTATGGAACATATGTTGATGTGATCTCTGCTGCCAGAAAATAAAGTTGAAAATGTATTTATAAGATAGATAAAAGTGAGTTTAAGACATTCAAACTATTGGGAATTTGTGTACAACTGATTTAGATTGAGTTCCTCAACACGTCATAAAGATGTAATTTTTTTACTCAGTTGTCGGGACTTCGAGCCATTAACAAGTTTTAACCAACTTCCAACACTAAGACAAGTGCTATTATGCTATCACCAGCTCTTGAAGGTAACAAAAAGTGTGAGAGATTCTGCACATCTGCTCATCAAGGAAGTAATAGAAGTATGGAAGAAACCTGGCATTCCGACTAGACAAGTGGAACACTGTATTTAAATACTTGATAAAATTCATAAAAACTGGCTGCTTTTAAAGAAAATTAAAACACGAGCTTCTCAAGCACAGAAAGATCGAGATAATACATTTATGAAAGAGCTAGATAAGCTCTTTGATATTGCCCATGCAGACACCTTGAACTCTATTAAGATCGCAGAGAACATAGACTTTCTTGTTGATCAAAGAGGTGAGCGAAAGATGATTGTGACTTCAGTAGATAAGATGCTTGAGAAACAAAAAGAAAGCATTCAAAATGCAAGCAAAATGCTGAGGAGCTGAGACTAAAGGCTGTTGACAATTTTACTTCTGTTTTGATTACAGCTCCAGTAGCTCTTCTAGCACCACAGATGAAGAAGAGGAATACAAAGTTCCTTTGCCAAAAAAGATGCAGTGTGTCAGAGATAGTACCAATTCATCATGTGTTTTGGATGGCAAAACTGTTTTGCAGGCGCACCCCCCAAAGAAAGACTCAGACACCGGTATATGTGGATAACGGCATTGGGCCACTTTTATTGAATCATGCCCTAGTCCTAATTATAAATTTCAATTGGTACTCAGCCAATTATAATTCTTAAGGCAAGCAGGCCGAAGTAACACTGGTAAGGTTCCTCCCAAAATTGCCAATGGCAATTGGCTACAATGTATCCATTTGTATCCATTTGTTTGTTGAGACAAACAAATTGTTGACCGTAGTCAATAAACTATCTACTGATCCCACCCTCTGACGTGTATCCGTCAAATCACGGGGTGATGCATGCTGAAGAGCTCCTGCCATCACCCCTTTGCCTGGTTCGTTGTTGACCGGTCAACGTTATTACACCTGTACCTGTCTAAGTGTTGGCCAGTCAATTGCGAACCTGCCGGATACCTGTGGGTCATAAATATTTACCTTACCAGTGCTACCCGCCACACAGGGAGGCATCCATGATGACTCACCGTTCCCCCCCCCCAAGACTGTCAGCTCGGTTGCCAGGCCTGCTTGCATCACACCCAGAACGAGGTACATACCTCTAGCCGACAGGTGGACCCCTTCTCCTGCCTACCAGCAAAATTTTTGTGTAAGCCTATCATCCGGTCTCCAATGGCCATCTCACAGCCATGCTCAGAACGGGACAGAGCCAGAGCCCCGTCCACTGACTGCCGGAACAGTCCGCATCTCCCCTAAATTGGTGTCTCGGCACGATGTTAGACCACAGCGACCGTATGTAAGCCATACGTGATACAAAATGCCAGGACACAGCCCCTCGACGGTTTAGTAACAGCAGTGATCCGTATAAGATCGCTGCCGCCGAGGTGCCTGTAAAACATTGGGCGGTCCAGCATCCCTGTCAGACAGCAGGAATGGCCACAGTTCCTGCCCCATGTGCCGCGCATACCATACCATAGCATACGTGTGGATGCACACAGCCCAGCCGGGGTCCACTCTCTGTCGCTGCAGCATATACTGCTGCCCAGTGTACATAGCTGCGGCCCACCAGCCCCCTGCCACCGGTGTGTTGAGACCCCTAGGATTTGTAAAGAGGAGAAAAAAGGTGAAGGACATAACTAGGTACTCATACAGTGAGGGGACGTACATATCTGAAATTGCACGTAGACGCATATCCACCTCCGAGTACCCCAAACGTAGCGATCAACGCAACGCCTATCTTAAATAAATGGTGCCAAAACGGGCCGCACACCGCGAAACGCGGCACCGGTCACCCTCAGGGACTTTACTATGGTAAGGGTGGACCCATCCCGGTGGCAGAAAACAGGCTGGGGCACGCAGCAGGCACTGTCGAAAATTCATGTAGGGCACCAACCGGACAGATGTCTCAAAAAAAATTAGTAGCAATATGCACCCCTGCCTACACCGTGCTGAATAACCCGTGAGGACCGCATCCCCACTCGAGCCCACTCATGTGTGACAGAGACATCTTCGAGTTCCAGTGCCCTACGAGACACGTCCGCCTTACCCAGGTGGCACCAACTCTGGCACCCACTCACTGATGTGGAGCGCTCCAAAAAGGCTACCATGGTAGCTGCGTGGCCAAGAGCCACCTCACACCTATCTGTACATAAGTAATGCCAGCCTCGTGCAAGGTGGGTCAGAAACTCTGGGAACAGGGGTGATGCGTGTAAGGGCGGCGGACACGTTCCCGTGTCCACCCCTCCCAAACATGACGCATGAATGCATAGTGATACGCCTTACACGTGCGAGGTGCCAATGACATGTCCTGTTCCCTTCTCCTCGCCAAACGTCCAGCCATCAGCCAAAAGTGGCGAGTGGAATCCCTCTGCTTCCGGAGTACGGCACAGAACCGGGTGATCTGCAGGTGGTGGAAAGCAGCAGTAATGTCATTCTAAATACCTAGAACATGTCTGGCCTAAAACGGCACATTTAGGCGTAGGCTTCTCAAAAGAATAGACAAACTAATGTCATGACCCTGGGGGATTTGCATGTCTGGGTGTTGACAATGTGCACCACTGCCGCATTGTCACACCGAAATTGGACCACTGAGTAGGCCCACTCATTGCACCATAGCATCAGTGCTCTCCAAAATGGGGAAAAACGCAAGGAAGGTAAGATCGGGGAGGCGATCCGTGCACCCACCCTCAGAGTAAACTCCCATAAGTCCGGGAGCCGGAGGTATCCGACCGTACTTGAAATCTAGGGCAGACCATCAGGTCTGATCTCCAGGAAGAGACCCCGCCAAACCCAGGTGTAATTTGAGCCAGACCGGACAAATTTAAGGTGGCCATGAATTAACTGCAGCTCATGAGGGCACACTCTATGTTTGGCAATCAATGCCAAACTCACCGCGGAGATCCAAGCCACCGTATTCATGGTTAACCCGGATGCCCACGTGACAGAGTCGATTCAGAAATGTGAGCTTAGTAGATGGGACCTCGGTCTATTCAGGCGCCAAGGGGACACCCAGTTCCCACCTGAGTGTCTGAATGAAAATGAGGAGACGCGTGCATGTGTCCAAAGCCCCGTTCACCCCCGAACCAAAAGTCATCGAGGTAATGGGCTAGAGACCGAGACCCCGACCTGTGAGCAAATGGCCACTGAGTGAAGTCCCCAATCGGTCGAGTGCTGAGCATGAATTAACTCAGTCAGAAGGGGGTTGGCCTTATCTAAGTAAAATTCCCCTCAGAACCTAAAAAACCCAATAGGTCTAAATCATTGGGTGCACTGGCAATAATCTGGAAGCCGAGTGCATAGCACACTGTGCCAAAACAGCACCAGAACTGTGTGAACGTGCCACCCATAGTAGCCGAACCAACTACGAGTACCTGACTGAACAAGGTCATCAGGAATGGCATCCCTGAATGGAGAACCCACAGGGTAAGCTGAATGGAGGATTAAATGACATTCACCCTAGTTCTAGCTCAGTATGAGCTTCATGGGGGAGACATTCGACTTAGGAAAGGTGGTTCCAAGAAGGGCCCCCGCTACTCTCATAGCCCCAACTCCCTTAGCTGTGGACAGTGGAGCCCCCTCTTCGTTACCCTGCAAGGGAACCAGATTAGTAGCATCCTGGGACCCCCAACACCCCCAAATGGATACAAAAGCCCCCATAGAAAACCCTCCGGCAGGTATCCCGCCCAATTCCTTCTTGGATGAACTGAGTGCCATCTCTCCAGGTTGACTATACTAATTGGGGCGGGGGGGCTTATGACAAGGTTAGTTGCTTCAGACGGAGCTCTGATCGCCCCTGTGCACCCCTACCTCTGCCCCGTAACTCACCAACCCGCGGGCACGCGGAGGCGGCATGAGGGCCAGCGCAAAAGGGGGCATGAAGTCGGTAACGACCGTGGTGCTTAGTACACGCATCGTCAGCTGAGCAGGTCGAACACAGCAGGCGGGCTGGAACCCCCTGCCCGACCAGTTAGCGTGGAGCCTGTGTCTGAGCAGCCCGCTGCTCAGCATGACCACCATGGTACCTATCACCAGGCACCAGTCACGTGGGAGTGATGTACACGAGCACACTAGCTGACAGGGCTCATCCCACCTCCCCTCAGGGTATAGAGCCACCCTCATCCACATGCCTCACCGTAAGCCAACTGCCATGGGCCCATCTAATCAACCATCGCCCTGCAAATATTAGCGATGGCTGGAAGCACAAGGATGGCCCAAGCAGGTCAAGCCCTGCAGCATACCACCATACGTACAAGGTATGCCGCCAACCAGTTGGCCCAAGGTGCGCGGTGGCTCACGACGATGGGACATCTCATTGTCTCAGTCGCCCTGTCCCTCTCTCTCCTCCTAGTGGACTCGCAGTTCAATAGGGAGAATATCCACATATCCCCCTCCAGCCCTTACCCCTCATGGCCTGCGGCCAATAACACCCAGGGGCAAGTAATAGCCGGCCATCGGCAAAGCCCTCACGGGACAGTCTGCATAAAGGGCATGCGCAGCAGGACCCGGACAGCCCCTGCGATGCTCAGCACTGTCCCGGGGGCGGAACCCCAGTGCGTGGTGGCTTACTACGGCGGGACCGCACATGTCTCTGTCCTCCTGTCCGCACTGCCTATCCTTATTGGAATCCGGTTCATAGGGAGAATATATCCACGTACTCCTCCCACCAAATCTTTTCCCTCGTGACCTGGAACAAATGATCACCAGGGTGCGATAAATAACCAGACATCGTGGGAACCCCCACCCCGAACGTCGTGCCAGAATGCAACCAGGGGGTACTGGGATAGGCTGGCAAGTGATGCCCACTAGCCTCAAATTGGCAAAGCCATGACCACTGAACCCCACCGCTGGAAGTGGACTGTGATGTGGGTGCATTCAACTTGAACCTAATACTCACTAGTTGCACCCCCATGAGCCGCCCCCACTGGGGGTTCCGGCCCATGGCGGGCGTCGGAGCTCGCGACCGAAATCGAGCTCTGGGGCCACATCCGACCACACCCCGGTTGCAGTTCTGGACAAACAGGGAGCTGCGAGACGGCGGCAGGCACAGGCCAGAGTGTCCCAAGCAGCTCGACCCAGCTGGCCGCCTGTTGCAGAGTGGCAGCAGTCGAAGTAGCCGGCAGACACGAAGTGCCCCGGTAGCTAGGGAAGGGCCCCCTCCCACTGGATTGCCCAGGATGCCTCCAGCACAGCCAAACATGCTAACCAGGCATCCCCTGCCATGGAAACCCCTAGTATAAGGTTGGCCAGGTGGGCCGGACGGCCGGCTAGGGATTGGGCCAGAGGCCCCAATTTGAGATCCTGTGCCAGAATAGGGCCCTGCCCAAAACTCCGGCCCCTGAGTGGGTAAAACGTGCTGTGAGCCAGCACCAGGCCCTCCCTCCAATCGTTCTGGCCCATGGCCGGCAACTGCGGGCCGAGGGCCGAATCCCCTGAAGGGCCGGCCTGAGGCTGAGAGCCGAGGGCCATATCCCAATCTGCCCCATCCCACCGGTAATGGTGGGCAAAGGTGTTGTCTTGCTCCATTGCAGGGGTGCAGCCATGGCAAGGTGGGCCACACGGCCCACCGGTTGATACACTGGGGACCCCCATTTGGGAGCCAGGTCCTGAATAGGGCCATGCCCAAAACTCCGGCCCATGAGGGGCCGGAGGCGAGCCCTGCTGGGTGACTGCACCAGGCCCTCCCCCGTTGTCTGGACCCATGGCCGGCAATTGCGGGCCGGGGGCCGAAGCCCCTGCAGGGCCATCCTGAGGCTGGAAAGCCGGGGGCCATGGCCTAAGCTGCCCCATCCCACCGGTCCCGGAGGGTGCCTCCGTTAAGGAGTCCAGTTGGGGGGGGGGGGGCGCAGTCGTGGTCCTCCGACCCGACTGCTGCCTCCTGTTTGGGCGAGCCTGAGTCGCCATAGCCTTCTTCTTAGGAGGCATAATGAAAGGACGATCCCTTTCCAGGGATCAAAAACCCGATGGCTGTAAAGCCGAAGATTAAGAAGCAAAGATCCCGCTAAGGCTCCGCAGCCAAGGACGGCTCTCTAAAGAGACAAAGAGCGATGGAGAAAAACTTCTTCTCTCCGTCGCTGTTTCTAAGATGGCAGCTCGGCTGCCTCATGGCCACCCCTTTTATCGAGGGGTGGCCATGCCCCCTAACTCACCCAGATGTCTGAGTCCGGGTGGGGGGGGCCCCGCAAAGAGCGCGGCGGCCATTTTGGCACCGCGCTTTCATATATGCCACAAAGATCTTTTTGTTTAGAAGTCAACATGTTGTTTTCAAACTGACCAAAACCAAGGAGAAGCAGATTTCTCAGTTTGTCAGTTTTGGTGCATTTATTTATACCAAAGCTTGGACTGAAGCTCCTTTGGCAGCAGAAGCACTGGGAGGTGACCTACAACTATGGAAAATTTCAAATCTTATGAAGCCATTGATTCTGAAATTAGATTTGTGGCACGAGCTGTCTTAGAGCATCACTTTTGGTACTTGTCCGATGAGCTTGTAGGCCTTGCCTTATTTTCTGACAAAGTAACGACTATTGAAAAAGCAGCCATTGTTCAAGGAATGAATGCTGAAGCTGGCTCTCGCTTGGTAAGAGGCAGTTCTGCTGATTTAACTACTCAGACAAACTTAGGAACCCTTGCATCAAAGAGATCATTACAAACACTTTCTCTTCTAGACATTAAAGGCTCATTCTTGCAGTTGCCTCCAGAGTCTTGGGTCAAAAATATTGATTATCTTCATGGCAAAGATCGAATAACAACCTACAGGTAGTAAATGATACAGCTGAAAGAGGTATTAACTTATTTGAAGATTATAATAAGGTAATAACTAAATATGAAGACAAAAAGCAATTTCTACATGTCGTTGAACAAAATAGGAAGATGGTTTCCACTAAAACAACTAAAAAGTCCTTAGTAAACATAATTTTAAACAAGGAAGGTGAAGGCGATAAAAATAATATAAGTTTTTTTGTCTTACCAGTGTTGAAGGATTGTTTTAAAAGTAAAATAAACCTCACTTTAAATTTTTATCTGTGTTTTTATTAATTTCCCAGTTCCTAATTAAACTAGTAATTTTTCAGTAAAATTCGATATTTTCATGTCGATGAGCACCATCTTCTAATTAAGTTAGGACATTCAAACTTTAACAACATAATGGTATAGAAATGTGTAACAAAATAAGAGGGTGGCATGACTTCCCAGTTGATTTTTGTTTTTGTTTTTTTGATGTAAAGATAGACCACCCTAGTGGGCATGGCCAGGTTGCTCCATCAACCGGATGGGGGAAGCTGTTGGGGTATTAGGGTATGCTGGGGTACACCAATGTGGCTTGGCTGTGTATAGCAGAGCAAAGCGGCAAAGCTGTGGGCATGCAGCATCAGCTGGGATAAATCTCACACAGAAAAGCAGGCAGTAAAAGAAAAAGAAAAATGCTTTACTTTCAGCTTTGGCAAACACAGGAGAAAACAATACACATGCTTGAGATAAAAGGCTCTCAGCAAAGTTGGCAGCAGTCCAAAGTAGATAACAAGTGTCAAAGCAAAATAGTTCAAAGGAAAACAGTCTTTTGCAGAGTTTACCTCCGAGCTATAGAAAGCTATAACTCTGTGGCATAGGTAAAGCCACCAGCTTCTTTCCAGGAGCAGCCGGAGATAGAAGTGAGTCAGGTCAGCAGTTTGAGTCTAGCAGCTCAGTTCAGTCAGCAAGCTAGCTATGCAGTAAACTAGCATGGAGCATAGGAATCCTTTCCTCTCTCAGTTGCTCGTGCAAAAGCAGCTCTTCAGATAATACTGCCCAGAAGTATTGCCCAAGAGAATGCTCAGAGTGCATTCCTATATTGTAGAGAACCTGGTGAGTCACTCTGTGATCTGTTTCACCTGGGGCATAGCACAGAGGAACTCTTAACGGGACAAACTACGAACCAATACAATGCCATGAAGAACTATAAGCCCTATTATCCTAACATAAGCCCAGGGAGGCTGTGCCACCAATACGGGAGATAAATACAGGCCTATGACCCAAGGCTCCGGCAACCAGATGGGTGAGGCCAGCTGGAATTTCTATTACCGGTACGGGTGTGCTGGGGCGTCCTGGCTGAATCCCACCACTGACAATAGTAGTAAGAAAGAATAATAAAAACAGTAAAGAACAAAGGCAGATATGTCAAGTAGAACAAGTATTAATAGCAAAAAAAATACATCAAGAAAGCATGTGAGTCAATAAAAAAGAGTCAGAATGTTATTGAATGCCTCTCCTCTATAATTTACCTTTCAATAGTTAATGGAATATCTGAAGGAAGGGCCCTGGCATATATCTGATGGAAGGACATTCCATATTGATGGGATCTCACCACTAAGAATGTTCAACTCTTTGTGACAGCCTTTTGGGTATCTATCAGGGCTGAAAGCCAAAGTCTCAATGTCTGGGAGGATTGGGTGGCCTGGGCCAAACTTAGTTGGAGGAGACACTCCATCAAACACTGATGTCCTATGCCATTATGGGACTTATATGTTAATTCTAAAACCTTCTTCTTCTTCTGCCATATCGAAATCCAAATATTTGCAATCCTCATGGTGATAAGCCATGAAGACTGTCATGAGAATATAATACAGTAGCCTTTCATATGTCATCTGGCTTGCAGCGTGACACCTGTACCAATGATCCAGCTATGTGAGTCACTTTCTGGTCCTGTGCCCTTTTGGCACTCCTCAGCCCCAGGCCAATATTGATGAAGCTGCTGCCCTCCATCATGATGGATTCAAGTGGGATTCAATCCACTTGGGGACCATTACCTTTCTCATTAGTCCTCAGGGTTGTCATGTTAGTTAACTGCCACCTGACACTCAGCGTTGAGTCAGAGGCAGTATGGTTTACTCTATTACCATAGCAGAATAGCCTGGCCATACTGAAGTCACAGAATAATTGAATAGAAAAGGGCCATTGACTCCAATCCCTGCTCCACACCTGTTGTGTATTGAGGCACTATTGCAAGAAGCCCAGGGAGTTCTCTTACAATAGGAAAATGGCAGCTTCCCACCATTTTAATTAGAAGCCTAAAGTGGTGCGAAAACCCCTGCAAAAGGGTGTGCTAGTTATGCTAATCCAAGCCCTATCATTGGTTACAGTTTTGGATCCTGCTCTCCATTGGTTACCTTCATATATCCCCTGCTCTGATTGGTTAGTTACATTTGTCCAGGGTGTCGCTACCTTGTATCCAATAGCCACCACTGGGGAGACACTATATAAGCCCCATGGATAAACAAGGGTGGGGCTGGACTGGATCTATACTTCCTACACCACACAGGTAGCCTGGGTAGCGCTAAGCCTGCATCCCTCCATTATGCTACAATTCTCGGTATCTAGTTTATTGCCCATTGCCGGGCAGGAGTCCAGAGGGACTGACTCTGTTAGGACTGTATAGCCATCTCGGGATCCAGAACACCCTGTAAGCTAATCTCTACTCACTGTTATAATAAAGCCTGTTTCTGTTTGTTCATCGTTGTCCTAGAATCGTGCTTATAAGGGCCGGATCTAACATTGGTGACAAGGATGGGATTGAAAAACGATGAGATGGCTGACCAAGTTCCCCTTTGTCTGCATCCATTCGACATCAATAAGCCTTGCCTGTGGCCGTACTACAAAGTCCAGATGGAAAGCTACTTCACAGTAAGGAAGGTTGAGCCGGCATTGTGGAAGGCAACATATTTGGCCCACTGTGGGCCAGAGGTTCTGGACATTGTTGCGAAACTTCTGCCGCTTGACATGCTCCAGCAAATCTCCTTACCAGCCTTGCTACATACTTTGCATGAGCATTTTCTGTGCATGTCGACTCTCGAGGGTAAAGAGTCGCCTGGTCCGACTATGACCGCATCCGTTTTGTCTGAAGTGTCCAGCCATATCCGCGAAGACTGCGACAGTTCACCGCAGGGAATGAGGGCACCAACGCCAACACCAGGGTTGGTAGCGCTATACCAAAGATGTGGGAAATGCCATCATCGCACAGAGTGTCCCTTCAAAAATGCCCAGTGCCACCATTGTGGGAAAACAGGCTATATCTCCAAAGTCTGCAAGCAATATGTCGAAACTTCATCAAAACTCCAGCCGAAACTCCAGTTCTGCATTGCCAAAGTCTTCACGAGCTATGGGGTCGACGACA
Organism: Bradypodion ventrale; assembly: GCA_035047345.1. Classification (NCBI taxonomy): domain Eukaryota; kingdom Metazoa; phylum Chordata; class Lepidosauria; order Squamata; family Chamaeleonidae; genus Bradypodion; species Bradypodion ventrale. The sequence goes on along the minus strand of JAWDJE010000004.1, from coordinate 141,710,869 downwards.
AGCTGCGAGACCTGATGGACGGGTACAGCATGGACCTCTGCATCCAAGGAGTATCTTTCCATCTTCAGGTGGACTCAGGATTCTTCTTCTCCATCGTGACCGGTGACGAGTACCGCTGCATTCCGCCTGACCTGCGGCCCAAACTCAAGAGTCTTCCAGGCAAGTTAGTGGACTTACGGGGTTGCAACATTCTAGTGCAGGGAATAGGGTTGGAGGGGGAATTAGGGTGCCACATTCGCCCCCTAACATAGATTGGCATGAGAAGGAACACCAATGTGTGGGCTCGCAAACCCCGGGGAAATGGGAGGGATTGTGGGAGCATTCTCAGTCCCCAGGAAGGGAAAGGGATGACCAAGGTTCTAAGGATCTCTGAATGCCGGGGGAATGGGAGCTTTCCTCTGGGGGTGCTGGTGAGCGTTCAGCGAGTCCATTAGTGAAGGCAGCTTCGGGAGGTAAACCGGAAGCGGTCCACTCCTTAGAGGCCTCAGTTGCAGCAGTTAGTTTACATGGGGCACGAGCTAATAGTCCCGGGTTGTTTGCTAAGTCTTAGGGCAAGTATTTGGAACATGGGGATTCTTTGTACGCACCACACATGAGATCTCTCACAGCCAACGTAGCCCAGGAAGGGAAGGAGCTACGCACCTCACCAAAATGGTTTGTTTCGGGTTGCACACACACTAAGCCTCCCAGGATGTTATGTCCTTCGATCACTCCATGGAGCTCCAGCAAAAACCATGAACAACAGGACACAGGCAAGGAAGGAACAGACAGGGTTCCTGTTCACAAGATAGAACACTCTTTGGTTGAAGATCCTATGTCTTGAGTTGGGGGGGGGGGGGAATCTCGGGATCCGGAACACCTTGTAAGCTAATCTCTACTGACTGCTATAATAAAGCCTGTTGCTGTTTGTTCCTCGTTGTCCTGGACTTGTGCTTATAAGGGCCAGATCTAACAACACCAAAATCCAAATCAAAGCAAAACTGACATATATTTGTCCAATTTTCTCTTCGCTCTTCAGAAGCCTACAGGAAGTCAATGCAGGTGGGCATCCTAATCACTAATCAAGCCACCTGTTTCAGCTTCCATAATAATATCTTCAAGAGAAGCTCCATGTGGAAAGCATTGCAGTCATTGATACTTGAGATTATTACCAAGGCATGAACCACTGTCCTTAAGGATCTAACATCAAAGAATGGAAACAGCTAGAAAAAGACAAACTTGCCCATGAAAAATATCTGCTTATCTGAGAGAGCTGGTTCCAAAATAACACCCAAACCCTGAATGTTTTCTTTAAGGGGGAGTGTGACACATCAAGACAGGGGCAATTTGCTCCCAACCTGTGAGGAAACCACCCCCACCCCCACCAGGAGGATCTCCACCTTGTTTGGATTAACCTTCTGCCTGTTAGCCCTTATCCATTACATTATTGCAGCCAGACAGCTATTCAGTGTCCAGGCAGCCTCCCCTGTTGAAGACAGAAAGGCAAGAAAGAGTTGCATATTTTCAGCATATTGATGACAACCCACCCCAAATCTCAGATAACCTTCCCCAACAGCTTCATATAGATGCTAAAATGTTTTAGGGAAATAATCCTGCAGGATGCCATTTTGTTTGACCCAGTGGGCTGACCTCACTTCCTCATGCTGCACTATGTAGACATGGCCCCCAAGGAAAGAACAGAACCAACACAAACTTAAATCTTAATTTATAAACCCTCTGGTGATTCCAGAAGTATACCATACTTAATGGTATCAAAAGTCAATGAAAGATTGAGGAGGCCTAACAGAGACTCATGCCCCTTTCAGCCTCCCTCAGAACCAGAGCAACCAGAGCTGTATCAATCCCCTGCTGAGGTCTGAAACCTCAACTGAAATTCATCTAGACTAATGGTATCCTCCAAAAAATGTCTGCAACTGATTTACCACTACTCATTCTATCACCTTGCCCATAAATGGAATGCTGATGACAAGTCTGAAATTGTTCAGATCATCTGTTGCCAGGGTTGATTTCTTCACAACAGAGTGCACTATCATCTCTTCCAAGCAGGTGGGTATACAACATTCCTGCAGAGCCACATTCACCATTCAAATGGTCAAATCCAATGTTAAACCCTTAGCCAATTTAAGAGGTTATGACAGAAAAGGATCTAAGGGAAATGTTATGGCTCTACAGTATGCAAACATCGTGTCCATGTCATCAGGCCTCACAGGCAGAAAGCAATTCAATTAGACAAAACAGTGCCTCGAACATTTCTTCTTGATTAACTGCATTAATATTGGAGTCCAGGTCCCTTGGGTGGCTTCAAGCTTAGCTGGAAAATGGGCCATGAAACAATTACAGGTGTCCAAATCTGAGTGAGGCCAACTCTCATGTCCAGCCAAAATGAGGCCATGGAATTCACAAAATAACTCTGTCTGGTGTTTAGAGGCCCTGTTATTATAATTAATGATATAATCTCCCTTTGCAGTTTTTATGGCAGAATTTTTCTCTCTGCAGCCAGGTTCATACCTGAGGAGACTTTCCTTCATTCCCTTTATAACCCTTTCCTTTTTTGCTTCCTTGTCCATAATTCATCAGCGAACCAGGGTGAAACATAAGTTCTGTGTTGGAGAGGGTACTTATGAGTGACCATGTCAGCTACCTGGGTCACCAAAGTATTCTACCTGTAGACCTGGCCTTAAAAAGGAGCAACACGGAGATCAGCTGGAAAATCTCCATCAGCCTCCTGATAACCTCCTGGATCCAGGAGTTTGCAATGGAGGAACATCCTAATAGGTCCAGCCTCCCTATGATGAAAGGTTACCAGTTCACTAAGCAGGTAATGATCCAATCATGAAAAGATGGGGAGGTAAGACTCCCACACTCTTGGATCATCAATCTCCTTTCCGGTTGTGAAAAATAGGTCAAGCATATGGCCTGCAACATGAGTAGGGTTCAACACTTGTTGGAATAGGCACATAGAATCATAGTTTCTATGAACTGCACTCCAGAGACCACTGTCTCAGCATGGATGTTGAAGTCTCACAAAAGGACAAGCCTGGGGGATCTCAACAGATGAAGTCGACCAACTCATGTAGGGAGAGGTCACAAGAAGCAGGTTGTGCCAGTGCTAACTCTATCCTGTCTGACCAAACCTACATGTAAGGCCTCCAGATCTAGGCACCACAGAGAAGAAATCCTCTTATCATGATTGTATCCATATGAACAAAAAGCTGTTGTTGTGATTCCATGACAAGATGATTTTTTATGTTATTGATTATAGTTTTATGTAGGTTATCATGTAAAGATGCTATGTAGTTAATTTTTTTAAATTCTGAGCTAGTACACTTAGCCTAACTGAATCCATTTTGTGAGCAACTCTCCACCATTTTCTAGAAGATGATGGAAATCTGCTTTGTGGCGAGTTCTCAAGGCCATCCCAAGGAATATGACCTTGAAGATGGAGAACACTGATAATGTACCATCTGGATCTTTGATACAGAAGTGTCATTTTGACAAGTCAAATAGGACTTGTTATTTACCTTTTCCCATCAGAAAGTGTATAAAAACAAGCCTTAATTCAATCTAAGGGAGATCTCTCTCTAGAGAGAGATAAGCACACTTCCATGCATCGATAGGCTTCCTAACCATTGAGGAAGCTATCGAACCCATCTCTGATGGGGCGCTGGAGAGCGCCACAGCTTAGAGTAGATTAGGTTAAAGTACTGATATGCTACTTTCTTTTGATTTCTTTGATTTCTGATTAATTGTATTATGTGCATTTATTGGAACTTTATTCTATTAGTTTAATAAACTCTTTAAATTGGCTTCTGAGTCAATCTTAGTTCTTCTTGCTCCTTAAGTCAAACCGGAGCAAGATAGAGAGGGAAGGCTTTAAAATACAAAAGGCTATTATAAAAGGGAAGATAGCAACTTTCTCTTGTGAAGCTCATGGTTTTTTTTTTCCAGCTGTCCGGAGGAGTACCAGCCCAGCTCGCCTCTTTCCAGCAAGAAGCAGTGAAAGCTCTCTGAAGAAGAAAGTAACGGGTTCCCCCCACGCACACCATATTTCCAAGGCCAGAAAGTTCTCCCCTGAGTTAGAGATAAGGGTGTCATTCTGTGGGAATTGGCGTTTACAGTCCCAGAGATCTGTGCAGCTCAAATAAGACCTGCAACATTAACTTGCCAAATCACCATTCTCCCCAGAACCTATGAGCCAGATTCGCTGGACCAGTCTTTCTCTGCCGCACTAAATCAGGCCAGAGAGAGCACACCCTTAGGCTGCGCTGACCAAGGGCCAGTTCATACTCGCGCTGTGGCTGGGGGTCTCGCAGAGCCAGAGCATTCAAAAGGCCTACCAGTGAGTAAAGAGTTGGTTACAGCTGTAATATCTTTTCTTTCAATATTCTAATTACCTTTTTAAATACTGAGGTATAAACAAAATTCATTAGGCAGAACTAAACCCAGGCAGCAGAGACATTACCATTCTTGCAGGCCTAGTGGCCCCTGTCAAACTGCTTCAGTGTCTATAAGATGGCCAACATAGAGACCATTTATTGCATATTGATTTATGATTTTTGCTTCAATTCTGAACATAAGATAAGAATCCTTTTTTGGCCAAGTGTGCTATAACACACCAGGAATTTGTCTTTGGTACATATGCTCCCCCTAATGATAAAATGCAATAAAAACACACAATTTAGTTATTCAGCAAGTTGATAGCATTTGGAAAGAAACTGTCCTTGTATCTGGTTGTTCTAGTATGTAGTGCTCTGAAATGTCATTTTGTCAGTAGAAGCTGGAGCAGATTATTACCAGGATGTGTGGAGTCTTTGTATATACTACCAACACTGGCAAGAAGAGTATCTACAAGACTAGTCTTCTGCCGCAGTTCTCTGACATTACAGCACTGTTCCTCTTCTATATATTTTTTAAAAAACTCTCTTCCCTTTCCATCAAATCACCCCCTCTTAACAACAACACATTGATTTTCAATTTAAAAATAAAAATAGACATAAACACTATGTAAAATTATTTTAAATCTGACTTAAGCATAAATACCTTCTTTTGTTACGTAAAATAAAAATAAAAGAAATAAGATTAATGCAATGTGAAGAAACATAAAAATCTCACAATCCTATACCTCTTTGGAACTTATCCTCTCCCCACAACCACATTTAGAATTAATAATCATGAGCTTTGCCTCACTGTAATTCACTGAACGCTGATTTTCTATGAAGCTTTGGACAATCTACTCCATAAAAAATGTTCCAACGGTGACAAGAACCCAACCCAAATGTAGTTATATTTAATCCTTAGTAGTTACCAGACACTTCAGTGACATGAAATCGTTTCCCATCTTCAACATCAATAATCAGAGTACTGAAACTTGAAACAGTACTAGAATAGGTTTTTCAATACCTTTCCATAAAAATCTGAGGAGTTATAAATTTAGCCACCTGTGCTTATGCTGTCTTCTTCTTCTTCTTCTTCCATGCATATAAAAGCAGAGAAGGAAAACATATAGCATTTTACTAGTAACTAGAATGTAAGTTCAGAAATATCAAATTAGTATTTCCAGCATATTTCTGTGCTATGGATAAGTGTCCCAATCTTAAAAATGCTTTTGTTACATTGGAAAAGTGATATTCCTGAGTTTAGTATGGGATTTAGAAATCCTGACCTTTCTGTAATTTATGCCTAAATTCAATTGAAATTGGTTGAGCAAGAACTATTCCAGGCTGACCTCCTCTCTTTCATCCAAACTTAATTTTTAGCAGCATCATGGGGTAGACATGAATGTGATGGCTACTTCTTAGGTCTTCTTTATAAATGCTTAGTTCCAAAGTTTACAGGGGAGTGTGATTTACTTTGCAGGTGCACCCACCCAAATAAAGACTCAGACACCGGTATTGGATTAAAGGCATCGGGCCACTTTTATTGAATAATGCCCTAGTCCGAATTATCACTTTCAATTGGTGTATCATCCAATTGTAATTCTTTAAGGCAAGCAGGCTGCAGTAGCACTGGTAAGGTTCCACCCAAAATGCCAATGGCTATTGGCTACATGTATCAATTTGTATCAATTTGTTTGTTGACACAAATTGTTGACCAAAGTCAATATACTATCTACTGACCCCACCCTTTGATGTGTATCTGTCCAAATATCAAGGTGATGCAGGCTGTGAAGCTCCTAGCATCACCCCTTTTATGATTCGCCCTTGACCGGCCAATCCTGCTTCCCCTGTACCTATCTACGTGTGGGCCAGTCAACTGCGAACCTGCCGGATACCTATGGGTCATAAATCATTACCTTATCAGTGCTACCCACCACATGGGGAGGCGTCCATGATGACTCACCACCACCACCCTGACCGACAGCTTGGTCACCAGGCCCACTTGCACGTCCTCCAGAAAGAAGTGCATTTTTGGCCGACAGGTGGACCCCATCTCCTGCATACAGGCTAAAATCCTGCAACCCTATCCCCGGGTGTCGAATGGATGTCCCCAAGCCATTCTCAACAAGAAACCGGGCAACAGCCCTGTTCACTGACCGCTGGGCATGGTCCAAACCATGGAGATCCATGCCTCCTCTATAACAGTGTCTCGGCACGATGTCAGACCATAGCAACAGTGTGTACGGCCATAAATGATGTAGAAATGGCAGGTTACTGCACACCGACATTTTTAAGGAAAGGCCAGTGATCTGTGCGAGATCATTGCCGCCAAGGTGCAGAATCAGAACATCAGGCGGTCCAGCATCCCTGATGGACATCAGGAATGGCAACAGTACTTGCCATCGCATGCCACGCACACCATACCACCGCATATGTGCGGATGCACGCAGCCCGAGATGGGGCCCCCACTCCGACGATGCAGAATATTGTGCCACCCAGTGCACATAACTGTGGCCCACCAGCCACACTGCCACCGGTGTGCGTAGACACACAGGGTCTGTAAAAGAAGGAGCAGGAAGTAAGGGCATAACTAGGTACTCATACAGTGAGGGGACGTACATATAAGGAAACAACGCACGGACCCCCACCTGCCCATCTGACATATATCAGCCTCAGAGTACCCAAACACAGCAGCAGTTGATGTGGCGCCTATCCTGAATGAATGGGTGCCTTAACGAGCCCCAGGGAGGCCTACACTGTGAAGTGCCGTACCGGTCACCCTCCAGAACTGAAATGTGGTAAGGGGAGACACATCCTGGTGGCAGAACAACAGGCCAGGGCGTGTACCACGCACTGCAAAAAATGTATGTAGGGCACCAACCAGACAGATGTCAGCAAATGTACATCGTAGCAGTCTAACACCACTGCCTACTCCATGCTGATCGGCCTTCGAGGAACGAATACTCAGCTGAGCCCACTCCTGGTTGATAGACACATCTTCGAGTTCCAGTGCCCTACGAGACACATCCTCCTTTGACAATGGGACCAGCTCGCTGATTCTCAGAGCTCCAAAGAAAGCTACGGTGGTAGCTGCAAGAAAAAGAGACTCCTCATACCTATCATAACACAGTCTATGCCAACCTCGTGCAAGGTGGGTCAGAATACCTGGTGAAACAGGGTGACGTGTGTCCGGGCGGCGGCCACGTTCACGTGTCCACCCTTCCAATACATGGCGTATGCGGAAGTCACTCACACAGTCAGTAAAGCCCCGTGCCTTGGCCATAAATCTCCTCCTTAGTGGGTTCACGGTTCAGGAGGCTGAAAATGTCAATGTATTCCCCACGCCATATCTTCTCCCTAGTCGCCTGGGATAAATGGTCGCCCAGGTGTAGGCAGTAACCCGCTGTTGGTAGGGCCGCCGTTGGCACGGATTGAAGTGGGGGAACACATAATGGGCCCTGTCAGACCCCCGAGAAGTTAGGCGGAAGCATAGGGGCGGTCACCCCTGTAAGAACCTGGGGGCAATTGGGAGCCCAGGAGGTAACAGGGTAGTGTAGATTGAACTGCCCTCCCGCAGTAACTTGTTGCGGCCATGGCCACTGGACCACCCCCCCCCCCAGTGTTATGAGCTAGTGTCACCGGTGTACTGACTTGACCAGGATACTCACTCGGTGCACCCCTACTGGAGTTCCGGCCTCCGGTGGGCATCGGAGCTCGCGATGGCCATAGAGCTCTGTGTCTCGGTGTGTCCCTGCCAAGCAGGACTGGTCCCCAGTGGAATGCCCTGCTGGAATGGCCTGATGGGGAGCTGCAAAGCACCAGCCTGCGCTGGCCTGATAGCCTCCAGCAGCTCAACCCAGTTGGCGGCCCCTTGCGCGGCCATGGAGGGCATGTGGGCCGCAGCCGAGGAGCTGCCAAGCCCACCCTCCGAAGGTGCTGGAGCAATTTCCATGGATGCCTCGAGTGCCGATATGCGGGCAAGGAGAGCATCCACAGTGTCAGACCCACCAGAATAAGGTGGGCCGGGTCGGCCAGACGGCCCACCGGGCAAATGATGAGCGGGTGGAGGGAGAAAACTGTGTGGCAATCCCTGGCCAGAATAGAATGGTAACGCTGCCACACACACACACCCCCGTGGGGCTGCCGCCCGAGCCCTCCGGCCCAGTGGTTGCCCCAAAGAGGTCAAGGGGGTCGGCCGAGCCCTCCCCTAGGTCACGGCATAGGGGCCACCTGAGACTTGCGCTTGGGTGCCATGGCCACCCAAGCGGTGCAGCACTAATTGGAGGAGAGTTATACTCCGATCAGAATTGTAAAGGAGAAAGGCAAGCAAGCCGGAGGGAGCAGCGTCGGAGCGAACTTCTCCACTCCGTCGCTTCTCTTTAAAATGGCAGCGAGGCTGCCTCGTGGCCACCCCTTTTATAGAGGGATGGCCACGCCCCCTGACTAACCCAGATGTCTGAGTCTGGGGGGGGGCGCAAAGAGCGTGGTGGCCATTTTGGCACCACACTTGCATTCTCCACGTTTTTAAGAATTCAAAAGCCACAACAAATGACAATTCCTTAAGTGCCTTGCTGTTGATAGAGCCTGAAACCTAAAGATACTTAAAGATGTGATTCATCTTATGCCTCTTCTACCATTATGTCTGACAGCAGGTAAATTCTGGCATTTTGAAGCCTGAGACAAAAAACAAACAAACAAGATTTTGGTCTTGCACATTTGTTGTGGAAAAGCCAGCTAGACTCACAATAGACTCTTGTTTTAGCACAAGCAATGGGATAGCATCCTTCAGCATACCTGAGGGTAACAGGCTAGCTCTCCTGGAGATGTGTCAGCAAAGCATACCACATGATACATACAATTCAGTCCTCTAACACCTACTGGCAAAACACCTATTGCCTAGTGTAGAAAGCTGCAACTAGTGTAGGCACTTTGAATCAGTAGGGATTTGGCTACATAAATCTTCCCTAAGTTCCATTGAATGAAATGTGGTGGAATTATTTGTATAGAGGAAAGGAAAAAAAGTAGGTTGGAGGGAAATTTTTGTATAGTGAAGATCTACCTTAGGAGCATTCAGAATGGAACTAAACACTTCTTTCTATTTCTTATTTTCACATGCTGGTTGAAAGGTTCTACTAGTGGCCTATAACAGCCTGAACAGATTAGGTCCAGATGTTTCTTCCCATATGAATATAGTATGACTCACTCCTTTTATACCATCTGCTGACAGTTAAAGACCGACCTCTTCAAATAGGATTTAATAACTAGAACTGAGTCTCTGGATGCTTTTTCTGTTTTGTTTTGTTTCTGTGTTGTTTTAAAGCTGTAAATGTTTAAATTAATTTACAGTATTATAATTATTACTGCAAGTAAAGGGCTGGCTCTTTGACTATGAAACAGAGATGAGCACTGAACCCTAGAGTCAGATACAACTGGCTTTTGAGCAAGGGTGACCTTTACCTTTACCTATACAGATACCTGGAGATATCCTGAATAAATGTTTCAGATGTCTACATTTTCAACTGTCATGTAGACAAAATAACATTATTAAACATGAATGTTCATAATGGAGACATAGATGAGTTGCTAGACTTGGTTAAGCCTTTAATAAATTTAGGATTTGACCCCCACAGTTCCCCTGATAATGTTTCCAAGTGCATGTTGCTATTTTGGCATTTTGTTAAACTTTGGAGACAAAAAGAAAAAAATGATTTATTAAATGGAAAATTGTGTTTTTAGTTAATTCAATATGCTCTCTTTCATCACACATTCAGAGTAGCTGTGGGCAATATGTTTTAGCAGTAAGTTAGGTCTACTGTGTTTTTCCTTTGGGATTTTGTCATATAAGTTATATGAATTTTTTAAAAAAAAAAACTGACCTCTGAAAGTTAAATCTTATATAGATGTGGGTGCAATGAGAGATATTTCTTTATGGAGATAACTCTGGATAAGAAAAATTAGCAGACCTTTTCCTTCTCCATTAGACTTTTCTCCTTGCTTTTCTTAATAATCCCTCCTGTCCACAAAATATCTTTAATTTGCAAGGCATTAATCCAAAGTCTACTCTTAGGAAACAATGGATCACATGACTGGGTCTGCAGTCTAACCATAGAAAAAACAGGTGAGCAGAATTTAGGTTCTGGACATAACAGGACTGGACATAACAGGAAGCTACTGTGGTCAGCAGAATGTCCCAGCAAGCTGGCATGGCGAGGTATCAGCAGTGCTCCATCTTCTCTCTTATACTCTGCTCCAGTGATGTACTGAAGGCAGTTCTCAACAGTTCGTGTGAACTGGTTGTGGAAATTGCCCCAGTCCATGCCCACCTGACCAGCCACACCCACCTCCCAACCCCATTGTGCAGGATGTTCGGGCATCCCACCTGGGGTGGGAAGGGGAGAAGGAAGACGCACCATTGTTCCTTTTTTTCTTTTTGGGGTGATCTTTTGGATTGTATTATTACTGTATTTTATTGTATTGTATTCTTTTGCATTTATTGTATATTGTGTATTATATGTTGTAAGCCGCTCTGAGTGGTGCTTGCACCAGGAGGGCAGAGTATAAATAAATAAATAATAAAATAAAGGTCTTTAGCTCTTTAGCTATTTACCTTGGATACCTTGGAGTCATTATTCAGCGAGGAGCTGTGAATTTTTTAGCCATTTGGATATAGCGTCACCTGTTAGCTAGGCGGACCATGACATCTGCCCTCTGTTTTCACATTGCCCAAGGGATCTGACAGAGGACACTTTATCTATTTACCTGGATGTAAATCTCATTTGGAACCAGCTTTGAGTTGATATGCACAGGATTGAATTATTGTCTGAAATAATGTTGCTTAGTGCAGTAAATCAGACTAAAGTAGACCCATTGACTGATTGGAATCTGGTAACTCAATTAATTGTTTTAAATATGCTAATTTTAGTTGCAACTTACTACTGGGTTTCAACCAATGTCTCAATATTAAGAATTGTTTTCTGACTTTGGGGAACAAATTGTGTTATTTAGGTCAACAGAGAAATAAACCATTCATCTGATAAGCTGAGATTTCTCTGATGTCTTTAAAAGGATATTTCCTCCACTCTCTTCTTTTCATTTATAAAATTTCTTTATAAACAATACTTAGTAAGAAGGCAATAGAAATTAGTCCATTCATTAATGTGTAGTAGAGGATATCTGTTGCTTCTCAATAATGAAAGGAGTTTGGAGAAATAAAGTGTGCATTAGTTTCTGCATATGTTTGTTTGCATGTGTGGATGCAATTATATGTGAAATTATAGTGAAAATTGCAAAACAATAATATGTTCTTTTATCTGTCTTTGTACATTGGATATAAGTCTTTAGTTGAAGATTAATGGGAGAATATTATTGCTTTCTCTTTTTAGCTATATTTATGTGGCTCTAAAAACCATGTTTATCTTTTTAGACACCAAACTTGAAAAGAATAATGCAGTAACATTTAGTATGCACAGTGTAGGATTTACTATGCCCTTAATATTCTGTGGCTGTGTTCTTTAACCTTCAGGCTCTTCAGATGTAACACTCAATGCATAAGATTAATCAGTTTTAAAAATATGACACTCCCTTTTATTAAAAACTGGGGGGGAAATTGGAAATAGATCATTAGTAGGGGTGTTTGCAATGAAGATTTTTGTATTTCTTTCAGTTTGGGTGCTTTCATGGGATGCCTCTTTATTTTTCATGTACCTGTTTTTCCCCCAATTATACCCAAAAGAGAAAGCCCCCAATGAGTTTTCTATTCAGGTTTCCCCATTTGTGTTTTCTGAATACCCCAAAGAACCTTGACAAAGTAATAAAAAAAAAGCAGAAACAAGAGAACAGATAATCAAACTACTCCAAAAGCAGGCCTAAGCAGCATAATAGGGGGGGAAAAGCCAATAAAGTCGACAGGCCAAGTTGAGCTGTGCCAGACCCCACCCTGGATATTTTTGAAAAACAACTTAAAACTTTCCTTTTCAAGGAAGCCTTTAAAATTATCATTCCATTGACAATAAGTTAGCTGGTCAGTTTTGAGCTTCATTGCCCTCAGATGCCATCAGGTATTTATTTTGGTTTTTATTCTATTTTGTTAGATGATGACAGAGGTTCTAATCCCAATAATATCCAACCAAATACAGTAATACCTCATACAAAGTCTGCTTCATACAACATCGAATTCATACAACATCGCCTAATTTCTTGAAAAAAGTTACCTCATACAAAGTCGCTCGACTCTGTATGAGGCATTCAGTTTTTCCCAGGTTGCATTGTGCCTGGGCAGTATAAAAGACAGGACAATGTGTGCATTGCTCTTGTGGGTTTTGCACAAGGCAAAGAGTGTTTAGGAGTGGTTTTGAGCGTGATTTTGGATTTTTTTGAATTTTTCATCAGAATTTTTAGAAGCATTCCTGGGATTTTTGCAGCATTCTTCAGGTTCTTGGACAATCAGGGTTGTTTGACATGTTTTTTTAATGTATTCAGCCTTTAGACAATGTTTTCTTAAAGTTCTGTCAGTTTCCTGTCTGTTTCCTATACTTTGCCCTGAAGTCTGTGCTGTTACAGGACAATATATCTCTATGGAAACGATGTTGTATGAGGCATCGCAGCAAGGATTTTGCATGCGTCATACAAAGTACAAATCCGTATAAAGTCCAAACTTGTGGAACCAAGTTTGGATGTTGTATGAGGTATCACTGTAGGAGATTAGTATAACAGTCACTTTGATCTTTGCATTTGGGTCTCCGACTGTAGTGGCTCAATGGACTGTGGTGGCTCAAGTGGTTAAGACAATGAACTTGTCAACTGGAAGGTTGGAGTTTGATTCCTGAGTATTGCATTACAAAGTGAGCTCCTATCTCTGTCCCAGATCTTGCCAACCTAGTAGTTCGAAAGCAAGAAATTGCAAGTAGACAAATAGGTACCACTTCAGTGGGAAGGTATTGAGCATTCCATGCACTCCGGTGTTGAGGAATTCCTGCCACGTGTCCATGGATATGTCTGCAGATGCAGACAGCACTGGCTCTTAGGCTATAATCAGAGATGAGCACTAAGCCCTAGAGTCAGATATGACTGGCTTTTAAGCAATGGTGACTTTTACCTTTATACTACACAGAGTTGGAAATGTTCCAGATGGGTAGTATAAAAATGTAATAAATAAACAAACAAATAAATAAACAAATAAATAAATAAAAATGAAAGGAACCTGAAATTTCATGTAGTCTTCTTTTCAGAAATATAACATCATTCATGTTCAGAGGCTTTCTTTTGGCAACCACCAAAAGAAAATGAACTACATGTAAGAAGGAAGTCCACCTTTTATCTCCTACTGAAACCAGATTGAGGTACATGCAACTGAATTGGTCCCTCCTTCCTTCTCCATTCTGGCCCCTCAAATACTATTAGGAAAGTCTGTGTGAGCTATTCTTCTGGACAGAAGAGGGATTTCCTATCATTCTAAATCTCCATCTATAAACAGAATTCTTATGTCCAAGAAAGAGAGGTCCTGGATCGCCACCAAGAATTATCATGCTGTGTGTGTCTATATAATCTTTGCATGAAAATTATCCATGGATTCAATAGCAAGTACAATTAATTTTCCCACTGATTTAAGAATTTTGCCTGAATAGGGATGCAAGTTTCTTTCATAGAAGAATTAAATATCCCTGGCCAATATATTTGCATTTACATTTTTTTAGAATAACAGTAGTGCTGACAGACAAGTCATGGTGATTATGGTAACAGAGATGCTTCATCATTTTGTTCAATCAGTGTTTCAAAGCAAATCAGCTCGATCTGCACTTCTCAGAATCATGCAGTTCTTATTTCCTTAAAGATGTGCATATGCTTTAAAATCTAAATAGAGTCCAAAATGGTGATTTCTCTCTCTCTCTCTCTCTCTCTCTCTGTGTGTGTTCCAGCTCCTGTCAACCTAGCAGTTTGAAAGCAAGAAATTTCAAGTAGACAAATACATACCACTTTGGTGGGAAGGTAAACAGTGTTCTGTACAGTCCATTGTTTAGTCTTGCCTGCCACATGTCCATGGAAACATCTGCAGACACAGACAATACTGGCTCTTTGGCTATAAACAGAGATGAGCACTGAACCCTAGAGTCAAATATGACTGGCATTTGAGCAAGGGCAACCTTTACCTTTACTTTTACCTAACTTTTGAGTCAAGAGCTGCTCAGATGCAGAAGTAATTTCCAGCCTGCGCATTAGCTTGTATTTGCAGATTCATCAATTTATATCACAATTTGAAACGGCAAAAGTCTGTAAGTATTCCTAGGATGCCCTAGGGAGGTATGAATAGTACTATTTAGGGAAGAAAGATAACCTAGCCTATCTGTGGTAAAATTATAGACATGGATCTTCATGGCTGTCATTGCTGTTCAATACATCTGCACCTGCAGATGTAAGGGTGATAACTTGTAAATCAGTCACTAGAAGCTACCCTGCATCTGATGCTACCCTGGCAATGAGGGCCCTGCCAAGAAGACTATGCAAGGTCAGAGATTCCTTGGCCTGCTCTTCCCCCTATCCTTCCCTCACACACACACACACACACACACACACACACACACACACACACACACACACACACACACACACACACACACACACACACACACACACACACGCCACTTGAGGAAAGCATGGTGGGCAGGCCACAAAATTATCGAACTCTAGTAGCCTCGTTGGTGGGGCCCGCCATGGGCTGACCGCCACTCGCCTTATTTCTATATTTTCATAGTATTTATTGTATATTTTATTGTCAATCTTTACACTGTATTGCTTTTGTATTTCATTGTGCTGTTTATTTGCTGGTAACCACGTTGAGTCACCCGTTGGGTTTGAATAAGGCGGTATATAAATTAAACATGATGATGATGATGATGATGATTAGCAGATAAGCAAATTGTACTCCTCCTAGATTATTTCAGTAATGTGTTAGAAAGTTGAGTATAATTTATAATTTATAAGGTTGGATTATTGCTATGCTTTGATATATTTGTGTTTAGGGATGAAAGAACCCTAATGACTACATTTGTGTTCAACAGATTTCTCGATATAAAGCCAAACCAAATTTGACTTAGTCTCTTAAATAATTTTAATGTGCTTAAATATGGTCTTTGTGAGGACATATAAGAGGGGGAAAGAGGAAGGAAAATTTGAATTTACTTTTAAATATAACAAATATAGAATGGAGGAAGAGAGACCACCAACTCAGAGAGACAAACATACACACACATTACAGCAAATTTTGCTGGTCTGCTCCTTCAAGTTTTGGTCTCAATAACTGCTGCCAAAAAGCAAGAAGAGTATTGAAATAATTAGTGTCATTATGTACTCAAGTCTCCTTCTTTGAAAAGTTAATTATATGCAAACAGTGCAGTAATATTTCTTTCTTAATTATTAATTATTAGCCATCAATTCTATTCTGAATTTTGGCAACCCTTGTCAGGATTTTCTAAGTATAATGTACTCAAATATTGTTTTTCCAGTCCTTTCTTCTGGTGACACTCTACAGCTGTATAGCTTGCCCATGACTACACAAACTGTTTCTCCACCTGGAAGATACAGTGGAGAATCTAATTCTTGACCTCCTGTATTCAGACTCACTGAGCTATCCAGCCAGTAACATATATGTGTACTCAAAACTAAAGCTCACTGAGTTCACTCCCTGAAAAGACAGTATGGAACTGCAGCTAAAATCAACAATTAGCATTAGTTAGTAAAGGTAAAGGCAAAGGTTGCCCCTGCTCAAAAACAAGCCATAGCTGACTCTAGGGCTTCTTTCTTTCTTTCTTTCTTTCTTACATTTCCATTTAGAGACAAAGAACCAGCACTGTCTGCATCTGCAGACATTTCCACGGTCCTCTGGCAGACATGACTAGACACCAGAGCACACAGAACACTGTTTACCTTCACACTGAAGAAGTACCTATTTATCTATTTGCAATTTCTTTCTTTTAAATGGCTAGGTTGGCAGGAGCTGGGACATAGATGGGAGCTCACTCTGTTGTGCAGTATGTGGGTGTCAAACTGCTCTTTTGCCAACCTTCCAGTCATCAATTTCAGCATCTTAACCACTAAGCCACAAGTCCCCACAACATTAGTTAGGGCTGTGCAAATGAAACGGCTGAATTCTACATTGCTTCAGACAGATTTGGTGATTCAGAGTGCAAAAGAGTGCAAAAAAAGCCCTAGTCTGGTATTATTTTATCCAGAATAAGCAACAAAGTTAGATATGAATGCTTCATCTCACTTCCTCTGTCTGAGCTCCAATAGTCAAACCCAAAACCAGGCTAGCACAAAATTCTTGGACCTTTTGTCTAATGCCTGGCAAGTTTGAACTACTCTAAATCAGTCAATCAATCAATCAATTGTGAGGGTTAACCCCACTCTGCTTGTAAGGGTTACACCCCCTGTCCCCTAACACACCATGTCATCTCTACCTTTGCCAGCAGTCTGTACCCAGAACTCTGGGCCCAAACCTCCTCTTCGGTGTGACCCTGGTACTCTCTGCCTGGCTTTGGGGCTAACATAAATGTGAATATCTGCCAACTAGACCAGTTGGGACATATCTAAAAATGCATCAATTGTAGCTTTGGCAAAGGACCACATATTTCCCCAGCTAAGCTTTACTCTTAGATCACCAGAGACAACAGTTCTGGGTTTCAAACACCTTTATTAATGTGCAGGTATTAAGTTTCAAAGATTATAGCATAGGAACATAATTTGCAAACTAGCCATCCCACACTGAAAAATCAAAACCCCTCTAGCTTCCAGGCTTTGGCCTAGCTGTATTTAATTAGTGAACTACATTTTGACCGTATTGTACTCACAGTTCCCTCTGGTGTAAAACGATCCTAAGCCTCCCACAGCATGTCTAAGCATGGCTAAGAACTCCTGATCTCTTCCCCATATCAGAACACATTTTTTCCACCTTTGGCCCTACTTCCAAAGGATTCTAGCTAATTACCACATAGCATTAGATGTGTATCAAAATTCAGTTCTGTTCTCACAAAACACAGCATTATGTCCATTCTTTATCTACTGTTGAAGGCCAAATACCTTCCCTCTGCAGTGAATAATATTCAGAGATCTACTTTATTGCATTAAAAAGGAAGCCCCCATTTTATCCCTTTACATCCATCCATCCATCAATCAATCAATCAATCAATTACAGAACAGAATATAGACAAAACTACTCTGAATGTGTTATACAGCAAAACCCCAAGTTTCACCAAAAGTCAGTTCCCTGGAACCTTTTGTAACTCATTTTTTTGTCTTACTTGAAGCATCCCCATAGGGAAGCCTTGAGCAGCCAGTGTGGCTGCTGTCTGTCTGCGCCGCAGGCTAAGGAAAGGTGGGGGAAAAGATTCCTTTGGTCCGTGACTTTCTCCCAAGCTCAGAGCCTTCACTGTGACTGGAAAAAATGGGGGAGGGGACATTTTCAGCCACAGCGAAGGCTCTGTGCTTGGGAGAAAGTCACAGACCGAAGGAATCTCCACCCCACCCCCTTCCTTAGCCTGCAGTACCAGCGGACAGGCCGAGGACAGCAGCAGAAAGAGCCATGAGGACATTTTTTATGATGTCCTCATGGCTCTTTCTGCTGCTGTCCTTGGCCTGTGCACCAGCGCTGCAGGCTAAGGAAGGATTTAGTGGGGGGTGGGGGGTTAGATTCCTTCAGTTGCCACCTGTTGTGTTCTAATAGTGTAACCTTCTTCATGTGATAACAATGTATCTTAACAATGTAACCTTTCCTACAAGTACAATATATCCTTCAGCTGCATCACTATAAACCCTGTATGAGGACGCGAGCTAATGACCACCAGTGGGCAGCAGCGAGCGTCCAAGCTCTCTTGGTCCATACTCATCAAAGGCCACAGCACGGAGTTTCCCGCCACTACCTACACCTGGACAAGAAGGGCGTGACCAGCAATGACGTCACGCGCACAATAGCCAATAGGCTATCGTGGAGCCACATTTGAATGTTTACTACTGTATATATAGAGCTATGCATTCGCCATTACCTCATGTTCCCTCTGACCACCATGCAATAAACCTGAGTTAAACCAGCCCGTGGCTGTTTCCTGTGTCTTGGTTCTCATATACTAAATTGGCGACGAAGGTGGGATATGGATCCCCAAGGAGCCAGGGCACAGAGCGGGTTCAACATTACCAAACCGCAAGACTGGGAGCTCTTTGAGATGGACTTCCAGGCGGCACTGGTGGAACTCAAAGTCAAAGACGACGAGGAAAGGAAGAGGGCCATCCTCACCCGAATGCTTGGGATAGAAACCAAGCGAACGCTGGTGAGCATTATTGCACCGAAGAAGATGAGTGATTTCAAAGCCGAGGACATCATGAAACTGCTGCGTGAGCGGTTCCGACCCTCGAGGGCAATGTTTCCCGCTCGGAGCGCGTTTTGGAGGCGAGTCCAAGTGCCGGACGAGTCGGTTGAGACCTTCGTAACAGCCATGAGAATAGCCGCCGCCCCCTGCAGATGGGACAACCTAGAGATGGCCCTCAGGGACGGAGTTCTGTGTGGCCTGAAGGACAAGGAAGTGCAGCGCAGCCTGATGAACAAGGAGCCACCACCCACGTTGGCAGAGGTTGTGGAGGCCGCGGAATCCGCGGAATCCACGAATGCAGGGGTGGACGAAATGCACCAGTGGCGTGAGTGGCGTCCTAGGGCCGGCAAAGCGGAGAATTCGGTGCACAGAAAGTCCGGACAGTCGGTGCACACAACCCGACGAACCTTGAAGTCGTCCACGGAAGGCAGCGACGGCGAGGAGGTCCAGAAGGTCCGAAAAGGAGGGCGCCGCTGCGATGGTTGCGGAGCGGCCCATGAGCGCGCGAAGTGCCCGTTCAGAAAAGCCGAGTGCTACAACTGTGGCCGTCGGGGGCACATCGCCAAGGCGTGCAGAAAGCGGAAAGAGGGCCGGAGACATTCACAAGACCGCGTGGCCAGACCGGACCGTCCGGCGAGGTCCAAAGATGGCGCCCGGACCACGAGGAAGCAGGACGGCGTGGGCCGCATCTCGGACGACAGCGAGGATGACGCCCCCGTGTTCAGTGTGTCCGCGGGACAACCCCATTACTTCGTTGAGGTATTAGTACAAGGGGCCCCTATTAGGATGGAAATTGACTCGGGGTCCTCCTATTCTATAATTCCCCAGAGAGAGTTCTTGAAAATCGACCCCCAAGTGCGGCCCAAACTTAAAACGTTGAGGTCCACGCTACGAGATGTACAGGGGAACAGCATTCCAGTGTTGGGGGTCGGGAAATTTCGGGTCCGTTTTAAGAGACATTCTGCGGAACTCCCTCTAGTTGTTCTCAAAGGGGGAAACTGTAGTCTCCTCGGGACTCAGTGGTTTCAGCCTTTGGGTTTGTTCATAGGGGGGGTGCATGCCGTGGGTGCGGACCCAATACAAGCGGTGTGCGACGCGCACCCCGACGTTTTTAAAAAAGGACTGGGAAAGTTCAAGGGACCCCCTGTAGCCTTCGACATAGACCCGGAGGTCCGCCCGATAAGACTCAAACCACGCAGGGTGCCGTTCGCACTAAAGGACAAAATAGAGGCGGAACTGGACAAACTGGTGGGCCAGGGGATTCTTGTTCCTGTTGATTCCGCGGAGTGGGAAACTCCAATTGTAACAGCACTAAAGGCTAACGGGGAGGTGCGCATTTGCGCTGATTATAAGTGTACAATTAACAAGGCGATCCGCCCTAATGCATACCCGGTGCCGGTGGTCAGCCACCTTCTGGCCAGGCTAAATGGGGGAAAATGTTTCGCTAAGCTCGATTTAGCACAAGCCTACCAGCAACTCCCTGTAACTCCCGCCACGGCAGCGGCACAAACAATAGTTACACATAAAGGGGCGTTCCAGGTGTCGCGTTTACAGTTCGGCGTGAACTCGGCACCCGGCCTTTTTCAGTCGCTTGTGGAACGCCTCCTGAAGGGGCTGGAGG
Organism: Bradypodion ventrale; assembly: GCA_035047345.1. Lineage (NCBI taxonomy): Eukaryota > Metazoa > Chordata > Lepidosauria > Squamata > Chamaeleonidae > Bradypodion > Bradypodion ventrale. Next base: position 141,690,518 of record JAWDJE010000004.1, on the reverse strand, counting down.
GGGTGTTGCCTTATTTTGATGACGTATTGATAACAGGGGGGAGTGAGGCCGAACTGGCAAAGAGATTGGATAAAGTACTGACTGTGTTCGAGAAAGCGGGGCTGCGACTGAGAAAAGACAAATGCGTTTTTTTCGAAACAGAGGTTGAGTTTTTAGGGTTCCGAATCACACCCGAGGGAATTATGCCGTCCAAATCCAAAGTAGCTGCCATCAAGAAGGCTCCTCGCCCCACATCCAAAACCGAATTACAGTCATTCCTGGGGCTCCTCAATTTTTACCATACCTTCCTTCCACGGAAGGCGTCGGTGGCCGAACCGCTCCATCGGTTGCTTAAAAAGGAGGAAACATGGCTGTGGGGCGACGAGCAAGAGAGGGCGTTTAAAGAGTTAAAGCAACTCCTAACATCCGAGGCAATCCTGACTCATTTCGATCCCAAGCGGCCAGTGGTCTTAGTATGTGATGCATCCCCGGTGGGGGTGGGGGCGGTGCTTTGCCACGTGTTGGACGACGGAAGGGAGGCCCCGATAGCGTTTTACTCAAGGTCCCTGTCCCCAGCGGAGCGGAATTACGCACAGACCGACAGGGAGGCATTAGCGATAGTAGCGGGAACCAAAAAGTTTCACGATTTTCTGTATGGTCGCCCGTTCACGATCGTGACCGATCACAAGCCCCTGTTAGGAATTTTCACTGCAAATAAGCCCACGCCACAGATTTTGTCCCCGAGGATGCTGCGGTGGGCTATCTTTCTCAACGCATACCAACACGAGTTGGAATACCGGCCCGGAAAGGAGATCAGCCATGCAGACGCACTCTCAAGGTCTCCTCTGCCCTTGTCGGGCGACCAAAAGGCAGGGGTAGAGAGAGACCAACAGGTATTGTTAATAGAGGTCTTGGATTCACCCCCAATAGTACCAGCCGACATTGCCAGGGCGACAGTCAAGGATAGGACGCTAGAGAAAGTAAGCTCATGGGTACAGAAGGGGTGGCCGGCGTCCTCCCCATGTACGGAATTCGACCCATTTTTTCGGAAAAAAATAGAGTTGTCCCTAGAGAGGGGGTGCCTTTTGTGGGGCCAACGGGTGGTGGTCCCTACATCCCTGCGACCGAGGGTGCTTAAACTGTTGCACGTCAGCCACCCGGGGATCGTCCGCTCCAAGGCGCTGGCCCGGAGTTACTTCTGGTGGCCCCAGCTGGACGCAGACATAGAGCACATGATTGGCACTTGTGAGGCATGCCAGAGTTCCCGACCGGAGGCGGCTCGTCTCCCGCATAGGGAATGGGACGCAGCAAGGGGCCCGTGGTCCAGAGTGCACATAGATTTCGCTGGCCCGTTCCGAGGAACCATTTTTCTCCTGGCAGTGGATGCGTACTCCAAGTGGCTGGAGGTGATCCCGGTAAAGAGTACGTCCTCCGCCACTACAATTAGCCATCTAAGGAGGGTCTTTTCCACGTTCGGTTTACCCGACACTCTGGTCAGCGATAACGCTACTTGTTTCACGTCCGCTGAGTTCAGGGCATTCACGGAGGCAAACGCCATTCGGCACGTCACATCCGCGCCGTTTCACCCGGCCACGAATGGCCAAGTGGAGCGGCTGGTGCGTACAACAAAGGATGCGCTGCGGCGCATGGGCTCGGGGGACCTGAATCACCAAGTATGTCAGTTTTTATTAGCGTATAGGGTGACCCCCTTAGCATCCGGATACTCGCCGGCAGAGCTGCTGATGCGGAGAAAGCTGACCACGATTCTGACCAGATTAGACCCGACGAGGGTCGAGGACAAAGGGAAGAACGTAGGGGTAGCGGTGTCGAAAGGTTTCGCCGCCGGCGATCCTGTGCATTGCAGGAACTACGCCAGCGCAGGGCCAGCCTGGGTACCAGGGAGAGTTGTAGAACAGACGGGGCCAGTGTCATATCGGGTGGAAACGAGCACCGGTCTACTTTGGAGGCGGCATGCGGATCAGCTCCGGAGCCGGGTTCCCAGGAGGCAATCCACGGACGGCACGGAGAATGCCTCAGCGTTAGGGTTCTCCTCCACCCGCTTATCCCAAGGAGGAGACAACGAAGGGCAACAGTCCCAAACAAGGGGGGGAAGCAGCGGTCCCGACTCATATCCTTTTGATGCGCCGGCTCTATCCGAGCCCGGGGAGGAGGGAGAGGAGTTTGCGACTGCTGCCCCCGAATTTGATTTTGCGAGCCGGGGGGGTTTTTGGGAGTGTTCCCCCACCCATCCAAGCGAGAAGAGGGGTTTTTCGTTAGCCCCCAGTGCCCCCGGTTCTTCCCAAATAAAGCACACACCCCCCAACAAAGCCGCAGAACCGCGGCAAGTCACTAACAAGTCTCCCTCTCCAATTACAGGACAGGAAACCAGGGGACAAAGAGAAGGTAGCAAACCCGGGGCAGGGCAGCCCGCACCGAGACCCCAGCGTGTTCGAAATAAGCCATCTTGGCTGAGAGACTTCGTCTCATCCTAGGGGGGAGGAGTGTTGTGTTCTAATAGTGTAACCTTCTTCATGTGATAACAATGTATCTTAACAATGTAACCTTTCCTACAAGTACAATATATCCTTCAGCTGCATCACTATAAACCCTGTATGAGGACGCGAGCTAATGACCACCAGTGGGCAGCAGCGAGCGTCCAAGCTCTCTTGGTCCATACTCATCAAAGGCCACAGCACGGAGTTTCCCGCCACTACCTACACCTGGACAAGAAGGGCGTGACCAGCAATGACGTCACGCGCACAATAGCCAATAGGCTATCGTGGAGCCACATTTGAATGTTTACTACTGTATATATAGAGCTATGCATTCGCCATTACCTCATGTTCCCTCTGACCACCATGCAATAAACCTGAGTTAAATCAGCCCGTGGCTGTTTCCTGTGTCTTGGTTCTCATATACTAAACCACCACTCTCCCAAGTCCTGGGGCTTGGCTGCAGCCTAAAATGTCCCCTCCACTTCTTTGGATCTTTTCCCATCGGTCCAGGGAAATGATCACATCGGTTGCCGTCCATCTCCCAAGTCCTTGGGCTTGGCTGTTGCCTAAGAAGTCGAGGGGACATTTTCAGCTACAGCTTAGCCCCAGGACTTGGAAGGTGGACAGCAACTGATGGGATCATTTCCCATCAGTCCGGGGAAATGATCACATCGGTTGCCACGACTCTCCCAAGTCCTGGGGCTTGGCTGCAGTCTAAAATGTCCCCTCCACTTCTTAGGCTACAGCCAAGCCCCAGGACTTGGGAGATGGATGGCGACTGATGGGATCATTTCCCTGGACCGATGGGAAATGATCCTATTGGTCACTGCCACTCTCCCAAGTCCTGGGGCTTGGCTGCAGCCAAAGAAGTGGGGGGGGGATTTTAAACCCCAGGACTTGGGAGACGGATGGCGACTGATGGGATCTTTTCCCAATCAGTCAGGGGAAATGTTCCCATCGGTCGCTACCACTCTCCCAAGTCCTGGAGCTTGGCTGCAGTCTAAAATGCCCCCTCCACTTCTTAGGCTACAGCCAAGCCCCAGAACTTGGGAGATGGATGGTGACCAATAGGATCATTTCCCATTGGTCCAGGGAAAAGATCCCATCAGTCATCGCCACTCTCCCACAATGGAATCCATATTTGGAAGAAAGGGGACAGACATCAATACTACGTAAATAAAGGCTACAACCTAATTAATATTATTATAAAAGATTGTCAGGGGAACTTAGAAACTGTTACATTTCTGAACAGGAACAGTTTTGGGGGCTTCTCTTCATAAGACATAAGGCTAAGCCTTTCTCAGTTCAAGCTATTACATCTCCCAGCATGGAAAGTGGCTGTCTCAGGTCACTGCTGCTACAGCCCCAAGATTCTTCTTCTTCCATGTCTAGGCCAGATGTAAAATTGCCAAAATGAAACTACATTTTGGTGAATTCATTCTGCAGTCCCTTTCATGAAGCTCAGGTACTTTGGCCACCAATGAAAAGAGAGTACTCACTGGAGAAGGCCCTGTTGCTAGGAAAGATGGAGGCAAAAAGAGAAGGGGGAGGCAAAGGATGAGATGGATAGACACCAATGTTGACAATGTGGGCAAAGCTCTGGGTGGACTACAGAGGATGGCAGATGACAGTGGAGCCTGCCATGATGTGGTCCAAGGGGTCGCAAGGGTCGGACTTGACAATGTGACTGAACAACAACTGTTAGAAAGATTAGTTGGCAACACAAGGTTGCAATTACCAGGGTACTCCCGATTGTGTTTCAAAAACACCACAATCTTCAAGGAGGCTCTTTCTGTGTACCCCAGTCCCAAGACGAAGGACATGTGCTTCAGACAGTCCTCAAAAGCATTCCTTTCCATATCTTTGCATCTAATATCCCTAAAAGGTAGATTGAAGAAACTCACCCCGTCACCACTTCCTGCATAAAGATGCCTCAAAGCTGTGGAGTCCGCGGGTGCAATTGGCATTAACTGTCCCTGACAAAGGTTACACCGGTTGAGGGAGGCTCCTGGTCACTGGCCTTTGCGGGTACAGAAATTGGGATGCGGATTAATAGTCATAAGATTGATTCACTCATATCTGACCTGGCAGGCAGTTCAGCAGGAGGAAGTTGAATAGCTAACACCAGTTAGGAATTAGGTAATTCCACACTTGCAGATTAGCCCAAGCCTTAGTGCAAATAGTGGCCATGTTTACTCTTGTGCAAGCCAAGAACAATGGATTTCCCCTGTCAGTATTTGCCTTAGTATTTTTGCCTCGCAAATGGACGTCACACATGTCCCACAGTTTGGCAGATGGCAGTACATGCACGTTTGCATTGATACATTTTCACAATTCGTTTGGGCGACGGCACAAAAAGGGGAGACAGCTTCCCACGTGGAGCAGCATCTCCTTGCCTGCTTCGCAGCGATGGGCAAACCATGGCACGTGAAAACCGATAACGGCCCGGCCTACAGCTCCAGGCAGCTGGCCGACTTCATGGCCACCTGGGATATCAAGCATACCTTTGGTGTTCCTTACAATCCGCAGGGGCAAGCGATTGTGGAACGAGTCAATCGGACACTCAAGTCCTACATTGACAAACAAACAGAAAGGGGGGAGCCACCAGCCCTCCCCAAGTCACAGGGTCAGGCACAGTATTGTCTGAACAAGGTGTTGTTCACGTACAATCACCTTAATGTTTTTTCGGATTGCACGCCGCAGGAGAAACACTTCCGCTGCTCGGAAGCTCTCCTGCGGCCGCTGGTCCGTTACCGAGTGCCACCGGATCCTTCTTGGAGGGGCCCGGCACCACTCGTAACCTGGGGAAGAGGGTATGCTGCAGTTATGTCTCCTACAGGTGTCATCTGGATTCCAGCCCGGTGCGTCAAGCCTCACTTGGAGCCACATGGCGTGGACCCAGACCGACCCGAGTCCGATCCCAGAGATGAAGGACCTCACCCTGACCGAGGGGACCCGACGGAAGAAACGGCGACAGCAGACGGAGCCGAAGGTCACCTGGGGGATGGTCAAGACCCTCTGCCGTGAGGCCAAGGACATCGTCCGACGCGAGAACATCGTGTCTGCAGTTTTTGCCCTGATCACCGCCAACACCTCGGCAGTCACCATCATCCTGACCCTCTCCCTACTTGCGGGGGGAGGCGTTCAGGCAGCTTCACTGAAGGCCAGCGATCTGATGCCAGGCAGAGACCTCTCTGCCCGGATGCACTACAACCTATGGGAAAGGTTGGTGAGTCTCGTCAACCAGTCCGATTTTTGCCTAAAGCAGGACGCGGGTTCTGCCTCAATGTTGAGCACCTGTCTCATCCCGGTGTGCCACACTCCAGACGCGCACACCAGGGACGGCGACTGGCTGGTGAAGCGTATTTTCGGTCCATTTCTCCCAACAAGTTTCTCAGCATACGCTCGCTGGGGAATGCAGTTAACCATGACTTTGCCGGCTGATGCAGCCACTCTCCACACCCCTCGAGTGGCGGTCAGCCCGAACTCTACTTGTGCTCGCATGACTGGCTGCTCCGCAGTCGGCCGGACTCAGTGTCGCTGCCTCGACACTGGCAGCAGCAACTGGACTTGCGACAACCCAGAGACACTTGGTTCAATGTATGCTCATATTACCCTGCCTTCAGGTTGGTTCTTTACATGCAATCAGTACACTTGGAATTACATTCCCGCAAATGTATCCAATTCCATATGTTGCATCAGTCGCTTGACATTGTTACTCCCTACTAGGGATATGATAGTTCCAAGCACAAATGTTTCCTCACCCATACGGCGTGCTCGCGCCACCCAGTTAGACAGCTCATGTGATAGCAACATTAGGGTTCTGAGTCAAGCTGAGTACGTCTCGTTGGCAGTCAGCATACTTGGCGTGCCAGGCTTAGCCGTTGGCAACGCTCGGAGAATTGGTCAATTGGCTTGTGGATTAGCAAAAGCCATTAACCACACCTCCTCGGCGATAGCGCTGCTCAACCAGGAGCAGGCGGAACTTCGCCATGCCATACTAGACAATCGAGCAGCTATAGACTACCTTCTGTTGTTACATCATTTGGGTTGTGAATCTGTCCACGGCATGTGTTGCTTTAACCTCACAGACAATACCCACAAAATACAGAACCAGCTCACGGACCTGCACACCCTTGTCAAGAACATCAAGGAGGATGCTTCGTGGGGGTGGTGGGATTCGTTGTGGTCGTGGCTCCCATGGGGATGGCTTCAGACGACACTCAAGGCGATTGTGGGGGTGGTAATACTGGGCACAACAGTGTGTTGTTTCATGCAATGTATTCCCTCACTGATATTGAGATGTCCCCCATGGAGGGAACCCTGAAATGTCATCCCCCCACACCAGCTGATGCCCCTCCTGCGCAGGGCCGTTTGTCAGGTCCAAAATAACAAGTAAAGGGGGAGTGTGGAGTCCACGGGCGCAATTGGCATTAACTGTCCCTGACAAAGGTTACACCGGTTGAGGGAGGCTCCTGGTCACTGGCCTTTGCGGGTACAGAAATTGGGGTGTGGATTAATAGTCATAAGATTGATTCACTCATATCTGACCTGGCAGGCAGTTCGGCAGGAGGAAGTTGAATAGCCATGTTTACTCTTGTGCAAGCCATGAACAATGGATTTCCCCTGTCAGTATTTGCCTTAGTTAATTAACTTCCCCAAGAGAAGTTCCCAATTAACCCGGGTAAATGGGTGATGTGATTTTCTGTCAGATGACGATTCTATCACACGCTGCCTTGAATTCCTATATATGATGATGATTTTCCCTCAATAAACCACTGGTCTTCGCTCCATCTTGTCTCGTGTCGTTCCTTGACCAGTCTCCTCCGGGACCCTAAGGGCCGCTTCACGGCCCCCATCCAACAAAAGCTAGAATAAAGAGCATAGAAATTTATCAGTTAGAAGAAGAAATTTGCCTTAAGAAATAAAGAAAGTTTAATTATTCTCCAGAAACCTTTATAGCTCAGCAAATTTTAAATTAGCTTACTTTTGTTTTACAATTGATCACCAGGAAGTAAACAGTGGGTTTCATTTAAAGGGCCATAAACACAACAACTTTTGAATAATGTGTCTTTTTGTGTGTGTATATTTTGTGCTAGTCCGAATCGACTTATTGGAGGATACCCTCTTCCTTAGCTACACAGCTTTACCTTTCCTTACATCAGCAGCAGGGACAACAGCTACAAGGCCAAAGTGCTGCTATCCATAAAACACTTCTGCTAGTGCGGTGTGCAATGGCCATGATGGGGCTCGCACAATTTACTCTGTAATTCCCTGCTGTTTCTGTTATTCCCACAGAAAAATGATTTTGCCCTGTTCAAGGTAAATCAAATATTTAAGCAGTAGTTTTATCAGAGCTGCACACTCCTAGTGAGTCTCCATTGTGGTGTGGGGATTCAAACCCAGGTATCCTGAGCCTTTGTCCATTACTTTATGGACCAGGGCTACACCATGCAGTAAAATATTATTGCTTGAGGGTCAATATTTTGTAACTTTCTGATTGCAACAATGCTTCCTGTCTAGCGCCATCCTCATGAACTTAGTAACAACATTGTAAATAATATATCTTCCTTTTATGCCTTGTTTCAGTTTTAATAAACATGTTTCTGTTCAGTTCCTTCCAGAAAACTATTCCTGAAGCCTCACTTCAGATCTCTGAAGAAAACTATTGCTCCATTGCCCTCATTAGATAAATCTCCCTAAACTTTAAAAAGGAAACCAAATAAACTTTAAAAAGACAACCAAAGCTAACATCAAATTCAAAATCCTAACAAGAATAAGCCATCGATATCGAGAATAAAGCAATGGCTTGCAGATACCTTATAAACATGCCAAATACTTTGTGTACAAGCTATATATCACTCTAGAAGAAATAAGTGTGTCATATTTAATTGGTCTGATATATAAATTGTAATAATATGGACAAGAAACTATTGTTACAATAGAAGGCAGAGAAGCAAAATGATTTTAATTTGGCATATATAGAAATCACATTATATTACTGGCAGAAGATAGAAAAAAGGGGAAGGCCAAATTCCTCTGAGAACAAACACAGAACTGCAAGGAAATCATACTTGTAAGGGAGAAGAAAAAGCCTGGAGCATTTCTAGAAAATGATTTGACTGGCCAGAGTACATAAATAGGTCATCCATGTGTACAGAAAGTTATAAGAACAAAGTTTAGATTTACCAATTCATTTCCCCCAAAGTGGAACTTAGAAATGAATTTAGAAGCTCCTTTTCCAGAAACACAGTTCATTAATTCTGAAAGAAGAAAGGGGAAAAAGAAAGGGGGAAAAAAAGAAAGAAAGAATTCCAGTCAAACCAGAGAAATTCCCCACATAGTCTTGGTAAAGGAAATATCTAACTCTCTCCTATTCAAATCAGACACACATTAAAGGGATTTGTTCTGTCTGAATCTTACCCTGTTTAACAATTCTTCCTGTTACAGAGCAGATTCAGTAACAAGGAGGTCAGAGGCAGCAGCACTATTTTTCATTCACGGCCAAACACTGTGCATAAAACATAAGTGCTGGTGTATAACCATTCTTCAGGGTAGAACTCTTACACAATAAATTATGCATAGCTGGATTTCAATGCAGTTTTAGGAACTGATTGCGTTTCTCTTTGGAGACACACAGATTTCCCAAGTGAAGAAAAAGCATGGTATAGCACATACAAACATTCAGCTAAACAATCCTTCCAAAGAAAGGCAAAGTCTACTCAGGTAGCAAATGGACCAGTTTGAATTATATATAATTTATTTATTTCTCATCATATTTGGTCAGAATCATCCAATGTGTGCTATCAAATAAACAGAAGTCCAGAACAATAACAAAAAAATAAAAATTATTAGAATAAAACTACCATGAAATGCTTAAGACCAGGCCAATTTCACCCAAAATATGTTATGAGACAACTGCACTCTGCAAACATCTTAGCTGTTCACAAAGGCTAAGAGAATCTTCAAAGTCTAGGTAAAATAAAAACTTCTAAGGCTAAGGCCAATGGTTTATCCCAATTTGAGAATCCTATTCATTTTTGCATGACATAAATTTATGTCTGTGTACATTTTCCAGGTGTTACACTCAGACAACAGGAGTACACAGAAAAAGCCTTCTCAAAGACTTTTTCTGGAATTTTTGAACCAAAATCAGGTGTACCATGGTAACAGTAGCCTTGAGTTGCAGGCTAATCTTTCTCACACTTAGGTCAGGTGAAAGAAACTGCTGAATGAACTCACCTAAAGATGCCTTCATTTTGGCAGTTTCACACCTGGCCTAGACATTGAAGAAGAACCTGGGCAACAAGGATTTCCCAACTAAATTGCACAATTAGCCACATTACAATTGACTCTGAATCTGTGGAAGTAACTTTATGAATGTCTCTTCCACCTTGGAACAGTTACAGCTACCACTTTTGAAACACTGAGTTATGCAAGCATAGCTGCTCAGTAGGATTTCAACCACCAAAATCATTAGGATTTATGTAAGAACTGAGTTGCATTCCACCTCGATTCAGTGGGTCTTCTTGCTGTTCAGTCACACAGTCAGGTCCAACCCTTTGGGACCTCATGGACCACAGCACACCAGGCTCTTCTGTCATCTGCCATGGTTAGCTGATAAATTATTCAGTGTAGGAGCACTTTCATACTAGAAAGATTTGCCCTCTTTCTGTGCAACAGGTAGACCAAGCAGGACTTCCAAATCCCATTGCTACAATATTGACTTTTGTTCCTTGTCAAAATTAGAGTTGAGTGGAATGAGAGATGGTCCGTTACAGCTCTGCAGTTCTAAGATGATGGCAGGGCCATAGCCAGGATTCTAGATTTGATGAGGGGGGTAGGGTGTCCCTTATTTTGACTAAAAATAAAACTTTTGGAATATCTGACTGCAACCTTTTTTAAAAGTTTCCTTTTACCATTAGTAATCGGAAACAGAAGTTTGGACGAAATTGAGCAATATTTACCTCTGCCACAAACATGTTGAATGTTTATTCACCGGAGAAAAGTAAGGAAAATTCAAAAGAAATTGCTACCCTCTCATTTTTCATTTATTTAACAAATCTAGCAGATGGGCATGTACATTTTGTAATTTTAGTTGGAGTACAGGTTCATTGACATTGATTTTCTGGTGCACATTTTGTTTTTCTCTCCCCCCCCCTGGTATTATGGGCTACAATTAGTATATCTATACCTATAAATCTGAGCATTAACTGTTGGAATGTGACAAAGGATCCTGCACCCAGCCATACTAGCTCATACCGAGCCTCCTGCACTTGCCCGAACCCAATTCGGAGGTAACTGTCAGGTTGAAAAATGTGCCAGTGGGGCAGGAGCCCCCTGAATACAAACAAAAAGAAAGGACTTCAATTCCCAATGTTCCTTGTGCCGCGCTGCACCACAGCCAATCAGGCTGAGAGGCGCAAGCAAAAAGAATGTTGGGAAACGCACCGTGGCCAATCAAAATTGAGCCGCAGGGAAAAAAATGCTGCACAAACGGAAACCACAAACGTAAAACTACAAGACCCAGTGTCCTGTGCGCCATGAGTGCGCAGAACACTGAGAAAGCCGGCGTGCGAAAAATAAAAATACAAAACGCAATGGGTACACAAGTCTGCCGCAGGGCCTCACAGCCACGCAAAAAAAAAAGCAAAAAAAAAAAAAAACGCCACCGCGAGACACCCGCCGTCCTTATTTCCCAGAGCAACAGGAAGAAGAGGGACTCCCTCTCCTCCATTCTACCCCGCCGAAGACACAGCGAGACCACCACTGGCCTCAAGAAAAGTTGAGCCGGGGTAAAAAAAACACCAAAAACAGGAGGGGGGATCAAGGAGGGGGGAAGGTACTGATGCATTGACCCCCCCTGAAAGTGACCAATTCCCCGGGAAGCAAAGGCAGCAAACGAGGCTCCGGTCATTGTCTTTACTTCCCGAGGAAGTGTTTTGCTTTCGGGGGGGGGGGATGCACCAGTATCTCCCCCCATTGAAAGCAAACCAATTCCCTGGGAAGCAAAGGCAGCAAACGGGCCTCCGGTCATTGCCTTCACCTCCCAGAGCTCCTCACCCGGGCGCAGCCTCCAAACTCAACTGCAGCACACACCTACTGGGCTGGACATTTCAAACCTGCCCAGTGTGTGTGTGTGCGTGCACACCAAAACAACCCCTAAACAACAATGTACACAAAAAGTAACCAACAAAAACAAACACCAAAACTATTACAAAATAATAAAACAAAAATAAATCAATAATTTAAAACATTAATAAACAAAAAGAAATAAACCACAAAATACACAAACAAAAACTTCCACAACACCACAAAACCACAAACAAAACACCTAACTACAACATAAAAAATCCCACAAATTACACAAACAAACAACAATGAAATAAAACAAATTAAACACAACCAGAAAAAATCAAACCAATTAAACCTACCTAAAACTAAAACAAAACCTAACAAACAGAAACACCTCCCAGCCCACCACCACAATAGCAAAACAAAGAAAAACCCCAGAAGAAAAAAAACAGGCAACTCACCATCACGACCTTCCTCCACGATGACTGGAACAGAAATGAAGAAACAAAGAGACTACTTACCAGAAGAAGCCCCACCCAGAGGCCAGGAGAGAAAAAACACGTTAAATGACACAAAACCCCAACCAGCCCCACCTGCAGGGCACAATAGTAAAAACCACTCAAAAAGACTCAACAGCCCCACCCAGAAGCCACAACAGTAAAAGCAAGTCAAAAACATAAAAATCAATCACAAATGTACACAAATCACAAACATATGTCAATAAAATAAAATAAAAACTTTTCTAAAACCCTGTGTTGAGTTTTAACTCAAATAAAAACCGAAAACATCTAAACACAGTTTAAAAACATTGAATGTAAAAAAAATGTAATTTCACATTTTAAAAACTATTACCTACGGTACAACTATTAAAATAAAAGTCACATACTAAAACATTATTTGGTTAAAAAAATTTTTTTATAAAAAATGATATCATCCTTTGTTCTTTTTTAATCCACAAAAAAAGAAAAAACACCAAAAAAACTAATCACAGTTTATAACAGCCTGGCATCGTAACAAAAATTAACATATATGTTAAAACAAATATTCAAAAAATACATTAGAAAAATAACAAAATACAAATTGTTATTACAGTATCAAAACAATACAATCTATTTAACAAATGACAACATAAGGAATTTTTGTATAAATAATTTTTTTAAAAAGAACAATTACAGACTAACCTCTTTTTTACAAACATTACCACAAAAAAAAACTTCCAACACAATTTAAAACAACCCAGCAATGCCAGGCAAACTCTGCTAGTTTTGCATATTTTCCTCAGCTTTCACATTTGCCAGGTATTCTGCGTAAGAGCTACTCCATGCGCTCTGCTACATCATTTATGACATTTATGTCTAAAAAATGTTGGCAGGCTCTCTGGAAATCATCACAGGCATCCCAGGTCTCTGGAGGATGATCAACAAAAGTACATTCCAGATCAAGCCTTTGAAACAAGTTCAAAGTATGGGGTCCCATGAAATGGGGCAAAACTTTTAATTTCAAAGATTGTGGATTTTGCTCTTTAGGGCATTGGTCCCAAACATTTTCCATAGCTGCTGGCTTTGACCTATTTTTTTCATTCATCCTCCTCTTGCAATAAATGGAACATTAGAATCTAACAAACCTAAGCCAGCGAGTTGCTCTGACAAGTATCACAAGTGTCCAGAATATTTTTTGGTGGCAAACTCAGAAACTTTCTTGTTCAGGTTTGCATAATCCATCAGGTTTTTCTTAAACAAAAGGTCATTATGAGCTGCACTGATAGCACAAGTAGCAGTGAACCAATATTTAACATAGCAGAAAACAACAAACACATGTCTTTGAGACCAGTTTCCTCTCTTGATGTCAATTTGAACTGTTCCTTGAAGAGAGAGATTTTCAAGGAGTAAATAGCTCTGGACATAAATCGAGCATCATGGATAGCCCCTGGTTTAGAAAAATTGAATCCTCGCGTAGTACGGTGACCTCCAAGGTATATACAGCTAAGCTCCAGATATTCTTGGTAGTCTCCATGGCTGTGACCCTCCTAATAAGAAAAAAGTTACAGATGAGTTCTGAACTGAAAGCAAAATGCATGAAAAGTTTGCAACGGCTTAATACTTATTCTGAGCCTTGCATCTAAGAAATGAAGCAGTGACGTTGCCTTGTCTGTCAGGAAAGGTTCTGCTTTCTCATCCTGGAGACCAGTGGTAAACTTGGTGTGATCAATTTCTGTCCTTTTGTCTTGGAAAGGTTTAAAAATCATGATGTCCAACCCAGAAGAGATGGCAACAGCGGTCTAAAAGACAACCTTGAGCACCACTTCAGCCATGTGATGGCTGCAAGCTAAATATAACAAATACTGCATCAAAAGCATCCCAAAAATGCATCAAAGCATCCACCACTTGGACATTTGCAGGTGCTAATGATACGTTACCATGTCCAGGCTGGTGCTTTCAGTGCAACAGGTAACATAAGACTTACAGGTGAGATGGAAGCTGGGCCCCCTTAAACTCAATACAGCTGTGGCCTATAAGATATAGGTGCTTTCATAATGATTTATTTGGTGGCATTTTGCAACACTAATATGTGAGTGGGGTGGCATACAAGTCCAATAAATAAATAAATAAATGAGGCCAGAGTTTGATACAGTAGTGTATCAAACCATTTCATGTTATTATTTCCAATAGTAAACATATGACTCGCTCATGGCATAGGTAAATATGAACCGATCACGCTCAGATTTTTATAAATTCCTAAAGGAAACTTTTTTAAAAGGTTGCGGTCGAAAATTGAAATGTTGACTTTTAAGGGACACCCGGGGGGCGGGGTATTTTTCAGGAGGGGCAACAATGTCATTGGCATCCCAGGGTGGGGGCTGGGTGAGCTGATTCCCCCTGGCCACCCCCTGGCTACGGCCCTGGATGATGGTGCTGATGATGATTAATGGAACTTTTTATCCTCTGTGTCTCAGTTTTGCATGAAAGAGAGGTATCTCATGACTGTGTATGTATTCTGTGTGCTGGACTATGACCACCAAAAAGTACCATCCGCAAGGTCAAGGATCAGTGATTATGGGGTCACTAGTCCACTCTTTGCCTATTCCTATGTTACCTCTTTTCATCTGGCTGCTATTTTTTCCTTGACCTAAAGAATCTCTTGATTGGACTGAAGGAGGAGAGTGCAAAAGCTGGCTTGAGACTAAATATCAAGAAAACCAAGATAATGGCAACAGGCCCAATCAGTTCCTGGAAAATAGATGGGGAAGAAGTAGAAGCAGTGACAGATTTCACTTTCTTGGGATCAAAGATCACTGCAGATGGGGATTGCAGCCATGAAATAAAAAGGCGACTGATTCTTGGGAGACAAGCGATGAGAAACCTGGGGAACATAGTGAAAAGCAGAGACATCACACTGAAAACAAAAATTAGAATAGTCAAAGCAATGGTTTTCCCAGTAGTAATGTATGGATGTGAGAGCTGGACAATTAGGAAGGCTGAACGCAGAAGAATAGATGCCTTTGAAATGTGGTGTTGGAGGAGGGTTTTGAGGGTACCCTGGACAGCGAGGAGAACAAATAGGTCAATCTTAGAAGAAATTAACCCTGATTGCTCACTGGAAGGTCAAGTAGTAAAGATGAAGCTAAAATACTTTGGACATCAAATGAGAAGGGAGGATTCACTTGAGAAGGCATTGATGTTGGGAAAGGTGGAAGGCAAAAGAAGAAGGGGGAGGCCAAGGATGATATGGTTAGATGGTATTACAGACACAATGGGCACAGAGCTGGGAGGGCTGAGGGGGATGGTGGAGGACAGAGGCGCCTGGAGAACAATGGTCCATAGGGTCGCAAAGGGTCGGAACCGACTGTGCGACTGAACAACAACAAATGTTACCTCTTTTCATCTGGCTGCTATTTTTTCCTTATTGTGTTCTTTGCTGCTATGGAGCAAATATAAGTTAAAAGTATAGGTAATGAGAAACTTCTCCCTGCCTTTAGTCAAATTGAAACCAGTGAGAGGCAGTAAGGCAACTCATCTAAGCTGCTATTGATTCTCAATAAAATTCACTTTTAATTGAGAAAATCCCTCTACACCCAAACTCACACAACATTGAGCTTGTTGTAACCTAACTGAAATGTGGTAACTTTTGTGGTCATTGCCTGCATTTTAAAGAACCAGCATGACACATCTTTATTTAAGACTGAAGTGCCTGGAAGAAAACAATTACACTGGATGGGGCCAAAGGCAATTGATTTACCTGATCCATTTAAATCTTACCATCTTTGTGTGGCTAATTGGATCAACTTTCAATCACTGTAACTATTATTTGGTTTAGGCCTGCATTCTCCACACTGATAAATAATGTATTTTTCCCCTCTGAAACTGAAGATCATGGCTATTCTACCTCTGGCCATGAATTCAACCTGATGCTGAAAATGATCATAGTTGGAAGGCTTGTTTTTCCATTTTCTTCTATGTATTTTTTACCATTTCCATGCAGACCTACCTCTTATACAAAAAAGAAAGAAGCTTATGCTAAACTATTTAAATGACTCTATGACTGAGAAAGAACTTTATCCAGTGTAGTGAATGGAGATAAACTTATATTTTGGTCCTTTTAGTCAAAGCCTTGTTTGGCCAGAGAGGTTATTGGAAGGACGCCGTCGTTCAAGAGTGAAGAGGCCCAACCATTGCAACCTCAGATGGTAAGGAAGGTGTTCCAGTCCCCTAATCATTCTCGTTGCCCTCCTCTGCACTTTTTCCAGCTCCATAATATTCTTCTGGAGGTATGGCGACCAGAACTGTACACAGTATTCCAGATAGGGCCTCACCATAGATTTATAAAGAGGCAAAATGACACTTGCTGACTTATTTTCTATACCTTTCCTAATGATCCCTAGCATTGAGTTTGCTTTTTTTCACTGCTGAAACACACTGGGTTGACACCTTCATTGAGCTGTCCACCAGGACACCAAGGTCCCTTTCCTGGTTTGTCACAGAGAGTTCAGACCCCATCAGTTTATAAATGTAATTGGTTTTTTTTGCCCCAACGTGCATCACTCTGCACTTACTAGCTCATTTGCCACTGTTTTGCTCACTCCCCCAATGTCAAGAGATCCCCCTGGAGCTCCACACAGTTTTCTCACAGTTTTCACTACCCTGTAGAATTTAGTGTTGTCAGCAAATTTGGCTACCTTGCTATTTACTCCTACTTCATCATTTATGAAGAGGTTGGAAAGCAGGGGTCCCAGTACTGAATCTTGGGGGACTGCACTCTTTACTTCCCTCCACTTGGAGAAGTGTCCATTTAGTGCGACCCTCTGTTCCCTGTCCCTTAGCCAGTTGCTGAGCCACAACAACACCTGTCCCATTATTCCATGACTGGTAAGTTTATGGAACTCCACTATTGACATTTACATTAGTAAGGATAGGGGAATTATTTGTTTCTCTTTTTCATAAAAAAAAAAAATAACTTCCCAAAATTTAACATTCCTTTATGTTCAGGTCAGAAAGAACACAATCTTTTTTTTTACATTATGGGTTTAAAAAAATATGGGGGAAATCAACATTGGTCGATTCATCAATCCACATCCAGGACTCTGTGTTTCAACTGCAATCCTATTCAGTAATTTCTAACTGTTTAGTTTGCTCATGTATGGCAGGCAGCACTCTAGCACTCACTCCCTTCTCGATTTTTGCATCCTCCTACGCATAGTGCACACCCCATTCTTGATTTTCTTGTCCTCCTACACACAGTGGGCAACCATTCTGCTAGGCCCATGATTTCCCATGATTCTGACTTTGTGTTGCCAGCTAATCTTTCTCACACTAGGAACTGCAGAATGGATTCACCGAAAGGTGCCTTCATTTTGGCAGTTTCACATCTGCCCTAGACAGAAGAAGAAGAAATGTAGTACTCTTCCTTTTCAGACTCATCATGCTCCATTTGTAGGAGGCTGGTGGAAGTAGCAACATGTCATGAGACTAAAACAGAAATGAGAAAGGCCATTCTGTCCAGGAAGAACTCATAGCATAAAGAGTGGCAGATGTGCTGGCTATCTGCCAAAAGCAGTGATGCCAGGTTTGGATTTTTAAGCAGATACAGAAATAGTATGTTAGTGATCAAACAGATACCAGATAGTTAATTGGAAACAGCAGGAGTCTGGGAGGTGTCCATCAAGAACAATACATTTTAGTCTCTCTGAGTGTCAACAGCAATCTTATCTGACTCATACCTGGTGCAACTTCTAACTTACAGGAATGGATTCAACTGATTTATAGCCCACTCACTTTGCTTTGTATTAGAATATACCACAGTATAGTATTTGTATACATTTGTATATGTCCAAACAGTTAATATACTGGTCTGGCACTCCAATATTCAGACAAAACTCCTGTTATTTTCTTCCCCCATTTCTCAGGAACCATGCAATTTAGGAAGCTTAGGTCTTGTTTCTTAATGCTAATGTGACCTATTCTACTCAAATACTTCACAATGGCATACATCTCATACATACAAGTACTCAGTCAATTGGTTTGAGATCTTTAGGTGCCTTTTAAGAAATGAAGATGAATTTTCTAATGTTCACTACCTTCTGAAAATGAAAGTGAGATAAATATCAATGTCTGTTTTCTGGCGTAGTGCCCTCATGAGATGGCTGCTGACCACATGGGCAAAAGCATTCCTTTGAGAGGTTACATAATAGAGTGTTCCAGGTTTTTCAGAGGTGAATGTAATACCAATCTCTTTTTGCTTTGAGCTTCCCGAGACAATAAAATTACTTTTTTTTGGTGATTCTTTCATTTTGTTTCATATTTTTAAAATTCTGTGTTTTAAACTCTTCTGATGCTTTAGTGTCTTGTACGGAAGACAAAGAAGGAGTCGCAGGAAGGACTAACACAGGTGTATTCAGTGATGCTCAGCACGAACATGAGGTAATGGGGCAGATACATCTCATTATATACCATAACACAATACATTTGAATCTTGTTGCACGGTAGCTCATTGGCTGCTACCGGCGTGGCCTCGCCCAGGTCACGCCTCTCTTCTGCAGTTGTTTTCTCTTCTGCAGTTGTTTTCTCTTCTGCAGTTGTTTTCTGTAGCTCCTGATCATGTGGGGAATTTCCCGCGGCTGTTTGTGATTTGGGCAATGTGGACCATGTGAGACTGAACGCTCGCAGCTGCCCTCTATGGGCGGCTTGCTCGCGTTCCTTAACAGCTGAGATACATTGTGATTGTGGACTGGTTACATTCATATATTTAAAGTAACATTGTACATGCATACATAACATCCCTCCCCCCTAGGATGGGACGAAGTCCCTCAACCATTGTGGCTTGCCGCATGTGCGCCTGGGGCGTGCGGCCGCCTGACTTAACACAGGGGAGCTGGAGGCTCCTGGTTCCGTGGAGTCCTGCCCTGCAATGGAAAGGGGGGACTCATTAGCGGCTCGGTGTGGCGTCTGAGGTACCCTTGCATTGGGGGACGGGAATGGAATGAATAGTTGGGAAGTGAATCCCTGCCTGCCGCTTGAGGAGTTTGGGGACCCCCCCAGTACGAATCTCGGGACCGACGAAGAGGCCCTCGTAGCCTCGCCACCCCCTGCTGCCTGTCCGGGCGTTCTAGAGACTGTGGTGGGCGGACTCGCCCCTGTTGCCTGTCTTGGGGGTGTTGGTCTCCGGGGGGCAGGAGCTATTGCATACTCCAAAACAAAAGGGCTAGGGGGACTGGAAGTACCAGGGGCTGAACTGAAACCCCTCTTCTCGTTAGGACGGGTGGGGGACCAGTCCGCTACATCCCCCTGGTACTGCAACTCATAATCATCATCAAACTGATCCCTCTCTTTGAAAGTATCCTCCTCTGTGTCTCCCCCTTGGGTAATGCGGGTGGGGGAGGACCCTAACGCTGATTCCCCCTCGCCGGTGACTCGCCTTCGGAGTTGGTCGGCGTGCCTTCTCCAGAGTAGACCTGAACTAGTCTCAACCCTGTAGGATACCGGCCCCGTTTGCTCAACAATTGTCCCTGGCACCCACGCTGGCCCCGAGGCCGCGTAGTTTCTGCAGTGAACTGGGTCCCCTACCGCAAAACTTTTGGAGCTCTCTCCCCCTATGCTTATGTTTCTCCCTTCATCCTCCACCCTGGACGGATCCATCCGGTCAAACAGTGTTACCGGACGCCTCCTCATGAGGAGTTCGGCTGGGGAGAAACCTGATGCTAAAGGGGTTGTCCTGTAGCAGATGAGGAACTGGCACAGATGCAGGTTCAACTCACCGGGACCCATGCGCCACAGTGCGTCTTTCGTAGTGCATACTTGGCGCTCTACCTGACAGTTTGTGGCGGGGTGAAACGGGGCAGCGGTTATGTGCCTGACGGCGTTCCTCTCCATAAACGTCTTGAACTCTGCCGATGTGAAGGTACTCGCGTTATCGCTCACAAGGACGTCTGGCAGGCCGAAGCAGGCAAACAGCTTTCGCAACTGTTTAATGGTTGCGGCAGAGGACGTGCTGTTCATGGGGATTACCTCCAACCACTTGGAGTAGGAGTCTACTACCAGGAGAAACATGGACCCGCGGAAAGGGCCAGCGAAGTCGACATGGATCCGGGACCATGGCCCGCGGCCGTATCCCATTCCCTATGGGGTAACCGGGACTCCTCGGGCCGAGAGCTCTGGCAGCTCTCGCACGTGCCCACTAGGCGTTCTATGTCCCCGTCTATCTGGGGCCACCAAAAGAAACTCCTGGCCAGAGCCTTGGAGCGCACGATCCCGGAGTGGCTGGTGTGCAGTAGCCTCAGCACCTTGGCCCTCAGCTTCTCTGGGATAACCACCCGCTGGCCCCAGAGTAAGCAGCCCCTTTCCAGAGAAAGCTCTACTCTGCGCCTGAAAAACGGCTTGAAATGTTCCTCGGGGGGAGAGGTGGGCCACCCTTTTCTAACCCAGGAACTAACTTGGGCCAGGATCTTGTCGGCCGCCGTGGCCTTGGCGAGGTCGGCCGGCACAATTGGGGGTGAGTCGAGAGACTCAATCAGCAGGACTTGGTGTTCCTGCTCTACCTCACACGTGGGGTCCCCTAAACTAGGGAGAGGGGATCGGGACAGGGCGTCCGCATGGGAGATCTCCTTCCCTGGGCGATAGACCAGCTCATATTGGTAGGCGTTGAGAAAAATGGCCCAACGCAGCATCCTGGGGGATAGAATTTGTGGGGTTGGTTTGCCGGTAGTGAAGATCCCCAGCAGCGGCTTGTGATCCGTCACTACCGTAAACTCGCGGCCGTATAAGAAATCGTGGAACTTCTTGGTTCCCGCGATTATTGCTAGGGCCTCCCTATCTGTTTGCGCGTAATTTCGCTCAGCTTTCGAGAGGGACCTTGAGTAGTACGCCACCGGGGCTTCCCTCCCGCTCTCCAACACGTGGCACAGGACCGCCCCCACCCCCACCGGGGACGCATCACAGACTAGCACCACTGGTTTTTTCGGATCAAAATGGGTCAGGACCGCATCCGAAGACAGGAGTGACTTAAGCTCCTTGAATGCCCTCTCCTTCTTGTCCCCCCACCGCCAAACCGCGTCCTTCTTAAGTAGCGCGTGCAGTGGCTCCGCGACCGATGCCTTCCGAGGCAGGAAGGAGTGATAGAAATTTAGGAGCCCTAGGAATGACTGCAGCTCCGGTTTCACGGTGGGGCGAGGGGCGTCTCTCACGGCCGCTACCTTGGACTCGGAGGGTTTGATTCCATCCGGGGTTACCTTAAACCCTAGAAACTCTACCTCCCTCGCGAAGAATACGCACTTGTCCCTCCTCAATCGAAGTCCTGCCCTCTCGAACACTGAGAGAACCCCATCTAGCCTCTTGGCTAACTCTAATTCGCTCCCCGCTGTTATCAACACGTCGTCGAAGTATGGGAGGACGCCTGGATGCCCCTTTAAAAGGCGTTCCATGAGGGACTGGAAAATTCCGGGGGCCGAATTCATGCCAAACTGAAGGCACGTTACCTTAAACGCCCCCTTGTGCGTTACGATCGTTTGCGCGGCGGCAGCAGCCGGGGTTACAGAGAGCTGCTGATACGCCTGGGCCAAATCTAACTTGGCGAAAAACCTCCCCCCATGTAGCGTGGCCAGCAAATGGCTGACCACGGGCACCGGGTATGCATTTGGCCGAATGGCCTTATTTATCGTACATATATAGTCCGCACAAATTCTGACCTCCCCATTTGACTTGAGGGCTGTAACAATCGGCGTTTCCCACTCCGCCGAGTCAACTGGAACCAAAATCCCCTGCCCCACCAATTTGTCCAGTTCCGCCTCAATCTTGTCCTTGAGGGCGAAGGGCACTCTCCTTGGCTTGAGGCGGATGGGCCGGATTTCTGGGTCCAGCTCAAAGGAAACCGGGGGCCCCTTGTATTTCCCGAGCCCCTTCTTGAAAATGTCCGGGTGTGCGTTGCACACGTCCCGTATTGGGTCAGTCTCGATGGCGTTAATGCCGGACAGTTCGATCCCCAGGGGAGCAAACCACTGCGTTCCCAAAAGGCAGCACCTCCCCCCTTTTAGGACCACTAGGGGCAGTTTCTCAGAGTAGTTCTTGAACTTCACCTTGAAGTTCCCCACCCCCAACACTGGGATCCCATTTCCCTGCACGTCCCGTAGGTTGGATCTCATGGCCCGCAGTTTGGGCCGTTTCTCTGGGGGAATGCGCATAAACTCTTTTTGGGACAGGATGGAATAAGAAGACCCCGAGTCTATCTCCATCCTCACTGGGACCCCCTGCAACAGTACCTCTATGAAGAACCGCCGGTGCTCCAGGCCCACGCGGTTCACGCCGTCCTCGCTGTGGCCGGCTGAGACCTTCCTGGTGCCGGCCGCCTTTCGTTGGTGCGTCTGGGAATGGCTGGAACTGCCCTTGTCCTCGACTCGTCCGCGCCTGCATACTCGGGTGATGTGTCCCTTTCGGCCCAATTGTGGCACTCGGCCTTCCGGAACGGACACCTCGTGCGCTCGTGGGCCGCCCCACAACCGTCGCAGCGGCGGTCCTGCCGTTCTCGGGTCTGCAGCTTCTCACCTTGCTTCTTGATCCTCTGGACGTCGTCGTCCTCACTGGAGTAGGGATCCGCTGTCGTGGAGGACTCCTCGGACGACGTTGGTGCGGCGGCGGGCGGCTTGGGGGCCCGCCAGGCCGTCTTCGCTGGTGTCCGCCGGGCCGCCTGCACTGGTGACTTGGCCCTCTCGGACGTGGCCCCTCGAGACTTGAATAGCCGGACGCCGCTCCTGGCCTCCTCGGCTGCTTGCACCTCCCGCAGTACCTCGTTGAACGTGAGGCAATGGTCGCGGGTCATGAGCCTCCTCTGAAGCTCCTCGTCCCTCAAGCCGCACAGCATGCGGTCACGGAGGGCCTAGTCCAGGTCGTCCCACTGGCAATGCACCGCTGCAAGCCTGAGGGCCGCCGCGTAGGCGGACACGGATTCGCCCGGTCGCTGGTCTCGCCTGTGGAACACGACCCGGGCTGGGAAGATAGAGACGGGCGGCTGGAAGTGCTCACGCAGCCTCTCCAGGATACGGTCGATGGGCACCTCGTCCACCTTTCAGGGGGCCACCAGGGTCATCAGGATCCTCAGCGTGGCCGGCCCCACCTGAGACAGGAAGTGGGAGTGCATCTTCGCGTCATCGTCGACGCCTGCAGCCTCCATGGCGTGCCGAAACTGGCACTCGTAGAGCTCCCATTGTTCGGGCTCGCTGACATCGAACTGGTACGGCTTGACCTTGGGATTCGCCATCGATCCCAACTTCGTCGCCAATTTAGTGTCTTGTACGGAAGACAAAGAAGGAGTCGCAGGAAGGACTAACACAGGTTTATTCAGTGATGCTCAGCACGAACATGAGGTAATGGGGCAGATACATCTCATTATATACCATAACACAATACATTTGAATCTTGTTGCACGGTAGCTCATTGGCTGCTACCGGCGTGGCCTCGCCCAGGTCACGCCTCTCTTCTGCAGTTGTTTTCTCTTCTGCAGTTGTTTTCTCTTCTGCAGTTGTTTTCTCTTTTGCAGTTGTTTTCTGTAGCTCCTGATCATGTGGGGAATTTCCCGCGGCTGTTTGTGATTTGGGCAATGTGGACCATGTGAGACTGAACGCTCGCAGCTGCCCTCTATGGGCGGCTTGCTCGCGTTCCTTAACAGCTGAGATACATTGTGATTGTGGACTGGTTACATTCATATATTTAAAGTAACATTGTACATGCATACATAACAGATGCCAAAGCAGGAATACTGAAAAGCCCTGTTGCAAATTGAACAGTGCTTCAGATCCCCAAGCTTTGAAATGGAAACCCACCCACCTCACATTTGCGTTGTAATTAAAATATATTTTGAAGTAAAATACATGGCTACTCTATATGTATTTTGCTTTGTAACCCATGGTTTATAACAAATTTTCAGTTGACTGTGAAATGTGCTATTTGTTTTTCTCTGAGTACTAAATATTGTCTAAGATCCCACATCAAGATGCAAACATGAATGATAATATGGCTGAAATCAAATTACATTGTCCTTTAAATATATTCATAAAGTCAATGGTATCCTCACACCACAACTGTTTTCCTAGACTTTTTGAGGACTTTAAAGAAGTACGAGAAGTCTTCTCATGCCTACTTTCATTGCTTAATAAAAGTTTGCAGTTCTATTCAGCCCAAGGAGCCTAGAGAAATGAAGAAATTTCCCCAGATAACAGTGAAAAGAAAATGCAGAAAGAATAAAGGAAAACTGAAGTTGAACATAAGCTATTAAAAATATGAAAGTCTTGTGCAGCTTTTAAAGCTGCTGGGCTAGGTGTATCCCTGTTAGACTTTCACTGGGGATTTAATTTAGCCTGGTGAGTTTAAAGCATTGGCAGAGGGGGAGAAATATCTTTTCAGACATGTTCACAGGTGGAGCTTACAGAACTATCAATGACATCCAGACAGCCAGATAAACCTGGAGGCCATAGACAGACCATGCCATTCTCCTAAGTAACTGTCACTAATTTGAAAAGGATCCCTCCATGGATTTGCAGATTGAACAAAGCAGAAGGGAAAGAAAGTGCCCAAGGCAAAATCTGGGAGGTTGTCAGAGAAGCTGCTGAAAAATTGAACAAATAAGCACATGGTTTGTAGCCTTCAGGAGGCTGTGACTAGAAGGATTCATTCATACATGCTGTGTGTGATTGAAGAAATAAATAGGAATTATGCTTGAAAGGATTTTTATTTCTTCTTTTTTGCTCATTTACCTCTTTTAATAGAGGAGCTACACAGCTGTGAGAGGGGAATGATTGAAAGTAAGATAATGGAGTTGACTTGTTAATTAAAGTGTGAAAATATTACCTTACATGTTTAATATTTCCTAGCTGGCTGGATAGCTCAGTGGTTTAGGTATGGTTGGGATTTTGATTCCCCACTGTGAAGCCTGGAAGGAGCAGTCTATGCAGCCATGGGTAAGCTGCAAAGTTCCAGGACAGCAATAGAAGAAAAGACTGGTAAGCCACTTCTGTATATTCTTTACCAAGAAAACCCTGAAAAGTGTTGATATAAGTCAGAATTGACTTGATGAAACACTATGATGATGATGATTCCTTTGTAGTTTTAATACAATAAATTGTTTGATTAATATTTGCTAGCTTTCTTATTATTTGCTAACAGAAGGTTTATTGTTATGATAAAGTCAAAGTCGTAGTTCCAACTAGAGTAGACTTATTTATGCCAGTGGGAACCTGTAAATCAACTGGTAGATAAATCACATTCATTAGTGAGTCTTCTGTGATTTGGACTAACAATTGCATATTTGTGAGAAAAAGAGAAGGAAAAAGAATGAGGTTGAAGGTATATCACAATGTCTTTGCTGTCTTCACATACCCTCTGAACACCAACAAACATTATTGCTCCCTGCCACCTTTATCAGTGAGGACCTGGGGGGAGGGCACATTGTCAATTTCATTTTCTCCCACATTTGAATTCTGTGAATTGTAGTGAAACGTTAATTCAAAACAAACTGAAAGAAAATTCTCAGTTATCCCACATGAGACTCAAACCAGTAATTGTCATGGAGGATGGGACATTTTGCTTTAACTGTAGTAGCATATCTCCGTGCTACCCTGTCAATGTTGATAGACAGAGCAGCATTGGAGCATAGGTCTGGCCCTCCTGTTAGACAGAGTGAAGCAGGTGCCTCAGCCAGGGGCAACAACTTGCTTACATATATAGTTGACTTACCATTACTGTTTCTTCCCCTTGTCTCAGAAAGAAGAGGTGTTTTGAGATTTACTGCCTCAGATGCCAAAATAAACGGACCAGCCTTTACTAAGTGTTGGATTGGGGCCACGGGGCGGCCGTGAGGTCCCGGAGGAGACTGGTCAAGGAACGACACGAGGCAAGGTGGAGCGAAGACCAGTGGTTTATTGTGGGAAAGACATCATCATATATAGGAATTCAAGGCAGCGTGTGATAGAATCGTCATCTGACAGAAAATCATATCACCCATTTACCCGGGTTAATGGGGAATCTCTCTTGGGGAAGTTAATTAACTAGGGCAAACACTGACAGGGGAAATCCATTGTTCGTGGCTTACACCAGGGTAAACATGGCCACTATTTGCACTCGGGCTTGGGCTGATCTGTAAGTGTGTAATTGCCTAATGTCTAACGGAGGTTAGCGATTCAGCTTCCCTCAGCAGTACTGCCGGTCAGGTCAGATGTGGGTGAATCAATCCTATGATTATTAATCCGCTCCCCAATTTCTGTACTCACAGAGGTCAGTGACCAGGGGTCTGCCTCGCCCGGTGTGACCACCGTGAGGGACAGTTATGCCAATCGTGCTCGCGGATCCCGCAACTAAGCATCTTTATTGAAGATTGGGTGGAGCTATTTTAGTTAGTCAGTTAGATTTATATCCTGCCCATCTGATTATGCAATTACTCTTGCACATCTTCATTTAAGAGCTACCATTTTCAGGCAGATAATTTATTCAACTGGTGCTGCTTGAGCAAGAAATATAGAAAACTGCTTCATTTATGGCATGCAATAGATGTAGTTATTGTTTATGAAGAACGATCTAGCAGAAAGTAAACATTTTCAAGTTCCACTGAACTAATTGGGAGAGATTTATTTCTCCCTTTTTAATGAACAAGATTGTAAAGCCTTAGTTTTATGTCAAATCATGCCCTTAGTTTCAGAGATATTTAGTGTGACTCATTAGTAAAATTCAATGTCAGTGGAAGGGTTTAAGAAATGCTCAAGCTAATTTAACTATAAAAGGAGGCAGTTTCCCTGAGGAACCAAACAATGATAAAAAAGCAAAACAAACAATGATAAAAAAGCAAAACAAACCAGCAAAGCAATACCTTTCAGCTTCTAGAAAAGTAAAAATGACACCACATCCCATGAATAGGAGAGGCAGACACTAATTGGGAATGCTCAGCAGCAAGTACTTGCTATTTCCTTGAGACAAATCAAATAATAAATCCTGGCAGAGAGATTCATTTCCTCTTCTTCCAAAATGGGGGGTTCTTGACTGAAATGGTTTCTGTGCACATTATTTTCTTCTTCCCATCATGCAATACATCCATCTGTTCTGTAAGGTCAAGGTCCATCCACATTTCACTGTCTCACATTGTACAAAACAGATACACTATAGGCATGAGCTCAAGAACACACAACTACTATCGTATGGATGAGCTTACCAGTTGCAAACAACAGCCCTGCACAGTGGATGATTACCACCACTTTTTCTCATCTGTTGTTGTTCATTAGCACAGTCGAAAGCAAGGAAATCTCATGCCTTATAGGACATCTCCATAATTATCAAGAGTGCAAGGGCCACAACACTGAACTTCTTCCCAAGTATCTCATAACTAAATTTCATATCCAAATAACCAGAGCAGAATGAGTTGCACTTAGAGTAGTGAATCCCTGTACTAATGCAACCCATGCAAAAGTATTGTTATTTTAGAACAGAACAGGGGAACAATAGGATGAATAGCACAGAGGAGTTAGAAAGTGCCAAAATAAGATACCTCCCTTGTTTAAGCAATAATTATACATTATGATGGAAACCACAAAATAAATAGACAGCATACAGGGGTAGAACAAAGAGAGAGTGCAACTCAGTAGAAAGAGAGGACATGGGCAAACAGGTTCTATCTGCTTTTATTTCAAAGTACCAAAATAACACTTATGTAATCAAAAGTCAGTTATAAGCCATAAAGAGAAGAACTTTCCAGATCCTCTGGTCTTGCAGGAACACCACTGGCAGTAACTTTTCTGCTCTGTTTTATTTATTTATTTATTTATTTATTTTTCATGCTTATATACCGCCCACTCAGGTACAACCCAACTCAGGGCAGTTTACATAGCAGACAGTAAATACATAAAAGACACATAATAAAACAAAGTTAAAAGTTAAAAGTTAAAAAACCCACCCCTAAAAGGTGCGCAAGAACTGAAGGGACCTTGGGGGAAGGCACACTCCTCTATACCAACCACCCAACGGTACCCCCATCCCCACCCGCACCCCAAACTTGGCCCGCCAGCCAGGTCTTTAGTTCCTTCCTAAAGGGCAACAACTCCGTCTGGAGATGCAGTTCCACAGGCAGGAGGTTCCAAAGGGCTGGTGCGGACACGAAGAAGGCCCTCCTCCTTGTGCCAGAGAGGCGAGCCCCCCTGGCTGATGGCACAGTTAGAGAGCCCCTCCGGTCCGCTCTGGTTGGACGGACAGACGTCCTTAGGGTGATGCGGTCTCTAAGATACCCTGGCCTACCATGTAGGGCTTTAAAAGTCAAAACCAGCACCTTGAATTGCACCCGGAGACAAACTGGTAACCAGTGCAGCCCCCGAAGCAGTGGTGAGGCGTGGGCATAACGTCCACACCCCATCACCACCCAGGCCACGGCATTCTGGACCAGCTGCAGCCTCCGAATGGTCATCAAGGGCAACTCCATGTAGAGCGCATTACAGTAGTCTAGTCTGGAGGTCACCAGAGCGTGAGTGACCATGAGCAAAGAGTCCCGGTCCAGGAGCGGGTGCAACTGGCAAATCACCCGAAGTTGGGCGAAGGCCCTCCTGGCCACAGCCGCCACCTGTTCTTCTAGCAGCAGCTGTGAATCCAGGAGGACCCCCAAGTTGTGCACCGGGTTGGTCTGGGGCAAAACCAAAGATGGTAGCTCCCGGGATAACGTAGGACCCGCTATCCATAGCCACTCAGTCTTGCTAGGATTCAGCTGTAGCCCATTTGCCCCCATCCAGACCCCAACAGCCTCCAGACAGCTGGAAAGGACTTTGACTGCATCACTGGGGTCCCCACGGGCTGAGATGTACAACTGTGTGTCATCCGCGTACTGGTGGTTCCACACCCCGTGGGAACGGATGATCTCACCCAGCGGCTTCATGTAGATGTTAAATAGGAGATGAGAGAGTACCGAGCCCTGAGGCACCCCATATTTTAGGGGCCTAGGACTCGACCTCTCACTCTCCAACCACACCAACTGGGTCCGGCCCCTCAGAAATGAGGAAAACCAGGACCACACCGTGCCCTGGATCCCCAATCCTCGGAGCCGTTCCAGAAGGATACCGTGGTCAACGGTATCGAAGGCCGCTGAGAGGTCAAGAAAAGCAAGGACGGATGGATGACCGCCATCCCGCTCTCACCAGAGATCATCCATCAGCGCGACCAATGCAGTCTCAGTACCATATCCAGGTCTGAATCCTGACTGGAATGGGTCCAGATATTCCGCTTCATCCAGTACCCCCTGCAGCTGACATGCCACTGCCTTCTCCAGAACCTTCCCCAAAAAAGGAAGGTTGGAGACAGGTCTGTAGTTGGTTAGGATTGCTGGATCGAGGGAAGGCTTCTTCAGGAGGGGGCGCACAAGAGCATGTTTCAGCAGTACAGGAAACATCCCCTCTCGAAAAGATGCATTAATTATAGCCCAGACCCAGCCACCTGTCACCGTCTTAGAGGCTTTTACCAGCCAGGTGGGACAGGGATCCACTTTTATTGTTGGGTGGGAAGGGAGGGCCTTTTAAATTCGGGATGGTGTTAAATAGTTTTTATTGAATTTTTAAAGGGGATTTTATATTATTTATGTGTAAGGGCGCCACCCTGAGTTGCCCTAGGGCAAGAGGGCAGGATACAAATCCAAATAAATAAATAAATCAAACCCTGACTTACATAAAATGTCAATTCCATAGCTTTTATGTAAATCGGTTGGCATCATCAGTTGACATTCACCAGCAGTAACAGGAGATAAGAAGGTATGCATTTCCTAAACAACAATTGCAGAGATTATTCCAAAATGTACATATTAAAGTAATATTAGAGAGTAAACAAAACAAAAAGACAAAAAATGATTGTAGCACTTTAAAGACTAACTGCTGTAGTGATGAAGTGGACTTGATCCATGAAAGCTAACATTCAAATACAGCAGTTAGTCTTTTAACTACAATGTGTTTTTTGTCTTTTTGTTTTGTTTACTCTCTGTTATGCTTGAAACATAAACTAATAAGTGCAAAGTTAGGTTTCTTCATATGCATCTAGCTTCTCTCTCTCTCTCTTCATACCATTGTCACTTAAAGGTTGCTTTTCTCATGATTCTATGAAAACATGATACACAATGTCATATTTCAAGAAGTGTAAACTACTGTAAAACCCTGACTTACGTATACCTCGAGTTATGTAAAATTCAACTTACGTAATGATTTTATGCAAAAACCGTGTCCTGGTTTACATAAATGTCCCGATTTACATAACACAATTTCCCATGGGTTTGCTTCGAGTTACATAAAAATTCATTTCCCTATGGGTTTGCTTCAATTTATGTTAAAAAATTCATTTTCCTATGAGTTTGCTTCAAGTTACATAAACATTCATTTTTCCTATGGATTTGTTTTGAGTTTCATAAAAAACCGATTTACATAAAAGCCTATGGAATTGACTTTTTATGTAAGTCAGGGTTTTATTTATTTATTTATTTGGATTTTTTATCCTGCCCTCTTGCCCTAGGGCAACTCAGGGTGGCGCACTTACACATAAATAATATAAAATCCCCTTTAAAAATTCAATAAAAACTATTTAACACCATCCCGAATTTAAAAGGCCCTCCCTTCCCAACCAACAATAAAAGTGACATATAGTTCTAACAGGGACATATAGTTTTACTGTATTACATAGAAAATTGATGTACAGTATGGCCATAACTTCTCAAGAGCTTTGGTTTTATGGTGTCTGTTCTGCTCTTTTTAACATTGTGAGCCACCCAGAGTGGGAGTGTATCCCAGATGGATGGGATATAAGTCAAATAAATATAATAATAACACTGTTGTGTCAGGTCCATTCTGATTTGTGACAACCATTTCTAGAGTTTTCCAGGTAGAAAATAATCTTCTTCTAGTGGCACAATGGAAGAGTGGGGAAATTGAACTCTCAACTTCTGGCTCGACAGCCAGATACCTAAAGCCCTGAGCTATCCAACCAGATTCCCATTTGCCATCATTCTCAAAATTCCACTGCTCAAAGCAATTACCTTGCTTCATGGTAAATCCAGAATTAAAAAGAAGGTATTCTAGATGACACTTTTGAAAATTGGCATCTCTCAATGTGTTAAGAAAAAGTATTGATGTTCATACTAGAAAAAGGTGGACACTAGCTTTCCACATCTATGTTGTAAAGCACCATTCAAACATCACCTCGAATTTCAAAGATACATTAGAATTAGAAGAGGATTTTCTGTCTAGACAAGGCTGTTTTTTCAGCTTCACTTGCAAACAACTTTTTTCCCTTTTAAAATGTGTGAGCAAATCTGTTCTTTCACAGAAAGGTCACTCATGACTAATGACAGGATGGCAAGACAGATGATAGCAGTTTTCAAAATGTAATTAAGATGGGGAGTTGCTTGAGGTCTGTGGTATTTCACTGTTCCCCCAAAGAAGCTGATAAACAGAATTGGCTACTAGCATACTTTTTTAATATCACACAAATAGCTAAAAGTCTGTTTATTTTTGGGTTTTGACATAAATAATTTTGAAAGAAGCTTGGGGGGGAGAGAGAAGTATTTATTTTATGTTGTGATTGTAGCACAGTCTGAATCTAGACTTAATGGAGGGGAATTATATTAATCATTTTGAAATGGTTATATTTCCTGTTTTTCAATAGTTTTAACAAACAAGTAGCCTCAGACTGAAACCTCATGAAATACAGAGTTCCATCCTTCACTTTTCAATCTCTTTTATTATTGTTATTATTAAAAATCTACAATTAGATTCACAGTTGAAGAATGGGAAAAAATTAACAGCCCAACAAGGACCCAAGGACCATTAAGGTAACATCTAATTATATTGGAAGTTCCTAGTAAAGTTGTTTTTCCCCCTAAAGTTAGGATATTCATGTTAAAACAAATCCAAAAATTCCAAATATCTAGGGAGTTGTTTAGAGCTCTGATTACTATGGGTACAACAACAGATACACACAAAGAGTCTCCTTGAAGGTTGTGGTATTCTTTGAATCACACTCAGGTGTACCCCAGGCAATGACAACCTTGTTGTGCCGGCTAAATTATTCTACACTAGGTTAGGCAGAAGGAACTGATGAATGAATCCAGCAAAAAGTGGCTTCATTTTGACAGTTTCACATCTGGCCTAGACATGGAAAAATAAGGGAAACATCAGATGTTCTCAATACTTTTTATTGCATTCAAAACCAAACTACTGACAAAGTTTCCAAAGAATACTTTTTGCAACCCTGTCATGGCATTGCAAATAATCAGTCTGTGAAATGTTGCTGCATCTGCTGTTTCATCCTTTGGCGCACCCCCCAAAGAAAGACTCAGACACCGGTATTGGATTAAAGGCATCGGGCCACTTTTATTGAATAATGCCCTAGTCCGAATTATCACTTTCAATTGGTGTATCATCCAATTGTAATTCTTTAAGGCAAGCAGGCTGCAGTAACACTGGTAAGGTTCCTCCCAAAATGCCAATGGAAATTGGCTACATGTATCTATTTATATCAATTGGTTTGTTGACACAAACAAATTGTTCACCAGAGTCAATATACTATCTACTGACCCCACTCTATAACTTGTATCTGTTCAATATCAGGGTGATGCAGGCTGTGAAGCTCCTGCCATCACCCCTTGCATGGTTCACCTTTGACCGGCCAATCCTATTTCCCCTGTACCTATCTACGTGTTGGCCAGTCAATTGCGAACCTGCCGGATACCTATGGGTCATAAATCTTTACCTTACCAGTGCTACCTGCCACATGGGGAGGTGTCCGTGATGACTCACCGCCCGCCCCCCCCCCAGACCGTCAGCTTGGTCACCAGGCCTGCTTGCACATCCTCAAGAAAGAGGTTCATACCTCTGGCCGACAGATGGACCCCATCTCCTGCATATAGACCAGAATCCTGCAAGCCTATCCTAGGATGTTGAATGGCTGTTCCAAAGGCATTGTCAAAAAGGAACCGGGTGACAGCCCTGTTCACTGACCGTCGAGCACGGTCCAAACCACGGAGGTCAATGCCTCCCCTGTAACAGTGTCTCGGCATGATGTCAGACCATAGCAGCCGCGTATACGGCCATAAGTGATGTAAAAAGGCCAGGTCACTGCACACCAACATTTTTAAAGAGAGGCCAGTGATCTGTGCGAGATCATTGTCGCCAAGGTGCAGAATCAGGACATCAGGCGGTCCAGCATCCCTGATGCACATCAGGAATGGCAACAGTTCCGGCCATCTCATGCCGCGCTTACCGTACCATCGCATACGTGCGGCTGCACGTAGCCCGAGATGGGGTCCCCAGTCTGTTGCCGCAGCATACTGCGCTGCCCAGTGCACAAAACTGTGTGAACACACAGGGTCTGTAAAAGAATGAAAAGGGATTAATGACATAACTGGCACTCATGCAGTAAGGGGGCGTACATATAAAGAAAAGTGTGCAGACCCCCACCTGCCCATGCGACGTATATCAACATCAGAGTACCTAAACGCAGCCGCAGTTGAAGCGGCGCCTATCCTAAATGAATGGGTGCCATAAGGAGCCCTAGGGAGGCTGACACTGTGAAGTGCCATACTGGTCACCTTCCAAACCTGGAATTTCGTAAAGGGAGACCCATCCTGGTGGCAGAAAAACAGGCCAGGGTGCGTGCCACGCACTGCCAAAAACTCATGTAGGGCACCAACTGGACAGATGTGAGCAATCGTACACCGTAGCAGTCTGACACCACTGCCTACTCCGTGCTGATCGGCCTTTGAGGAACGAATCCTCAACTGGACCCACTCCTGGGTAAGAAAGACATCATCGAGTTCCAGTGCCCTATGAGACATGTCCCCCTTTGACAAAGGGACCAGCTCACTGATACGGAGCACTCCAAAGAAAGCTACAGTGGTAGCAGCATGAAAGAGAGCCTCCTCATACCTATCATAACACAAGCTATGCCAACCTTGTGCAAGGTGCATCAGAACCTCTGGTGAAACAGGGTGACGTGTGTCCGGGCGGCGGCCAGGTTCACGTGTCCACCATTCTAATACATGGCGTATGCGGAAGTCGTTCACGCAGTCAATGAAACCCCTCGCCTTAGCCATAAATGCCAAAGCTGAAAGCCTAGTGGTGATGGTGCAAGGGGCTAACCCTAGATCATGAAGGTAAACCATGAACTGCAGAATCTGGTCGACCAGGATCAGCCACACTTCGGGCAACTGCCTTTGCCCACAAAAGTTCCTAGAGTGCATATAGATACGCCTTACACGTGCGAGGTACCAAAGACATGCCGATCGCCCGGTTCACCTCTCCTTGCCAAATGTCCAGATCTCGGCTGGGAGTGGAGAGGGCAGTTCCTCTGCTTCTGGCACCAAGGCACGGAACCGGGGGATCTGCAGGCGGGATAAAGCATCAGCAATATCATTATCAATGCCTGGCCCATGTCTGGCCCTGAAAAGCACATTAAGGCGTAAGGATCTCAAGACAAATTGGCGAACTTAGGCCACAACTCTGGGGGATTTGGATGTCTGGGCATTGACAATGTACACCACTGCAGCATTGTCACACCAAAAGTGAACTACTGAATTAGCCCACCTATCCCCCCAGAGCATCAGGGCCCCCAAGATGGGGAAAACTCCAGGAAAGTAAGATCGCGTAAACGATCCGTGCCTTGCCATGTCTGAGGCCATTGACCATAGCACCACCTTCCTTCAAAGTATATCCCATAACCAAGGGAGCCGAAGGCATCCGACTGTACTTGGAAATACGGGCTGAGCATAAGCTCCGATCTCCAGAAGGAGATGCCATTAAAATCCTGTAGGAATGTGAGCCAGACCGTAAGATCCACCCGTAAACCTCTGGTCAGCCAAACCCTGTGGTGGCATTTTAAAAGGCCTGCCATGGCATCACACAGACACCTGGCAAAGGCCCTGCCCAGTATTACTACCCTACAGGCAAAGTGAAGCACCTGCAACTCTCGGAGAGACACCTTACGCCTGGCAAGCATTGCCAGAATCGCATCAGAGATCCACGTCACCTTTTCCATGGGCAACCTGGATGTCTGGTCAACGGTGTCAATCTCGATACCTAAAAAGGTGAGAGTGGTGGCTGGTCCCTCAGTCTTTTCAGGTGCTAGGGGAACACCCAGTTCCCACATAAGCGCCTGATAAGTGGCGAGGAGATGAGCGCACATGTCCGTGCCCTGTTCCCTCCAAACAAAAAGTCATCGAGGTAGTGGGCTACAGACCGGGACCCTGATCTACGAACAAAAGCCCAGTGAAGGAAGGTGCTAAATCGTTTGAAAGCCGAACATGAGATAGAACAGCCAAAAGGCATGGCCTTATCTACATAAAAACTGCCCCGAAAATGGAAAAACCTAACAGCTCAAAGTCGTCCGGGTGCACTGGCAACAATCGGAATGCCGATTTAATATCACGCTTTGCCAGTAGTGCCCCTGGGCCACATGAGCGTACCATCTGCAAGGCCTGGTCAAAGGACGTATACCTGACCGAGCAAAGGTCATCAGGTATTGCATCATTGACCGAAGAGCCCGCAGGGTAAGAAAGGTGGTGAATTAGTTGAAATTCACCCGGGGACTTCTTAGGGACTAAACCCAAAGGTGACACCTTCAAGTTCGGGAATGGTGGGTCAGCAAATGGCCCAGCCACCCTCAGTGCGGTGACCTCCTTAGCTATAGATTGGGCAGCAATATCCTCATTACCCCTGAGAGAAAGTAAGTTCGGGGCATCCTGAGGCCCGCGTACACCCTGAAATGGTATGCGGAAGCCAAATTGAAAACCCTCAAGTAGGTACTTCGCATCATCCCGCCTAGGATAAGTGGCAAGCCAATGTTCCAGCACCTGGACATTAATTGGGGAGGTGGCCTTTCTGATGGGTAGCACCATCAGAGGGAGCTCTGACTGCCGCCTGCCCACCCCTTCCTCTGCCTCATGACCCACCAGCCCACAGGCACGTGGATGCGGCGTGAGGGCCAGGACAAGAGGGGCACTCGTGCCGGAACCGACACTGACGCTTGTTGCACACTCCACTGGCAGAGAAGCTCCAACACAGCAGGCGGGCTGGAACCCCCTGCCCCGCCGTCTGGTGGGGAACCTGTGTAGCAGCCGCCCGCTGCACGGCGTGGCCGCAATGGTACCAGTCACCAGGCGCCAGCCGCGTGGGGGTCATGTACAAGAGCCACAATTGCTGGCAGGGCTCATCCCACCTCATCTCAGGATGGAGGGCCACTCTCATACTAAACTCCTTGTCATAGGCCAACCATGATGGGCCAGGGAAATCCACCACCACCCGGTAAATATTATCCAGGTATTGTACCATCGGAATGGCCAAGTCAGGGCGGGCCCTCAGGTATACCGCCATATAAATGAGATAGGCCGGTAACCAATTGGCCCAGGTGCGTGGTGGCTTATGACGACGGGACAACTCCTTGTCCCTATCGTCCTGCCCTTCCCTCTCTTCCTTGGTGGGCTCATGGTTTAGGAGGGAGAAAATGTCCACATATTCCTCCCACCAAATCTTCTCCCCCATGGCCTGGGAGAGATGGTCACCCAGGGGCAAGGAATAACCGGCCGTTGGCAGGGCCGCAGTTGGCACAGATTGAATCAAGGGTGTGCACAGTCGGCCCTGAAAAACCCCTGAAACATTAGGCATACCCATAGGGGCAGTCACCCCTGTCATAACTGGGGGGTAATTGGGGAACCAAGAGTTAACGGGACAGTGCGGATACAACTGTCCTCCCATAGTAACCTGTTGTGGCCATGGCCACTGTACCCCCCAGTGTTGCTAGGTAGTGTCACTGGTGTACTCAATTGACCAGGATACTCACCCGGTGCACCCCCATGGGCCGCCCCCACTGGGGGTTCCAGCCCACGGCGGGCGTCGGAGCTTGCGATGGATATCGAGCTCTGCGTGCCGCTGCACCCCTGCCATGCAGGACTGGTCCCCGGCGGCAAGCCCCGTTGCGATGATCTGGCGGGGAGCTGCGAGGCGCCAGCTTGGGCTGACCTGATGGCCTCAAGCAGCTCGACCAAGGTAGTAGCCCGTTGGACAGCAGTGGCCGACGTGTGGGCCGGAATTGCAGGATTTGCAAACCCACCTTCAGAAGGTGGCGGGGCAATGCCCATAAATGCCTCCAGCACCGAAATGCGTGCAAGGACGGCATCAACAGCCTCAGACTCAAGTGGATAAGGTGGGCCGGGTGGGCCGGATGGCCCACCGGGCAATTGCGGTGGGACAAACCCAAATGGGGACCCCAGGCCTGAATAGGGCCATGACCAATAATCTGGCCCATGTGGGGCCGGGAGAATGGTGGGGCGGAAACCCACACCAGGCCCAAGTGGGCTGCCCTGCCCAGAACCGGGCAAAGACCCTACAGGGGTAGGGACCCCAGAGGGGCTGGCCTGTGCCGCCCCTGCCTGAATCCCGACACCGGGCAGGTAGGCAGAAGCCTGTTCGCCCACATTGGTGGTAGTGGCTAAACCTACCCTACCACCTGGTTGCGGGGGCGCTGCCCGAGCCCTCCGGCCCGGGGGCGGCCCCCTAGATGTGGGGGGGTGGGCAGAGCCCTCCCCCTCGGCTGCAGCTTGGCAGCCATTGCCTTGTGCTTGGGAGCCATGCCTCCCAAGCAGAATAGTAATAAAAGAGAAAAAGTCCCTCCAAAGGAGAGCGGGGCAAAAGCCAGGGAGAAAGCGGCGGAGCGAACTTCTTCGCTCCGTCGCTTCCAAAATGGCAGCCAAGCTGCCTCGTGGCCTGAGTCTGGATGGGGGGGCTGCAAAGAGTGCAGCGGCCATTTTGGCACTGCGCTTGCATTTCATTGCAAAGTCGGCATTTGCTATTTGTTGGATTCATGTTGCATTTTAGTCTTCATGCAATTTGATGGCAAAAACTTGTTCTTTAGTTACCAAAATAAATCTGTCAGTTTCCTTCTTCAGTACTTCTGCTCTTAACCAGCCTTTCCATCTATCTTTTTCAAGTATTGAGCATGCATAGGATTGCTTTTACAGTTTGCAACTCAACTTTCAGTCATTTCCTTTCTTTATCCAGCTTTTTGCTTCACTGTTTTCAAAACACCTCTTTTATTAACTTACCGAAACATAGTCTCTTCACTTTTCTTTATGCACTTTTTTTGGTGTTACATTACATTAGCCAATATTTATTTATTTATTTATTTATTTATTTATTTATTTATTTATTTATATCCTGCTCACTTAGCAAGACCACTACTCTGGGCAACTTACATAGGGTTAAAACAGGGTTTTAAAAATAGAATAGGAATCCGACAAAACATTAACAACATATAGATCAGTGGTGGTGAACCTATGGCACATATAACAGAGGTGGCACTCAGAGCCCATCTGTGGGCATCTGTGCAATCATCTCAGCACAGAGTTTGCCCTACTCCTCTGCCCAGCAGCTGAATGCAAGCTTTTCCTCTCTCTCCCCAGCACTGAGTTCACCTGCCCCTCTGCCCAGCAGCCCAATGGGAGTGCTTCCTCCCTCTCCCAGCACAGAGTTCACCCCTCCCCTCTGTCCAGCAGCCCAATGGGAGCATTTCCTTCCTCCCTCCAGCACAGAGTTCACGCTACCCCTCTGCCCAGCAGCCCAATGAGAGTGTTTCCTTCCTCTCCTGTTGCTGTGTTGGCACTTTGCGACAAATAAGTGGGTTTTGGGTTGCAGTTTGGGCATTCAGTCTCTAAAAGGTTCGCCATCACTGGCATAGATTTTTAAAAATATCCTACATGTAAACTTTAAAAAGAGATCATATGAATAGTTGACATTTTTCATGCCACAACTTGATTCAGGTACTGTATGTGTTGGAGTCATGATGGAAACATGAATGTAGGTACCCTTAAGACAAGGGTAGCCAACCTACGGCCCATGGGCTGGATCTGGCCCATGGCACCAAATAATTTGGCCCCCACCCTCACTCCAGCCACCACAGTCATGGCTGCCACTGGAATTGGCCATGGACTCATTTACAGCTATCATAAACACATTTACGACAGCCATAAACAGCCGGGGGGGGGGGGGTGAGCACCAGTCTGAACCTCTCAACTGTCTGAGGGAGCATGACCCCAGCCCCCAAATCAAAAAGGTTGGCAACCCTTGCCTTAAGGTAATGTATGGTAACAGGATGGGGGTACACACTGCTCCTCTGCATTGTCCCCCTCAGTTTGGCTTCCCTGCATTGTTTTGCCAGTGATATTGGGTTTTCTCCAAATTCTTGGTAAACTGCATCTTTTTGAACAATTCTAATAAGGGAGGCCTTTTCTAAGTTGATGAGTTTGTGGAGATTGTATCTTTGATTTATTTCTTTTCCATCTCCCCCCCCCCCTCTCCAAAGCTTGTAGGCTATAGAATGAAAGGTATACAAGTACAGCCTGTGTATTGTCTAGAGCAGTGGTTCCCAACCTGTTTTTGGTTAAGCCCCACCTAAGCATCACCAAAATCCTGACCGCTCCTCCCCCATGACATATGATTCTTATTATTCCTATTTATGTGTAGGAAGCCTAAAAGTTCATTAACTCATTCTTGAATTGTCCTCATTAGTAAACAAATCCCCCCTTTTGTGGGATGTGTGCCCCATGTTGGGAACAGCTGTTCTAGATAGTCCTCTTCATAAGACAATGAGTCAGCAAATAGTTAAGAAATATCTACCTCTTATGACAACATTGGATCCAGATGACCTTTGCTTGCTTTCTTATAAAAATGACTCTTAACTGCATTCACTTGTCTTTTTAGCAAGATGGAAATCACATAGCTCATAGTTGAAAGATCTGGCTGCAGAGCCATATTCAAGGATTTCCTTCAGTTTGCCTAAAATATGCCAACTGTGAAAGTGGGTATCTTCTTGGGTATTGAGGAGACCCTCTCTGGCTGACTTAGCACCAATTTCTGGGTTCCTGGTGTTACATCTGGAAGCCCCAGTGCTCAAGCCAAGAGGAAATCACACTCCTCAACACTCCCACTTTGCTCTTCATGCAGAGTGCATCATGAAGAGAGGAGAAAATGTCAAGATTGGGAAACAAAATGGCCCCATTTGGCAAGCCAAAATGAAATATGGAAAGATGGTTTACAAAAAACTCTATCCTTCCTGGAAGGAGCAAAAGAGTGGGACCAGGCAAAAAACCTTGCAGTTGCTTGTCAAGGTTAGTGCAACAACCTCTCCCTTTACCTACATGTAACTAATGTTCCCGACACTCCACGAGAGTAGCGGGTCACTGCAGCTTGAGACAGATGGCAATCCTGTCTCACCAATGTTTCAGCATCTGAACTGTAAGTCCTAAACAAACCCACATAGTTCAGATGGGTTGTTATTATCTTGGTCCCATCTCCTGATGACCCACAGATGAAAAGGATTTGTGGTGCAGGGCCAAACGGCAGTCTTTCTGCCCAGATACAGCCTACCTTATGGGTGAGTTTATCCTACATAAGTGTATGTAAGCCTATCTATCCTCAGATGAGCTAATTTCAGTTGAGGCTTGGAGTCAGACTGATAAGGGAATAATGTGCCAGAACTCCTGCCAGCAGTGGTATTTCTTCTTCAAGGCCATCAGAACACCCTCTTTTCAAACACATTTTTATATTTGCTCTTATTCTTTGGGGTCAGTTTCTTCATGCCAGTGCATATCACCCAGAGCAGTTTGGCTTTGCCTTGCTTCCTGTATGGTGCTGGGAAAGGAGCATACCTGTAATCCCAATCTCAAAGTGCCATCAGATGGAAATGGTGGTACATTGTCAGAGTACTTAATACTTAAAAAACCCTTGGTGGATCAAAATATATTTTCAGTAAATCTTTTCATCACACCACTGATATCCCTTCCTTAGAATCCAAACCAGTGTTTCCCAACCTTTGTTTTTGGGACTTCAATTCCCAGAAGCCTAAGTCGTTTCCCCAAAGCACTGATCAGCCAATTTACTGATTTAGGCTTCTGGGAATTCTGTTGAGACAAGTGGTTCCCATTGTGGGGTCCACACTCCACAGAGAGACTTCAATTCCCAGAAGCCTAAGTCAGTACATTGGCTAATTAGTGCTTTCAGGAATTGACTATGGTTCTGGGAACTGAAGTCCAAAAACCAAAGGTTGGGAAACACTGGTTTAGACCAAACCTTGAGACCAAGATATCAGCTTTTAACATATATAGACAACTGATGAAATTCAGCAGTAATTATGTTAATGAGTGGAAAAGGTTTTGAGGGTTCCTGGAGTCTCCATGTAAGCCCATGTCTGAGGTACTATTATGAAATTTAGATACTATGAGAAGAATTGCATTGCCTGACACAATCACATAGTAAAGGTAAAGGTTTCCCTTGCTCGAAAGCCAGTCGTATCCGACTCTAGGGTTCAGTGCTCATCTCTGTTTCTAAGCCGAAGAGCCAGCGCTGTCTGCTTCTGCAGACGTTTCCGTGGTCATGTGGCAGGCATGACTAGACACCGGAGCGCACGGAACGCTGTTACCTTCCCACCGAAGTGGTCCCTATTTATCTACTTGCAATTTCTTGCTTTCGATTTATTTATTTATTCTAATTTGTATTGCCACCCAACTCTGAAGACCCTAGGTGGCTGACAGAAAATAAAACCAATGGCAGTTTTAAAAAACCAATTAAAAACCCATTAAAAAACTACTGACTTTTTTTTTTTAAAAAAAGATAACAAACCTAGAAGAGAGAGAGTTTGTTTTACTAAATTTGCCAGAAGGCCGGGGTTACCATGTCACTGGTGCCCTACACCTGCCCTGCCAGCCAGGTTTTTAACCTTTTCCTGAAGGGCAGCAACTCTGTCTGGAGATGCAGCTCAATTGGCAGGAGGTTCCATAAGGCTGGAGCAGACACAGAGAAGGCCCTCTTTCTGGTGCTCTAGCAGATGGAACAATGAGAGAGCCTCTCCGGTCTGCTCTGGCGGGACAGACAGATGTTCTTGGAGTGACACGGTCTCTTAAGTATCCTGGCCTACTATCATATCGGGCTTTAAAGGAAATTACTAGCACCTTGAATTGCACCTGGAGGCACACTAGCAACAATGCAGCTCCAGAAGCAGTGGTGAGGCACGGGCATAACTCCCACACCCCATCACCACCCAAGCATCTGCATTCTGGACCAGTTGCAGCCTCCAAATGGTCATCACAGGCAGCCACATGAACAGTGCATTACAATAGTCAAGTCTGGAGGTGACCAGAGCATGTGTGACCATGAGCAAGGAGTCCCGATCTAGGAGCGGGTGTAACTGGCATATAACATGAAGTTGTGCAAAAGCCCTCCTGGCCATGACAGCCACCTGCTCTTCAAGCAGGAGTCATGAATCTAGGAGGACCCCCAAATTACACACCAGGTCTGTTTGGTGTCAGGTTTACCTGATTGGGCAGCAAAGAAATCTGAATTTAAAAATAAAAAATAAAAATAAAATAGCCCCATCCAGAAACAAAAATGGTAGCTCCCGATATAACGCAGGGCCCCTAACCCACAGCCACTCAGTCTTGCCAGGATTCAGTTGTAGCCCGTTATCCCACATCCAGACCTTAACAGCCTCCAGACACCAGGATAAGACTTCACCTGCATCACTCGGATCACCATGGGCCAAGATATATAGCTGAGTATCATCTGCATATTGATGATACCTCACCCAGTGAGAACAGATGATCTCACCCAGAGGCTTCATGTAGATATTAAATAGGAGAGGTGAGAACACCGAGCCCTGAGACACCCCATATTGAAGGGGCCTAGGGTTGGACTCTCACTCTCCAACCACACTGACTGAGTCCGGTCCTTCAGAAATGAGGAAAACCAGGACCACAGAGTGCCCTGGATCCCCAATCCTCAGAGCTGTTCCAGAAGGATACCGTGGTCGACGTTATCAAAGGCCTCTGAGAGGTCAAGAAGAGCAAGGACTGAGGGATGACCTCCATCCTGCTCTCACCAGAGACCATCCGACAGTGCGACCAATGCAGTCTCAGTACCATATCCGGGCCTGAATCCTGACTGAAAAGGGTCCAGATAATCCACTTCATCCTGGACCTCCTGCAACTGCCCTGCCACTGCCTTCTCCAAACCCTTTCCCCAAAAGGGAAGATTGGATACAGACTGATAGTTGGCGAGTACTGTAGGGTCAAGCGATGACCTTTTCAGGAGGGGGTGCACCAAGGCATGTTTCAATTCTCTTGGGAAGACCCTCTCCTGCAACATAGAGTTCACAATTTCTCTGACCCAACCGCCTGTCACCACCCTGGTAGTTTTAACTAACCAGGCAGGGCATGGATCTAATGTGCAAGCAGTGGCATTAACAGATCCCAGGAGCCTGTCCACTTCCTCAGGGACAACTGGATCGAACCATTGACAAATAGCATGGCTAGACTGTAATCCAGTCAACCCCAGCCCTATATTCTCCATGCTAGGATTAAACTTCAAGTGAATCTGAGCGATTTTCTCTGTCAGATAGTAAGCAAAAATGTCAGCAGACCCCCGCCAACCAGGGCCTGACCCCCCTCTACCGAGGAGGGAGCTAGTCACCCAGAACAGGGTCACTGGGTGATTATCCGCAGAGGCAGTAAGGGTGGTGAAATATCATGGAAGTACTGTTACTTGTTTCCCAGGCTGTCCATCGTATGCCTGACCTTCCCTGGTCACATGAATGCAGACGCAATAAGTTACACATGAATGATGCCACGGAAACCAGAAAAATCATTTGTCTGATTAATGTTTTGTGCACATTCCCCCCCTCCCAACATTTTGCTTTACTGGTACTGTTGGTGGCCTCAACAAACCTTTTCCCATCTCCTTCTCCTCAGGTGTTATGAAAGTGAAACACCAAAAACTCATATGTCTCTATGTATCACTGTTTTGGGTGTAACTGGTCTCCAATAATGCTGAGGCCATGATACATTACAAGTCTCAATTATTTTAGGGATCTCTTGAGAATTTTATTAATTACACAAAAGTTTCAATGGTTATGTTTGTGAGTGACTGTTGGAAAGATGTAGTCCAAAAAAGTAACTTTTCCAAATGCTGCACTTTGCTTGAAATCTTCTTGTCTTAGGTATAAATCAATTGTTAGAATTTGCTATGCACTGATTTAAAAATCAAAGAAAGTTTATTTTTGATGAAAGATCTGAGGCTGCTTAAGCAGTTCAATATTTGCACCTTTACATCTCTGAAACTAGT
This sequence comes from Bradypodion ventrale, assembly GCA_035047345.1. Lineage (NCBI taxonomy): Eukaryota > Metazoa > Chordata > Lepidosauria > Squamata > Chamaeleonidae > Bradypodion > Bradypodion ventrale. The sequence goes on along the minus strand of JAWDJE010000004.1, from coordinate 141,646,331 downwards.
AAAGAAGTTTGCTTCTCCAAATGTTCTGGTATTGTTATTTGTTAAAGCATGTATATTCCACCTTTCATTCAGCATGGTGAATGGCAAATATAACACCCCAAATCTGTAATGATGGAAGTATGTGTGTGTGTTTGTATTTGTATATTTGACTATAGCTCTTTGCAGGCGCACCCCCCCAATAACGGACACAGACAACATTGAAAGTGGATAACAGCAAAGGGCCACATTTATTGATTCAATGCCCTAGTCCGAATTATAAATTTGTATTGGTAAAACGACCAATCATAATTCCTAAGGCAAGCAGGCCGAAGTAACACTGGTAAGGTACCACCCCAAAATTGCCAACGGCAATTGGTTACAATGTATCAATTTGTATCAATTTGTTTGTCAACAACAAACAAATTGTTGACCGTAGTCAATAACTAACTCATGACCCCACCCTCTGACGCGTATCCGTGAAATCACAGGGGTGATGCATGCTGGTTAGCAATCACCATCACCCCATCGCCTGGTTCGTCGTTGACCGGACAACGTTTAACTAATTTATTCCTGTCTAGTGTTGTCCAGTCAACTGCGAACCTGCCGGATACTTGTGGGTCATACTGTTTACCTTACCAGTGCTACCCGCCACACGGAGGGGCTTCACAGAAGACCTGACGCCCCCCCCCAGACCGTCAGCTCGGTCAACAGGCCTGCTCGCCAGTCACCCAACAGGAGGTCCATACCTCCTCGCGACAGATGGACCCCATCCCCTGCATAGAGGTCATAATTTTGCAGACTAATATCGGGGTGATGACTAACCCGCCCCCAAGCCCTGGTGGTAAGAAACCGCGCCACCGCCTTGTTGACCGCGCGCCTTGCGCGGTCAAGCGCAAGGAGGTTAACGCCCCCTCTGTAAGAGTGGCGCGGAACAATGTCCGACCAAACCAGGGTTGTGGCAGGCCAGACATAGTGCAAGTAGGCGAGTTCCTCGCAAATCGCATGCTTGAGCGATAAGCCGGTGACCTGGCCCAAATCATTGCCCCCCAGGTGGATAATTAGAATGTCAGGCGGGTCAGCCCCCAGGCCAGAAAAAAGGAAAGGCCTCAGCTCCTGCCATAACATCCCAGGCTTACCATGCCATGCGAGACTGGCGTGGTCACCCAGTCCCAGTCGGGGTCCCCACTCTGTCGCCGCAGCGTAACGCGCTGCCCTGTGCACATAGCTGTGGCCCACCAGCCATACTGTCACCGGTGTAATACGACACCCAGGGTCTGCAATAAAATTGAGAAAAAAGGAAGGTAAGGTGACTGAATTGGTACTCATGGCGGGAGTGGGCGCACATAAAACTGAAAACACTGTGAGCCCCACCTCCCCATGCTGCGTATGTCAGCCCCCGAGTACCCAAAAGCAGCTGCTGTAGAGGCTGCACCAATACGGAACGAATGTGTGCCATAACGGGCACCTGAAAAACCCACCCTGGTGAGGGCTATGGCTGTCACCTTCCAAAACTGAAATTTAGTAAGGGGAGACCCATCTTGGTGACAGAAAAACGGGCCGTGGTGCCAGCCACGCAGTGCCAGGTACTCCTGTAGGGCACCAACCGGACAGATGTCTGCCAAAGAACACCGTAGCAGTCTTACTCCACTGCCTACGCCGTGCTGATCTGTTTTTGAGGAGCGAATCCTCAACTGGGCCCAGTCTTTGGCAACGTAGACATCTCCGAGTTCCAGTGCCCTACCACTTGCATCCGCCTTAGACAGCATCACGAGTTCGCTGACGTGGAGCGCTCCAAAAAATGCCACCGTTGTGGCTGCATGAAAAAGGGCTGCCTCATAATGATCAAAACAGAGGCCTGGCCAGCCCCGGGCCAACTGGGTAAGAACCCCTGGGGAAATAGGGTGCCGGTCGTCCGGGCAACGCCCGCGCTCGCGCACCCACCCCTCCAAAACGTGTCTCACGCGGAAGTCAGAGGTGGTATCCACATGACCCCCTACTTTGGCCATAAAAGCCAACGCCGAGAGCTTGGATGCTATGGTGCGAGGTGCAAGGCCCTGTGCATGGAGGTGGACCATGAACCGCAGTACATGGTCCACCGGAATAGGCCAGGTCTCTGGCAAGTGAAATTGAGTGGCAAAAACCCTATATGAACTGAGTGCTTGTTGATACGCCTTACGCGTGCGTGGCGCTAGTGAAAGGCCAATCGCCCGGTTCACCTCTCCTTGCCAATAGTCCACATCTCGTCCGGGAGTGGCGAGGGAAATTCCTCCGCATCCGGGGCCAAGGCGCGGAACCGGGAGATCTGCAGGCGGGACAAAGCATCAGCAATATCATTATTAACCCCTGGGACATGCCTGGCCCTGAACAAGACATTGAGGCGCAGGCAGCGCAGCACAAAATGGCGCACTAGATCCATAACCCTGGGCGATTTAGAAGTCTGTGCATTGACAATGTGTACCACAGCAGCATTGTCGCACCAAAAATGCACTACCGAATTAGCCCACTGTTCGCCCCATAGCATCAAAGCCCCCAGAATGGGAAAAAATTCCAGGTATGTGAGATCCCGCAGGCGACCTGTGCCTGCCCATGCCGGTGGCCACCCACCATAGGCCCACTTCCCATTGAAGTACATCCCATAGCCCAGGGATCCTGAGGCATCAGACTGGATCTGGAAATTGGGGGAAGCCAGGAGGTCCGACCTCCAAAATGAGACCCCGTTAAACTCCCTCAGGAATTGCAACCAGACGAACATGTCTGCCCTGATAGCCCGGGTGAGCCTAACTCTGTGGTGGGGCCTGGATAACCCTGCCATGGCGTCGCATAAGCGCCGGGCAAAAGCCCTGCCCGGTGCGACCACCCTGCAGGCAAAATTAAGGTGCCTATGTAGCACCTGGAGTTCCCTCAGGGATGCCTTACGCTTGGCCAGCAATTCCGAGATAAGGGTCACTATCCTGGACACCTTATCACCCGGCAACCTAGAAGCCTGCACTACTGTGTCAATCTCAACCCCCAGGAATACTAACTTGGTCGATGGGCCCTCGGTCTTTTCGGGCGCTAAAGGGACACCAAGTTCCTGCATTAGCGTCTGAAATGTATTGAGGAGACGTGCACACGTGTCCCAGCCCCGTTCACCCCCGAATAAAAGTCATCCAGGTAATGGGCTACAGACCGGGACCCTGACCTGCGGACAAAAGCCCACTCTAGGAAAGTACTAAAACGCTCGAAGGCCGAGCATGATATGGAGCAGCCAAAAGGCATGGCCTTATCAAAATAATATTCCCCTTTAAATTTAAAACCCAGCAATTCAAAGTCACCCGGGTGCACTGGCAAGAGGCGAAAAGCTGACTTAATGTCGCACTTGGCCAGCAAGGCACCCGGGCCACACGAGCGCACCATGCGCAGCGCATGGTCGAACGATGTATACCTGACCGAACAAAGGTCATCAGGTATAGCATCGTTGACCGATCTGCCGGCTGGGTAGGACAAATGATGAATAAGGCGAAACTCACCTAGGGACTTTTTGGGAACCAAACCCAATGGTGAAACCTTAAGGTTGGGAAAAGGGGGTGCAGGAAAAGGTCCAGCGACCCTGCCCGCGTCTAATTCCTTTTTAATGCTGGCCGCAGCCACCTCCTCCCTTCCTCTGAGGGATAACAGGTTGGGAGCATCCTGAGGGGATCTAACACCCATAAAAGGGATACGAAATCCCTGCTTAAAACCTTGAATGAGATACTCTCTGTCCTCCCCCTTTGGGTACGATGCGAGCCAGCGCTCCAGCATGTCCACCTTAATTGGGGAGGGGGCCTTTTGGAGAACTAGTTCCCTCCGTGGCAGCCTTGCCAGCCCACTGTCCACCCCTCCCTCTGCCTCGCGCCCCCCCAGGCTTGGGACAAGCCGAGGCTGCGTGGGGACCAGAACAGGTGGGACACTCATGCTTATACCTGCAGTTCTTTCGGTTGCAGGAACCATTTGACGAGAAAGTCCAGCACAGCAGGCGGGCTGGAACCCCCTGCCCCGCCGGTTGGCGGGTAACCTGCGCTGGAGCTGCTCGCTGGACCGCATGTCCACAATGGTATCTATCCCCCGGGGCAGGGCGTGTGGGTGTCATATACAAGAGCCACAGTCTCTGGCAGGGCTCATCCCATCTCATCTCGGGATGGAGGGGAATCCTCATACGGAATTCCTCATCATATGCTAGCCATGAAGGGCCCGGGAAATCTACCATCGCCCTATATATGTTGTCCAAATATTGGACCATGGGAATAGCTAGATCCGGCCGCGCCCTCAAATATACCGCCATATATATCAAATAAGCGGGGAGCCAGTTAGCCCAGGTACGCGGCGGCTTGCGGCGGCGTGCCTGCTCCTTGTCCTTCTCATCCTGACCCTCCCTTTCTTCCTTGGTGGGCTCTCTGTTCAGGAGTGAGAAGATATCTACATACTCCCCCCTCCAAATCTTTTCTCTGGTAGCCTGTGCCAAGTGATCGCCCAGTGGCAAGGAATACCCTGCCGTCGGCAAAGCCGAAAAGGGGACAACAGGCCTGGTAAAGGGAGCCGGAGCTAACCCTGCCACCCCCAAGACATTGCCAGCAGTGTAAGAGCCTAGGCCCACCCCCGTGGGCATGGTGGCAGTCGTTGTCGCCGGGTGGGGCACCAGAGGGGTAGTCCCCGCACCACCCGAGCGAGGCCAAGGCCACTGAAAGGCCCCCCCTATATTGGGAATATGTGTAGATGTACTCGTTTGCACCGTATACTCACATGCTGCACCCCCGTGGGCCGCCCCCACCGGGGGTTCTGGCCCACTGGGGGCGTCGGAGCTCACGACCGATGTAGAGCTCATCACCGGGGCTTGACCCGCACCAGGTTGCTGGCTGGGGAGCTGCGAGGCAGTGGCCGTAGCCGCGCCACCCGCCTGCAGCAGCTCAACCCTCCCCGCCGGCTGTTGTCCTGCTGCCGTTAGCGCCTCCAAAGGTACCCCAAAAGGGGCACCTGCCTGACTGGCCCGGGCCAAAGACGCCTCGAGGGCCGCAATACGTGCCAGTAAGGAGTCCACATTAACCATGGGTAAAGGGCCGGCCGGCCCACCTGATCCTTGCATGGGGACAGGACCCTGCACCCCAGGGGCCGTATATTGCCATTGACTACCGCCGAAGCCCGGGAGGGCTGGTGGATTAACCTGCCAAGGCAGGGAGCCGGGCCACCCCCCAAGGCTAGAGGGCCCCGGGAGAGGCTGCGGCCCAACAGGAATAGGCCCAACCGATTGAGCAGGAGGATGAGCGGTGCCCACCGCTCGCGGGCCGCGGGCCGGAACTCCCTCCGCGCCCACAACTTGATCGGTCCAAGGGGCGATAGCCCCCATGCCACCAGCCCCGGCCGGGGATGGCAAAGGTGGCTGCTGGGGAGGCGGCACCGCGGTCCTCCGACCCGGATTACGCCTCCGAACCACCCGAGCTGCATTCGCAGCAGCCTTCTTTTTGGAAGGCATCTCACCGCAGCAGAAAGGGAAGCTAGCTAGTAAACGGAACTAAAAGGCTTCCCGGTAGCACCAACGAGCGACGGAGACGCAGGGGGAAAAACTTCTCCGCTCCGTCGCTGAGGCAAAATGGCAGCACGGCTGCCTCGTGGCCACCCCTTTTATCAAGGCGGTGGCCACGCCCCTAACTACCCGGATTCTCTGTCCTGTGGGGGGGGCCCGCAAAGGGCGCGGCGGCCATTTTGGCGCCGCGCTTGCATTGCAGGCGCACCCCCCAATAAAGGACTCAGACACTGGTAAAAGTGGATAACGGCATTGGGCCACATTTATTGATTCATGCCCTAGTCCGAATTATAAATTTCTATTGGTATTCAACCAATTATAATTCTTAAGGCAAGCAGGCTGAAGTAACACTAGTAAGGTTCCACCCAAAATTGCCAACGGCAATTGGTTACAATGTATCCATTTGTATCATTTTGTTTGTTGACAACAAACAAATTGTTGACCGTAGTCAATAATCTAACTAGTGACCCCACCCTCTGACGCGTATCCATAAAATAACGGGGTGATGTCTGCTGCCCAGCTCGTGCCATCACCCCATTGCCTGGTTCATCGTTGACCGGACAACGTTAACCAACTTGTGCCTGTCTAGTGTTGTCCAGTCAATTGCGAACCTGCCGGATACCTGTGGGTCATAAATGTTTACCTTACCAGTGCTACCCGCCACACGGGGAGGCTTCAATAAAGGCTCACCGCCCCCCCCCAGACCGTCAGCTCGGTCAACAGGCCTGCTCGCCAATCTCCTAACAAGAGGTCCATACCTCCCAGCGACAGATGGACCCCATCCCCTGCGTAAAGCTCACAATTTCGGAGACTGATGGTGGGGTGTCGTATGACGCTCCCCCAACCCTTGTCCATAAGGAACCGGGCAATAGCCCTGTTCACCAAGCGCCGAGCCCGATCAAGGGCTCGGAGGTTAAACCCTCCCCTGTAAGCGTGCCGCGGTATCATGTCCGACCAAAGCAGGGTTGTGGCGGGCCACACATAATGCAGGTAGGCCAGGTCACCGCAAATCGCATGCTTCAGCGATAGGCCTGTGACCTGTCCCAAATCATTACCCCCGAGGTGTATAATCAGGACATCAGGCGGGTCAGCATCGCTTATGGAGAAAAGGAATGGCAACAGTTCCCGCCATAACATTCCGTGCTTACCGTACCACCTGAGACTTGTGGATGCACCCAGTCCCAGTCAGGGTCCCCACTCTGTCGCCGCAGCAAACTGCGCTGCCCTGTGCACATAGCTGTGGCCCACCAGCCATACTGTCACTGGTGTAAGACGACACCCAGGGTCTGTCAAGGAAAAGAAGGAACAGGGCAGTGACTTAACTGGTACTCAATGCTGAAGAGGGCGAACATACAACTGAAAACATCGTGATCCCCACCGTCCCATGTTGCATATTTCAGCCCCAGAGTACCCAAACGCCGCTGCGGTGGAAGCCGCCCCTATCCTGAATGAATGGGTGCCGTAACGAGCCCCAGGGAGGCCAACACCGGCCAGTGCCTTACCGGTCACCTTCCAAAATTGAAATTTAGTAAGGGGAGACCCATCTTGGTGACAGAAAAATGGGCCAGGGTGCGTACCACGTAGTGCAAGGAACTCCTGTAGGGCACCAACCGGACAGATGTCAGCCATGGAACATCGTAGCAGTCTTACACCACTGCCTACACCGTGCTGATCAACCTTAGAGGAGCGTATCCTCAGCTGAGCCCAATCATTGGAAACATAGACATCTTCGAGTTTCAGTGCCCTACGACTCGCATCCGCCTTAGACAGTAGCACCAGCTCACTGATGCGGAGCGCTCCAAAAAAGGCCACCGTAGTAGCCGCGTGAAACAGGGTCGCCTCATACCTGTCGAAACACAGGTCATGCCAAACCCGTGCAAGGTGAGTAAGTACTCCTGGAGAAATAGGGTGGCGGTCGTCCGGGCTGCGCCCACGTTCCCGCGCCCACCCTTCCAAAACATGTCGTATGCGAAAATCATTAGTGTTGTCAGCAAAACCACCCACCTTGGCCATGAATGCCAGCGCTGACAGCCTGGATGCTATGGTGCGGGGGGCTAAGCCCTGGGCATGTAAGTAAACCATAAATTGGAGGAGGTGAGTCACTGGGATGGGCCAACTTTCAGGCAGCCGTGATTGGGCACAAAAGGCCCTGAATGAACTGAATGCATGGTCATACGCCTTACGCGTGTGAGGGGCGAGCGACATGCTGATCGCCCGGTTCACCTCTCCTTGCCAAGCGTCCATATCTCATCCGGGAGCGGCGAGGGAAATTCCTCTGCGTCCGGGGCCAAGGCACGGAACCGGGGGATCTGCAGGCGGGACAAAGCGTCAGCAATATCGTTATTAATACCTGGAACATGTTTGGCCCTAAAAAGCACATTGAGGCGTAGGCTGCGCAACACAAACTGGCAAACCAGTTCCATAACCCTTGGAGATTTAGACGTCTGTGAGTTGACAATGTGGACAACTGCCGCATTGTCACACCAGGAATGGACAACCGAATTGGCCCACTGCTCGCCCCATAGCATCAAAGCTCCCAGAATGGGGGAAAATTCCAGATACGTGAGATCGCGCAAGCGGTCCGTGCCCCACCAGGCTGGCGGCCATCTGCCGTAGGCCCACTTCCCTTCAAAGTAAATCCCATAACCCAGGGACCCAGATGCATCCGACTGAACCTGAAAACGAGGGGAAACCAAAAGGTCGGACCTCCAAAAGGACACCCCGCTGAACTCCCTCAGGAACTGGAGCCAGATGAGCATATCAGCCCTCATGCCCCTGTTCAGTCGGACCCTGTGGTGGGGCCTGGCCAAGCCAGTTATGGCGTCGCACAAGCGTCGAGCAAATGCTCTGCCAGGTGCGACGACCCTGCAAGCGAAATTGAGGTGACCATGTAACACCTGAAGCTCCCGAAGGGACACCTTGTGTTTTGCCAGCAAGTCCAAAATGAGTGCAACGATCCATGAAACTTTATCAACAGGTAACCTGGATGCCTGCACAACCGTGTCAATCTCAACCCCCAGGAATGTGAGCTTGGTTGAAGGGCCCTCGGTCTTTTCGGGCGCTAAAGGGACACCGAGTTCTTTCATTAGCGTCTGAAATGTATTCAGGAGACGTGTGCACGTGTCCCAGCCCCGTTCACCCCCGAATAAGAAATCATCAAGGTAGTGGGCTACAGACCGGGACCCTGACCTGCGAACAAAGGCCCATTGGAGGAAGGTGCTGAAGCGCTCAAACGCCGAGCATGAAATGGAGCAGCCAAAAGGCATGGCTTTGTCAAAATAAAATCCACCCCGGAACTTGAAACCCAGCAACTCAAAGTCGCCCGGGTGCACCGGCAGGAGACGGAACGCGGACTTAATGTCGCACTTAGCTAGCAGTGCACCCGGGCCACATGAGCGCACCATGCGCAGGGCCTGGTCAAAAGATGTATACCTGACCGAACAATGGTCATCAGGGATAGCATCGTTGACCGAATGGCCAGCCGGGTAAGACAAGTGGTGTATCAAACGGAACTCCCCCGGTGACTTCTTGGGCACCAACCCTAATGGGGAAACCTTGAGGTTGGGAAATGGTGGGAGAGGGAAAGGGCCAGCGACCCTGCCAGCAGCAACCTCCTTAGCAATGCTCATGGCAGCCACATCCTCCCTTCCCCTGAGTGATAAAAGGTTGGGTGCATCTTGAGGGGACCTGACCCCTGTGAAAGGAATGTGAAACCCCTGCTGGAAACCCTCAAGCAGGTAAGCTGCGTCAGCCCTCCTAGGGTACATCGTGAGCCAACGCTCCAACATGTCCGCATTAATTGGGGAGGGGGCCTTTTGCCTGACCAGCTCCCTCTGCGGCAGTTCTGCCCGCTCCCTGTCCACCTCTACCTCTGCCCCGCAGTCCGCCTGCCCTAGGACACGCGGAGGCGGCATGGGGGCCAGCACAAGAGGGACACTCGTGCCTGTATCGGCACTGCTTCCTGTTGCACGCACCATAGGCCGAGAAGCTCCAACACAGCAGGCGGGCTGGAACCCCCTGCCCCGCCACCTGGCGGGGTGCCTGGGCTGGAGCAGCTCGCTGGACCGCATATCCACAATGGTACCTCTCCCCTAGCGCCAGGTGCGTGGGGGTCATGTACAGAAGGCACAGCTTCTGGCAGGGCTAATCCCACCTCATCTCTGGGTGTAGGGGCACTCTCATACGGAATTCCTCGTCGTAAGCCAACCACGACGGGCCAGGGAAATCAACCATCGGCCGGTATATGTTGTCCAAATACTGGACCATCGGAATTGCCAGGTCAGGCCGGGCCCTGAGGTACACCGCCATGTATATGAGGTACGCGGGTAACCAGTCGGCCCACGTGCGTGGCGGCTTACGTCGACGAGACTGCTCCTTGTCCCTCTCGTCCTGCCCCTCCCTCTCCTCCTTGGTGGGTTCTCTATTCAAGAGGGAGAAAATGTCCACATACTCCCCCCGCCAGATCTTTTCCTTGGTGGCCTGGGCCAGGTGGTCCCCGAGGGGCAACGAATAACCTGCTGTCAGCAAGGCCGACACCGGAACAGTGATAGTACTGGGCACCATAAAAGGAGCCTGGACCAGCCCCGCCACCCCCAGTAAGTTCCCCGCAGGACCGGGTACCTCGCCCCAAGAGGGGCCCTGGAGTGCCGAAGCCGTTCCCGGATGGGCCGGCGGCGGCTGACCCGCCGCCCCAGCCAGGCGAGGCCACGGCCACTGCAAACCTCCCCCCGTTGTGAGTTGTGGTGTGGGTGCACTAGTTTGGACCGTATACTCACAAGCTGCACCCCCATGGGCCACCCCCACCGGGGGTTCCGGCCCACTGCGGGCGTCGGAGCTCGCGACCGCAACCGAGCTCGTAGACGGGGCCTGACCACTACCTGCCGGCGGCATCTGCTGCGTGGGGAGCTGCGAGGCTGCGGCTGGCGCCGACCTACTCGCCCCAGGCAGCTCAACCCTTTCGGCAGCCTGCCAAGGACCTGCAGGCGCTGAGTTGACCTGTAAACCAAAAGGTGCCCCGGAAGGATTAACTAACCCTAAAGATGCCTCCAGGGCCACTACGCGGGCCAGTAGGGCATCCACGTTTACATAGCCCCCAACGCTGATGGGGGCAAAGGGCCGGCCGGCCCACCAGTCACTGGCCAGGTCTCTGGGCCCCGGGGCCCGAATATGGCCATGCCCCAACCATCGGCCCCTGGGGGGCCGGGGGCATGCCCTGCCAGGGAAGGGAACCCAGCCAACCTCCTTGGTTAAAGCCCACCGCTGGAAGCTGCATGCTAAGGCCCGAAGGCCCAGCTTGGCTGTGCGCCAAGCCCGGGCCGGTGGCCACTAATTGCAGGCCGGGGGCCGCATCCCCTGCAGGGGCAGTCTGAGGCTGCCCAGCCTCGGGCCAGGGCACAATCGAGCCCATCCCGCTGGTCCCGGCGGGCGCCCCCACAAAGGGGGCCTGCTGAGGGGGCGCAGTCGCGGTCCTCCGACCCGGCTGGCGCCTCCGTGAAGTGTGAACCGCGTTCGCCATGGTCTTCTTTTTAGAAGGCATCGCTGCAATTCGCTGGAAGCCGAAGAAAAGAATCGCAGAAGAAACCGCTGCCCAAAGAGGCTTCCCAGCTAAAGGAAGAGCGACGGAGCAAAAGGGGAAAAACTTCTCCTCTCCGTCGCTTTGCAAAATGGCAGCGTGGCTGCCTCGTGGCCACCCCTTTTAAAGGGTGCTGGCCACACACCCCTAACTACCCGGATGTCCAAGTCTGGTGGGGGGGCCCGCAAAGAGTGCGGCGGCCATTTTGTCGCCGCGCTTGCACTATCATTGCTTTAAGACATGAAATCTAGCCACCTGTGGCAAGCATTCTAAGGGGACTTGGATATTAACATTTTGAGGTGTCATTCTTTTTGAAAACATTGATTTTAAATAACCAAATACTGTCTGTGGCTTGTAATAATATGCTGATTTATTAGTTGGCAGAAATCAAGCTCCTCAGGAGAAAGTTGGATCCTCAACAGAGGTAAACCTGACTGGGTCTCAAAATGAGGTGGGTTGGAGTGGATTAGATTAAGCAATATGTGCAAGTGATCAGACCAACCCATCCAAAAAGAGGAGGTTATATGCCTGTACAGAAAGCCTCTATGCTTGCCTTTGTCCCCCACCCCACCCCCAGAATAAAGACACAGACACAATTATTGGAGTTTCAGTTAGGGCCACAACTTTATTAACTAACTTGTTAAACCACCCCATCCATCAGTGGGACCTGATCTAGTGGGACCTGATCTAGAGCCCAAATTGTCAGGGGATGCTACCAACCCCTACTCTTGCCCTTAGGGAGAGTTCCCACAGCCCTTTCAGTCATTATCAAGGGACAATGCACTTACGGCAGGTGGAAATTTCTATCCAGTGACCAGCCATCAAATCCAGTGACTCCAACTGTGTAAGTCCACTGGATGATACCCCTCTACCCAATGGTGGGATTCAGCAGGTTCACACAGGTTCACCAGAACTGGTAGCAAAAATTCCAGCTGGCCCGACCTGGTCAATTTTGAAATAAAGTAGTCCTAATTCAGGTGCAACACAGGGCTTTCCCCCTGGCCACACCCACCATACCATGCCCTCAGAGTAGGTAGGAAAAAAATTGAATCCTAGCATTGCTTGTACCCATCTCAGGATCCAGGTGGCCAGCATGTTTGGGCAAAGTTAACCATCCAATTTCAATGGGAACTCACCATTACTAAATCCTCCAGCCACCTTACAGTTGTGACCTATTGAAGATAGCCACACCCTCAATTAACAATTCTGCTAAGAAAAGCAGCATGGGATGTGTGTGTGTGTGTGTAGGCGAGGAGGCCACTTGTATCTCAAAAGAGGCCATTAAGAGACAGGACCCTACTTATATGAGATCCTAGCCTCCACCCAACCTCCTGCCAGTTGACAGGCACTTATTGGCATCTGCCAAGTGGCTTCACTCTTGGGAGAAAACAAAGAACCCCCACCTGGCAACTTCATGCCAGGTGGATGGATCCTTTAGTGCAGCTTGCCCTGAACATTGTTTCCTTACCTGGGAAAGCAGAAAAGCAAACCAGTTCCCTGAGATTCTGATACCTGGTGACCGCAACTTCAACTTTCCCACCTCTGAGTTAACTTGGTTAAACTAGAAGCTTTTCTGTGAATGTTCTGTCAATATTATTTCTTGATCCTTTCCCTCTCATCCTCTCTCCCTCTCTGGGGAATATATTTAAGATCCAGCAGGAAATGTTACAGTTGCCACACATCCAGCAGAGATGAGAATCATTTGCAGCAAATAAGATATATTATGGTTACATTAAGCGCTGTGTTTACTCCATAAATTATTTCCTGTAGTTTGTTAAATATATATCATTCAGGAATTCACATTCATCTTCACTGCAGTGCTAAGAAGCAAAAAAAATATTTCACAAAGAAGAGAAGACATTCAAGAGGAAAAGCAGAGGAGCAAAGCAATCTGAAGCTGATAATGGTAACAGAGTAAAATGGCTACCAGTGGGATTCCTGCGCAGTTGCAGCACAATAATAGAGATTCCATTCAAATGTCATTTCTGAATTTCCCAGATATAAAGTTTGGTTTGCTTGCTTAAAATAAATCATGATTTTTTAATTAGGATTTTCTTTGCGATAATGAAAGGTTCAGGAAAAGTTTCTTGTGCAAGTTAAGGTAAACCTGTTCTCTTTGCTGCATTGAGAGTAGAATTGTAAACCCATGCATGTCTCACCCTTGCACACAAAAAGAGCAAATTGGGGATGTTTGGTGTATGAAAACCAAGACACAGGACACAGCCTCGGGCTGGGTTAACTCAGGTTTATTGCATCGTGGACAGAGGGAACATGAGGTAATGGCGGATGGATAGCTCTTTTTATACAACAGCAATACATTTGAACGTGGTGCCATGGTAGCCCATTGGCTACTGCCTGCGTGACGTCATTGCGAGTCACGCCCTTCTTGTCCAGGTGTAGGTAGTGGCGGGAAAGCTTCCCGCGCTGTTGCCTTTGATGAGTTCGGACCAAGAGAGCTTGGACGCTCGCTGCTGCCAGCTGGTGGTCATTAGCTCGCGTCCTATTACAGGGTTTATATGATACAGCTGAAGGTTACATTGTTGCTATAGGCAAGGTTACATTGGCTCTGATACATTGTAATCCATGTGGAAGGTAAACCCATTAGAACACAACACCCCTCCCCCCTAGGATGAGACAAAGTCTCGAGCCCACACTCAAACACACTCCCCCCCCTAGGAGACAAAATCTCTCAGCCAAGATGGCTTATTTCGAACACGCTGGGGTCTCGATGCGGGCTGCCTTTGCCCGGGTTTGCTACCTTCTCTTTGTCCCCTGGTTTCCTGCCCTGTAATTGGAGAGGGAGACTCGTTAGTGACTTGCCGCGGCTCCGCGGCGTTGTTGGGAGGTGTGCTCTCTCTTAGGGAAGAACCGGGGGCACTGGGGGCTAACGAAAAACCCCTCTTCTCGCTTGGATGGGTGGGGGAACACTCCTGAAAACCCCCCCGGCTCGCAAAACCAAAATCAAAATTACATTCGGGGGCAGCGGTCGCGAATTCCTCTCCCCCTTCCCCGGCCCCTGATGGAACTGGTTTATCAAAAGGATATGATTCGGGGCCGCTGCTTCTTCCTTCCCCCCCTGCTTGGGACTGTTGTCCGCTGATGTCTCCCCCTTGGGCTAAACGGGTGGGGGAGAACCCTAACGCTGAATCTTGTTGTTGAGCCCCACTGTCTGGTACGCTCACTCGGTGCCTCAGCTGGTCCGCGTGCCTCCTCCAGAGGAGACCTGTGCTGGTCTCGACCCGGTACGACACTGGCCCCGTCTGTTCTACTACCGTCCCCGGCACCCAGGCTGGCCCTGCGCTGGCATAGTTTCTACAGTGAACAGGGTCGCCGGCGGCGAATCCTTTCGAGACTGCCAGCCCTATGTTTTTTCCCTTCTCCTCGACTCTCGTCGGGTCTAGCCTGGACAGAATCGTGGTCAGTTTTCGCCGCATCAAGAGCTCTGCCGGCGAGTAACCTGACGCTAAGGGGGTCACCCTATACGCTAATAAGAATTGACATACTTGGTGATTTAGGTCCCCCGGGCCCATGCGCCGAAGCGCATCCTTTGTTGTACGCACCAACCGTTCCACTTGGCCATTCGTGGCCGGGTGAAACGGTGCGGATGTGACATGCCGAATTGCGTTTGCCGCCATGAATGCTCCGAACTCCGAGGAGGTGAAGCAACTCGCGTTATCGCTGACTAACGTGTCGGGTAAACCGAACGTGGAAAAGACTCTCCGTAGCTGGCTAATTGTCGTGGCGGAGGACGTGCTCTTTACTGGGATGACCTCCAGCCACTTGGAGAACGCATCCACCACCAGGAGAAACATGGTTCCTCGGAATGGGCCAGCGAAATCTATGTGTACTCTGGACCACGGCCCCCTTGCTGCGTCCCATTCCCTATGCGGGAGGCGGGCCTCCTCTGGACGGGATCCCTGACATGCCTCACAAGTGCCGACCATGTGCTCAATGTCCGCGTCCAGTTGTGGCCACCAAAAGTAACTGCGGGCCAGCGCTTTCGAACGAACGATGCCCGGGTGGCTGACGTGCAGCAGTTTGAGCACCCTCGGCCGCATGGATGTAGGGACCACCACCCGTTGGCCCCACAACAGGCACCCCCTTTCTAAGGACAGCTCTAGTTTTTTCCGAAAGAATGGGTCGAATTCCGTGCCCGGGGACGATACCGGCCACCCCTTCTGTACCCATGAGCTAACTTTCTCCAGCGTTTTGTCCTTGCCTGTCGCCCTAGCAATATCGGCTGGTACTAATGGGGGTGCGTCTAAGACCTCGATTAGCAACACCTGGCGGTCTCTTTCTACTCTGGCCTTTTGGTCGTCCGACAGGGGCAAAGGGGATCTCGAAAGTGCATCAGCATGGCTGATCTCCTTTCCGGGCCGGTACTCCAACTCGTGTTGGTATGCGTTGAGAAAGATAGCCCAACGCAGCATTCTCGGGGATAGGATCTGCGGCGTGGGCTTGCTTGCCGTGAAAATCCCTAACAGGGGCTTGTGGTCCGTCACGATTTTGAACGGGCGGCCATACAGAAAATCGTGGAACTTTTTGGTCCCCGCTACTATTGCTAATGCCTCCCTGTCGGTTTGTGCGTAATTTCGCTCTGCTTGGGACAGGGACCTTGAATAAAACGCAACCGGGGCCTCCCTTCCGTCATCCAACACGTGGCAAAGCACCGCCCCCACCCCCACCGGTGATGCATCGCAGACTAATACCACCGGCCGTTTGGGGTCGAAATGCGTTAGAATTGCGTCAGAAGTCAAGAGTTGCTTTAGTTCTTTGAACGCCCTCTCGTGCTCGTCACCCCACATCCATGTCTCCTCCTTTTTAAGCAACCGATGAAGCGGTTCGGCTACGGACGCTTTCCGCGGAAGGAATGTATGGTAAAAATTGAGGAGCCCCAGGAATGACTGTAGCTCGGTTTTGGATGTGGGGCGAGGGGCCTTCTTGATGGCTGCCACTTTGGATTTGGATGGCTTAATACCCTCGGGTGTGATTCGGAACCCTAAAAACTCGACTTCGGTTTCGAAAAAGACACATTTGTCCTTCCTCAGTCTCAGCCCCGCTTTCTCGAACACGGTTAGTACTTTGTCCAGTCTTTTTGCCAGTTCGGCCTCACTCCCCCCTGTTATCAACACGTCATCAAAATAAGGCAACACCCCCTCCAGCCCCTTCAGGAGGCGTTCCACAAGCGACTGAAAAAGGCCGGGTGCCGAGTTCACGCCGAACTGTAAACGCGACACCTGGAACGCTCCTTTATGTGTGACTATCGTTTGGGCCGCGGCCGTGGCGGGAGTTACGGGGAGTTGCTGATAGGCTTGTGCTAGATCGAGCTTAGCGAAACACTTTCCCCCATTTAGCCTGGCCAAAAGGTGGCTGACCACCGGCACCGGGTATGCGTTAGGGCGGATCGCCTTGTTAATTGTACACTTATAATCAGCGCAAATGCGCACCTCCCCGTTAGCCTTCAGAGCTGTTACAATTGGAGTTTCCCACTCCGCGGAATCAACAGGAATAAGAATCCCCTGGCCCACCAATTTGTCCAGTTCCGCCTCTATTTTGTCCTTTAGTGCGAAGGGCACCCTGCGCGGTTTGAGTCTTATCGGGCGGACCTCCGGGTCTAGGTCGAAGGCTACAGGGGGTCCCTTGAATTTTCCCAGTCCTTTTTTAAAAACGTCGGGATGCGCGTCGCACACCGCTTGTATTGGATCCACCCCCACCGAATGTACTCCCCCTATGAACAGGCCTAAAGGCTGAAACCACTGTGTCCCTAGGAGACTACAACTTCCCCCCTTGAGGACAACTAGGGGCAGTTCCGCAGAATGTCTCTTAAAATTAACCCGAAATTTCCCGACCCCCAATACCGGAATGCTGTTTCCCTGTACATCTCGTAGCGTGGACCTCAATGTTTTAAGTTTGGGCCGCACGTGGGGGTCGATTTTCAAGAACTCTTTCTGGGGGATTATGGAATAGGAGGACCCTGAGTCAATTTCCATCCTGATAGGGGCCCCTTGTATTAGTACCTCAACGAAGTAATGGGACTGTCCCGTGGACACGCTGAACACCGGGGCGTCATCTTCGCTGCCGTCCGAGACGCGGCCCACGCCGTCCTTCTTCCTCGTGGTCTGGGCGCCATCTTTGGGCCTCGCGGGACGGTCCGGTCTGGTCGAACGGTCTGGTGACTGCCTCCGGCCCTCCTTTCGTTTTCTGCATGCCTTGGCAATGTGCCCCCGACGGCCGCAGGTGTAACATTCAGCCTTTCTAAATGGGCATCTCGCGCGTTCGTGGGCCGCCCCGCAACCATCGCAGCGGCGCCCCCCTTTTCGGACCTTCTGGACCTCCTCGCCGTCGCTGCCTTCCGAGGACGATTTTGAGGCCCGTCGAGTTGCGTGCACCGATTGTCCGGACTTCCCGTGCACCGAATTTTCTGCTTTGCCGGCCCTGGGACGCCACTCACGCCACTGGTGCATCTCGTCTACTCCAGCATTCGTGGACTCCGCGGCTTCTGCGGCCTCGACGACCTCTGCCAGCGTGGGTGGCGGCTCCTTGTTCATCAAGCTGCGCTGCACCTCCTTGTCTTTCAGGCCACACAGCACACCGTCCCTGAGGGCCATGTCTAGGATGTCGCCCCATTTGCAGGGGACGGCGGCTACCCTCATGGCGGCCACGAATGCCTCAACCGACTCGTCCGGCGCTTGGACTCGCCTCCAAAACGCGCTCCGAGCGGGAAACATCGCCCTCGAGGGTTGGAAGCGCTCCCGTAGCAGCTTCATGACGTCGTCCGCCTTAAATTGGCTCACCTTCTTCGGAGCGATGATGCCCACCAGCGTCCGCTTGGTTTCCACCCCGAGCATTCTGGTGAGGATGGCCCTCTTCCGCTCCTCATCGTCTTCCTTGACTTTGAGTTCCACCAGCGCCGCCTGGAAGTCCATCTCCAACAGCTCCCAGTCTTGCGGTTTGGTGATGTTGAACCCGCTCTGTGCCCTGGCTGCTCCTTGGGGATCCATTAATCCCACCTTCGTCGCCAATTTGGTGTATGAAAACCAAGACACAGGACACAGCCTCGGGCTGGGTTAACTCAGGTTTATTGCATCGTGGACAGAGGGAACATGAGGTAATGGCGGATGGATAGCTCTTTTTATACAACAGTAATACATTTGAACGTGGTGCCATGGTAGCCCATTGGCTACTGCCTGCGTGACGTCATTGCGAGTCACGCCCTTCTTGTCCAGGTGTAGGTAGTGGCGGGAAAGCTTCCCGCGCTGTTGCCTTTGATGAGTTCGGACCAAGAGAGCTTGGACGCTCGCTGCTGCCAGCTGGTGGTCATTAGCTCGCGTCCTATTACAGGGTTTATATGATACAGCTGAAGGTTACATTGTTGCTATAGGCAAGGTTACATTGGCTCTGATACATTGTAATCCATGTGGAAGGTAAACCCATTAGAACACAACAGGATGTTTCTGTGATTATGGGTCATTATGGGGCAGAGCAAGAGCTATTGTTAACTCCTGCAATGGAACAGCATTACTGGGCATTAAAATGGCAGGAAGGTACCTAGCAGTTTGAAAGCAAAGAATTGCAAGTACTGTAGATAAATAGGTACCACTTCAGTGGGAAGATAAACACATTCTGTGTCTAGTCATGCCTGCCACATGACCATGGAAATGATTGCAGATACAGACTGCACCGGCTCTTTGGATGTAAGCACAGATGAGCACTGCCCCCTAGAGTCAGACACAACTGGCTTTTGATCTTTACTTTTATCTTAAATGATTTAAACTGAGGTCTTCTTTTTCCATGTCTAAGCCAAAATGAAGCCACGTTTTGGTGAATTCATTCCACAGTTCCTTTAGCCTGTCCTAGTGCAAGAAAGATTAGTTGACACAAGGTTGCCATTGTCCATGATATGCCTGATTGTGGTTCAAAAATACCATAATCTATCTCCCTGAAAACACTGCAGCCATTTCACTGAACTATAGGACAAGGATAAACTATAGGACTGTTTAGAGTAGACAATTATTTCTGTTTGGGAACATTTTCCCTTTTCTTTGTTCTTTTGCTCAACTTAGTTTACTAAACTTTACTAAAATATGATCACACTATTATGAACAGGATGTGTTGTTTCGTGACTTTTGAGTAAATAAGTCACACAGATAAGGCTATAACTTAATCAGGATTGCAACTTCTTTCCATACAGACTCTTTGGCCACATCCTGTCTGAATGACCATACATGCCATAAGTAGACTTCACTAACTGATGACATGGCAGTTGTGTCCCAGCTTAGTTGCACAACCAGCACACAACAGACAGCTCCCCTATAAGCCAAATCCAATTCCATGATTTATGTTGCCTTCTCATTAATTCACATTGTGATGGTGACCCTCATAATTACTGGTCATGTAACAAATAAATACAAAGGAGTCCTTCAATGCTGGATAGGAATGCACATTGAATCTGGCCATTGTAAATGGGTAAGAAATATTATGATAGTTTCGTTTTCATACTAAATCATTCAAATGATAGGGGCTGCAGTGGCTCAATGTTTAAGAAGCTCATCTTGTTAGCTGGAAGGCTGGCAAGTTGGCAGTTCAAGACTTGGGTACTACATGATGGATTGAGCTCCCATCTCTGTCCCAGCTCTTGGGGGCATGAAAGGAGCCTCATTTGGGCATTCCCTGAGCAGAGTTTCTTCTTCAAAAATCCTTTCAACCCAGAATAATTTCTGACATGAAATTATTATTACTCAAATGGTCATATTTCTGTGTATTTAAAGAAGAAAGAACTTAGGATTTTAAAAAGTCATACATAGGAGAAATGGATTTTTCCATGTGCTCTTTTTCAAAAATTGCTGTTGGTCATGCTAAAGGCATCTTTCCATTGAGTTGTGGCATAAAAGTGGTATGCCATCTGAAATCATTAATCATATGTTTACAACATGGTATGGAATCCTATGCAGGATTTTGTGAATTTGACATTGTTTTTAAAAATATCTGTTATGTCTTTCATTCCACATGCACCATTACACATCAGTCAGCTGTAGCCCAGAGGAGAGTCATACTGTGATGCTTTCAGTGTCTATGAAGGGGTCAGCACATGATAACGTTATTTGTATTGAGATTATGGGTTGCATGAAGCCTCACACTAGAAAGCTCTATGCCCACATCCTGCATCTGATATTCATTACTGAGAGTGACTTTGCTTGCAATTCCTATTCTTTTCCATTAATCAAGATAAAAATAGTAGCTGGGGGTAATGCTCCTGTTGCCAGGCAGACAAAATAAAGTCTGCTGCATTCTTTAGATTAATGAAATTGGCAAAACTGAATAAATGGGAAGTGCTTCCTTGTTATCAGATAGAATAAATTATAGGGATGTGTTTTTTTAAAACATCTAAGTTTGGGCAAAAACATAATGAATCTACTATTTCTAACACCATTTGTTATGTGCAGCTAAGAATACCCGGGGAAAATATAAAGTATCTGAATGCATAGAAATGGCCATACACAGAGACAGTGCTTTTATTTAGTAGGAAGGCTAAGCTGTCATTAACCCTCCAGATAAAGAGCAAGTAATGAATCCGGTTAGGTTCAACAACATCTGTATGAAATATTGCTAGTTCTGACAATTTGTCTTCTAATGGCAATGCTTTGTTTTATTTGGGAGGAATGGAAAATGGATGCATTCTAGGGAGAATGCATGAACCCTAGAACACAGTTTTTTTCTATTAAAAATGTGATATCATTTTGTTTTAAGGAGATCAACTCATAGAAAGAATGGGGAACACTTTATTAATCAGAGGTCAATATAAGTCCTGATCAAGGTGAACAGTGGTAGGAACAAAGAGGAAGGTAACAAGCCTAGTGTTCATTTAAGGCATCTCTCTTGTGTCAATGTCAAATTTAGAGATTAAATTGTCTAAATATGTTTATCTCAAAAGATCCCATTCTATAGATAAAACAGACTAATAGAACATATTTAATAAAGACACATTTAGAAAACCATCTTTATTCATAATTTGAAATCAACAGAGTTAACAGTAGGGAGCCACAGTAACATCCGAAAAAGCCTTAGACAAGTCCTTATTATAAATTTCCCGCAAACTAATATGTGCACTCATCTCAGATCCATCCAACAGAGATTCCCAAACTTTTTGACACTACACCCTCTCTTCTAGCTTATCAAGAAATCTCCATTCTTTCCCACTTCTTCTTGACAATCAGTTGCAACCTTTGCAAATAATATCAACATCCTGTCTCCCTCAACTTTTTCAATGTGGACACAACTCTTAGAACTCTCTGCGTGAACTCCAGGAACTGGAGCATTTCCTTACTCCAGAAGAACCTGAACCACTGGAAGGAAGCTTTATACAGAACAAGTGGTTATTTCACATTTTAAAATTGATATAACGGAATAAATTCAACCCTCTCTGGGTTGGTTCACCATGGTGCTCACATAATGGACTTGTATTATGCACCATAAAAGTTTATTTTAAATAATCTACTAAAATGTAACCATTGTAACTGCTGGTTTTTGGTGGGTTTTTAAAAATTCTGAATCTAAATCCACACCAAGTCCTGCTGGTTACTACTGTTTATCACTGCAGACCATATTATGTTTTAAGAATGCAATTCAGGTTGCTGTAGGAAATATAGACTCTATTATTATACCAAAATAATAGAGTTTCTATTTTCAGAATCTTTGTATGAAAAACAAATCAAGCCATTTCATAGTACAAGATAAAACGTAAGGAATTCTAAAATAGCATCAAAAGACTGGATTGTTCACAAGGATACTCTTTTCTTGCAGCCGAGCCAGATTTAGTTACAATTTCTCAGCAAAATCCAAGGACAGTGCAGCATGAAACTTCATAGATACCACCATTGTGCTACATGAGGCTTAATAGCACTGCTACATCACCATCCCTGGCAGTAGCTCTGATGGGATGTCTGCATCTCTTAATTTTATTGTTTCCCACATTTCATTGTCTTTAAATCTCATGTTCTTTCCATTCCATTTTGGAATTAATTGGAGTTTGGTAGTAGTTTCTGATCAAAACCAAGCTGCATAACACATATATCTGCATGAGTCAAATCCAATATGTACAGCTACTACTAGCAAGGAGAGAACCATATGTTATCTGCCTGTAATGTCATGTGAAAGAGAAGGAACCTAGGAAAAGTAATAGCAATATGCCATCATTTTAACTGCAGTTCTACTTTATTCTGCCATCTGTGGTTGATGATGCACTTCAGACTTCTTTGCTGTCCTTCAGGGGAGTGTACCAGAGCTTTCTATCATACAATTCTGAGCAGTTTATCTAGGGGCAAATCCCAATAGTCTATTGAATGGAACCATAGAATTTAAAATGGTATGAAACTGTTCTAACTCTACAGATGCACTCTGAAAACAGAAGCAGCAATTCAGCATAATACAGATTGATGATAATGCAAATGCTTTAAAGCCAAACATTTACAAACCAAGCATTCAAAGCTCAGATTAGCTTTCTGTCCATTTCATGTTCTCTGAAGTCCATTTTTTTCTTTTTAAAAAATCTCAATTTTATTTCCATCATGTTCATGGTAAAATTTGAGAACTTTGATAATTTCTTTTTCAAAACAGAACAGAGCAAATGTTTAGCATGACTAAACTATGTGATCTACCAGTCAGGCACAGTTTTCAGCTAGCCTGGGAGAAGGTGGGCACCACCTTACTTTTCCATTTTGAAGGACCTCTCCATAGAGCACTTAACTGAGCTACAGAATTTTCTTCCTGTATATGTAGCAAAACCCACCAAGATTGATGCTTTTAAAATGTGGTTAGATGAATTCATGGAGGACAAAGCTATCCATCAACGTTGCTCCAGGACATGACCAGTGTGGTGGTATCCCTATAATAGTCTACATGTGGACTTCTCATAGGCACCTACATCTAGCTGGTTCCTTTTAGAAATGGAAAAAATATGAATTTTACTTGATCTCCTACTTTTTGAATATCCATAATTAATTCAGTGGGATGACCATTGCTCCGTGGCAGGAGGACATTTTCCACCTTCGTCCCTGACTCAGAGCCCCCTGAGTTCCTCCCCTCAGCCTGATAGAGGGGAGTGGGAGTGGCTGTTACCCATGACATGGGCCTTAAGATGCTTGAGGATTTTGCAGAGGATGTTGAGTACCAGGCTCCATCACTGATGTTGAGCCTGGATGCCATCTCTTAGGCTCCCTCGGATGTTCAGCCACAATGTTTAATTGTATTTCAAATTTTATGTAATTGACCATCTTTGTTTGTCTGTAAACTGCTTTGGGTCACCAATAGGTGAGGAAAGCGGTATAAAAATATGCTAAATAAATAAATTCAGACAAAAACAAATGCCAGATTTAATAGTG
Organism: Bradypodion ventrale; assembly: GCA_035047345.1. Lineage (NCBI taxonomy): Eukaryota > Metazoa > Chordata > Lepidosauria > Squamata > Chamaeleonidae > Bradypodion > Bradypodion ventrale. The sequence goes on along the minus strand of JAWDJE010000004.1, from coordinate 141,622,867 downwards.
AGCTAATTATAGATAACTGAGCAAACAAAACAAAATCTTGCAAACCCTACTCTTCTAGCTGATTTCCATCAGAGATTCGCCTGACAAACTGATTGTATTTTATCACCTGTTGTAAATAACTCATAGATTTGCATTCCCACTACTTGAACCAATCAAATTCACCCTGCCACTCTGTGTCTCTATACCATATATTTGTAAATGTATACTATTTTATCCACTCTTATGTCTGATGAAGTGGACTTGATCCACAAAAGCTAACATTAAAATACAGGAGTTAGTCTTTAAAGTGTCACAACATTTTTGTCTGTTTTTATTTTGTTTTGTTTGCTCTCTGACTGATCAGTGTTGAATCAAAAGTTTCTTAGATATGTCTAGTTACTAGAAGGCCCTGTATATATATGAAAACAATAAATATCAAGAAGCTATTTTAAAAATGGGCAGAAAACTATCTGCATCTGCCCAGTTTACTCATTCAAACTTTCATCTGGATGGCCACAGTGATTTACTTGGGGAAACTCTGAATACACAGTGAAACAATCTTCATTTTTCCTGTCTTGTAGTCACACCTAACTTGGCTCCCATCCAATTAGAAATATGTGCTGTATTGATTTATTGTTTGGACATGTTTCTTACTGTTCCTGACCTGCCACTTTTTATATCTTGTTTCATTGAGACAATTATGCTCTCTTATGAGCCACCCTGAGAGCTTTGACAAACTAAAAATCATTATACAAATGTCATCAAATAAGGAAAGAAATGAATCAATATATTATAAAAACATTTAGAATTCTATGCTTAAAATCTAACAGTTTAGTGATGATATTCAGACTCATTTATGTTACCAAAGATAAAGAATTTCCTTGCCTGCAGCAATTTTATTTGATCAGATGTCATACCAGCCCAACCCAATAAAATGAGCCAATTATGTCTGTTACTTTTAATCCTTTAGAGGTTTTAATGAAAATACTATTTGTGGGAGAATCTGTTAGTGTCCATTTGCATAACATGAATGTCTGAAAAAGATCTATTGAATATGGAATGAACCAACATTGCTTATAATTACTGCCATAGAACAGGAATAAATTAAAATGAGGCAATGTTTTCAATGAGGGGTGACTTGGTACCTTTTATTTATTACAAGCCAGCACAACTTGTAACTCAATAAGATAAATGAAATCAGGTATGGTAGAGAATGCCCCACCAGGTGCTCAATATACCATCCATAAATGCTAAGAAGGCTTGGTTTGATTAGTATCAGCTCATTCAGGTATCAGAATTCTTCTTCCATGTGTAGGCAAGATGTGAAACTGCCAAAGCCATCTTTTGGTGAATTCATTCCATAGTTCTTTCCGTCTGAGCTAGTGTGAGAAATACTATCCTGCCCCTGAGAATTCAGGGTGCAGACAAAGATAGGAGCTGCCCAACCAGCTGATCCCAGAAAAATAATAATACCTCTGGCATAACCCACCCACCCCAATTGGAGACATTTGTTAAATGCCTCCAAAAATCCAGCTAAACATGCTAAACATTTGGATTAAGGCTACTTAAAACATTTTTAAAATGTGTGTTAAAGTTAAGATCCTACTTCTAAACTGGTGATGACTGAAATGCGGGGGAATTGTGGGAAATTTGGGTGCCTGCCTTCTGAAAGCCTCATCATATAACATTCAGGTATGCCTCCACATAATCCACATTTTCCTACAGGATCCAATCAACATATTGGAAAAGTGAGGTCACCCTCTAAGTAGGAACTGTGGTTGCTCAGTGGTTAAGGTGCTCATCTTGTAAGCTGGAAGGTTGGCAAGTCAGCAGATCAAGACCCGAGTATTGCATGATGGACTGAGCACCCATCTCTGTCCCAGCTCCTACCAACCTAGCAGTTCAAAAGCAAGAAATTGCAAGTAGATAAATAGGGACCACTTCAGTGGGAAAAGATGTTGGGAACATGAAAGAAGCCTCATTTGGGCATCCTTTCAACCTAGAAAGCACCTTGATGTGCTTCTGACATGATTTTTAAAAAAGGCAGCTATTTACTAGTGGATTTAACCCTGGTAATGGCTTAGTGGTTAAGATGGTGAACTTGATGACTGGATGGTTGACAGGTCAGCAGTTCAAGACCTGAGTGATGCACAATGGAGTGAACTGACATGAAAAAAATAAGTCTGTGAAGTCACTATTACCATGTAAAATCCTGGCAGTTATTAACTTACCCACCTCTTTTTCAGTCTTTCTCATTTAAAAATGCCCTTATCCTCACTAAAAAGCAGCATTGACACATTCCACTTTCAAAATCTTTTCTTTGGGTGCAAAAGAGAGGAGGTCACCCAAAGGTACTCCCTCAACATCAATCTGCACTGCTTGACTTGAACTTGTTGTTTCACATAGAGGAGGAGCAGGGTGTAGCCCTGAAATTTTGATCCCTAGATAAATAAAAATGTTATTATGCCCTTGGCCCAGCCTCAATTGGGAACAAATTTCCAAGATAGAGAGAAAATGGGTACCAAAAGAAAATGGTGACCATGACCAGCAGAGTCACAAAATGGCAGACCAATCCCACATGGATGCTGCATCCATGACCAGAGATTTATTCAAACACAAGGGTATATGGAACACTTGCCCCATGAAGCCAAATGAAAATTGAGCTGGCAGGTCCCACAGTTTATTGAAGCAAAGGGTGCTGGAGATCAGTGAGAGCCAGTTTACTCTGAAAGATCTGCCCTTTTCACTAAATCTGTAATCTCATGCTAGCCACAGCTGTGGTGTATAGCAGCACCATGAAAAGGGTTGCATGAGTCCTCATTCAGAAGCCTCCATAATGTAATGGCTCTGCCATTGATCTGTCTGCCACACTGCGCTGGCCCACCCCTGAGGGTAGGGAAGCCATGCAGTGGCTCTGCACAGAAAGCGAAGGTAACTAGCGGCAGTCTTTCTAGGGAAGATCCAAATATCCAAGTCAAAAGGGAGAGTCAAAGTCTATTTAACAGACTGGAGAGAGTGCATAGTCCATTTGGATGTCCAAGGGTGTAGTTAGGGTCAGAAGAGAAGTCCAGAGTCAGGTCAAGTCAGTCAGTCACAAGGGAGATCAAGATCACACAGGTGTCGGGCAGTGTGTCAGCTTGGACTGAAGTTGCACTGATGCCTGGCAACTGTAGTAGATGTCCATAAGACCTTACTCAATTAAGGGGTATCAGCTGGGAGCCTTCGCTGAGAGCAGGTTCTGGCGGATTTATGTTGCAGCTGTAAATCCTTACATAGGAGTTGCCGGCAACACTCTGAGGTCAAAGGGATATCAGTGTCAGAGTCTGATTCAGTGATCACTGGCTCCTGAAGTGACAGACCATGAGCATGGATAGGTAAAACTGAGCCAGAAAGAGGCTTAGGCTCCTGCTCCCAGTCATCCTCTGATTCAGATGAGGACTGGATCATGACACTCACAAACAAGTAACAGTCTTTGGGGCAAGGCAAGCTTAAACACACACACCCTCACCCTGTCCACAAAGCTAGCCTGCCGCAACATCTTGCTGTGTTTCTTTGCAGGCACACCCCCCAATAAAGGACTCAGACACTGGTGAAAGTGGATAACGGCATTGGGCCACATTTATTGATTCATGCCCTAGTCCGAATTATAAATTTCTATTGGTATTTGACCAATTAGAATTCTTAAGGCAAGCAGGCCGAAGTAACACTGGTAAGGTGCCACCCAAAATTGCCAACGGCAATTGTTACAATGTATCTATTTGTATCAATTTGTTTGTTGACAACAAACAAATTGTTGACCGTAGTCAATATCTAACTAATGACCCCACCCTCTGACGCGTATCCGTAAAATCACGGGGTGATGCATGCTGTCTAGCTGTAGCCATCACCCCGTCGCCTGGTTCGTCGTTGACCGGACAACGTTTAACCAACTTATGCCTGTCTAGTGTTGTCCAGTCAATTGCGAACCTGCCGGATACCTGTGGGTCATAAATGCTTACCTTACCAGTGCTACCCGCCCATGTGACCAAAGTCAACAGCAGCAACAGAAACCCCTATATCAAACCATAGCAACAGTGTGGGATGGGCAAAAAAGCCAGGACCCGAGAGCCAATTGTGAGTCCCAGCCAAAAATTCCCACCCGGCCCCGAAGCGACCAAAATATCACACTGTTAACTAGGGAGGGGGTGGAGGGGAAAAACTTCTCCGCTCCGTCGCTTCGCAAAATGGCAGCTCGGCTGCCTCATGGCCACCCCTTTTATAAGGGTGCTGGCCACGCCCCCTAACTACCCGGATGCCTTCGTCCGGTGGGGGGGCCCGCAAAGAGCGCGGCGGCCATTTTGGCGCTGCGCTTGCATTGCAGGCACACCCCCCAATAAAGGACTCAGACACTGGTGAAAGTGGATAACGGCATTGGGCCACATTTATTGATTCATGCCCTAGTCCGAATTATAAATTTCTATTGGTATTTGACCAATTATAATTCTTAAGGCAAGCAGGCCGAAGTAACACTGGTAAGGTGCCACCCAAAATTGCCAACGGCAATTGTTACAATGTATCTATTTGTATCAATTTGTTTGTTGACAACAAACAAATTGTTGACCGTAGTCAATATCTAACTAATGACCCCACCCTCTGACGCGTATCCATAAAATCACGGGGTGATGCATGCTGTCTAGCTGTAGCCATCACCCGTCGCCTGGTTCGTCATTGACCGGACAACGTTTAACCAACTTATGCCTGTCTAGTGTTGTCCAGTCAATTGCGAACCTGCCGGATACCTGTGGATCATAAATGCTTACCTTACCAGTGCTACCCGCCACATGGGGAGGCTTCCCAAAAGGCTCACCGCCCCCCCAAGACCGTCAGCTCGGTCAACAGGCCTGCTCGCCAGTCCACTAACAAGAGGTCCATACCTCCCTGCGACAGATGGGCCCCATCCCCTGATTAAAGCTCGTAATTTTGCAGACTGATGGCGGGGAGGCGAATGACGCGTCCCCCACCCTTGTCGAAAAGGAACCGGGTAATAGCCCCGTTCACGGAGCGTCGGCTCGGTCAAGAGCCTCGAGGCCGAACGCCCCCCTGTAAGCGTACCGCGGTATCGTGTCCGACCAATTGAGGGTTGTGGCAGGCCACACATAATGTGAGTAGGGCAGGTCACTGCAAATCGCAAGCTTCCGCGATAGGCCAGTGACCTGCCCCAAGCCATTGCCCCCAAGGTACATAACCAGGACATCAGGCGAGTCAGCATCCCTGATGTAGAAAAGGAATGGCAACAGTTCCCGCCATAACATGCCGCGCTTACCATACCACCTGAGACGTGCGGATGCACCCAGTCCCAGTCGGGGTCCCCACTCTGTCGCCGCAGCGTAACACGCTGCCCTGTGCAGCGTAACGGGCTGCCCTGTGCAGCGTAACGCGCTGCCCTGTGCAGCGTAACGCGCTGCCCTGTGCAGCGTAACGTGCTGCCCTGTGCAGCGTAACACGCTGCCCTGTGCACGTGGCTATGGCCCACCAGCCATACTGTCACCGGTGTAATACGACACCCAGGGTCTGTCAAGGAAAAAAGGGGGGAGAAACAGTGCAGTGACGAAACTGGTACTCACGGTTGAAGAGGGCGAACACAAAACTGAAAACATTGTGATCCCCACCCTCCCATGCGGCGTATTTCAGCCCCGGAGTACCCAAAAACAGCTGCAGTAGAAGCCGCCCCCGTCCTGAATGAATGGGTGCCGCAACGAGCCCCAGGGAGGCCAACACTGTCTAGTGCCTTCCTGGCACCCTCCAAAATTGAAATTTAGTAAGGGGAGACCCACCTTGGTGACAGAAAAACGGGCCATGGTGCGTGCCACGCAGTGCAAGGAACTCCTGTAGGGCACCAACCGGACAGATGTCTGCCAAAGAACACCGTAGCAGTCTTACTCCACTGCCTACGCCGTGCTGATACGTTTTAGAGGAGCGTATCCTCAACTGAGCCCAACCATTGGCCACATAGACATCTTCGAGTTCCAGTGCCCTACGACTTGCATCCGCCTTAGACAGCATCACAAGCTCGCTGATGCGGAGCGCTCCGAAAAAGGCTACCGTTGTAGCCGCATGAAACAGGGCTGCCTCATACCTATCAAAACATAGGTCATGCCAGCCCCGAGCTAGTTGGGTAAGAACCCCTGGGGAAATTGGGTGGCGGTCGTCCGGGCTACGCCCACGCTCCCGCACCCACCCCTCCAAAACGTGTCTCACATGGAAGTCAGCGGTATTGTCCGCATGACCGCCTACTTTGGCCATGAAAGCCAGCGCTGACAGCCTGGATGCTATGGTACGAGGCGCGAGGCCCTGGGCATGTAGGTAAACCATAAATCGAAGGACGTGGGCCACTGGGATCGGCCAGGTGTCTGGCAGCCGGAATTGGGCACAGAATGCTTGGAAAGAATTGAATGCGTAGTGATACGCCTTACGCGTGCGTGGCGCTAGCAACATGCTGATCGCCCGGTTCACCTCTCCATGCCAATGGTCCATATCTCGTCCGGGAGCGGCGAGGGAAATTCCTCCGCATCCAGGGCCAAGGCGCAGAACCGGGAGGTCTGTAGGCGGGACAAAGCGTCAGCGATATCATTATTAACACCCGGGACATACCTGGCCCTGAACCGCACATTGAGGCGCAGGCTGCGCAATACAAACTGGCGCACCAGGTCCATGACCCTGGGTGATTTAGAGGTTTGTGAGTTGACAATGTGGACAACGGCCGCATTGTCACACCAGAAATGAACAACCGAGTTGGCCCACTCCTCACCCCATAGCATCAAAGCCCCCAGAATGGGAAAAAAATCCAGATAAGTAAGATCATGCAGGCGACCCGTGCCCGACCAGGCTGGTGGCCACCCACCATAGGCCCACTTCCCATTGAAGTACATCCCATAACCCAGGGATCCCGAGGCATCGGACTGTATCTGGAAACGAGGGGAAGCCAGAAGGTCAGACCTCCAAAATGACACACCATTGAACTGCCTCAGGAACTGGAGCCAGATAAGCATATCTGCCTTAATACCCCGGGTCAGTCTCACCCTATGGTGGGGCCTGGATAAGCCTGTCATGGCGTCGCACAAGCGCCGAGCAAATGCCCTGCCCGGTGCAACCACCCTGCAAGCGAAATTGAGGTGACCATGTGCACCTGGAGTTCCCGCAGTGATGCCTTGCATTTAGCAAGCAAGTCCGAGATAAGGGCCACTATCCTTGACACCTTATCCCCTGGTAACCTAGAAGCCTGCGCTACCGTGTCAATCTCCACCCCCCAGGAAGACTAGCTGGGTAGATGGGCCCTCGGTCTTTTCGGGCGCTAAAGGGACACCAAGTTCCTCCATTAGCGTCTGAAATGTGTTGAGGAGACGTGTGCACGTGTCCCAGCCCCGTTCACCCCTGAATAAAAAATCATCCAGGTAATGGGCTACAGACCGGGACCCTGACCTGCGGACAAAAGCCCACTGTAGGAAGGTGCTGAAACGCTTGAATGCCGAGCATGATATGGAACAGCCAAAAGGCATGGCCTTATCGAAATAATATTCTCCCCGGAACTTGAAACCCAGCAACTCATAGTCACCCGGGTGGACCGGCAGAAGTCGAAAGGCAGACTTAATGTCGCACTTAGCTAACAGCACACCCGGGCCACATGAGCACACCATGCGCAGCGCCTGGTCAAAAGATGTATACCTGACCGAGCAAAGGTCATCAGGGATAGCATCATTGACCGATCGGCCGGCTGGGTAGGACAAGTGATGAATCAGGTGAAACTCACCCGGTGATTTCTTGGGCACTAAGCCCAAGGGCGCCACTTTAAGGTTGGGGAACGGGGGTGCAGGGAAAGGGCCAGCGACCCTGCCCGCATCAACCTCCTTAGTAATGCTGGCAGCAGCCACCTCCTCCCTTCCCCTAAGGGACAAAAGGTTGGGGGCGTCTTGGGGGGACCTATCACCCATGAAAGGAATACGGAACCCCAGTCAAAAACCCTGAAGCAGGTAAACTGCATCTGCCTCCCTCGGGTACAATGCGAGCCAACGCTCCAACATGTCCACATTAATTGGGGAGGGGGCCTTTTGATGGACCAGCTCCCTCTGCGGCAGTCTTGCCAGCCCCTTGTCCACCCCTACCCCTGCCCCGCATCCCTCCAGGCCTGGGGCAGGCGGATGCAGCATGGGGGCTAGCACAAGAGGGGCACTCATGCCTGTACCGGCAATTCTTCCTATTGCAGGAACATTGGACGAGAAAGTCCAGCACACCACATACTGGACCATCGGGATTGCCAGATCTGGCCTGGCCCTGAGGTAAACCGCCATGTATATGAGGTACGCTGGCAACCAGTTGGCCCACGTGTGTGGCGGCTTACGACGACGTGCCTGTTCCTTATCCTTCTCATCCTGCCCCTCCCTCTCCTCCTTGGTGGGCTCTCTGTTAAGAAGGGAGAAGATGTCCACATACTCCCTACGCCAGATCTTTTCTTTGGTAGCCTGGGCCAGATGATCCCCAAGGGGCAAGGAATACCCCATTGTCGGCAATGCCGACACCGACACGGTGGGAACTGTGGGGACGTCGGCGACTGAACCGTCGCGCCACCCGAGCGAGGCCATGGCCACTGAAATGTTCCCCCTAAGGTAGCTAGGTGTGTGGGTGCGCTAGATTGAACCGCATACTCACATGCTGCACCCCCGTGGGCCGCCCCCACCGGGGGTTCTGGCCCACTGGGGGCGTCGGAGCTCACGATCGCGACTGAGCTCGTCGATGGGGCCTGCTCCGCACCAGCCTGTTGATTGGGGAGCTGCGAGGCAGTGGCCGATGCCGGCCCACGCGCCTCAGGCAGCTCGACCCGTCCCGCCGCCTGCCGCTGCCCGGCAGACGAAGCCCCCAACCTGCGCCCCAAAAGGGGCCCCCAGGTGGTTAACCCTCATGAGTGATGCTTCGAGGGCCGCAACACGGGCCAGAAGGGCCTCAACATTAACATAGCCCCCCAATCCCAGGGGGGCAAAGGGCCAGCCGGCCCACGGGCCGCAGGCGCCGGTCCAGGTCCCTGGACCCCGGGGGCCGAATACGGCCAAGAGCCCAGGCCCGGCCCCTGCAGGGCCGGGGGCATACCCTGCCAGGGTAGGGAACCCGACCACCCCCCATGGCTGGAACCCCCCGCCGGAAGCTGCGTACTAATGGAAGAAGGCCCCGAAGAATGGGCCATGCCAGGGTAGTGGCCATTGCTTGCGGGCCGGGGGCCGCGGCCCCTGCCGAGCCGGTATGCGGACGGCCCACCTCAGGCCAAGGGGCTATCAACCCCATCCCACCGTTCCCGGTGGGCTCTGGCAAGGGGGGCTGCTGAGGAGGCGCAGTCGCAGTCCTCCGACCCGGCTGGCGCCTCCGCACGGAACGAACCGCGTTCGCAGTTGCCTTCATCTTAGAGGGCATAGCAATGATCTGCTGGGAAGCCGGAAAAAGAGAAGGAAAAAACGCCGCCCAATAGGCTTCCCGGCGAAAAGGAAAGTGCGACGGAGGTAAGAGGGAAAAACTTCTCAGCTCCGTCGCTTCGCAAAATGGCAGCTCGGCTGCCTCGTGGCCACCCTTTTTATAAGGGTGCTGGCCATGTCCCCTAACTACCCGGATGCCTTCGTCCGGTGGGGGGGGGGGGCCGCAAAGAGCGCGGCGGCCATTTTGGCGCCGCGCTTGCATTTTTGCTGGAAAGGGGGAAAGCCTCCCATCTTTCCAAGCTGCATAGCAGTGCAATATCGGAAGAGGCATGATCAACGTAAAGTCACCCCACTATTAACCCTGACATTCTTTAGGCAGATACTAATACCTTGTGTACATTAAGATTGATTAATTCTTTTCAGCTTTTTAGATCATCCTCTTATCTGCTTGTTCACTCAGCTCTTAGCATTCATTTTTATCTCTTCACAATGGCTTCCTTGGCATGTTCTGTGTGCTATTTACTTCCCTTTGTGTACCTTTCTGTTTCATGCTTGTTCAGATGCTGCAGCCATAGAATGACAGAGTTGGAAAAAAACTCAAAATACTATTTAATCAACCTTTTTTTGTCAATGCAGGAAATCCATGGTTACACAGCATCTTTATTAATTGCAACCCAGCTTTTGTTTTAAAAACCTCTATCTAAGGAGAGTTACAGTCTTCTAATCCGATACATTCTGATGTTAAACAACTAGTAATATGTGCATGCTCCTCCTAATTTTGAGTTAAAATCCTATTTTAAGTAATCTGATTGTGAAATTAGAACATGCCATCTAGAAAAGAAGAAAAGAACTTATCTCTATCAATTATGAAACAGCTGTTCAGCTACTTGAAGATGGTTATCATATTTGCCCCTTCCATCTCTCACGTCTAGGTCAAGCATTCCCATTTCCCTTGGTCTTTTCTCACTGTGCTTGTTAACCAACCTTTTCTTCATCTGATCCTGGAGACTATAATGAAAACAAAGAGGTAGGTTTTCCCATATTGTATTTCCCATGGGTTGCAGTTCCACAATTCATCACTTGATCTGTTTCTGGAAAATTGAACACTGTTTGGCCAGACTTGTGAACAAATTGTTTATTCCCATGAAAACATTGTGCTGGAACTCATTTTGGCATGGTTATTTTCCATAGCTAGTTGATTGTATAAATTAGCAAGGTGGGTACCTGATCACAGAGTCAAAGATTAGGAGTTCTATTCCTGCACTATGCCCCCTGGAAAAAAAGCATGCCTTTGGCAAATTATACAGTTTGAGAGCAAACCCCCCCTCCCCCCAAGAAGGAGGGAATGGTAAACTACTTCTGAGTACTCTGTTCTTTAAAAAAAAACTGTTATTTGTGACAATACACAACTTGTCTCTCCTCTGCCAAACTCTCTTCAGTCTGAGTAATTTTGAATAAATTTTAAATAGGTAGGTAAACAGATTAACAGGTACATATTAGATGTGACATTATGAACTTCCTGCAGTAACTTCTTATCTCTTTCTCTCTGCTACTCCCAGAGGGGAGGAAGAATTTAAGCAGATAAAAATACCTGATACTTTAATTCCTGCTGCATATTAGGAAAATTTCAAACAATAGAAAAAAGCAAAAATGCATTCTTCTCTATGGTATTGTAGGCACAGAGCTGGGCATGGGCACAGAGCTGGATTGAGGAGGATGGTGGAGGACAGAGGTGCCTGGTGGGCAATGGTCCATAGGATCGCAAAGGGTTGGAATCGACTGTGCGACTGAACAACAACAACAAATAAAGGAGCCAGTGAGATATGCAAGCATTTTAGGCAGAAATTAAATGAAATCTATATTAGAATTTAATTTTATATGCCACCAAATAGATCTCTTGTTGGGATTTTGTATATGCCAGCTCAATAGCAATTTGGCACTAGAGCTACAATCATTACGGTCAACAGATGTGTTCTTCAAAAACTGTAATACCACTGAGAAAATGAAGTTATAGAATGACAGAAGAGCGAGAACATTTCATTTTATTATTGCTTTGAGGAACACAGGAAAAACACTGCAGGACCAAATGACGAGTCCACTCACTACAGCATCTGGTATTCACAAATGTATTGCCTCTGTGCTTGGATGCTGTTGCTATTGTGTATTGCATTTTCATTTTGCTCTATGCTGTCAGAGCTTCCTATAAACATCAGAAAATTGTTCCTTGCCTTTTTACAGTCTGTAAGACACAACAGAAAGAAAAAAGGATTGTGAAGGAGGAAAAAGTAGACTCAGTTACTAAATCCTTGGTTATAAAGTTCAGTAGTAATTCATTCTGAATCTGAGTTATTAATTAAATTGTTTTGTATGAACTTTGGATTGAAGTGGAAAGATCAGATTTGGTTCCAGAGCTGAAAGGGGCAAATTTACAAATCAGTTTGTTGTCTGACGCACAAAGTTAATTAGATGGGGCACAAAGTGCTTTAATTTACCAGGGTTTAAAAGTTAATTTTAAAGGTGCTTAGTACAATGAATCTAGTTGTCTGAAATATGCTCCTGTCTTTAGAATCAAGCATAACTTTAAATTCCATGTACATTAGTACAAAATCAAAAATGTTATAGCCATTTTGGCTTTCCAATGTAGGTCAATAGAAATTTACTGTATAATTTGTATCCAAGGTAAAAAACAAAATAAAAGGGAATTAATTAAGCAAAAATGACAAACTTAACTTCACGCTGATTTACTGAGAGTCTCTTATAGAGGTCTTCTGCATAGAGACCACATATTTTGTACAATATGCTGCATATGAGATACTCTGAATAAATCAGAAGTGTAATTGCCATCATTGTTTAATTCATTAATTTGTGCAAAAGTAGAATTTCACCTATTTATTACCCCCTTGCATATAATTTCATACGCTGAAGATTTTGCTTTCTTGCCTTTTTAAAAAAACCTTTAGCCTTGTTTTGTACTTCCTATGACTTCTTATTTTCTAAAGTTCCAAACACTTATGAGTTTCCTATATCAGCAACCTTTTAATATTATAGACAGACTCAAAAACTGCATCTTGCAAGTACTATTAATCTCATCCAAAGCGCTTCTGAATTTAGTTATCATTCATAATATGATCGCCTAAAACATGTAAAATGATAAAATATTTTTATTTTCTCCATGGGGAACAAGCAGATCCAGTTAGAATCAAGATAGATTATAAAGTCCTGGATTGGCCTATAGATCTATGTATTTCAGTTCAACAGACACTTCATTCAGCAAATTATAACTGAAGTTAGTCACTTTAGTTTGAATCAAGAAGTTTCTTAGGAATAATGAAGGCCTATATGTATTTATGTTTTTGGATTAAAAATTATGTTCTATGTGCAAATGAACTGCCACAGGTTGAATGTGTCATAGAATTTGTATATGACAACAAACAACATTAATTTTTAGAGTAAACAATACACTCAGTTATGTGTTATTGGCTGGTCTGTAAGTGTTGAGTAACCAAGTATATATAAATTAGCATTACTACAGTCCTAGAATTTTACTTATTAATTTGAGTTTCATAATTGAATTCCACTTTGACTCTTTCAAAATCTGCCCTGAAGCCAGAACCATTTGTTTTCCAATTCCATTAAGGGAATGGTTCCTTTGATATAATTTTTAGTAGACTTGTAATTATCTTTGGTGCCTGCATTGTATGAAACTAACAAATTGTGATACTTAATTAAATAGAGGTTTGCAACACTGATCCGTTTTTCCATGACATGAATACAAGTGTTATATAAGTCTGTTTATCATACTGCCTGGTAATATGTTAACCAATGGATCTCATGTTTTACTAATATGATAGCAACAGAATCATACCTAAGAATATGGTTATCTCTGGAATGACCAATACAAAAATCTGTGCAATGGAATTGATAATAGTTTCCTTAATTCTGTTAGAGGATGTCAGTAATATTTTATTCCCTTATCTCTTCATCTGATTTTCAATTTGTAGCATACCACCTGTTCAGTTTTTTCCATTTTGTTTAGATTTGTAAGCACCTGTTTACTAGGAATTCATTTCACAGTGCATGACATAGCCCTCTGAACAAGACAACATGAACATAATGGTGTCTTGTTCATGTCTGGCCAGGCATCCCACTACAGTAATGGAGTAGACTGTACAGCCAGTGACTCAATGCTGAGTGTTGGACATCAGTAAATAACCTGACTCCCCAAAGGGGCCAATGGCTATCGGTGGATGAGCCCCTTTAGGTGGGGTGATGGTCCCCTCAGTGGAAGAAATGCCACTGGAAACCATCATATTAGGCCCAACGGCAACATGAGCAGAGGAGGAACTCTGATTCCCAATGGTCATAGAGGTGGAAGAGATGGACTGGCTGTGAAGGCACACCTTGATAATGTACTCAAGGCTGTGTCTCATTTCATATTGCCATGATCCATGATCACGGCAAGCTGGGATCCACCTTAAACAAATTCACACCAATGGCATTTTTCTTGCTTCAGGAAAAAAATGCACTCTTGAATACAAGTTGTAACCAACAATGACATAGTCCCCTTACCTAATTTTTTTCCTTGAGTTCCTACTTTACTTACTTCAAAAATGCATGCAAGAAGTAGGCTTCTAAATTCTTTATTTTGCTGTTCCCCTAAAGCAATGGTGGCAAACCTCTGGCACATAGAGGTCTCTCTGTTGCCATGCACACCATCAAGGGGAAGCCCCTTCCTGCCAGCTGGTTGGTGCCAATGGTAGTGCCACATCCCTTCACCAATGGGGAGGTGAGATGGGAGGCTGAAATCCTGCCCAGGAGGCAGTGGTGGGGACAAGGTAAGGTGACAAGACACCACCTTGGGGAAGCACCTGTGGAGGGGGTGAGTGCACACAGTGGGTGGGGAGCACCACAGGGGGCAGGGAGTGCCTATGGGGGAGCACCCTTGGGGGAGGGTGGGGAGTGCCTGTGGGGGGAGCTCCCAAGGGGTGGGAGAGCACCTGCAGGGGAATTGCTTGTGTGGGGAGCACCTGCAGGGGGCAGGGGAGTCCTCATGGGGGAGTGCCTGTAGGGGATGGGGAGCACCCATGGGGGTGCACCTGTGTGGGGGGGCAGTGCACCACATGACTTTGCCAGATGCACACTGGCAACATCACATGGATGTATGGGTACGTACAGTGCCTGCCTGTGTGCCACCACCTCCTCCTTGGGCATTCAGTCTCTAAAAGTTTTGCCATTGCTGCCCTAAAGCAGCTTCCATGATACTATGACAAATGGAACACATAAGAATAATGTACTGCTGATTTCTAACTTGAAAAACTCTATTAGTAAACTGAAGGGGTGAGGGTGGATTCCAAAAGGATTGTTGCCAAAATGGATGTATTCAGAAACAAGAGAAAGGTATGGGTTGCTTGAAGGAATCCTGAGATTTACAGCAGAAGAAGAAATTGGAGGAGAGCAGATGGCCATGTTGCCTCTACCCCCAAAACATGTTTAGTGCCCACAGAATTCTAGATGAAGTCTTTTTGAGCTGTGTCTTCCACTCTGGTTACTCTGCATTATGTAGCCTTTTACTATTGAGGTACCAGAAAGTACCCAGTGTTTGAAGTTGAGATTGCGTTTCTTTACCCTTCCAGGTGGCTTCTTTATGTGAGAAAGATTATATCCTTTCCTTCTGGCACCAAAACATTTCAAGCCAATTCTGTGGTCTTCATGATTATGATTACTTATTTCAGCGGCATTTGAATTACTCCCAAAGTGAAGGGATTCATGTAATTTGAAATAGCTTTCATCCTTCCTATGCTGATTTGTATGTAGTTTATTTGGGGAGGGGTAGTTGGTTGGAGTTCTGGGGGAAATGTGAGGACAACAAATTCATGAACTGAAATTCTGATTTCTCATTCGTTTATATTGTTATTTCCCTCCTTGTTGGCTTGCATTTCAGAGCTCTGTAACATGCAATTACTGTAACTGCCAAACACATTCACTGCTTCAGTAGAAAATGGAATCCACATCTGCTGGAACTGCTACTGAAGTGTAATTATGGACCTAAATCAAAAGAGGTTAAAGGCACAAGGTAAAAAATACTGAGCTATAAATACTGTGGGAAGTACAGAGTTTTAAACTGAAGGGCATATGTTGGGAAACAGTGGTTCCATTTTTCCATAAATGTGCTATTCACATTGAATTGCATCCTTCCTTCAATGAAGATGTGGACATGGACAAATGTAATTTGATCTCAAATAACCTTTTGTAGAAGAATGGTTTGTTAAAAACACAAAAACTGTCAGGAAGACATAGGGATGCATTTTAATTTTAAATAGGAATGGATGCAAATTTTGTTTCATTTTGTTGGTGGTAAGTAACCCTAGAGTCGGATATGACTGGCTTTCGAGCAAGGGAAACCTTTACCTTTACCTAAGTATTAATCATAATTTAAAGGCTTGTTCATATTCAACACGGATTCATTGGAGTGGGCTTTTTAAAAAATAAATCAATATATGCATGTAGGGGGGAAACAAAAGAGAGAGTTTTCCCATCCCTAATTGCAGATGCAAAAGTAGAAAAATTTATCTTTTTGGCAATTATAAATTTGTATGCGTATTTTGATTATATCTACGTTTCTTTCTTTTAAAGAGATAACAAGTGGAATATGGCAAGAGAGAGGTCATAATGGGAAAAATGGTCCCTATTTGCAATGTAGGAGAGAGTCCATTTAGGACTAGGGATATTCAGAAGAATATGAGGACTGAAAGCCTGTCACATAGTTCTGCATGCACAACAAGAATAATATTGTCAGTAGTGGAAAGTGGCCCAAGTTTTCTTTGGTGACTTTTGGGGTGCATACAACCTAATGCAGTCAAATAAAATTGCTAAAGTAAGGCTATAATCAGCACAATAGGCTTTCAATCATTGCAGGCGCACCCCCCCAATGATGGACTCAGACACAAATGAAAGTGGATAACGGCATGGGCCACATTTATTGATTCAAGCCCTAGTCCGAATTATAAATTTCTATTGGTAAAACGACCAATCATAATTCTTAAGGCAAGCAGGCCGAAGTAACACTGGTAAGGTACCACCCAAAATTGCCAACGGCAATTGTTACAATGTATCTATTTGTATCAATTTGTTTGTTGACGACAAACAAATTGTTAACCGTAGTCAATATCTAACTAATGACCCCACCCTCTGACGTGTATCCGTAAAATCAGGGGGTGATTCCAGCTGTCTAGTGGTAACCATCACCCCCTTGCCTGGTTCGTCGTTGACCGGACAACGTTTAAACAACTTATGCCTATCTAGTGTTGTCCAGTCAATTGCGAACCTACCGGATACCTGTGGGTCATAAATGTTTACCTTACCAGTGCTACCCGCCACCCGGAGAGGCTTCAATAAAGGCTCGACGCCCCCCCAAGACCGTCAGCTCGGTCGACAGGCCTGCTCACCAATCACCCAGCAGGAGGTCCATACCTCCTCGCGACAGATGGACCCCATCCCCCGAATAAAGCCCAAAGTTTTGCAAACTAATGGCGGGATGATGACTGACCCGCCCCCAGCCCTTGGTCGAAAGGAATCGGGCGACCGCCCTGTTCACCATGCGCCGAGCGCGGTCCAGGGCCTGGAGGTCGAAGCCTCCCTGATAAGCGTGCCGTGGGACCATATCTGACCAAACAAGGGTTGTGGCGGGCCATACGTAATGTAAGTAGGCGAGGTCCGCGCAAATCGCATGCTTCAGCGATAAGCCAGTGACCTGACCCAAGTCATTACCCCCAAGGTGTATGATCAGAATGTCGGGCGGGTCAGCACTCCTCGACAAAAAGAGGAATGGCAAAAGCTCCCGCCACAACATACCAGGCTTACCGTGCCATGTGAAATGTGCGTATGCACCGAGTCCCAGTGGGGGTCCCCAATCTGTCGCCGCAGCGTAACGTGCTGCCCTGTGCACGTAGCTATGGCCCACCAGCCATACTGTCACCGGTGTGATACGACACCCAGGGTCTGTCAAGGGAAAAAACAGGGAAGGAGAGATACATGGTGACTTAGACGGTACTCACGGTGGGAGTGGGCGAACATAAGACTGGAAACAGTGTGAGTCCCACCTCCCCATGCTGCGTATGTCAGCCCCGGAGTACCCATAAGTGCTGCAGTAGAAGCCGCCCCAATTCTAAATGAATGGGTGCCGTAACGGGCCCCAGGGAGGCCGACTCTGGCCAGTGCCTTCCCAGTCACCTTCCAAAACTGAAACTTAGTGAGGGGAGACCCATCTTGGTGACAGAAAAACGGGCCATGGTGCATGCCACGCAGTGCAAGGAAATCCTGTAGGGCACCAACCGGACAGATGTCTGCCAATGAACATCGTAGCAGTCTTACTCCACTGCCTACGCCATGCTGATCTGTTTTAGAGGAGCGTATCCTCAACTGAGCCCAATCATTGCAAACATAGACATCTTCGAGTTCCAGTGCCCTACGACTTGCATCTGCCTTAGACAGCATCACAAGCTCGCTGATGCGGAGCGCTCCAAAAAAGGCCACCGTTGTAGCCGCACGAAACAGGGCTGCCTCATACCTATCGAAACATAGGTCATGCCAGCCTCGTGCCAGTTGGCTAAGTACCCCAGGGGAAATTGGGTGACGGTCGTCCAGGCAACGCCCACGTTCCCGCACCCACCCCTCCAAAACATGTCTCACACGGAAATCAGCGGTACTGTCCGCATGACCCCCCACCTTGGCCATAAAAGCCAGCAATGATAGCCTAGATGCTATGGTGCGTGGTGCCAGGCCCTGGGCGTGCAGGTAAACCATAAAACGGAGGATGTGGGCCACTGGTATCGGCCAGGTATCTGGCAAGCAATATTGGGAACAAAAGGTCCGAAATGAAACCAACGCGTGTTGATACGCCTTACGCGTGCGTGGCGCCAATGACATGCCTATCGCCCGGTTCACTTCTCCTTGCCAATGGTCCATATCTCCTGCGGCAGTGGCGAGGGAAATTCCTCCGCATCCGGAGCCAAGGCACGGAATCGGGAGATCTGCAGGCGGGACAAAGCGTCGGCAATATCATTATTCACCCCCGGGACATGCCTGGCTCTGAACAGTACATTGAGGCGCAGGCTGTGCAATACAAACTGGCGCACAAGATCCATGACCCTGGGAGATTTAGAGGTCTGTGAGTTGACAATGTGGACAACAGCCGCATTGTCACACCAGAAATGCACCACAGAGTTGGCCCACTCCTCACCCCATAGCATCAAGGCCCCCAGTATGGGAAAAATTCCGAATATGTGAGATCCCTCAGGCGACCCGTGCCTGACCAGGCTGGTGGCCATCCACCATATGCCCACTTCCCATTGAAGTACATCCCATAACCCAGGGATCCCGAGGCATCAGACTGAATTTGAAATTGGGGCGAAGCCAGGAGGTCAGACCTCCAAAATGAGATCCCATTGAACTCCCTCAAGAACTGGAGCCATACGTGCAGATCTGCCCTGATGCCCCGTGTCAGCCTCACCCTATGATGGGGCCTGGACAAGCCTGCCATGGCATCGCACAAGCGCCGAGCAAAGGCCCTGCCAGGTGCGACCATCCTGCAAGCGAAATTGAGGTGGCCATGTAGCACCTGCAATTCCCGAAGGGATGCCTTGCGCTTAGCCAGTAAATCCGATATAAGGGCAACTATCCTTGCCACTTTGTCTGCGGGCAACCTAGAAGCCTGCGCTATCGTGTCAATTTCCACCCCCAGGAATATTAACTTATCAGACAGGCCTTCGGTCTTTTCGGGCGCTAAAGGGACACCGAGTTCCTCCATTAGCGTCTGAAATGTGTTGAGGAGACGTGTACACGTGTCCCAGCCCCGTTCACCCCCGAATAAAAAGTCATCCAGGTAATGGGCTACAGACCGAGACCCTGACCTACGGACAAATGCCCACTGCAGGAAGGTACTGAAACGCTCGAAAGCCGAGCAGGATATGGAACAGCCGAATGGCATGGCCTTATCAAAATAATATTCACCCCGGAATTTGAAACCCAGCAACTCGAAGTCACCCGGGTGCACAGGCAAGAGGCG
This sequence comes from Bradypodion ventrale, assembly GCA_035047345.1. Lineage (NCBI taxonomy): Eukaryota > Metazoa > Chordata > Lepidosauria > Squamata > Chamaeleonidae > Bradypodion > Bradypodion ventrale. The sequence continues at coordinate 141,603,391 of JAWDJE010000004.1, read as the reverse complement.
AAACGCCGACTTAATGTCACACTTAGCCAACAATGCACCCGGGCCACACGAGCGCACCATGCGCAATGCCTGGTCAAAGGATGTATACCTGACAGAACAAAGGTCATCAGGGATAGCATCATTGACCGAGTGGCCGGCTGGGTAGGACAAATGGTGAATCAGGCGGAACTCGCCCGGGGACTTCTTGGGCACTAGTCCTAGCGGAGACACTTTAAGGTTGGGGAACGGGGGAGCGGGGAAAGGGCCGGCGACCCTGCCCGCAGCAATCTCCTTATTAATGCTGGCGGCAGCCACCTCCTCCCTTCCCCTAAGTGACAAAAGGTTAGGTGCATCCTGCGGTGACCTATCCCCCGTGAAAGGAATACGAAAACCCAGTTGAAAACCCTGAAGGAGGTACACAGCGTCCGCTCTCCTCGGGTACGATGCGAGCCAACGCTCCAACATGTCGACATTAATTGGGGAGGGGGCCTTTTGGTGAACCCGCTCCTTCCATGGCAGTCTTGCCTGTCCCTTGTTCGCCCCTACCCCTGCCCCTGTATCCTCCTGGCCTGGGACAGGCGGAGGCAGCATGGGGGCCAGAACAAGAGGGGCACTCATGCTTGTACTTGCAATTTTTCTTGTTGCAAGAACCATTGGACGAGAAGGTCCAGCACAGCAGGCGGGCTGGAACCCCCTGCCCTGCCACTTGGCGGGGTACCTGTACTGGGGCCGCTCGTTGGACCGCATGCCCACAATGGTATCTCTCCCCAGGCGCCGGGCGCGTGGGGGTCATATACAGAAGCCACAGCTTCTGGCAGGGCTCATCCCACCTCATCTCTGGGTGCAGCGGAATTCTCATGCGGAACTCTTCGTCGTAAGCCAGCCATGACGGACCCGGGAAGTCGACCATGGCCCGGTAAATATTGTCCAGATATTGGACCATGGGAATAGCCAAATCCGGCCTAGCCCTAAGGTAAACGGCCATGTAAATCAGGTACACTGGCAACCAATTTGCCCACGTGCGTGGCGGCTTACGACGACGTGCCTGCTCCTTGTCCTTCTCATCCAGCCCTTCCCTCTCTTCCTTGGTTGGCTCCCTATTTAGAAGTGAGAAGATATCGACGTATTCGCCCCTCCAAATCTTCTCCTTGGTAGACTGGGCCAGATGGTCCCCTAAGGGCAGGGAATACCCTGCTGTTGGCAAAGCCGACACCGGCACTGAGGGAACTACGGGTAAAGTAAAATGAGCCTGAGCCAGCCCGGGGATCCCCAACACATTCCCCAGCATATTGGGGGCACCCCCCCGCCCCAAGCCCTGTGTCATGGGCAAAGTCACTGGGTGGGCCGGGGGCCATTGGGCCGCCGTGCCACCCGAGCGAGGCCAAGGCCATTGAACAGCCCCCCCAATGAAGTCAGTTGTGTGGGTGCATTAGCTTGGACTGCATACTCACCCGCTGCACCCCCGCGGGCCGCCCCCACCGGGGGTTCCGGCCCGCTGGGGGCGTCGGAGCTCACGACCGAAGCTGAGCTCGTCGACGGAGCCAAACCAGCACTAGACTGCTGCATCTGTGGGGTGGGGAGCTGCGAGGCAGTGGCCACCACCGGCCCACACGCCTCAGGCAGCTCAACCCGACCCATCGCCGGCCGTTGTTCGGCGGCCAAAGGGGGCACCTGAAAACCTAGAGATACCCCTGTCTGGTTGGCCCTCGCCAAGGACGCTTCAAGGGCCGCAACCCGGGCAAGGAGGGCCTCTACGTCGACATAGGGCCCGGCCCCGACAGGGGGCAATTGGGCAACCGGCCCATAATTCACGGGTACCTGTCCAGGTCCCTGGGCCCCAGGGGCCAGATAAGGCCAAGAGCCCACGCTCAGCCCCTGGGAAGCCGTAGGAACGCCCTGTAAGGGCAGGGAACCCAACCACCCACCGTGGCTCGCACCCCCCATAGGGAAGGCAAGACGGCCCCACCGCACGAACCATGGCAGGGGCCGTGGTCGCCGTTTGCGGGAGGGCCGAGGCCCCGTCCGGGGCCGAGGGTATGCTCCGCGCATCAGGCCAAGGAGCTACCAATCCCATCCCACCGTTCCCGGTGGGGTCCGCTAGAGGTGGCTGCGGAACGGGCGCAGTCGCGGTCCTCCGACCCGGCTGACGCCTCCGCGCCGATCGAGCCACGTTCGCGTCTGCCTTCTTCTTCGAGGGCATGGCTAATTAGCTAGGAAGCCTAAAGCAAAAAGAGAAAGCTGCCCGAAAAGGCCTCCTCCAAGAAGACACGAGCGACGGAGGTAAGGAGGAAAAACTTCTCCGCTCCGTCGGTTCGCCAAAATGGCAGCACGGCTGCCTCGTGGCCAGCCCTTTTATTAGGGTGCTGGCCACGCCCCTAACTACCCGGATGGTTTCGTCCGGTGGGGGGGGCCGCAAAGAGCGCGGCGGCCATTTTGGCACCGCGCTTCCATTATACTAGGAGTTTGCATAGATACCACACCAAAACACAACAAAACAAGTCTTGTGACATCTCAGCTTGCAGCTAAATAAATTTGTTACAAGTAGATTGTAGCCTACTTCTGTTAAATTTTAATTTTCGTGGGTTTAAATCTACTTGTTTCAGACATGCAGTATACAGTATTTAGCACACATATTCATGCACAAAATGTACATTTTGTGCACACTGTGTATATAAATCTGTTTCTTTAATGTAGTACTCCATGTATGTATCTGAAGAAGTGGGTTGTGAACCACAAAAGCTCATATATAGAAAAGATAGGTCTTGATTTGAAAAGTTGCACAAGACTAGGTTTGGTTTTGGTTTGGTTTAAATGTTGCAGCAGATTAACACAGCTGTTTGTGCCTTTGAAAATCTCTGCTTTATGTAGATATTCCTCTAGTACATACGACAGTGGTGGCAAACCTATGGCACTAGTGTCAGAGGCGACACTAGGAGCCCTCTCTGTGGGCACCCATGCAGTCACCCCAGCACAGAGTCTACACCGTCCCTCTGTCCAGCAGCCAAATGGTTGTGCTTCTTCCCTCGGCCAGCACAGAGTACACTCCACCCCTCTGCCCAACAGCCCAATGAGAGTGTTTCCTTCCTTCCCTATTGCTGTGTTGGCACTTTCCCAATAAATAAGTGGGTTTTGGGTTGCAGTTTGGGCACCTGGTCTCTAAAAGGTTCACCATCACTGACATAGGAGGTAAATTAGATACTTCTAGCATAGTTTGGCCAGAGGTGCCGGGCTGTTTTAAATTGTGTTGGAAGGTTTCTTTTCCTGTTAATGTTTGTAAAAAAGATGTTCATCTGTAATTGTCATTTTTAAAATGTTTATTTATACACACAGGCTGTTATAAACTGTGATCAGCTTTTTTGGGGTTTTTTGTGGATTTTAAAAAGAACAAAGGATGCTTTTTTATTTTTTTATTTAACCAAATAATGTTTTATTATTGTATTTTATTTTAATAGTTTTAGCGTAAGTAATAATTTTAAAAATGTGAAAGTACAATTTTTTTACATTCAATGTTTTTAAATTGTGTTTAGATGTTTTGGGTCTTTAGAAATGTTTTTATTTTGGTTAGGTTTTATTTGTGATTTGTGTGAATTTGTGATTTTTTGTTATGTTTTGACTTGTTTTTACTCTTGTGGCCTCTGGGTGGGGCTGTTGAGTCTTTTTGAGTTGTTTTTATGATTGTGCCCTGCAGGTGGAGCTGCTAGTGGATCTCTTTAACTTAGACTGTTTTTTCTCTCCTGGCCTCTGGGTGGAGCTTCTTCCGGTAAGTAGTCTCTTTCTTTATTCATTTCTTTTCCGGTCATCATGGAGGGAGGACGTGTGCTGGTGAGTTGGCTGGTTTTATTTATTTTGGATGTTTGGTTTTGTTAGCTTTAGTGGTGGTGGTCTCGTAGGTGTTTCTTTTTGTTCTTTTTTGTTTTGGTTTAGTTTTAGGTTTGTTTAATTGTTTTGGTTATTTCTGGTTTTATTTATTTTTTCATATTTGTTTGTGTTATTTGTGGTTTTTTTAGTTTTCTAGTTAGGTGTTTTGTTAGTGGTTTTGTTTCTTTGTTGGTGTTGGTGTTTTTTGTGTTTTCTGTTTTTATTTATTGTTTTGGTGTTGTGTGTGTGTGTGGGTTTCCTTTCTGCAGCCTGGCCAGCCGGGCCACGGGAACCCCAGCATTGCTTCAGGTGGCATTGGGGGGTGGGCTTCCCTTCCCATGGCCTGGCCTCGCTGGCCGGGCCATGGGAACCCCAGCGCTGCTTCAGGCAGCATTGGGGGGTAGGCTTCCCTTCCCGTGGCCTGGTCTCGCTGGCCGAGCCACAGGAACCCTAGTTTTTTTAAAGTTGTTTGAAAACCCAGAGTTTCTTAAAAGCTATTTCAAAATCTTTAAATATGCATCTGAAAGACTTCTTTTCTTTTAATCATCTTTTTCTACTATCTCCAGGTCTCTGAATTCCAAAAGGATATCAATTCTCTTACAGAATATATATTAGCTTGTATTTTGGAGGCTGTTGCCCTTTGGAAATGAGATTATTGTATCAGTTTCAATGCTGGGAATACCAAGATCCATGTATGTTCCCTCTCTTCTATTCCTTCCTCTTTAAATGGCTAGAAACCAGTCCACCACTATATTGACATAACGTTTCCAGACATTTCAGCCAGACAAAGCAGACTGAACAATTTAACTGCAGTCAGTCATGGGATCCCCATCGTGACCAATTGTTGCAGAGAGAAATGTTTCATGGGTAGCCCTTCTGCCTTGGCACTAACCTAGATACTACAGTCATCATGTTGAGTTATGTCTATACAGCTCTGCAACAGGATTGTGGCCCAGTGAGCATATCTCACTCAGGGGAAAGGTATTTAAATAAAAATAGCAAAGATAGTAGCATTGCTGGATCTCTATATGGTTAAAGCATGTTCCTATTTTCTTTTCTTTCCAAAATTTGTGCCTTATTAGAATTTAATAATTAAGTGAATGCTACAAAGGTTACAAAGTTAATATCCTCACTGGTTTTAAAAGAGCATTATCTAGACATTTCTTATGAGTTGAAGTAAAATCATCATAGTAGGATTCAGACATTTAAAGCAACATGTGCTTCTATCAAACTCTAATATTAAAATTCTCATTAAACATACATCAATTGAAGAAGGGAAAATGCTATAAAACTACAATGCTATAAAACTACAATAGTCTATGTATTTTTCTCCCTTTTATAAATTATTCTTCACATATTCATCCTTTTTAAAATGAAAGCTCGCTCCACTTTCCCTAGTTTCAAATCTAGGAATTCATAAAGCCAATATTTCCATCAAGTTTCAAGCACCATACTGACAGGTACTTTACTAATGTTCTGCTTTTAATAAACATCTGTGAACTAATCCTTATAACCTTTTTTAAAGGTTGAAACTTCAATAGATCTACATGTTTCATTATCTACTGAATCATCATTTCATATCCTGCCATTCAGTCAAAGAAACCGTAGGCGTCTATATGTGGGTGTATTTCTTGCTGAGGAAACACATGCCATAGTAGGAGCTTTGAGGAATTATTTTCACAATCAGATTCAAAACCAGCTCTATGGCTTGCCTGAATTACTGACTAGATCCTAACACAATGAAGATCCTTTATTTGTACAGCCCAGATAGTCAGGTATATTGGCAACAGGTTATTCTGCTATTGTAATAGAGTAAACTATACTGTCAGAGTCTCAACACTGATCGCAGGTGGTAGTTAACTAACCTGACATCCCTGAGGACTAGCAGCCTTGAGTGACAAAGTCCACAGGTAAAGTAGATGGTGGCCAAGTAGATTAAATCCCAATTGAATGCACCTTGATGGAGGGTAGCAGCTTCATCAGTACTGGTCTGGAGCTGTTGAGAACTTTGTGTGCCAAAAGGGTTCAGAACCAGAAAGTGACTAGTGGAACTGGATCAGTGGTATGGGTGTCATGCTGCAATGCGGAAGACCACTGAAAGCGCGGCGCCAAAATGGCCACTGCGCTCTTTGCGGGGGGCCCCCACCCGGACGCAGACATCCGGGTGAGTTAGAGGGGATGGCCACCCCTCTATAAAAGGGGTGGCCACGAGGCAGACGAGCTGCCATTTTAGTGAAAGCGACGGAGAGGAGAAGTTTTCTCCGTCGCTCTTCGTCTCTTCAGTCTTCGGCTGTTTAGCCATTTCGGCGCTTGCGATCCCTGGAAAGGGATCGTCTTTTCTCAGTGATGCCTCCCAAGAGGAAGGCCACGGCGACCAAGCCGCGGCCAAGAGGGAGGAACTTGCCTGGCCCTGCGCTTGCTAGGGGACAGCATTCGGGTCAGAGGACCGCGACTGCGCCCCTGCAACAGGGCTCCGCATCAACTTCACCCACCGTTACCGGTGGGATGGGGCAGATTAGGGCATGGCCCTCGGCTCTCCAGCCTCAGGATGGCCCTACAGGGACTTCTGCCCCCGGCCCGCAATTGCCGGCCACGGGTCACGACAACGGGGGAGGGCCTGGTGCGGTCACACAGCAGGGCTTGCCTCCGGCCCCTCATGGGCTGGAGTTTTGGGCATGGCCCTATTCAGGACCTGGCTCCCAAATTGGGGTCCCCGGTGTATCACCTAGCGGGCCGTGCGGCCCACCTTGCCCGCCTTATACCGGGGGTTCTGCGACAGTTGATGCATTGTTGGCACGTTTAGCCGTGCTGGAAGCATCCCTGGGGATCACAAACAACCCCGCGGGGGGGGGGGGGCTTCACTGCCGACTGGGGCCCCCTTTTGCCTGCCTGCCACCTCGACTGCTGCCACTCTGCAGCAGGCGGCCAGTCGGGTTGAGCTGCTGGAGACGCTCCGGCCTGTGCCAGCCGCGATCTCGCAGCTCCCCGTTCATCCTGAACTACAGCCGGGGAGCGGTCAGATGTGGCCCCAGAGCTCGATTACGGTCGCGAGCTCCGACGCCTGCCGTGGGCCGGAACCCCCAGTGGGGGCGGCTCACGGGGGTGCACCCAGTGAGTATCAGGTTCAAGCTAATGTCCCCACATCACAGTCCACTTCCGGTGTTGGTTTTCAGTGGCCATGGCCTCGTCACGTCGAGGCGGATGGGTATCAGTTCCCAGCTTACCCTGGTGCCACTGGGTCCTATACTGGCAGAACATTGGGGGGGGGTTTTCCGCCCCCAGGGCTGTACCGGGCATCGCAGGGACTGTCCAGGCACCGCTGCCGATGCCCCGTGTGAATACTGTGCCAGTGTCGGCATTGCCGACGGTTGGGTATTCCTTGCCCCTCGGGGATCATTTGTCCCAGGCCACGAGGGAAAAGATTTGGCGGGGGGAGTATGTTGATATTTTCTCCCTATTGAACTGTGAGCCCACCAAGGAAGAGAAAGAGGGGCAGGATGACAGAGACAAAGAGCTGTCTCGTCGTCACAAGCCACCGCGCACTTGGGCCAACTGGTTATCTGCATATCTCATTCATATGGCGGTGTACCTCAGGGCCCGGCCCAATTTGGCCATTCCTATGGTCCAATATTTGGACAATATTTACAGGGCGATGGTGGATTTTCCTGGCCCATCATGGTTGGCTTACGATGAGGAATTCAGGATGAGGGTGCCCTTACACCCGGAGATGAGATGGGATGAGCCATGCCAGAAGTTGTGGCTTTTATACATGACCCCCACGCGCCCGGCGCCTGGGGAGAGGTATCATTGCGGCCATGCCGTCCAGCGAGCTACTCCAACGCAGGCTCCCCGCCAGTTGGCGGGGCAGGGGGTTCCAGCCCGCTTGCTGTGTTGGAGTTTCTCGGCCAATGGCATATGCAATAGACGGCAGTGCCGATACAAACACGAGTGTCCCTCTTGCGCTGGCCCCCACGCCGCCGCTGCGTGTCCGCGAGCCGGTGGGTCACGGGGCAGAGGTAGAGGTGGACAGGGAGTGGGCAGAACTGCTGCTGAAGGAGCTGGTCAGTCAAAAGGCCCCCTCCCCGGTTAACATATTTATGTTAGAGAGGTGGCTCTCGACTTACCCAAGGAGGGAGGATGCGAGGTACCTCCTCGAGGGTTTCCAGTGTGGTTTTCGTATCCCATTCAAGGGGGTGCAGGGACCCCAAGATGCTCCTAATTTGCTTTCCCTGAAGGGTAGGGAGGAGGTGGCCGCCCTCAGTATTGCCAAGGAGGTAAATGCAGGGAGGGTAGCGGGCCCCTTTTCTAGGCCTCCCTTTCCCAATCTTAAGGTTTCCCCTTTAGGTTTGGTTCCCAAAAAGGCCCCTGGTGAATTTCGTCTAATTCACCATTTATCATACCCGGCGGGTCATTCAGTCAATGACGCCATTCCTGATGACCTTTGTTCGGTCAGGTACACGTCATTTGACCAGGCCCTGCGCATGGTGCGCTCTTGTGGCCCCGGGGGCACTTCTGGCGAAATGTGACATTAAATCGGCATTCCAGTTGTTGCCAGTGCACCCGGGTGACTTTGAGTTATTGGGTTTTAAATTCCATGGGAAATTTTATGGAGATAAAGCCATGCCTTTTGGCTGCTCTATTTCCTGTTCAGCATTTGAATGTTTTAGCACTTTTCTCCAGTGGGCCTTTGTTCGCAGGTCTGGGTCCCGGTCTGTAGCCCATTACCTCGATGATTTTTTGTTCGGGGGTGAACGGGGCTTGGACACGTGCACGCGTCTCCTCACAACATTTCAGATGCTAATGCAGGAACTGGGTGTCCCTTTAGCGCCCAAAAAGACCGAGGGCCCATCAACTACGCTCACATTTCTGGGTATTGAAATCGACACGGTCGCGCAGACATCCAGGTTACCTCTGGACAAGGTCACACAAATCTCTGCGATGATTTTGGCCTTGAGTTCTACATGGTCATCTTTACTTTGCCTGCAGGGTAGTCACGCCTGGCAGAGCTTTTGCTCGATGCCTATGTGACGCCATGATTGGGCTATCGAGGCGCCACCACAGGGTCCGACTGACCAGGGGCATGAGGGCTGACCTGTTGGTTTGGCTTAAGTTCCTGCGGGAATTCAATGGGGTATCATTTTGGAGATCTGACCTCTTGGTTTCCCCTAGGTTTCAGGTTAAGTCGGATGCCTCTGGGTCCCTCGGTTATGGGATTTATTTTGAGGGGAGGTGGGCCTACAGCCAATGGCCTCCAGCATGGCGGGGCACGGATCGTCTACGCGATCTTACATTCGTCGAGTTCTTCCCGATATTGGGAGCTTTGATGCTATGGGGTGAGGAGTGGGCCAATTCAGTAGTCTATTTTTGGTGCGACAATGCTGCGGTAGTGCACATTGTCAATTCTCAGACATCTAAATCACCCAGGGTCATGGAGTTAGTTCGCCAGTTTGTGTTACGCAGCCTACGCCTCAATGTGCTCTTTAGGGCCAGACATGTACCAGGTCTTAATAATGATATTGCTGATGCTTTATCCCGCCTGCAGATCCCCCAGTTCCGCGCCTTGGCTCCGGACACGGAGGAATTCCCCTCGCCACTCCCGGACGAGATTTGGACATTTGGCAAGGAGAGGTGAACCGGGCGATCGACATGTCACTTGCACCCCGCACGCGTAAGGCGTATCACCATGCATTTAGTCAATTTAAAAATTTTTTGTGTGCAACTCCGTTTGCCCGAAGTGTGGCCCATTCCAGTTGAACAAGTTCTACAATTTATGGTTTACCTACGCAGTCTGGGCCTAGCTCCCCGCACCATAGCATCCAGGCTGTCAGCACTGGCATTCATGGCCAAGGTGAAGGGTTTTGCTGACAACATAAATGATTTCCGTATACGACATGTTTTGGAGGGGTGGACATGGGAACGTGGACGCCGCCCGGACACTCACCACCCAATTTCTCCAGGGGTCCTTACCCACCTTGCACGAGGCTGGCATGACCTGTGTTTTGACAGGTATGAGGCAGCTCTTTTTCATGCGGCTACCACGGTGGCCTTTTTTGGAGCGCTCCGCATCAGTGAGTTGGTGCTACTGTCTAAGGCGGATGCGGCTCGTAGGGCACTGGAACTCGAAGATGTCTATGTCTCTAATGAGTGGGCTCAGTTGAGGATACGGTCCTCAAAAGTCGATCAGCACGGTGTAGGCAGTGGTGTTAGACTGCTACGATGTTCCATTGCAGACATCTGTCCGGTTGGTGCCCTACAGGAGTTCATTGCAGTGCGTGGCACGCACCCTGGCCCGTTTTTCTGCCACCAAGATGGGTCTCCCCTGACTAAATTTCAATTTTGGAAGGTGACCGGTAAGGCACTATCCAGTGTTGGCCTCCCCGGGGCTCGTTACGGCACCCATTCTTTTAGAATAGGGGCTGCAACTACTGTGGCTGCATTTGGGTACTCTGAGGCTGATATACGCCGTATGGGGAGATGGGGATCTAAGTGTTTTGCATTATATGTTCGCCCTATTCAGGTATGAGTACCAGATAAGTCACCGTTCTCTCCATTTTATCTTACAGACCCTGTGTGTCCCCACACACCGGTGGCAGTATGGCTGGTGGGCCATAGCTAAGTGCACTGGGCAGCGCAGTACGCTGCGGTGACAGAGTGGGGACCCCAGCTTGGACTACGTGCCTCCGAATGTATCAGGTGGTATGGTAAGTGTGGAATGTTATGGCGGGAACTGTTGCCATTCCTTTTCTCCATCAGGGATGCTGAACCGCCTGATGTCCTGGTGCTGCACCTCGGGCTGCAATGACCTAGGCCAGGTCACTGGCCTTTCTTTAAAATCTGCGATTTGCAGCAACCTAGCTTATTTGCATTATGTGTGGCCTTCCACAACGCTGCTATGGTCAGACATCATACCGCGTCACGCTTACAGGGGAGGTATTAACCTCCATGCCCTTGACCGCGCTCGCCGCTCGGTGAACAGGGCTGTTGCCCGGTTCTTTGCAGACAAGGGTTTGGGGCGGGTCATCCGACACCCCACCATTAGTTTACAAAATTATGATCTTTATACAGGGGATGGGGTCCATCTGTCGGCTAGAGGTATGAACCTCTTTTTGGAAGATTTGCAAGCAGGCCTGTTGACCGAGCTGACGGTCTGGGGGGGGCGGTGAGTCTTTATTGAAGCCTCCCCGTGTGGCGGGTAGCACTGGTAAGGTAAATATTTATGACCCACAGGTATCCGGCAGGTTCGCAATTGACTGGCCAACACTTAGACAGGTACAAGTTTAATAACGTTGACTGGTCAACGACGAACCAGGCAATGGGGTGATGGCAGGAGCTCTTCAGCATGCATCACCCCGTGATTTGACGGATACACGTCAGAGGGTGGGGTCAGTAGATAGTTTATTGACTACGGTCAACAATTTGTTTGTCGTAACAAACAAATTGATACAAATGGATACATTGTAGCCAATTGCCGTTGGCAATTTTGGGAGGAACCTTACCAGTGTTACTGCGGCCTGCTTGCCTTAAAAATTATAATTGGCTGAGTACCAATTGAAATTTATAATTCGGACTAGGGCATTATTCAATAAATGTGGCCCAATGCCGTTATCCATATACCGGTGTCTGAGTCTTTCTTTGGGGGGTGCGCCTGCAATGCATGATATTGTTCTTAGGACAATCTTCATGACTGATTGCCATGATGATTGCCAATATTGGGAATCAAGTACAAGATTTGAAAAAGAATGACTAAAATAATTTCATCTAGTTATATTTAATCTGGGTGAAATATATGTAATGACTGGTTCTTACTACTGTATAAGCCTATCCTTTTCTGTCATAGAAGGTAATTCACTTTGCAGTTAGTACTTCCCAATTTTTGTCTGTTTCCTTTCACAACACCCACATTTCTATCCTGCTGGGCATGTTTGTGTTTGGCCACCTAAGCACAAATTGATCATACTTGCAGGAAATATATTTATTTTATTCTTTTATTTAATCACACCTATATCCCACCCATCTGGGTGGCTTACAAGCAGTCAAAACAAGATGTAGTACATCAAAAACTCATAAACAATCAAACAATACAATAAGAGATGGCCCCAAATACCCCACAAAATATTTTATGTTAAAATGGCATTTTATAGCATGCTTAGCATGTAGTGGTTAAGATGCTGAGCTTAGCAACCAGAAAGTCAACCGGAGTTCTACATGATGAAGTGAGTGCCTGTTTGTCTGTCCCAGCTCCTGTCAACCTAGCAGTTTGAAAGCAACAAATTGCAAATAGATAAATAAGTACTGCTTTGGTGGGAAGTAACAGTGTTCCATGTGCTTCAATGTCTTGTCATGCCTGCCACCTGACCATGGAAATGTCTGCAGATGTAAATGGAGCTGAGCACCACCCCCTAGGGTCAGACATGACTTGCTTTCAAATGAGGAAAACCTTTACCTTTACTATCTACTAAATAACTCTTTAAATCCCCCTTGACCTTTGCTTTAGACCAGGGGTCCTCAACCATTTTTAAGCTGGGGTCGGTTCATGCCACTTCAGACTGTTCAGGGGCCAGACTGGTGGCGCTGCCACCACCACTACCCTGAGACCCCCCCCACACACACACACACACACACATCACACACACACACACACACACGCTTCTCTGCTTACCGGCCTGTAGGAACTGCATGGCATGGGTGAATGAGGGGTTCAGGCTGTCCTTCTCACCTGCAGTCCCCAAGAAAGCAGCAGGAGGCCTCCCTACCTCCTGGAAAAGGCACATGCACCCACACCAGCCCCCCCCCCAAAAGCTGTGGGAGGTCTCCCCAGGCCCTGGGAAAGGCGTGTGTCTGCCCAAAGCCCCAGAAAAGCCACAGGAATCCTTCCCAGCCCACAGAAAACGTGCACGCGCACACACCCCAGCCCAAAGAAAAGCTGCAGGAGTCCTCCCTGGCCCCTGGAAAAGGCATGTGTGTCCACCCCTACCCCCAGGCAAGCCACAGGGGGCCTCCCTGGCACCCAGAAAAGGTGCACATGCATGCTCCAGCCCTCAGAAAAGCAATGGAGGCCTCTCTTGCCCCAGAAAAGGCATGCTCACATGCCCTTGCCCCAGGAAAAGCTGTGGGAGGCCTCCCCGGCCACACTATGTGTGCCCACCCTGGCCACCAGGAAAGCTGCGGGAGGCCTCCCCGGCCCCTGGAAAAGGTGCATGTGCATACCCCGGCCCCCAGAAAAAGCCACAAGAGACATCCCAGCTCCTGGAAAAGATACATGTGCATGTCCCAGCCCCCAAAAAAGACACGGGAGGATTCCCCGGCCCCCAGGAAAGCAGTGCACACCCACCTCACTCCCCCCTTCCACCAGAGCAAGGGTGCGGCCAGATGATATGATGCTGCAGGCTGGATATGGTCGCCAGGCCATAGGTTGAGGATCCCTGCTCTAGGAAATAAAAAATGAACCTTAATAATAACCTATCACTATGCAATTGAGTGAGCCTCTTTTGCCATTAAGTACTTACTCATTCAGTCACAAGCCTTTGGACCATTCTCTGCTGACCATCATATTTAGTGGAATAAAATATTACAAGTGTTCCCTCCCACTTTACCAAGACCCTTAAAACTTCATTTCCCTCCAGTTGATCACCCTAACCAGGAATATTTGTATTTAGCCTCCCAGAGCAAGAAAGTAAAATTATAACCTTTGTATGTGTGCATTTTTAAACAAACACCAAATAATTAGATCAGCAGGACTCTTTTTCTGTCTTTGTATTTTTTTTCATAAAGCACATCATACATACAAAAGAAGAGAATTTAAACTTAGAAGAGAAACCAAATTTGCCTGGAGTTTTCCAGATGAGCTCTACAGGAATAAAAGCTATTACAGTTTTGGATGAGAGTTCTAGGGAGGGGGTGTAGGTCCTATCAAGTCTTCCAGGAATGAGTTGTAGTCTTAGAAACAATAAGTTAAATCCACACTCCCCATTTTGTGAATGAAATGGCTGCTTATGAACATGACACATTCAGTGAGAAGACCTTCCTCCACATCCTCCACATTCAGTGAGGAGAAAACCTTCTGTCAACAACAGATTCCTGAAACAGCACCAATATTATTCTGTAGTATCCCTCATCATCATCACCTTGCTGTTGTTGAAAGAGGAATAAACTATTTTGAAGGTGAGGAGGACCTCTTGTCAGTACCTCAGCTCATGCCCAGGCCAGATCAGGATGCTGAGTAGGAGGACATGGATCTGGCACCAGCCCTGCAGCCAGCTGTCACTTTGGAGCTGGTCTATCATGGCCAAGCCAGGCCAGAGGGTCAGAGCTTGATAGCTAGGCTAGGTGGCAGCAATTAGGATGATCAGGAGCAAGCCAGCATGTCTGCCCATTGCAGATACTCCTTGAGACAACAGTTACAAGCTAAGGGCAAAGGAGGGCTAGGAGTCAGGACACATCTCCTGAACCGACCTTCAGTTGTGGAGTCTGACTCTCCTTAAATGAGGGGTGAGCTTGCAGATTCTTATCAGACCAATTCTTCTCTATTGTGGACCCAACACTGCACACCTGGCTTCTTGACTCTGAACACTGGATTTTGAACCCCTGCTTGTGACCCTGACTACACTTCCAGAAGAACCTTGCATCCTTGGTACAACTCAACTGGCTTCTGACCCCTGGACATTTTGACAACTGCTCTGCTTTGCCCCTTTTGAACTCAAGTGAAAAGACTCTCCCTTACCTCTACTGAAGCACTTGCCAGCTGCAGAGCTCTGCTGTGCCGGGCCACAACAGAAGAGTCTCCCTAGCTTCACATTCTTTCAGTATGAATGGAATCCTTGTACAAAGAAAGATTCAGTGGCAAGGGGATATTAACTCACCTCATTAGAAGCCAGAAGAAACTGGTGCTCCTGTAGTACTGCCCAAAGAAGGTTGTGTATTGTTAACTGGATCATGCCACATTTGTTGTACAAAATAAGTTAAAATTTTGTCATGATTCTAACCAGCACAGGAGCAAGTTCGTGCTTGAAGCATGTGTTAAGAATCTGACCACAACTTTTGTCAGGTATGCCAACAATGACAGAAGGTATAGGCAAAGATATTTAACCAGCACCTGATACAATAGTGAATTGTCCCAAAGCAAAGAAGAACAATTAACCTGAATTAAATTGTGTCTCCATGGCATATATAAACATTCCCAAGTTCAGTCTTACAGGTCTCCAGGTTGGCCTGGGAATGAGTCCTAACTGAGTGTTGGGAATACAACCTGCTAGCAGCTTTCTAAGAAAGGCAAATGTGTGTAGGTTCAGAATCTACAGAACCCTATGCACATTTTAGAGTAAGATCAAATTCCAAACCTCAAGAATGCAATCATCTGTGGTCCCTCAGCATTCATTTACCATATCTGTTAACCTGTGAAATCCATCACCACTCACTGTGAATATTGATTTTCACTCTAATGATTACCATTTTTCTTGTTATAAGTATTGAAGATGCCTGCATTTTCACACAGATCCAAGTTTACATTAAAGCTCTGTGTGATTAGATCATGCTGTACGCGCGAAGACATTAACAGAATTGCCAGTTGGCATCATTATGCTTCACCATCAGTGACATACCTCACAGTGATACGCAGGAAGTGTGAAGTAAGGATCGTTAGCCGCTTTGCATGATATCTTGCTGTAGAAATCATCAAAGATAACTCTTATTACTCCATTGATTAAAAAAACTTTGAAAAATTTATCCAAACCTTCTATGTTAGTATAGAACAGGCATTCTCAACCTGTGGCTCACAGGCCGAGTGCAGCTCATGGTGTCATTACATGTGGCACCCCACTGCCTCCACCACACCATGAGGTGCCATGTTTTGGAGGAAGGGCAAAATGGCCACCCAGCCCCTGAAGCTGTCTGAGGGAGCATGCCCATCCCCCCGGTTTAAAAAGGTTGAGAACGCCTGGTATAGAATAACACCACATAAATTTTGGGAAGCATATTTTCTTATGCAATTTTGAATTAGATGTGAAGTCTAATTCATGGGTTCACACTAGATATATATGTCACTCATTCTACCTGAGGATTCCTCCTGAAGAGATTTTAGGGAGAGGAAAGACTGTTACACTCAAAGAGGTTGTATCCATATTTCACTTAAACGAAAATTAGAAGATCCTCCTAAACTGTAATATTAAAGGAGTTGGGGGCAGTATCAAGTTTCTCAATTCATAGATTGTAGCTGGTTCAGCCTTCAAACTGAAACAAACACAGACACCAAATGCACACCACTGATTGTTCAACAGTAATAACTGCAACATTTTCTGCTAGAAATCTGGTGGTATTATTATATAGCTTGTAAATATATGAGCACTTAGCTGGTGTAACCTTTATTAAACAAAGTAGACTGTATTTTGTTGAGGCATGTAGTTGCCCTTTATGTTTTCAGTACTCTTTTTGAGCATACAGTAGTATTGATAATTAACTGCATGCTATCAAATGAATTCTAAACATATGTTGACTTTTCCAAGGTTTCCTAGATAGTAAGTAATCAGAAGTGCTCCTTCTTCTCGTGATGCCCTGGAAGTGTGCAGCTTTGTCCATGACTATGTACAGTTGTTGTTGTTTTTTCCTGAAGAGGTACAGTAGGTAAATTGAATACCAACCTATGGCTGCACAGCTCAGAACCTAAGCCTCTGAGTTATCCAGCCAGCATTCATTATTAGGATAACATAAATATTGATATATAGAATAGAACTAACATTCAATCACAGCCATGGATCCATCTACCTGTATATCAATTGTTTCAGCAGACAAAAATAATAGGTTATGGATTGTATCCAATGTCAGATATCTGATGATACAGGAACAGAAAGCAGAGTCAGGGAGGGGTGTTCTTCTCTTTCCACTACAGCATCCCAGTAAGCCCCCCACCCCACCCCCCAAAAAAACACCACACAACAGTTCTAAATGTATGGAAAACTCTATTGAGATAGTTTTCAGGTAGTTTCTGGGCTACAGTTAGGATAGTAGACAAGGAATTTCCAAAACACGTGCAACACTTGAAATTTAGTCCATGGCTACTATTCTTTGGTTGGGAAGGGAAACACTTAAAATAAATACTGTACAGTATGTATACTGATTTTCACCTGTTTTCTATAAAACATCTCTAATCAGTGCTGTAACAGCTTGTCAGGTAGATTCAGCCATGTATCCAAATAAAGGTAGTCATAGGTTGATTGCGTTGATATCGCTCATTCGGGGACCACTACGCACAACTCAGCTGCTTGCCACCAAGTGTACATATAGAAAAAGAACCCAATCTACTTCCCAGAACAGTGTCTCTCTGCAAAAGCAAAAAGTGTCAAGCACACACATACACATGCACCTAAAAATATACATTTTTTGCTCACCCTGCACTTAGCAAGTGGCAAAATTAGGGACTTTTTTCACAATTGCTCAGTATCTTAGGGAGTTGGTTATCTGGCTGTAGAGCTGGAGGTACAACCAGCATGTTGATTCATTTTCTTATAATGATGCATGCCAACAGCAAAGATGACCCTCTTTCACATTGTCTAACTGCCTCATATTTCAGTTTTCTGATACAGTCTATCTATTTATGTTTATCTGATCACAGCCAAAGCAGTAATAGGAAGCCTACTTCACAAACAGCAATTTCGCACCCATGTAATTTCAAAGGAGCAGGGTTATGGGAGGGAAAGGAGTTTTGAAACTGTGATTGGAAAATGTATATCCTATACCACAATCACTGAAATAGTGTCCTTCAAACTCTAAGTCAATTCTAGAAAATACCTGCATAGCCTTAACATACTGGAAAACCAGGTTTGACTTAGTATATAAGATTATATATGCTGTACTGATAGCTACTGATATTCAAGTATAGTTCCTCTCTTTTGCTTTAGTTATAAGTTTTATATGTCATTGTGAGTTTTGATTACCAGTAACTATTTTTTTCCAGATATTTCTATTAGCATATTTCCTCTCACTGGCTCTTATATACCTTTGTTATATGCCATCAAGCTGGAAATGGCTTATAGCAGCCCTAATAGGACAAAAATGTGTTTTGTTATTTTTATAGCATACATTTTCATAATCCCATCTCATATTAAAAAAAATTATCTGTTTTCTTCACTTACTCAACAAACTTAATATGCTAGAAAGGAAACACAATGTGGCAAAAAAAAATCAGGAGGCGCAACAATGTCACATTCACACATATAATATTGGCATCATGGGGTGTGGTGGGGTGGGGGCGGCCTGTTAGCTCAGGAGGGTTTTTGACCCTCTTCCCCCCCCCCCGGCTATGGCCCTACTCAAGAGTCTCATCCAGCACCACAAATCAAAGGTTTTTATTCTTCTGCACACAGCCTTCCTTATGGTCCTTTCACAACCATACATTACTACTAGACATTGCTTTGACTATGCAGACTTTTGTAAGCAGGGTGATGTCTCTACTCATTATTATGCTACCTAGGTTTCTCATTGTTTGCCTCCCAAGAAGTAAGTCACTTTATTTCATGGCTGTAGTCACCATCTGCAGTGATCTTGGATCCCAGGAGATAAAGTCTGTTACTAATTCCATTTCTCCCCCTTCTATTTGCCAGGGAGTGATGGGGCCAGACACCATGATCTTGTTACTTTTTATGTGAGTTTCAGACCAGCTTTTTCTCTCTCTCCTCTTTTACCTTCATCATGAGGCTCTTTAGGTCTTCTTCACTTTCCACCATTAGTGTAGTATTGCTAACTGAATTTCTGTGGGGGCCACTAGCAAGGAGCACCCCTTTATCTTGAATACCTGAAGCCCAAAGTTTGTAGCACCCATGGTGATTCGGGTGCAATGAAACAAGGGCTGAAACACCCATGATTGGGGGGGGGGGGTGCCATCACCCTGGAACATATATCAGCAAATTATATTAGGAGAACACTTTACAGTATCAATTACAATACATTTATTTTAGTACAGGTTTCTCTGGCAAGAGATAGAATGAGACTGGGGAAGATAAAGAGAGAGATAGAATGGGACTGGTGAAGATAAAGAGAGAGAAAGGAAGATTGAAAAGAATAAAATTAAACATACAATAGCAAAAAAAAAGAACTGTGAGGCAAATAAACATCCCATAACACGTGGCCTTTATGCCATGAGAAATTGCAATCACAGGGCAGGACCAGAAAGGATGAAAGCGCGGTGCCAAAATGGCCGCAGTGCTCTTTGTGCCCCCCCCACCCGGACTCAGACATCCGGGTGAGTTGGGGCGTGGCCACCCCTCTATATAAGGGGTGGCCACGGGGCAGCCGAGCTGCCATTTTAAAAGAGCGATGGAGAGGAGAAGTTTTCTCCGTCGCTGCTTGTTCCCCCTTGGTCCTTCCTGGCTGGGAAGGAAGGATTTGGCACGGAGCCTTTGGCTTGCGGGCTCCTCTGTGCTTTTTCTCTGCTCTTCGATCCCTGGAAAGGGATCCTCCTCCTTCGATATGCCTCCCAAACGAAGGGCCTCGGCGACGAAGCCTCGGCCCGCGGGGAGGACTTTTGGCCCTGTGCAGCGTGGGGGCCAGCCCTTGGGTCGGAGGACCAGGGCTGCGCCCACGCGCCAGGACTCTACCCCCACCGATACCGGTGGGGCGATGCAGGCTGCTTGGCCCTCGGCCGGTCAGCCTTCAGCTGGCCCTTCCGGGGCTTTGGCCCTTGGCCCGCAGATACCGGCCATGGGTCCAGGCAGCGGGGGGGGGGGGGGTGTCCAGTGCTGGTGCACAGCACGTTCCACCTCAGGTGTCACTTAGAGAGCTTCAGGTACTGCATGGCCATCTTAACTTTGCCTGCAGGGTAGTTAAGCCTGGCAGGGCATTTGCTCGGCGCCTGTGTGATGCCATGTCTGGCTTGACAAGGCGCCACCATAGGGCCCGACTAACCAGGGGCATGCGGGCTGACCTTTTGGTTTGGCTCTCATTCCTGCGGGACTTCAACGGGGTATCCTTTTGGAGGTCCGACCTTTTAGTTTCACCTAGGTTTTAAGTGCAGTCGGATGCCTCCGGCTCCCTGGGATATGGGATTTACTTCCAGGGGAGGTGGGCTTATGGCCAATGGCCTCCAGAATGGCGGGGCACGGATCGCCTCCGCGATCTTACATTCCTTGAGTTTTTTCCAATCCTGGGAGCTTTGATGCTATGGGGCAAGGAGTGGGCCGACTCAGTGATCCATTTTTGGTGCGACAATGCTGCAGTAGTGCACATTGTCAATGCTGAGACATCTAAATCACCCAGGGTGATGGCTTTAGTTCGCCAATTCGTGTTACGTAGCCTACGCCTTAACGTCCTTTTCAGGGCCAGACATGAACCAGGCATTGATAATGATATTGCTAATGCTTTATCCCGCCTGCAGATCCCCCGGTTCCACGCCTTGGCTCCGGACGCAGAGGAATTCCCCTCACCACTTCCAGCTGAGATCTGGACATTTGGCAAGGAGAGGTGAACCAGGCGATCGGCATGTCCTTGGCGCCCCGCACGCGTAAGGCATACCATCATGCGTTAGTTCAATTTAATAGCATTTGTGTGCAACTTCAGTTGCCTGAGGCGTGGCCCATTCCAGTGGAACAGGTTTTACAATTCATGGTTCATTTACACAGTCAGGGCCTCGCTCCCCGCACTATAGCATCAAGGCTGTCAGCATTGGCATTTGTTGCCAAGGTGGGGGGTTTTGCTGACAGCATGAACGATTTTCGCATACGGCATGTTTTGGAGGGGTGGACACGGGAACGTGGCCGCCGCCCGAACACTCGGCACCCAATTTCCCCAGGGGTGCTCACACACCTTGCACGAGGCTAGCCTGACCTATGTTTTGACAGGTATGAGGCAGCTCTTTTTCATGCGGCTACCACGGTGGCCTTCTTTGGAGCGCTCCGCATCAGTGAGTTGGTACTACTGTCTAAGGCGGATGCGACTCGTAGGGCACTGGAACTCGACGATGTCTATGTTTCTAATGAGTGGGCTCAGTTGAGGATACGGTCCTCAAAAGTTGATCAGCATGGCGTAGGCAGTGGAGTTAGACTGCTACGATATTCCATTGCAGACATCTGTCAGGTTGGTGCCCTACAGGAGTTCTTGGCAGTGCGTGGCACACACCCTGGCCCGTTTTTCTGCCACCAGGATGGGTCTCCCCTTACTAAATTTCAATTTTGGAAGGTGACCGGTATGGCACTAACCAGTGTTGGCCTCCCTGGGGCTCGTTATGGCACCCATTCATTTAGAATAGGTGCTGCTTCAACTGCAGCTGCATTTGGGTACTCTGAGGCTGATATACGCCGTATGGGAAGATGGGAATCTGTGCGTTTTGCATTATATGTTCGTCCTCTTCAGACATGAGTACCATTTAAGTCACTGTTCTCTTTTTTCTCTTACAGACCCTGTGTGTCGCCGCACACCGGTGGCAGTATGGCTGGTGGGCCACAGTTACGTGCACTGGGCAGCTCAGGATGCTGCGGCGACAGAGTGGGGACCCCAGCTTGGACTGTGTGCGGCCGCATTCATACGTTGGTACGGTAAGCGTGGAATGAGATGGCGGGAACTGTTGCCATTCCTTTTCTCCATTAGGGATGCTGAACCGCCCGATGTCCTTGTACTGCACCTCGGGGGCAATGACCTAGGCCAGGTCACTGGCCTTTCCTTAAAATTTGCGATTTGCAGGGACCTGACTTATTTACACTATGTGTGGCCATTCACCAGGCTGCTATGGTCGGACATCATACCACGTCACGCTTACAGGGGAGGTATTGACCTCCGTGCCCTTGATCGCGCTCGTCGCTCGGTGAACAGGGCGGTTGCCCGGTTCGTGACAGACAAGGGTTTGGGGATGGTCGTCTGACACCCCACCATTAGTTTACAAAATTATGATCTGTATGCAGGGGATGGGGTCCACCTGTCGGATAGAGGTATGAACCTCTTTTTGGAAGATTTGCAAGCAGGCCTGTTGACCGAGCTGACGGTTGGGGGGGGTGAGTCTTCATTGAAGCCTCCCCGTGTGGCGGGTAGCACTGGTAAGGTAAAGATTTATGACCCATAGGTATCCGGCAGGTTCGCAATTGACTGGCCAACACTTAGACAGGTACAGGTGTAATAACGTTGACCGGTCAACGACGAACCAGGCAAGGGGTGATGGCATAAGCTTTTCAGCATGCATCACCCCGTGATTTGATGGATACACGTCAGAGGGTGGGGTCAGTAGATAGTTTATTGACTACGGTCAACAATTTGTTTGTCTCAACAAACAAATTGATACAAAATGGATACATTGTAGCCAATTGCCGTTGGCAATTTTGGGAGGAACCTTACCAGTGTTACTGCGGCCTGCTTGCCTTAAAGAATTATAATTGGATGAGTACCAATTGAAAGTTATAATTCGGACTAGGGCATTATTCAATAAAAGTGGCCAAATGCCTTTATCCATATACCGGTGTCTGAGTCTTTCTTTGGGGGGTGCGCCTGCAATGAAAGCGCGGCGCCAAAATGGCCACCGCGCTCTTTGCGGGGGGCCCCACCCGGACTCAGACATCCGGGTGAGTTAGGGGGCGTGGCCACCCCTCTATATAAGGGGTGGCCATGAGGCAGCCGAGCTGCCATTTTTATAAGAGTGGTGGAGAGGAGAAGTTTTCCCTCCACCCCCTCCCTAGTGAACAGTGTGATATTTTGGTCGCTTCGGGGCCAGGTGGGAATTTTTGGTTGGAACGCACAATTGGCCCTTGGGTTCTGGCTTTTTTGCCCATCCCACACTGTTGCTGAGGTTTGATATAGGGGTTTTTCTGTTCTTGACTTTGGTCACTTAGGCGGGTAGCACTGGTAAGGTAAAGATTTATGACCCATAGGTATCCGGCAGGTTCGCAATTGACTGGCCAACACTTAGACAGGTACAGGTGTAATAACGTTGACCGGTCAACGACGAACCAGGCAAGGGGTTGATGGCACGAGCTTTTCAGCATGCATCACCCCGTGATTTGACGGATACACGTCAGAGAGTGGGGTCAGTAGATAGTTTATTGACTACGGTCAACAATTTGTTTGTCTCAACAAACAAATTGATACAAAATGGATACATTGTAGCCAATTGCCATTGGCAATTTTGGGAGGAACCTTACCAGTGTTACTGCGGCCTGCTTGCCTTAAAGAATTATAATTGGATGAGTACCAATTGAAAGTTATAATTCAGACTAGGGCATTATTCAATAAAAGAGGCCCAATGCCTTTATCCATATACCGGTGTCTGAGTCTTTCTTTGGGGGGTGCGCCTGCAAAGCAGTTCTGCAAAGAACAAAGGAAAAAAGCAGGCTTATATGCATTCAATTATACGTAGGGAGGAGCAGAAACAGTTTTCACAAACATCTTTGGTCCCCTGCTATGGTAAATAGAGTAGACCATACTGACAGTGACTCAATGCCGAGTGTCAGGTGGTGGTTAACTAATCTGACCACCCTGAGGACTAACGGTCTTGGGTGCCAAAGTCCACAGGGAAGGATAATGGTCCCCAAGTAGATTAAATCCCACTTGAATCCATCTTGATGGAGGGCAACAGCTTCATCAATACGGGCCTGGGGCTGATGAGGATTTTGAATGTCAAAAGGACTCAGGAACAGAAAGTTACTCACAGAAAGGATCAGTGGGATGGGTGTCATGCTGCAATACAGAAGGCAAATGGAAGGCCACTGCCTTATGTTCTTAGGATAGTCTTCATGGCTAATCACCATGACGATTGCCAATATTCAGATTCAGATACAGCAGAAGAAGATTTATCTGAACATTCTTGTGCAAAGTCTCAAGAGTTGGAGGGGTGGTAGAAGGCTTTCTGCTTAGTCACATTCAGTCATAACCTTGTCAACTGGTTGGTCTTCCAAAGCAGGGGCTTAGTTAATTATCTCAGCCTGCGAACATGGCATCTTCCTGCTACCATGCTTTGAAGGCTTTTATAAATCATTGGCATCACACTGAATTGCTCTGAGGATCAGAGCAATGGTCAAACAGCTGTACAAAACTACAAAAATACTGTATGTGATTGTGTAAACACTGACCAATGAGCACAAGGGCTTGAGTCAGTGCATTCCAGAAGCCAACTGCCACTGTGGCCACACACCCTTTCCCAATTGGCTGATTGGTCATGCTGCAATGGTTGCTGGGATTTGTGGTTTTTTTTGTTTTTCTCATTTTTTTTGGGGGGGGGCATAGAGCCCTATGTTGGACATGTGACCCAGATGGTGTTGGGCTTCGGTATGGCAGGTATGTGTGTGCCAAATTTGGGAGGGATAGTTGAAGGGGTGTGGATTTGTATACCATTCACATACAGCCACACCCTTGCTTTATAGGTATAGACATGTATGGTGAATTGCCCGTAAGCCTACTGTACCAGGCATTTGCCTGCAAAACATCTGTTCAATATACTTCAGTTGCCCATAACATTCCAAGAGCACCAGGGAATGTGAATACTCAACACTACAGGTTGTTTTTTTTACATTATAGTAAACCATGAGAAACTTTTAATGACCTTGTTTAGTAGAACAGTCTTACACCTGTCTCCTACGCAACTGCCTAGGCTCTCATTTGAAAATGGTTTTCATTTTCAAGGGCTTTTCCTTTATTCTTGAAGATTGTTTGAACACTGTACATATTTTAGAGGGATGTTGACAACAGAATGTAGCAAAGCCTGTGACTATGAACCATGAGAAACTATGTACTGTTCTGAAAGAAATGAATGTGCCTTAGTACTTGATTGTCATGGTGTATAACCTGTATTGTGTGAAAGAAGCTACCATTGATACACAATATGAAGAGACAGAATCATTTCCTATAGGCAAATATTTAATCTCCTTATCTGTTCAATATACAGTATATGCAGAAAACATCACACATAACCCAGATTACATTCAGTTGAAGCAAGAGTGAAAAATGGTGGAACAAATATCAATACAGTAATTTAAGCTATGCAAATGACATTTGTTTACTGGCAAAAAACTGCAATTATACTTTTTAATGGAAGTGCAACAAAAAAGTGCAAAAGCAGAACTGCATTTGAGCATTAAGAACACAAACCATTACTTCAGAAGAACTGCACTACACAACTTTAACTGCAGCCAAGAAATCAGAAGACAACTGAGACTTGAAATGGCATCCAGAAATATTATCAAGTTGGTCTAGACAGCAAACCAAGTCTGAACTCTCAGATGCCAAGAATTAGGAACTTGAGTTTATCCTATTTGGGGCACATCTCAAGAAGGGAGAATTATATGGAAAAGAGAATATGTAATGTGGAAAAAGGTGAAAGGCAGCAAGCAAAGAGAAAGACCAAATGGGAGAAGGGAATTGTCCTTGAAAGGAACCACAGAGTTAAGTTTGCAAGAGCTGAACGCACTGTCATGTACAGAACATGTTAAAGATCACTCATTCATAGGGTCACCATAAATAAGAGACAACTTGATGGCACGTAACAACATACCTGTCAAGCGCAGCTCCGGAGATTACGGGACCTGTGCAAAACATTTCTGTGCAGGCCCATTCTATGCATGCGTAGAAGGCTTTTACACATGAGTAGAATGGACCTGTGCAGAACTGTTTTGCGCAGCTCGCTTCTACGCATGCGTAGAAGGCTTTTACGCATGCATAGAAGGCTTTTACGCATGCGTAGAATTGACCTGCACAGAACTGTTCTGCACAGCTCACTTCTACGCATCCCCTTCTGCACAGAAGCCTTCTACGCATGCGTAGAAGGGTTCTACACATGCGTAGAAGAGTTCTATGCATGCATAGAATGAAAGCGTGGTGCCAAAATGGCCGCCACGCTCTTTGTGGGCCCCCCCACCCGGACTCAGACATCCGGGTGAGTTAGGGGGCGTGGCCACCACTCTATAAAAGGGGTGGCCACGAGGCAGCCGAGCTGCCATTTTAGATTTGCGACGGAGAGGAGAAGTTTTCTCCGTCACATTCTCTTTCCAGCTTGCCCGCTGATCCCTGGATAGGGATCCTTTGGCGATCGATCTTGCTTTTAGGGAGACATGGCTCCCAAGCGAAAGGCCCCGGCAATGAAGCCGCGGCCGAGAGGAAGGACTTTTCCTGGCCCTTCATCAGATGGGGGGCAGCCTCTGGGTCAGAGGACCAGGGCTGCGCCCCCACGGCAGGGCAGTGACTGGACCTTGCCCACTGTTACCAGTGGGGCCGATCAGGCTACCACCTGGCAGCCGGGCGCCAGCTTCCTGGCTGGGCTGGTACAGGCTGGCCCCTCGGGGGCTTCGGCTCTGAGCATGCCTTTGCAGGGCCCAGGACAAGGTGGCCCAGGGGGGCCTGGTGCGGTTTTCCGCCCCACAGCTCCTATGCCCCCCCCACGGGCCTGAGTTCTGGGCATGGCCCTATTCTGGTCCTGGCTCCCCTTTTGGGTTGCCATTTCACCAACTGCCTAGTGGGCCATCCGGCCCACCCGGCCCACCTTACACTGGGGGCTCAGAGGCGGTGGATGCTCTAATTGCACGTACAGCAGTGCTGGGAGCATCATTGGGCATTGCCCAGCCACCTTCCGAAGGGGGCACAACTGCTTCTTCAACTGCGGCCCCTTCGTCGGTCTCGGCCAACTCATCGGCCGTGACTCTTCAGTGGGCGGCCAACAGGGTCGAGCTGCTTGAGGCTATCCGGCCAGCTCCGGCTGGTGCCTCGCAGCTCCCCATACGACCTGATGTACAGGCTGGAAGCGGTCAGGTGTGGTCCCAGAGCTTGATCCCAGTCGCGAGCTCTGACGCCCACTGTGGGCCGGAACCCCCGGTGGGGGCAGCTCATGGGGGTGCGACTAGTGAGTATCAGGTTCAATTTAGTGCACCACCATCACTGTCCACTTACACAGGGGGGGGGGGGGGTTCAGTGGCCCTGGTCACGTCAAGTCAATGTGGGTTCCCAAATGGTCCCTCGTTCAGGGTGGGGGTGTCCGCCCCTGGGGCCGTGCCGAGCATCGCAGGGGCTGTTCAGGTCCCGCTGCGCATACCCTCTATACAAAATGTGCCGTCAATGGCTTTACCAACGGCTGGCTATTCCTTGCCCCTGGGTGATCATTTGTCACAGGTCACGAGGGATAAGATTTGGCGAGGGGAGTACGTGGATATCTTCTCCCTATTGAACCATGAGCCCACTAAGGAAGAGAGGGAGGGACAGGATGACAGAGACAAAGAGCTGTCCCGTCGTCGTAAGCCACCGCGCACCTGGGCCAACTGATTGCCAGCATACCTCATATATATGGCGGTATACCTGAGGGCCCGGCCTGATCTGGCCATTCCGATGGTCCAATGCCTTGACAATATTTACAGGGTGATGGTTGATTTCCCTGGCCCATCGTGGTTGGCTTATGCTGTGCAGCGAGCTGCTCCAACACAGGCTCCCCGCCAACCGGCGGGGCAGGGGTTTCCAGCCCGCCTGCTGTGTTGGAGCTTCTCAGCTAACGGCGTGTGTAATAAACGCCAGTGTCATTTCCGACATGAGTGTCCCTCTTGCGCTGGCCCCCACGCTGCCTCCACGTGCCCGCGGGCTGGTGGGTCATGGGACAGAGGTAGGGGTGGACAAGGGGCAGTCAGGGCTCCCTCTGAAGGAGCTAGCCATCCGAAAGTACCCCTCCCCAATTAATGTATACATGCTGGAGCAATGGCTCTCAACTTATCCAAGAAGGGAGGATGCGAGGTACCTGCTGGAGGGTTTCCAGTGGGGCTTTCGTATTCCGTTCAGGGGTGTTCGGGGACCCCAAGATGCTCCTAATTTAATTTCCTTGAAAGGTAATGAGGAGGTTGCTGCACTGAGCATAGCTAAACAAGTGGAGGCTATAAGGGTAGCTGGCCCCTTCTCGGAACCACCTTTCCCTAACTTGAAGGTCTCCCCTCTGGGGTTAGTACCGAAGAAGACCCCAGGTGAATTTCGTTTAATCCACCATCTATCTAACCCTGCGGGTTCTTCGGTCAATGATGCGATTCCTGATGACCTTTGTTCAGTCAGGTACACGTCGTTTGACCAGGCCCTACGGATGGTACGCTCATGTGGTCCCGGTGCCCTCCTGGCAAAGTGTGACATTAAATCGGCATTCCAATTACTGCCAGTGCACCCAGGGGACTTTGAACTATTGGGTTTCAGGTTCCAAGGGAAGTTTCATGTAGATAAGGCCATGCCTTTTGGCTGCTCTATTTCATGTTCGGCATTCGAACGCTTTAGCACTTTCCTTCAGTGGGCCTTGTTCGCAGGTCAGGGTCCCTGTCTGTGGCCCATTACCTCGATGACTTTTTGTTCGGGGGTGAACGGGGCTTGGACACGTGCATGTGTCTCCTCACTAAATTTCAGATGCTAATGCGGGAACTGGGTGTCCCCTTAGCGCCCGAAAAGACCGATGGCCCAGCTACTAAGCTCACATTTCTAGGCATTGAAATTGACACGGTCGCACAGGCATCCAGGTTACCCATGGATAAGGTGACTCGGATCTACGCGGCGATTTTGGCATTGATTACCAAACGTAAAGTGTCCCTTCGTGAGCTGCAGGTACTTCATGGCCACCTTAACTTTGCCTGCAGGGTGGTGACACCCGGCAGAGCATTTGCCCGGCGCCTGTGTGACGCCATGGCTGGCCTGTTAAAGCGCCACCACAGTGTCTGACTGACCAGGGGCATACGGGCGGACCTTTCTGTTTGGGTCACATTCCTACAGGATTTTAATGGGGTCTCTTTCTGGAGATCAGACCTTATGGTCTGCCCTAGATTTCAAGTACAGTTGGATGCCTCCGGCTCCCTGGGTTATGGGATTTATTTTGAGGGGAGGTGGGTTTACGGCCGATGGCCTCACGCATGGCTTGGCACGGATCGCCTCGGCGATCTTACCTTCCTTGAGTTCCTTCCCATCCTGGGAGCATTGATGCTATGGGGCGAGGAATGGGCCAATTCAGTGGTCCATTTTTGGTGTGACAATGCGGCAGTAGTGCACATTGTCAACGCCCAGATGTCCAAAATCCCCTAGGGTCATGGCATTGGTTCGTCAATTCGTGTTAAGAAGCCTACGCCTAAATGTGCTGTTTAGGGCCAGACATGTCCCAGGTATTAATAATGATATTGCTGATGCTTTATCCCGCCTGCAGATCCCCCAGTTCCGTGCCCTGGCTCCGGAAGCAGAGGAATTCCCCTCGCCACTCCCTGCCGAGATTTGGACTTTGGTGAGGAGAGGTGAACCGGGCGATCAGCATGTCTTTGGCACCACGCACGCGTAAGGCGTATCAACATACTTTCATGCAATTTAGAACCTTTTGTGCACAACTTCGGTTGCCTGAAGTGTGGCCCATACCAGTGGATCAGGTTTTCCAATACATGGTTTATCTTCACAGTCAGGGTCTGGCTCCTCGTACTATAGCATCCAGGCTTTCTGCACTGGCATTTATGGCCAAAGTGAGGGGCTTTGCTGACTGCGTGAACGACTTTCGCATACGTCATGTTTTGGAGGGGTGGACATGGGAACGTGGCCGCCGCCCCGACACTCGTCACCTGATTTCACCAGAGGTCCTGACCCACCTTGCATGAGGCTGGCATGACTTGTGTTATGATAGGTATGAGGTGGCTCTTTTTCACGTGGCTACCACGGTGGCCTTCTTTGGAGCGCTCCGCATCAGTGAGTTGGTACCACTGTCTAAGGCGGATGCGACTCGTAGGGCACTGGAACTCGACGATGTCTATGTTACTAATGAGTGGGCTCAGTTGAGGATACGGTCCTCAAAGGTTGATCAGCACGGCGTAGGCAGTGGAGTTAGACTGCTATGGTGTTCCATTGAAGACATCTGTCCGGTTGGTGCCCTACAGGAGTTTTTGGCAGTGCGTGGTGCGCACCCTGGCCCGTTTTTCTCCCCTGACTAAATTCCAATTTTGGAAGGTGACCGGTATGGCACTAACCAGTGTTGGCCTCCCCGGGCCTCGTTACGGCACCCATTCATTTAGGATAGGTGCTGCATCCACTGCGGCTGCATTTGGGTACCCTGAGGCTGATATACACCGGATGGGAAGATGGGGATCCATGCGTTTTGCATTGTACGTACGCCCCCTTCATGTCTGAGTACCAGTTAAGTCATTCTTCTCTTTTTCTTCTTTTACAGACCCTGTGTGTCCCCGCACACCGGTGGCAGTATGGCTGGTGGGCCACAGTTACGTGCACTGGGCAGCGCAGTATGCTGCGGCGACAGAGTGGGGACCCCAGCTTGGGCTACGTGCAACCGCACGTATGCGTTGGTACGGTAAGTGCAGAATGAGATGGCGGGAACTGTTGCCATTCCTGTTTTCCATCAGGGATGCTGAACCACCTGATGTCCTTATACTGCACCTCGGTGGCAATGACCTTGCCCAGGTCACTGGCCTTTCCTTAAAATTCACGATCTGCAGTGACCTAGCCTATTTGCATTATGTTTGGCCATCCACGTGGCTACTATGGTCAGACATTGTGCCACGACATAATTACAGGGGAGGCATTGACCTCCATGCCCTTGACCGAGCTCGCCGCTCGGTGAACAGGGCTGTTGCCCGGTTCTTGGCAGACAAGGGCTTGGGGACAGCCATCCGGCATCCCAGGATAAGTTTGCAAGATTACGATCTCTATGCAGGGGATGGGGTCCACCTGTTGGCCAGAGGTATGAACCTCTTTCTGGAAGATTTGCAAGCAGGCCTGGTGACCGAGCTGACGGTCGGGGGGGGGGGGCAGTGAGTCTTCATAGACGCCTCCCCGTGTGGTGGGTAGCACTGGTAAGGTAAAGATTTATGACCATAGGTATCCGGCAGGTTCCCAATTGACTGGCCAACACTTAGACAGGTACAGGGGTAATAGCTTTGGCCGGTCAATGACGAACCAGGCAAGGGGTGATGGCAGGAGCTTAACAGCCTGCATCACCTTGATATTTAACGGATACACGTCATAGGGTGGGGTCAGTAGATAGTTTATTGACTCCAGTCAACAATTTGTTTGTGTCAACAAACAAATTGATACAAATAGTTACATGTAGCCAATTGCCATTGGCATTTTGGGAGGAACCTTACCAGTGTTACTGCGGTCTGCTTGCCTTAAAGAATTACAATTGGATGATTACACCAATTGAAAGTTATAATTCGGACTAGGGCATTATTCAATAAAAGTGGCCTGATGCCTTTATCCATATACCGGTGTCTGAGTCTTTCTTTGGGGGGTGCGCCTGCAAAGGACCTGCGCAGAAGGGATGTGCAATAACTCATTTCCCCCTGCTGCCAAATTACGGGGTATCGGCAGTTCCGGGTGGGAAATGGTGAAAATCGGCGTGAAAATACGGGAAATCCCAGCCAATCCGGGATACTTGACAGGTATGTGTAACAACAATAACAGTAACAGCACTATCCATGGATGTATCTCATTCCTTGAGCAAGCAGTTTGGTTCCAGATATTTAAGATTTCCCTGGGGGGAGTAAAAGAAGAAACCTGAATGGAAGTGGAGGAAGGGTCATCCTTTTTTCTTCATGTTTTCCATAAGAAAATTCCTTACCTGGCTGTGCAGCTGTACAAGTCTATCAACAGGACAAACAGAAGTAGGTAAATCAATACAAAGGATTAGAAAGAAAAACTCATGTGACACCATTCTGATCTGGATTTACTTCCTTCCTGCACAGTACATATTTGCATTGTTAAAAGAGATTGAAAAGTGTCACATTAAGGCATAAACATCTGCTGTTTTCAGTGAGAAAATTGATGAATGTTCTTGTAAACCATTCTTTATCAAGAAGTATAATTTATATAACTTATGTAGGTGTAATATTCAATTGTTTACACTGTCATGTCTTTAAAAAAATGCCTAATAATTGTTTTCTTCTATGTTATTTTTATTCAAGTGTAATTAAAAAGTGTGTTAGCAAAGAATGTTGGGTTGAGCCACTGCACTACAATAATTTACTGCCCATTATAATGAGTTTGAAGAAGAATTCTGAGACAAGAAATTGCTTCTCTTTACTTTAATTGACAAATGGCAAGTTTATAGCATTAAAACTTTATAAAGCTGCAATATCCTGTTAATTATAATTTATGAGGCTTTCAGGAACTTCATAATCCTAGTCAGAGGACAATATATTTTACTTTATTACAAATGATGCTTAATAATACATAATCTTACTTAAGATGCAACTGCTTCCATATTTCTAACAACTGGTGTCTTTCTTTAAAAGATGGCCTCAGAAGAAGACTTGAAGAGATAGAATGAGCATTTAACAAACAACAACAATATCTACTGTTGGAAATATTAAAGCACCAAGTATAGTTTTTTCCAGTAATAACAATCTGTCTTCTTGGTTTCCTAAATAGTTCAAAGCATTACAGTCTTTCATGTATTAGGATTGTATGTTCCATATCATTGGACTGCCGCTGATTTGTAATATGATCAATCCCACTAAAAGTTTATGCTGAGGTAACACAAATGGTTTAATTGCTTCAAATTAGAAAACCATCATAGAAATTATTGATTGTGTACTGTTAGTAAACAGTTAATGTCTATGGTTATTTCTTAACTTTAGGTAATTTGCTTCCAGCTTACTAACAGATCATGGCCCAATAATGAGAGTAAAAATAAAGATGATAGAATGTTATTATCATGGACTGCTCTGTTTCTACTATTTCAATTTCCTCAAGTAATGCAAACATGAAGAAACTGCCTATTAATCATTAAATTACCACTTTTGTTCTGTCTAACACATTATAGGACAGTGATGGCGAACCTTTTGGAGACTGAGTGCCCAAGAACGTTGGGCGAGATGGGTGGCAGGCATCACGCATGCCGGTGATATAATGTAGGTGCATGTGCACCCTTGTGACATCACCAGTTACTTCAACTGCACATGTGCACCACTCACACACCACCAAGCTTTCTATCCCCGCTGTGCCAGCCCCCCCCCCCCCTGGCAAGTGCTGCACGGCCATGCCAGAAATGCCTCCTGGGCTACGGAGAAGCCCCGCATGGCTTTCCCATATCTCAGGGCCTCCCCACCCACACTGGGCCTTTCTACCCCCATTGGGCTTTCCTACCCCCACTGGGCCTTCCTACCCCCATCAGGCCTCACCCCACATGAGTGCTCCCACCTTACCTCTCACAGCTGCAGCCTGTTCTGTCCCCCCTCCCTCTTCCGAAGCCCTGACCAGCAATGAACAGGCTCGACCAGCAAGGGTTAAGTTTGTAAGTCTCTATATTGTTTCCAGACTCTGGCAGTGGAATGCAAGCAGCCTGCCGGGGGGAGGGGTCTTCTTATTTCTAGTGTCCATGAGTTAACAGCTGGGCAATTACTCACAGTGCTCAAGTCCATAGGGTATATCCAAAGGGGTGTCAGTCCAGTCAATGGTCAGTCCAAGAAATTCCAAATATGGTTTCCAAACAACAGTGGTGAGAGTCCACACGAGCGATGGGTGAGTGTTGAACTTTGTTCGTCACGAAGCCTGACCAACTGTTCTGGCCATTTATAGCCCTTCCTGGGGTGTGGTTCAAGCTTCCTCTACTCCCTGCCCCTCTTCTCCTTCTTTGCTGTTGACGGCATTTTTCTCTGCTACGATGTCTGGGGTCAAGCCAAGATTCATCATCAGAACCCTCTATCTGTTGCAGCAGCTGCTGCTGTGGTCCTGTAGCGTCCCCTTCCTGGCTACTCTCAGGTTGCTCCTGCTGGACTTCTAATGGGGGCCGAGATAATGTCGGAGAGGAAACTCCTGGGGAGGGAGGTCCTATCAGCTCCTCTCCTTCATTGTCTGAGTCCTCATGGGGAGTGGGTTTGGGGGCCGAAGACACAACACAGCGTCCCAGCCAGGATTTCATTCCCCCCTCTCTTTTGGCAGAGAGAGAGAGGAGTGGTGGGGAGGTGCTGCAGGCCAGGCTGCATGGGATGAGGATTTCCCTTAATGGTGCATGTACCAGGAGAAAGGCTTCTACATACCACTTCTGGTATGCGTGCCATGGGTTCACCACCAATGGTGTAGGAAATGCAACATTCTAGGAGCTTCCAGTCTAAGCACTGAAGTATCACAGGAAAGTGTTCATCATCAAGGCAGAGGCAGATGAAATATGACATTATAGTGGTTTGTTGTTAAGTTTTGGGGTGGGGTGGGTGGGGGATAAATCAAATTTGGCCTATTTTCCTGTTCAAAAAAACCCTGCCAAAATTGCTAACAATTAGAAAAGAAATTGCTTGGATTCAGTTTAAGTCACAAGGTTGTTGCTGTTATGTTCCAAATCACTTCAAGTTTATGGTGATCCTATGAATTATCCAATATAGGGGCTGAATGGCGATATAACAAGTTCCAAAAAATGCAACATTCAAATAAATCAAATATTTTTTATATTAATCAAAATAAGGTTCATTAATTCATGTTCATAATCCCAATAAATGTTCATTAATCCAAAGCCCTTCCGGTAAATCTTTGGCTTTTCAAATCAATATTTTTTTATCAGGGATCTATAAAAATGATAAATAATACAGAATGATAATCAGCCTTCTTATGTACATGATATTTCTTGTATATACAATATTTACAAACAGACATATCATTAAGTAAACATGCTCCTTAATAGTGTCTGTAAGTAATTACCTGTATTTCAAGTAATTGAGTAAGTGTTATCCTGCATCCCAAGCCTCATTTGCTCCTTCTCTTTTGTGCTCATGGATGTCAAAGTGTGATTCAAACAAAGAGAATTATATAGTAACCCTGTTACACGTGACGTCTACACTAGTTGTTCCCTGCAGGCAAGTTTCTTAAAGAAAACACGAGAGATCTAGTTCCATGTTAAGCCCTTGGGGGTACCCAGAGTTGGATTTATGTATGAAGTATGGCTCTCTCTGGAGTAGCCGTGTCTCATAATTAGTTCTCATAAATTGTGTAGGGCGGATAGTTTCCAATACTACGAATTTCAAATCGTCTGGGGAGTGATTGGACTCTAGAAAATGTGTGGTGAGCGGTGCTTGCAAATTCTGCAAACATATCTTAGAGCGGTGCTCTCCTTTCCGAGTTTTGATCAGTCTTCTAGTCATCCCGACATAGGCTTGGCCACAGGCGCAAAGAATCAGATATACACAATCTTTGGAATTGCAATTAGTCATGCCCTGAAATCTGTGTGTGAAAGATCAATTTGGAATAAACACAAAATCTGTCTGCCAAGCAAACTTGCATTGGGAGCAACTCCCCCATCTAAAATGTCCTTGAAGTGAAATGAGTTAACTGACTCAGGTGTCACTCATGATCTGACTATGTTAAAATGTTCGCAAGTGACCTGGTTCTTTTTAGACCTATGTGGGGCTTGATCCTGCAATCAGGTATGTGTTCTATGACATGCCAATGCTTATATATAATATTCTTTATCTTTCTGGCTAATGGTGAGAATTCTAGTGAGCAACACAACCTCGATGTACTGTTCTTTAGTTTGCTAGTAAGCAAAGTCCATCTGGGCTCCTTTCTCACTCTGTCATAGGATCATTGTATTACCCTTTCAGGGTAACCCCTCTGGGTGAGGAAATCCCTAATCATGTTGGATGAATCTAAAAAATCTTCTTGGGTTGAGTTCCTTTTTGCCCTAGAGAAAAGTCCAAAGGGGATATTATTCTTGAGTTGATATGGGTGGTGGGACGCAATGGTGTATGTTAATCACTCATACAAGCTGGCAGTGAAATTATACAGAAAACCCACTGATAGAAACTCATATTTAGCTTATACATCCCACCACCCATATCAACTCCGACAGCACCAAAGAATGCACGTAGGAGGCTTGGGGTGCACGATTAATCAGTTTTGTAAAGCAGATTCCTGATGAAAGCACTGTGAAAAGTCAATATTTTACCGGAACGGCTTAGAATCTACTTTGAAAATGCTACATTTGAGTTATTAAATTGAATAAATTCTTGAGAAAATATTTGTGAATTTTGAGCCTCAAATGGTTTCCCTTTTCTGCATTAAAGTACTATTTGTTAACAGAGTTCATTTATTGAGAAGATCAAGATTTGAGTCTGCAACAGCAGTCTATCCTTAAAAAATGAATAAGACCCAACATACAGAGAGAGGCAGACTTATAGAGTCAACAAGAAAAAAAACATTCAAAAGTCCTATACTTGTAGACCATTGTAGAAACTTGTAATTGAATGCATTCGAGAAATAAAACAAAGTAGTCTTGCACCTCTGGCAATAGGATGGTTGTGTTGTGTATGTTTGGCCATTCAGTACATAGTGACAGTGGGATGAGGGAACAAAGAAATAGGTAGAGGTAGACAAAGAAATTTACACTTGAAGTTTCAATGTGGGGTCAAAGTGTAACTCATGGACACCTGAAAAACCACAAATATGTGTTAATGATAAGGTTTGCACTCTCTTTTCAGCTTGCCTTGACATGTTTGTTACTTGTTTTAAAAATCTGTTTAAAGTTTGTTTAGATAACTGTTTAAAGTTGCAGAGTGTAGACATACGAAGACCCATTCAAGGTGCGAGTAAAAAGAACTCTAGTTTTTAATAACTAGAGTTCCTTTTACTCGAGCCTCAAATGGGTCTTCATATGTCTGCTCTTGGGATTTTACCATTCAGCCATTGCTTGGTTGTAAAGTTGCAGAGTGGCTTAAGGTGTTTATCAGCTACCTTTTATAATATTTTCTTAAAATAAAATTGTAGGTTTGGGTTACAATCCTACACTTACCTGAGGGAATAAAAGCTTACTGCTTTTTCTAAGCCATATTTAAGTATTAAGGCTTGGCAAAGACATC
Organism: Bradypodion ventrale; assembly: GCA_035047345.1. NCBI lineage: Eukaryota > Metazoa > Chordata > Lepidosauria > Squamata > Chamaeleonidae > Bradypodion > Bradypodion ventrale. The sequence goes on along the minus strand of JAWDJE010000004.1, from coordinate 141,566,822 downwards.
TTGCTATGAACTTCTGGAATTCTCATTTATAATTTCCCTGCACTATCCACAAGAAATTGTGCCTGGAAAAGTGATTTTGAATTGTGAAAGCTCATGCTGTGTTTGATTTTGTGTGTGTGATTCACACACACACACACACACACACACACACACACACACACACACACACACACAATGTATTGCCTTGCTCCTGCATTTCTACTGTGTAAAGATTATACATCTCTACACAGCTCTGTTTGTTTTTAGATCCTAGCATTCTTCCAAACCTGAAGAGACCAGCAACGTCATCCAGTAGACCAGCTAGATCTACAGGAATAGAGTGGGGAGTTTGGTAAAACATTTGTTGTCTTGCTAATCTGTTGTCCAGAATCCTGTTGTTGATTTATGGATACATTGAGGAAACTGCATGCATCCATAAATCGACAATAGGATTCTAACACAACAGATTTGTGATTTATTGTTTATTTAGGATATATAAAGGAAACTGCAGTTCTTTCAAGCTGGCAAGAAGTATAAAGAAGCAGGATACTTTTGCTAGTACATGGCATAAAAATGCTTTATTTATTTGCAAATAATACCTCTTTCCAACCTAGTCCAACTGTAGAATTACTGAGATGCCCTCCCCCCCCCAATTTTTTTTAAAGTTTGAGGATTTGTTGTGGAGCTTGATAAATGTTTATTCTCCTTTGACAAACATTATGATGAAATGGTTTTCCATCCACCCAACATTTTCTACTGCTACTTGTATTATTTGACTGACCACTGGTTTTGCTTTGCTAATGCTCTAACTTTTACCAGGTTTAGTAAACACAGAGTAAAATAAAAGCAAAAACGGTACAATATTTTTCTTGACTAAATTTCATATGAGAAAGCCAAAGAAAAGTTTGAAAACATATGATACTATTAATTATATACTGTCAAATCAACTTTGATTTACACAACCCTTCTTCGGATTTTCTAGGTAAAGCAAAATCAGAAGTAGTTTATCATTCCCTTCTGCAGGAGCTCTTCTGGGACTGTACACCTTTCCCAAGGCTATACAGACTGGCTCTGCTCATGGGGAAGGGGATCAAACATCCAACCTCTGCCTCCTCAACTAGATACCTAGCTTACTGAGCTGTCTAAGTAGCTAGCAGACAGGTACTAAGTAGCTAGCAGACCAGCTTCACCCCCCCACCCCGGGACAGGTTTGGAGGCAGAGACAGCTGCAGCGGGACGTGCCCAGAGGACTCTTAAGAGTGTCCCCGCCACCACTGCCAGGCCGGCTTTGCCTCCCCGCCCCGGGACAGGTATGGAGGCAGAGACAGCTGTGGCAGGATGTGCTCAGAAGACTCTTAAGAGCACCCCCGCTGCCACTGCCAGACCGGCTTTGCCTCCCCGCCCCAGGACAGGTTCGGAGGCAGAGACAGCTGGGGCAGGACACGCCCGGAGGACTCTTAAGAGTGCTCCTGCTGCCACCGCCAGACCGGCTTCGCCTCCCCACCCCGGGACAGGTTCGGAGGCAGAGAGAGCTGCGGCGGGACACACTCTGATTACTGCTGTAGTCTCCCCCTTCGCCTACCTGCCCTGGGAGGTCAGTTGAGGATGTTGAGCTTCTGCTCCATCAGGACTCATTGAAATGATTATAGTATGTTTTTGGTAGATATTGTTAATTTACTTAGTATATTGTATTTTGGATCCTGTAATCTCTAACATTGTTATTTTTGAAATGTGATTTGTGAATGCTTTGTGTCATTTATATTGCTTTGTATTATCTATACTGTATCATTTATATTGCTTTGTGTTGTCTTGAGCGCTCGACCAGGCGCTGGCTTACAAGAGGCATGTACCGATCCTTTAGGCTGTGATAATTTCCTTTATCCGCACACTCCCAGTGCAGCCTAAGGTCGCCTCACTGTACCGCTTCCCAATCAGCTTCAAAGAACTCCACCTGTCGCTTACAGGGAGTATGCGGTGGTTTAGTATATTGGTAGCATGTGGGGGCATAGAGCAAAGCACTTAGAAATAGCCTGATAAATTGGCATCCACTCCATTGATGTTACTCACAAAGAGTTTTATTTTCCATTAGCATCTGAAAAAGAACAAAGACAAAGTACATAGCATAACATAGTTAGTATAGTCCACTTAGATCTGAGGGGCTCAGATCATAAGTGTTTAGAGTCCAGCTCAAGGAGCTATCTCTGCCTTCAACCTGAGAGGACCAAAGAACTGGGGGAAATGGCTCTGCTTTTATACAGAAAAAGGAGCAGATTTCCCTCCCACCTTTGCATTCCTAGGATGACTCAATCTGCAGGTGTTCAGAGTCACGGGGTTTTGATTGACAGGGGGAGGCATCTTCTCCCTCGTGAGGTAGTCAGATGTCTCTGTCGTCACTCTGCCACCTGACCTATTTGTCATCCTTCCTCATGGGGTCTGCAGGTGTACATTCCTTTGAGGGAATGCAGCTGCACTTTGGCTCATTAGAAAGGAATGTACAAGTGCTTCAGTAGCTCTTAGTGATAAGGTTGCCATGGTTACTCAAGGATCATGACATGTATTACTTGTAAACCGCTTTGAGTTCCCCTAGGGGAAGGAAAGCAGTATAGAAATCCAAGCATAACAACAACAACAACAACAACAACAACAACAACAACAACAACAACAACAACAACAACAACAACAACAACAACAATATATGCATATAAAATAAACAAATGTGAATATTTGTGTTAATGTGAATATCATAAATATCAGTATTCCTCAACATCCAAGAAACTTACTGATTGGTACACTGCAGCTATAAATTCCAGTTAGAAATGAAGGGTTTCTTTATTTCAGAAAAGCTGGCAATTATAAACAGTTTGCACTTTCTAGAAATCACTAGCAAGTACAACAATAATTCACCTCTTGGTTGCCTTTGTGCTACCGTGTAAATTAGGAGACTTTGCAATTGGCATGAAATGTTTTCAAAAGTGCAATTAAACAATAACACCAGGGGTACTTGTCAAGTAACAACTCTTATACTTTAACACTTGGATTTTCAAAACTTATCTTGCTGAGTCAGCACGAATCCAAGGGAGCAGGAGCTCAAAGCAAGAGAGTTGAGAGACGGGAAGGAAACAATTTTATTTGACAAGTAAATTAATTGGCATCTACAATTTTAAATGTTATCAGTAGGTGCATAATTGGAGAACTTTAGAGATTTCTGGTCCCCTAGATAAAGGATAGCCAATTCTCTGGTAGTGCCTGTAAAGCTACTAAGTAGTGATAGATGCCCTAACATTATACTGGGGCAAGGGTTCTGACTGTAATTGGGTGGGTAGTTCTAATTTTAAAGGCAAGTAGAGTAGGTTTAAAATAAGCTAGAAATTATGAAGATTGATGGAGATGAAATATGGCCCTAGAAAAGTGCAGCAAGAGTTCTGAGAATGCAATTGGCCAAGATAAAATAGTTCTTTGAAACAACTGTATTGCAACAAACATTCACTCCAGTCCGCAATCTGTTTAGACTTAGCCAGTCATATTCTACTTCTATTGTCTTGCGATCAAGAGGGACAGAAAATAAAGTTCATAGCAAAATGTGACATTCTGTTGCACAATGTTCTTTCAAGTTAAATGACTTTCTCTATGGTAAAACTAAAATATACACTCTTCTTTACAAACATACTATTAATAAAACAAAGATACTATGGTATCTTCACTAGTTTCATTAACGGTGATTAATAATGTGATCATTGTTTAAAAATTACCTTCTCCCATATCTCATATGAATCCTATTCTGATCCTATTGGTGCTCTCCCTTTCAACACAGTGCAGAACTTAGTGTACACATGAACAATAATAGATTACCTTGGATACCTTGGAATCATTATACAGCGAGGAGTCTGTGCATTGGTAGACATCTCCATGATGACAAGTCCATTTGCATGTGGGTTTATAGAACATTTGGATATCACGTCACCTGCTGGCTAGGCAGACCATGATATGTGCCCTCCACTTTCACCTTGCCCAAGGGATCCGATGGAGAACACTGGTGAGTTTTGGTCCGGGCCTAACATCACTGACAGGTGATGGGCAACGCTGGCTAGTTAGACCATTCAAGCCCCTGCATGCAGACAGGGCTCTCACCTAATGGATAGATTACCTTATTTTATGTTAGGGCTCAATTATATTTATAAAAACTCCTACACTTGAATCAGATTTGTCAGGTTCAAAGCAGAGTGGATATACAGGTATCTCCCAAACAGGGTGGAGCCTGCTTTGGTACCTGGCCCCACCCTGCTTTGCACGATAAACCACCAATAATTCCCTCCTCAATTCAGGGCAAAGCATGTGATGAAAGGTGAGCTGCCATGATGTAACAAGTACAAAAGACTGTACATTCATGTGCATCAGAATGGATTTTTAGCAGTGGTCAAAATTCTGTTGCAAAGTTAAGCCACAGGAAAGATAATAACATAACCTGAAGCTTCAAATTGACATTAATTAACAAGTCTTCATTTGGATTCTTCTTTGCACCAGTTGAGTAGCTTGGCATGAGACCAGGAGTGCATGCAGACAATCATTAATTAGCCACAATTTTCTCCCCTGAGCTGCAATGTTGCCCTTTCACTGATACAATTACACAAAGTGATTTTGTCCAATGTCTCCTAAATCAATATAATATGTATTCAACATACATACAAGCAACTTTCAAATGGCAAAATCAGTACATACCAGAGAGATAAATAAATATTTCTTATCCTTCAGCACTATTCTGAGGGATTGTCTACAAGTCACAATATTCTGTTTTGCATCAGGTTTGTCATGGTTGAAATTGATTTGAAGATTGGGAAATACACAACAAACAGCTAAGTATGCATTTCTCCCACCAGAAAGGTGGTTATTGTAAACACCCCAGTGGGGGGTTGTTTATTATGAATGGACTCTGATCACATATTTTTTGAATTAATTTGGTAAGTATGATTGCCCGTATCTGAGAAAATTGTTCTCTGAGGTTACCCTGCAGTTTGAACTCATAACATTTTTATCGACTTCAGTTTTAGCACTTCATTGCTTAAGTACGTCTGCAGTATGTCATTATAAAAATAAATACATACATATATAAACTATTACACATATTTAAAAGGTAATGTAGACTAGCAGCAAAGAAAAATTAGAGGGCCAAAGTATCAATTTCCCACAGCAGAATCACAAGACTTTTCAAAGGAGTAAATGTCTTTAGGCTTGCCTGGACTTCTTTCTGAATATGGTGATAGGCAGGACTGCTTGCAGGACACATTATTCAGAAATGTTCACTTATTGGATTAAAAAAAAGAACATATGTGCTCACACCACTCACACAACAATTTTGTTTGAGCCTACACAGAAGGAAGCATTATTGAATTTAGTAGGACTTGTCATGATTGGGGGGGGTGCCTAATGGGTGCCTCTTTTTTCTGTGGATTTCTGACCATGAAGCTGGCTTGCGTGGCTGAGATTGAGGTATTCCAGCTGCTCAGGATGTCTGGCCCAAAGTGTGCACCTCTGTCCAGTAAAGACTGGCTCATAAGCTTTAAAATGGCGATCTGCGATGTCACAGGTGTCTGGCAGCATTTAGGATGGAAAATTAAATAATGCAAGTGTGGCGCCAAAATGGCCGCCGCACTCTTTGCGGGCCCCCCCCATCGGACGAAGGCATCCGGGTAGTTAGGGGGCGTGCCCAGCTCCCTTATAAAAGGGGTGGCCACGAAGCAGCCGCGCTGCCATTTTGCGAAGCGACGGAGCGGAGAAGTTTTTCCCTCTTACCTCCGTCGCTTTTACCCTTCACCGGGAAGCCTCTTGGCTGCTGAATTTTCTCATTTTCGGCTTCCCATCGCTTAGCTGCGATGCCCTCGAAGAAGAAGGCGGCTGCGAGCGCGGCTCGGGCAGTACGGAGGCGCAATCCGGGTCGGAGGACCATGGTTGCGCCTCCCCAGCAGCCTCCTCTTCCTGAACCCACCGGGACCGGTGGGATGGGGTTAATTCCCCCTTGGCCGGAGGCTGGGGGCCCGCGCACGGGCCCAGTAGGGGCCACAGCCCTCGGCCCACAAGCGGTGGCCACCGCTACTGGCGTGGCCCATTCCGCTGGGCCTTCCTCCATCGGGGCACAGCTCGCTCCGGGGGCTTCCAGCCTAGGGGGGTGGTGTGGTCCCCTTCCCTGGCAAGGTGCTCCCTCGGCCCTACCGGGCCCGGGTTTAGGGTCGTGGCCCTATTAGGGCCCCGGGGTACAGGGACCTGTACCGCTGCCTGTAGTTAGCGGGCCGGCTGGCCCTTTGCACCCCCTTGTTTTAGGTGGCCAGGTTAGTGTAGAGGCCCTCCTGGCCCGCGTTGCGGCCCTTGAGGCATCCCTGGCCCGGGTTAGTCACCCTGGGGCCCCTTTTGGGGTGCAGTTCGACGCGTCGTCTGCTGGGCAGCGGCAGGCGACGGGACGGGTCGAGCTGCCTGAGGCGCATGGCCCGGCGTCAGCCACTGCCTCGCAGCTCCCCAACCAACAGGCCGGTGCGGGTCAAGCCCCGTCAACGAGCTCTACGGCGGTCATGAGCTCCGACGCCCCCAATGGGCCGGAACCCCCGGTGGGGGCGGCCCATGGGGGTGCAGAATGTGAGTATGTGGTCCAAACTAGTGCACCTACACACGTGGCCACGCTGGGGGGGGGGGCTTTTCAATGGCCTTGGCCTCGCACGGGTGGCGCGGCGGTCCAGTCACTGACGCCCCACCCGGTGACATCAACTATCACCCAGGGCCCCGTGGTTGGGGGTGTTTCTTACCCAGTTGGGAATGTTTTGGGGGTGACCGGGTTAGTCCAGGCCCCTTTCCAGATGCCCGTAGTTTCTACTGTACCTGTGTCGGCCTTGCCGACAGCGGGGTATTCCTTGCCATTAGGGGACCATTGGGCCCAGACCACCAAAGAGAAGATCTGGCGGGGGGAGAATGTGGATATCTTCTCCCTCCTTAACAGAGAGCCCACCAAGGAGGAGAGGGAGGGGCAAGACGAGAAGGATAAGGAGCAGGCACGTCGTCGCAAGCCTCCACGTACGTGGGCCAACTGGTTGCCGGCCTACCTCATATACATGGCGGTCTACCTTAGGGCCCGGCCGGATTTGGCAATTCCGATGGTCCAGTATTTGGACAACATCTATCGGGCGATGGTCGACTTCCCGGGCCCGTCGTGGTTGGCTTATGACGAGGAATTCCATATGCGGATTGCCCTGTACCCCGAGATGAGGTGGGACGAGCCCTGCCAGAGGCTTTGGCTTCTGTACATGACTCCCACGCGCCACGCGCCCGGGGAGAGATACCATTGTGGACATGCCATCCAGCAAGCGGCCCCAGCACAGGTACCCCGCCAGGTGGCGGGGCAGGGGGTTCCAGCCCGCCTGCTGTGCTGGACTTTCTAGTCCAATGGTTCCTGCAATAGGAAGAATTGCAAGTACAGGCATGAGTGTCCCTCCTGTGCTGGCCCCCATGCGGCCTCTGCCTGTCCCAGGCCTGGAGGAATGCGGGGCAGAGGGAGGGGCGGACAGGGGGCTGGCAAGACTGCCGCAGATGGAGCTGGTTCACCGAAAGGCTCCCTCCCCAATTGATGTGGACATGTTGGAGCGTTGGCTCGCATTGTACCCGAGGGGGGAGGATGCGGATTACCTCCTTCAGGGTTTTAGACAGGGGTTCCGTATCCCTTTCATGGGTGATAGGTCCCCTCAGGATGCCCCCAACCTTTTGTCCCTTAGGGGGAGGGAGGAGGTGGCTGCTGCCAGCATTAATAAGGAGGTTGATGCGGGCAGGGTCGCTGGACCTTTCCCTTCACCCCCGTTTCCCAATCTTAAGGTATCGCCCTTGGGCTTGGTGCCCAAAAAGTCACCGGGCGAGTTTCGCCTGATTCACCACTTGTCCTACCCAGCCGGCCGATCGGTCAATGATGCTATCCCTGATGACCTTTGCTCAGTCAGGTATACATCTTTTGACCATGCGCTGCGCATGGTGCGCTCATGTGGCCCGGGTGCGCTGTTGGCCAAGTGCGACATTAAGTCGGTGTTTCGCCTCTTGCCGGTGCACCCGGGTGACTTTGAATTGCTGGGTTTCAAGTTCCGGGGTGAATATTACTTTGATAAGGCCATGCCTTTTAGATGTTCCATATCATGCTCGGCTTTCGAGCATTTCAGCACCTTCCTAGAGTGGGCTTTCGTCTGCAGGTCAGGGTCCCGGTCTGTAGCCCATTACCTGGATGACTTTTTATTCGGGGGTGAACGGGGCTGGGACACGTGTACACGTCTCCTCAACACATTTCAGACGCTAATGGAGGAACTCGGTGTCCCTTTAGCGCCCGAAAAGACCGAGGGCCCATCTACCCAGCTAGTCTTCCTGGGGGTGGAGATTGACACGGTAGCGCAGGCTTCTAGGTTACCGCGGGATAAGGTGTCCAGGATAGTGGCCCTTATCTCGGACTTGCTGGCCAAGCGCAAGGCATCATTGAAGGAACTGCAGGTGCTACATGGTCACCTCAATTTCGCTTGCAGGGTCGTCGCACCGGGCAGGGCATTTGCTCGGTGCTTGTGCGACGCCATGGAAGGATTATCCAGGCCCCACCATAGGGTTAGGCTTACCCGGGGTATCAGGGCAGATATGCTTGTCTGGCTCCAGTTCCTGAAGGGGTTCGATGGGGTGTCATTTTGGAGGTCTGACCTCCTGGCTTCCCCTCGCTTTCAGATTCAGTCCGATGCCTCGGGATCCCTGGGTTATGGGATGTACTTCAATGGGAAGTGGGCCTATGGTGGGTGGCCACCGGCCTGGGCAGGCACGGGTCGCCTGCGTGATCTCACGTATCTGGAATTCTTCCCTATCCTGGGTGCTTTGATGCTATGGGGCGAGGAGTGGGCCAACTCGGTTGTACATTTCTGGTGTGACAATGCGGCCGTTGTTCACATTGTCAATTCACAGACTTCCAAATCGCCCAGGGTCATGGACCTAGTGCGCCAGTTTGTGTTGCGCAGCCTGCGCCTCAACGTCCCCTTCAGGGCCAGGCACGTCCCGGGGGTCAATAATGATATTGCTGATGCTTTGTTCCGCGTGCAGATCTCCCGGTTCCGTGCCTTGGCCCCGGATGCGGAGGAATGTCCCTCGCCACTCCCGGACGAGATATGGACCATTGGCAAGGAGAGGTGAACCGGGCGATTGGCTTGTCACTAGCGCCACGCACGCGTAAGGCGTATCACCACGCATTTAATTCTTTCAGAGCATTCTGTACCCAATTCCGGCTGCCAGGAACCTGGCCGATCCCGGTAACCCATGTACTGCGGTTCATGGTTTACCTGCATGACCAGGGCCTTGCACCTCGCACCATAGCATCTAGGCTGTCAGTGTTGGCTTTTATGGCCAAGGTGGGAGGTCATGTCGACAGTACCACTGACTTCCGTGTGAGACATGTTTTGGAGGGGTGGGTGCGGGAGCGTGGGCATTGCCCGGACGACCGCCACCCGATTTCCCCAGGGGTTCTTACCCAATTGGCCCGGGGCTGGCCTGGCCTCTGTTTTGATAGATATGAGGCAGCCCTATTTTATGCAGCCACAACGGTGGCATTTTTTGGAGCGCTCCGCATCAGCGAGCTTGTGATGCTGTCTAAGGCGGATGCAAGTCGTAGGGCACTGGAACTCGAAGATGTATATGTTGCCAAAGACTGGGCTCAGTTGAGGATACGCTCCTCTAAGACAGATCAGCATGGCGTAGGCAGTGGTGTAAGACTGCTACGGTGTTCTTTGGCAGACATCTGTCCGGTTGGTGCCCTACAGGAGTTTCTTGCACTGCGTGGCACGCACCATGGCCCATTTTTCTGTCACCAAGATGGGTCTCCCCTTACTAAATTTCAATTTTGGAAGGTGACAGGCAAAGCGCTGGCCAGTGTCGGCCTCCCGGGGGCCCGTTATGGCACCCATTCCTTCAGGATAGGGGCGGCGTCCACTGCAGCTGCTTTTGGGTACTCCGGGGCTGACATACGCAGCATGGGAAGGTGGGGTTCGCAATGTTTTCAGTTTTATGTGCGCCAACTTCCGCCGTGAGTACCAGTTAAGTCACCGTACCTTTCTCTTCCTCGTTTTCCTTACAGACCCTGGGTGTCGTATTACACCGGTGACAGTATGGCTGGTGGGCCATAGCTACGTGCACAGGGCAGCGCGTTGTGATGCAGCGACAGAGTGGGGACCCCGACTGGGACTGGGTGCATACACAAGTCTCACATGGCATGGTAAGCCCGGGATGTTATGGCGGGAGCTGTTGCCCTTCCTTTTTTCAGGCTGGAATGCTGACCCGCCTGACATTCTGATCATACACCTTGGGGGCAATGATTTGGGCCAGGTCACCAGCTTATCGCTAAAGCATGCGATTTGTGGCGACCTTGCCTACATGCATTACGTATGGCCCGCCACAACCCTTGTTTGGTCAGACATGGTTCCGCGCCATGCGTATAGAGGAGGTTTTGACCTCCTGGCCCTTGACCGCGCTAGACGCATGGTAAATAGGGCGGTGGCGTGGTTCCTTGTCGACAGGGCTTGGGGGCGGGTCAGTCGTCACCCCGCCATTAGTCTACAAAATTATGACCTTTATGCAGGGGATGGGGTCCATCTGTCGCGAGGAGGTATGGACCTCCTGTTGGGTGATTGGCGAGCAGGCCTGTTGACCAAGCTGACGGTCTGGGGGGGCGTCGGGCCTTCTTTGAAGCCCCTCCGTGTGGCGGGTAGCACTGGTAAGGTAAACATTTATGACCCACAGGAATCCGGCAGGTTCGCAATTGACTGGACAACACTAGACAGGCATAAGGTGGTTAAACGTTGTCCGGTCAATGACGAACCAGGCGACGGGGTGATGGCTACAGCTAGACAGCATGCATCACCCCGTGATTTTACGGATACGCGTCAGAGGGTGGGGTCATTAGTTAGATATTGACTACGGTCAACAATTTGTTTGTTGTCAACAAACAAATAGATACAAATAGATACATTATAACAATTGCCGTTGGCAATTTTGGGTGGTACCTTACCAGTGTTACTTCGGCCTGCTTGCCTTAAGAATTATGATTGGTCAATTACCAATAGAAATTTATAATTCGGACTAGGGCATGAATCAATAAATGTGGCCCAATGCCGTTATCCACTTTCATCAGTGTCTGAGTCCTTTATTGGGGGGTGCGCCTGCAATGCAAGCGCGGCGCCAAAATGGCTGCCGCACTCTTTGCGGGGGCCCCCCCATCGGACAAAGGCATCCGGGTAGTTAGGGGGCGTGGCCAGCTCCCTTATAAAAGGGGTGGCCATGAGGCAGCCGCGCTGCCATTTTGCGATGCGACGGAGCGGAGAAGTTTTTCCCCTCCACCCCCTCCCTAGTTAACAGTGTAATATTTTGGTCGCTTCGGGGCCGGGTGGGAATTTTTGGCTGGGACCCATATTGGCTCTCGGGTCCTGGCTTTTTTGCCCATCCCACACTGTTGCTATGGTTTGATATAGGGGTTTCTGTTGCTGCTGTTGACTTTGGTCACATGGGCGGGTAGCACTGGTAAGGTAAACATTTATGACCCACAGGTATCCGGCAGGTTCGCAATTGACTGGACAACACTAGACAGGCATAAGTTGGTTAAACGTTGTCCGGTCAACGACGAACTAGGCGACGGGGTGATGGCTACAGCTAGACAGCATGCATCACCCCGTGATTTTACGGATACGCGTCAGAGGGTGGGGTCATTAGTTAGATATTGACTACGGTCAACAATTTGTTTGTTGTCAACAAACAAATTGATACAAATAGATACATTGTAACAATTGCCGTTGGCAATTTTGGGTGGTACCTTACCAGTGTTACTTCGGCCTGCTTGCCTTAAGAATTATGATTGGTCAATTACCAATAGAAATTTATAATTCGGACTAGGGCATGAATCAATAAATGTGGCCCAATGCCGTTATCCACTTTCATCAGTGTCTGAGTCCTTTATTGGGGGGTGCGCCTGCAAAGTCCCATTATCATGCCACCTACATCCTCCTTAAACCAGCTGAGACCGGACTGGCCTGGGAAAGGTCCGTGGGGTGATATGGGGGTTTACCTTCAAAGAGAAACTGGCTGAGCAAAAGCCACTCCCAAGCCAAGGAATCCAAACTTCCCTTGCAGACTATGGTTGCTCTCCCCCCCCCCCCCCGATCGTGGCCTGAGAAAAGGAGCTCTTAGTTGCTTCTTTAGCTCCTGATCTGTTCCCCACTATTCACTCCCTTATTTCTGGAGTAAAAAGGCTGCTCACAAAGTTAATTCAAGCATCCCATAGGGAAAATCACTACACAATGCATGTATTGTATAGCAATTGTTTTGTACAACAACGAGCCCCATGGATTGGATTAAAATCATTGTATGAGGTACCACTGTACTCCTGTTTTAAAAAGCCAGGACATTCAATCCTTCAAACACTATCTATTTATAACTATGGGATATTGCTTCTGTATCCACAAGTCCAACTGCCAGGAAATGGTCCAGCATTGTCTCTCAATATTGTGATTACATTCCCAGAAATAAAGAAAAATGGATTGTTTTGTGCCCAGTGCAATAAACAGGTAGAGAACATGTTGAAATGCAGCCATGAAAACTGCTTTTTCGTAAATGTGAGAAATCATTACCTGATGAAAATAGGACTCAAGGATGGGGTTTTCCGCATCTCTTAGTGTCTGTTTGTTAAAGTTCCTGAGCACAAAAGGGGTTCCTTAACTGCTATCATTATTGCCATCAACATTCAGGCTGCCTTCACTATGTAAAGCTTGGCATCCTCTTTCCTGCTGGCAATGTGGGTAGAATACTGCAAGGCAATTTTGGATTGTCCATATAGAAGCAATTGTCTACATTCATTCATAAGACATTTTTGAAGGATTTAATTTGTCTTCCTGCCTTGACATCTGTTGGTTTTCTGAGGCCTGGGAATCTAGAAAGATAGAAAGACACTGCTTTCTGAGGAAAGTGTATACTAGCTTTATTTTTATGGAATAGCTCAATTAGGGTTTCCATAATTCTCTCCCACAAAACTGGGGCAGAAGTAAAGGTTTCCCTTGCTCAAAATCCAGTCATATCTGACTCTAGGGTTCAGTGCTCATCTCCATTTCAAAGCCGAAGAGCCAGTGCTGTATGTGTCTGCAGACGTTTGTGTAGACATGTGGCAACAGGCATTCCAAGACACCAAAGTGTTGTAGCACCTTAAAGATTAACTCCTGTTTTGACATTAACTTTCTATTTGCATCTCTTTCCTCTTTGGCCACCAAGCTGCTGTGACTGCAGCTGCTGCTAATGATGCTGGCTACTGGTGCTTAAATAGAGGTGCCGCTCTAAGCCTTCGAGTGGCGCCTCTATTTAAGCACCAGAAGCCAGCGTCATTAGCAGCAGCCGTGCAGTCGCAGCTGCAGCAGCTTGGTGGCCAAAGAGGAAAGAGAAAAAAGTTGCGCCGTTTTCTTGCCGCCTTAGACTTAGAAAGAAAAAGATCAACAACTAAAACATCCACTATTATTTGCCACTACTGTTGCTTCTAACATTAACAGTTTTACTATTTTATTGTAATTGTTCAGTACTCACTAAGTCTTTTCCAGTCATTTCCTGCACAGGCACGAGTTCATACTTTTGTTTTAACCCTCTGATGGAAACCAGATTTTAACGTTCAGATTTGTGAGGGGATGTTTTATGAACCAGTACATTTTGTGTAGCATGGGGAAGATGCAAAACAAGATGAAGTTGTCTATTGGTTTGAGCTTGACTGTTGCCAGAGCAATTTGAAAGTTTGTGTGTTTCTGGCTCTTTGCCTCATTGCACCTGCATGCTCTGCTCTAAGCACATGATGCTACAGGTAGAGGAAATGAATTCTGAGAGATAGTGCATCATTGACTTGGATGAGTATAGAAAAACAGCTCCCAGTTCTGTAGAGGCACTCGCTGTTGTTGCAACTTTACAAGCAGAAACTTGTGAACAGGGTGAATAAATGGGTTTTTTGTATGGTTTTCGTGATGGGAAGTTTGAGAGGGAATTCTGGCACACTTTGCAGGCGCACCCCCCAAAGAAAGACTCAGACACCGTGTTGTGTATGCAAGGACACTGTTGCTTTAAGTAAATGAATGTAACCAGCCCCATATCACAATGTATCACAGCTGCTAAAGGAACGCGAGCGAACCGCCCATTGAGGGCGGATGCGAGCGTTCATACTCACATGGTTCAATCCCCAAATCACGGACAGCCGCGGGAACTTCTCCGCATGAAGAACTACAGAAGAGGGGGGCGTGCCTCAAGTCGACGCCCCCAACGGTGGCAGCCAATGAGCCACCGTGCAACCAGATTCAAATGTGTTTCGTTACTGTATATAATGTGATGTACCTCCGCCATTACCACATGTTCACCCTGGCCATCCAAGAATAAACCTGTGTTAGTCCTTATTGCGACTCGTTCTTTGTCTTCCGTGCGAGACACTAAATTGGCGACGAAGGTGGGATTATGGCGAATCCCAGAGTCAAGACGTACCAGTTCGACGTCAGCGAGCCTGAGCAGTGGGAGCTCTACGAGTGCCAGTTTCGGCACGCAATGGAAGCAGCCGGCGTCGACGACGACGCGTTGATACGCTCCCATTTCCTGGCCCAGGTGGGACCGGCCACGCTGCGCATCCTAATGAACTTGGTGGCGCCAAAGAAGGTTGAAGCCGTGCCGATCGACCAACTCCTGGAGCTGCTGAGGGCACACTTCCAGCCCCCAGTCTCGATTTTTCCGGCCCGGGTCGCGTTCCACCGGCGGGACCAGCGCCCAGGCGAGTCCGTGTCCGACTACGCAGCGGCCCTCAGGCTGGCGGCCGTGCACTGCAAGTGGGACGATCTGAACCAGGCCCTGCAAGACTGCCTGCTGTGCGGCCTGCGGGACGAAGAGCTACAACAGAAGCTCATGACCCGCGACGAGCACCTCTCGTTCAATGAGGTGTTGCGAGAGGCGCAGGCGGCTGAGGCGGCCAGGAGCGGGGTCAAGGTGTTCAAGGCCCGTGGCACAGCGTCCGAGCGGGCCAAGTTCCCTGTCCAAGCGGCCCGGCGGACTCCGGCGAAGGCAGCCTGGCGGGCACCGAAGTCGCCCGCCGGCACTCCAGAAACCTCCGACGACTCCTCCGCAACGGCAGATTCCTACACCAGCGACGACGACGGCGTCCAGAAGGTACGGAAGCGTGGGGAGCGGCGGCAACACCGAGAGCGGCAAGACCGCCGCTGCGACGGCTGTGGCGCGGCCCACGACCGCACGAGGTGTCCTTTCCGCAAGGCCGAGTGCCACAACTGCGGTCGAAAGGGACACATCGCCCGAGTATGCAGGCGCGGGCGAACGGAGGACAAAGGCTGCTCCAGTCATCCCCAGCACCACCAGCGGAAGGCGGCCGGTTCCAGGAAGGTTTCCACCGTTCACGGCGAGGACGGCGTACGCCGCGTGGCCCTGGAGCACCGGCGATTCTACGTGGAGGTACAGTTGCAGGGGCGCCCCGTAAAAATGGAAATAGACTCAGGGTCGTCCTACTCTATACTGTCCCAGAGGGAGTACATGCGCATTCCCCCAGAGGCTCGGCCCAAGCTGCGGGCCATGCGGTCCCATTTGCGGGACGTGCAGGGAAATGGGATCCCGGTGTTGGGGGTGGGGAAGTTCAAGGTGAAGTTCAAGAATTTCTCTGAAAGACTGCCCCTAGTGGTCCTCAAGGGGGGGAAGTGTTGCCTCCTAGGAACGCAGTGGTTTGCCCCCCTGGGAATAGAACTGTCCGGCATCCACGCCACTGAGACTGACCCAATGCAGGACGTTTGCAATGCACACCCGGACGTTTTCAAAAAGGGGCTCGGTACTTACAGGGGGCCCCCAGTTTCATTCGAGTTGGACCCAGAAATCTGGCCCATCCGCCTTAAGCCAAGGAGGGTGCCTTTCGCACTCAAGGACAAAATCGAGGCGGAACTGGACAAATTGGTGGGGCAAGGGATTTTGGTTCCAGTTGATTCGGCCGAGTGGGAGACGCCGATTGTAACGGCCCTTAAATCAAACGGGGAGGTCAGGATTTGTGCAGACTATAAATGCACGATTAATAAGGCCATTCGGCCAAATGCATACCCGGTACCCGTGGTCAGCCACCTGCTGGCCACACTTCATGGGGGGAGGTGTTTTGCCAAGTTAGACCTGGCCCAAGCCTACCAGCAACTCTCAGTGACCCCAGCCGCTGCCGCTGCGCAGACCATCGTGACGCATAAGGGGGCATTTAAGGTAACGCGCCTTCAGTTCGGCGTGAACTCGGCCCCCGGGATCTTTCAGTCCCTCGTGGAACGCCTGTTAAAGGGGCTTCCAGGAGTTCTACCATACTTCGACGATGTGCTGATAACAGCGGGGAGCGAGGTAGAACTAGCGAAAAGACTAGATGGGGTTCTCTCGGTTTTCGAGAAAGCGGGGCTTCGCCTAAGGAAGGACAAGTGTGTGTTTTTTGCGAGGGAGGTTGAATTCCTAGGCTTCAAAGTAACCCCAGAAGGGATCAGACCCTCAGAGTCCAAGGTTGCGGCCGTACAGAATGCCCCTCGCCCCACCGCAAAGCCGGAGCTGCAGTCGTTCCTGGGGCTCCTTAACTTTTATCATTCATTCCTGCCGAGGAAAGCATCGGTTGCGGAGCCACTGCACGCCTTACTAAAAAAGGACGCGGTTTGGCGGTGGGGGGATAAACAAGAGAAAGCTTTCCGAGAACTGAAATCACTCCTCTCCTCAGACGCGGTCCTAACACATTTTGACCCAAGGAAGCCAGTAGTACTAGTATGTGATGCGTCCCCGGTGGGGGTGGGGGCGGTCCTGTGCCACGTGTTAGAGAGCGGGCGGGAGGCCCCGGCGACCTGAACCTACACCTGTGCCAGTTCCTAATCAGCTACAGGACCACCCCCTTAGCTTCAGGATTCTCCCCAGCCGAGCTGCTTATGAAGAGACGCCCGGCAACGCTGTTTGACCGGATGGATCCGTCCAGGGTGGAGGATGAGGGGAGAAATATAAATTTAAGGGGGGGAACTCCAAGAACTTTATCACAGGGGACCCGGTTTACTGTAGGAACTACGCGGCCTCGGGGCCGGCGTGGGTACCGGGGTCGGTCATCGAGCAGACAGGACCAGTGTCCTACAGGGTAGAGACTAGCTCAGGGCTACTGTGGAGACGGCACGCCGACCAGCTCCGAAGAAGGGTCACCAGTGAGGGGAAATCAGCGTTAGGGTCCTCCCCCACCCGCATTACCCAAAGGGGAGACACGGAGGCGCACGAGGGCGAAATTAAAGAGAGGAATCAGTTTGTCCCCGACTATGACCAGGAGCACGAGTTTGACTATGATTTTTCGTACCAGGGGGAGTTAGCGGAGTGGTCCCCCACCCGTCCTAGCGAGAAGAGGGGTTTTAGTTCAGCCCCTGGTACCTTCAGTCCCCGCAACGCGGGCATGCTAGAGTACACCATAGTCCCGGCCCCCAAGAGACAAGCGCCGCAAAGACAGGCAGCCAGCGGAATCTCGCCAGCCGCAAGTCCCCAGACCCCCGAACAGGCAGCGGGAGACAGCGGCTCCACGAGGGTCTCATCGTCAGTCCCGAAGTTCATGCTAGGGGGGTCCCCGGGGCCTGCAGGCGGTAGGCAAGGGTTCACTTCCCAACTGTTCATTCCATTCCCGTCCCCACAGGCAAGGTCACCGCAGCCTCATCACAGAACCACTAACGAGTCCCCACCTTACATTGCAGGACAAGACCGCGCGGGACCAGGAGCCACGGGCTCCCCTGTGTTAGGGCAAGCTGACACGCGCCCCAGGCGCACGTGCGGGAAGCCACAATGGTTAAGGGACTTCGTCCCATCCTAGGGGGGAGGGATGTTGTGTATGCAAGGACACTGTTGCTTTAAGTAAATGAATGTAACCAGCCCCATATCACAATGTATCACAGCTGCTAAAGGAACGCGAGCGAACCGCCCATTGAGGGCGGATGCGAGCGTTCATACTCACATGGTTCAATCCCCAAATCACGGACAGCCGCGGGAACTTCTCCGCATGAAGAACTACAGAAGAGGGGGGCGTGCCTCAAGTCGACGCCCCCAACGGTGGCAGCCAATGAGCCACCGTGCAACCAGATTCAAATGTGTTTCGTTACTGTATATAATGTGATGTACCTCCGCCATTACCACATGTTCACCCTGGCCATCCAAGAATAAACCTGTGTTAGTCCTTATTGCGACTCGTTCTTTGTCTTCCGTGCGAGACACTAAACACCGCTATATGGATAAAGGCATCAGGCCACTTTTATTGAACAATGCCCTAGTCCGAATTATAACTTTCAATTGGTGTATTCATCCAATTGTAATTCTTAAGGCAAGCAGGCCGAAGTAACACTGGTAAGGTTCCTCCCAAAATGCCAATGGTAATTGGCTACATGTAACTATTTGTATCAATTTGTTTGTTGACACAAACAAATTGTTGACCGGAGTCAATAAACTATCTACTGACCCCACCCTATGACGTGTATCCGTTAAATCTCAAGGTGATGCATGCTGTTAAGCTCCTGCCATCACCCCTTGCCTGGTTCGTGGTTGACCGGCCAAAGCTATTACCCCTGTACCTGTCTAAGTGTTGGCCAGTCAATTGCGAACCTGCCGGATACCTATGGGTCATAAATCTTTACCTTACCAGTGCTACCCACCACACGGGGAGGCATCTATGATGACTCACAGCCCCCACCCCCCAGACCATCAGCTCGGTCACCAGGCCTGCTTGCAAATCTTCCAGAAAGAGGTTCATACCTCTAGCCGACAGGTGGACCCCATCCCCTGCATAGAGTTCGTAATTTTGCAAACTTATCCTGGAATGCCGGATGGCCGTCCCCAAACCCTTGTCTGTCAAGAACCGGGCAACAGCCCTGTTCACCGAGCGGCGAGCGCAGTCAAGGGCACGGAGGTCAATACCTCCCCTGTAATTATGTCGCGGCACGATGTCCGACCATAGCAGCCGTGTGGACGGCCACACATAATGCAAATAGGCTTGGTCACTGCAGATCGTGAATTTTAAGGAAAGGCCAGTGACCTGGGCAAGGTCATTGCCACCGAGGTGCAGTACAAGGACATCAGGCGGTTCAGCATCCCTGATGGAAAACAGGAATGGCAACAGTTCCCGTCATTTCATTCCGCGCTTACCGTACCAACGCATACGTGTGGTTGCACGTAGTCCAAGCTGGGGTCCCCACTCTGTCGCCGCAGCATACTGCGCTGCCCAGTGCACGTAACTGTGGCCCACCAGCCATACTGCCACCGGTGTGCGGGGACACACAGGGTCTGTAAAAGAAGAAAAGAGAAGAATGACTTAACTGGTACTCATACCTGAAGTGGGCGGACGTACAATGCAAAACGCATGGATCCCCATCTTCCCATCCGGCGTATATCAGCCTCAGAGTACCCAAATGCAGCCGCAGTTGATGCAGCGCCTATCCTAAATGGATGGGTGCCGTAACGAGCCCCGGGGAGGCCAACACTGGTTAGTGCCATACCGGTCACCTTCCAAAATTGGAATTTAGTCAGGGGAGACCCATCCTGGTGGCAGAAAAATGGGCCAGGGTGCGCGCCACGCACTGCCAAAAACTCATGTAGGGCACCAACCGGACAGATGTCTTCAATGGAACATCGTAGCAGTCTAACTCCACTGCCTACGCCGTGCTGATCAACCTTTGAGGACCGTATCCTCAACTGAGCCCACTCCTTAGTGACATAGACATCGTCGAGTTCCAATGCCCTACGAGTCGCATCCGCCTTACACAGTGGTACCAACTCACTGATGCGGAGTGCTCCAAAGAATGCCACCGTGGTAGCCGCGTGAAAAAGAGCCACCTCATACCTATCATAACACAAGTTATGCCAGCCTCGTGCAAGGTGAGTCAGGACCTCAGGTGAAATCGGGTGACGAGTGTTCGGGCGGCGGCCACGTTCCTGTGTCCACCCCTCCAAATCATGATGTATGCTTAAATCATTCACGCAGTCAGCGAAGCCCCTCACTTTGGCCATAAATGCCAGTGCCGACAGCCTGGATGCTATAGTACGAGGAGCCAGACCCTGACTGTGAAGATAAACCATAAATTGTAAAACCTGTTCGACTGGCATGGGCCACACTTCGGGTAACTGTAGTTACTCACAAAAGGTTCTAAATTGTACAAAAGCATGTTGATACGCCTTATGTGTGCGAGGTGCCAATGACATGCCGATCGCCCGGTTCACCTCTCCTCGCCAAACGTCCAAATCTTGGCCGGGAGTGGCGAGGGGAATTCCTCAGCTTCCGGAGCCAAGGCACGGAACCGGGGGATCTGCAGACGGGATAAAGCATCAGCAATATCATTATTAATGCCTGGTACATGTCTGGCCTTAAACAGCACATTTAGGCGTAGGCTCCTTAACACGAATTGACGAACCAATGCCATAACCCTAGGTGATTTGGACATTTGAGCGTTGACAATGTGCACCACTGCCGCATTGTCACACCAAAAATGGACCACTGAGTTGGCCCACTCCTCGCCCCATAGCATCAAAGTTCCCAGGATGGGAAGGAACTCAAGGAAGGTAAGATCGCGGAGGCGATCCGTGCCAAGCCATGCGTGAGGCCATCGGCCATAAGCCCACCTCCCCTCAAAATAAATCCCATATCCCAGGGAGCCGGAGGCATCCGACTGTACTTGAAATCTAGGGCAGACCATAAGGTCTGATCTCCAGAAAGAGACCCCGTTAAAATCCCGTAGGAATGTGAGCCAAACCGAAAGGTCAGCCCGTATGCCCCTGGTCAGTCGGACCCTGTGATGGCGCTTTAACAGGCCAGCCATGGCTTCACATAAGCGCCGGGCAAATGCTCTGCCGGGTGTCACCACCCTGCAGGCACAGTTAAGATGACCATGACGTACCTGCAGCTCACAAAGGGACACTTTACGTTTGGCCATCAATGCTAAAATCGTCGTGGAGATCCGGGTGACCTTATCCATGGGTAACCTGGATGCCTGTGCGACCGTGTCAATTTCAATGCCTAGAAAAGTGAGCTTAGTAGCTGGGCCCTCGGTCTTTTCGGGCACTAAGGGGACACCCAGTTCCTGCATTAGCGTCTGAAATGTAGTGAGGAGACGCGTGCACGTGTCCGAGCCCAGTTCACCCCCGAACAAAATGTCATCGAGGTAATGGGCTACAGACCAAGACCCGGGCCACTGAAGAAAAGTGCTAAAACGTTCGAATGCAGAACATGAAATAGAGCAGCCAAAAGGCATGGCCTTATCTACATAGAACTTCCCTTGGAATCTAAAACCCAATAGCTCAAAGTCCCCTGGGTGCACTGGCAGTAATCGGAATGCCGATTTAATGTCACATTTTGCCAGGAGGGCACCGGGACCACATGAGCGTACCATCCGTAGGGCCTGGTCAAACAACGTGTACCTGACCGAACAAAGGTCATCAGGAATCGCATCATTGACCGAAGAACCCGCAGGGTAAGACAGATGGTGGATTAAACGAAATTCACCTGGGGTCTTCTTAGGTACTAACCCCAGAGGGGAGACCTTCAAGTTAGGAAAAGGTGGGTCAGAAAAGGGGCCCGCTACCCTCATAGCCTCCACTTCTTTAGCAATACTCAGTGCAGCTACCTCCTCATTGCCTTTCAAGGAAATTAAATTAGGGGCATCTTGGGGTCCTCGGACCCCCCTGAATGGAATACGAAAGCCCCACTGGAAACCCTCCAGAAGGTACCTCGCATCCTCCCTTCTTGGATAAGTTGAAAGCCATCCCTCCAGCATATACACATTAACTGGGGAGGGGGCCTTTTGAGTGGCTAGCTCTGTCAGAGGAAGCCCTGACCGCCCCTGTCCACCTCTACCTCTGCCCCGTGACCCACCAGCCCGTGGGCATGCGGAGGCGGCATGGGGGCCAGTGCAAGAGGGACACTCATGTCGGAAATGACACTGTCGCTTATTGCACACACCGTTAGCTGAGAAGCTCCAACACAGCAAGCGGGCTGGAACCCCCTGCCCCGCCGGCTGGCGGGTAGCCTGTGTTGGAGCAACGCGCTGCACAGCATGGACACAATGGTACCTATCCCCAGGCACCAGATGCGTGGGAGTCATGTACAAGAGCCACAATTTCTGGCAGGGCTCATCCCACCTCATCTCGGTGTGTAGGGCCACCCTCATTCTAAATTCCTCATCGTAATCAAACCACGACGGGCCAGGGAAATCAACCATCGCCCTGTAAATATTGTCAAGTATTGGATCATCGGAATGGCCAGGTCAGCCCGGGCCCTCAGGTATACCGCCATATATATAAGATATGCCGGCAACCAGTTGGCCCATGTGCGCGGTGGCTTACGACGATGGGACAGCTCTTTGTCTCTGTCGTCCTGTCCCTCCCTCTCTTCTTTAGTGGGCTCACGGTTCAATAGGGAGAATATATCCACGTACTCCCCTCACCAAATCTTATCCCTCGTGACCTGTGACAAATGATCACCCAGGGGCAAGGTATAACCAGCCATCAGTAAAGCCATCGACGGCACATTCTGTATAGAGGGTATACGAAGCGGGACCTGAACAGCCCCTGCGATGCTCGGCACGGCCCCAGGGGCGGACACCCCCGCCCTGAACGAGGGACCATTTGGGAACCAGGAATTACTGGGATAAGGTGATAACTGCTGCCCACCCACATCAACTTGACGCGGCAAGGGCCACTGAACCCCCCCTGCCCCAGTGTAAGTGGACATTGGTGGTGGTGCACTAAATTGAACCTGATACTCACTAGGGGGTTCCGGCCCACAGTGGCCATCAGAGCTCGCGACCGGAATCGTGCTCTGGGACCACCCCTGACTGATCCCAGCCTGTACATCAGGTCGAATGGGGAGCTGCGAGGCACCAGCTGGGGCTGGCCAGACAGTCTCAAGCAGCTCGACCCGGTTGGCCACCCACTGAAGCATCGCGGCCGGCAAGTTAGCCAGGGTCGACGAAGGGGCCCCTGTCGAAGAAGCGGTAGCGCCCCCCTCAGAAGGTGGCTGGGCAATGCCCAAGGATGCTTCCAGCACTGCTATCCGTGCTATCAAAGCATCCACTGCCTCAGAGCCCCCAGTATAAGGTGGGCCGGGTGGGCCGGACAGCCCAGTAGACAGTTGGGTAAAAGGCAACCCAAAAGGGGTGCCAGGGCCAGAATAGGGCCATGCCCAGAACTCAGGCCTGTGGGGGGCCGGAGGAGCTGTGGGGCGGACACCCGCACCAGACCCCCCTGGGCCAGCCTGTCCCGGGCCCTGCAAAGGCACGCTCAGGGCCGAAGCCCCCGAGGGGCCAGCCTACACCTGACCAGCTATGAAGCTGGCACCCAGCTGCCAAGTGGTAGCCTGACCGGCCCCACTGGTACCAGTGGGCAAGGTTCTATCACTGCCCTGCCGTGGGGGCGCAGCCCTGGTCCTACGACCCAAAGGCTGGCCCCCATCCAATGAAGGGCCAGGAAAAGCCCTTCCCCTTGTCCGCGGCTTCAGTGCCGGGGCCTTTCGCTTAGGAGCCATGTCTCCCGAAAAGAATAAGAATCGCTGAAGGATCCCTATCCAGGGATCGAGCTCCTGCGTGGAAGTACCGCGGTAGCCAAGAGGCAATCCTAAAAAAGGCTCCGGGTACAAGGTCTTTCTCTTTTCCCATCCGGGAATCGAACGCGCAGACCTCGGCAAGGCTTTATAGCCGATTAAAGAGAGAACGCGACGGAGAAAACTTCTCCTCTCCGTCGCAATTCTAAAATGGCAGCTCGGCTGCCTCGTGGCCACCCCTTTTATAGAGGGGTGGCCACGCCCCCTAACTCACCCAGATGTCTGAGTCTGGGCGGGCCCCCGCAAAGAGCGCGGCGGCCATTTTGGTGCCGCGCTTTCATTGTCTCCAGCTACATAAATGAAGTTACATGAATAGTGAGTAAGATGTTACAGTAACCTGCAACTTTTGTGCCCTGTTCTCAGAGAGGAAGCCATGTTAGTCTACAGTATTTCAACAATGGAAAGGAACAAAAGGAAAGCAAAATATTATGGCACCTTCATAACTAACAGCTTTATTTAAGTGTGTTTTGATAGTTAAGTCTACTCTTTCAGACATGATTCGCGTATGCTAGTGTTTGAAGAAATTGAATGTATTCCACAAAAGCCCATTTTGTAATAAATGTCTGAGACTTAAAGATGGTAGAGTACTTCAGAAGCTTTGAAATTTCCTTTTGTTCATTTCCCCAGAGGAAGCTACATCTGTAATAAGGTTGGAGCTGGTTGCCTGCTGAAATAGAAGTTATAGCAACATAAACCCTGCATACCCATGCTTTAGTTCATCAGTAAAGGTGAATGTTTCTAAAGGGAAAGAAGAATACTGTCATTAATACAACATTCCCTCTAAGCTGTAAGAAAGCTGATTTCAATCAGCTTAAACAGATATCAATGACATCATATAGTTAGAAGTATTCATAAAGAAACGAGAATTCACATTGAGTGGGAGTTTTTAGAAGACACAATCACAAGCATAGATTTAGCTATGGATTTCTTGCTCTGGCAGAGATTGTACTCAATGATCCACGAGGTCCCTTCCAACTCTACAGTTCAATGATTCTGTGCTTCATTTATGATAAAGTGTGCTTTATGTATGGTCAGATTATGACATGCTGCATCCCTAGGCCATGGCAACTTTAAGAAGCCCCATTGCATTACCAAAATGTGTTTGTTTCTAGCAATAGATAGAATTATTGTTTCTTTGTTTTGTTTTGCCATTTCAGAATTTGCTCACCAGAGAGCTGCTTAGCATGAGCATAACCCTGTCTTTTCCTCTTGAGATGTCTATAGCAATCTAGCTGAAATCCAGTTGTGCAGTTAAGTAAATGGCATAGCTTTTCTAACCAAATTGCTGTAAGTTAAGAAATCTTCATAGACATTATCTGCTGTATATTATCAGACATGACTTGGCGTGTAACACATATTACATATGGGGATTTTTTAATTTACATAAATGTGCATTTAATAAAAGTTTTTCCCTTACAATTGAATTTCAACCAGACTGTGATGAAATTCTAACTTGAAAAGGTCTTCCTCATCAGTCAAACAGTGTATTTTCTGTTGGTGAGTATATCACAGGCTTTATACGGCTGCAAGATTGGACACCCTCAATACAGCTGTTCTATTGGGAAGATACAAAGGTATACCATATGCCCAAAGAACATGTCTCTGTCCCCAGAAAGCAGCTGAGTCAACTGAGCATATCCTTCTGAATTGTCCCTTTTATGCTGACATTAGACAAATACTCATAGCTCCTCTTCTTTGCCAAATAAGATTTGAGCCTAGAGAAAATCGGGTTCGATTTCTCTTGAATAGCATTGCTGCTTTGTCAGCCATACGCGTTTCTAAATTCCTATTTTTGGCACTCAAACGTCACAAGATTAAAATTGACAGTAGTGACTCGGGCCTATTAACATAGAGTATGTATATCCTGAAGGTAAAGATTGTTAGGCTTAAATAAGAACATAACATAAGAACAGCCTTGCTGGAACAGGCCACAACCCATCCAGTCCAGCATTCTGTCTCACACAGTGGCTCACCATTTCCTTCAGGGTATTCCCAAGCAGATGCCTGCTTAGGAGTCCCTGGAAATGATATTGAGAGATATCCTGCCTATCTCTCCAACCCGGAGGTTGTCCTTAAGTATCCATAATTATAGCCATTGATACTCTTGTCCTCCATGAACTTGTCTAATCCTTTCTTAAAGCTGTCAAGACTGACAGCTGTCACCACTTCTTCTGGCAGGGAGTTCCATAGACCAGTAATCCTCTGGGTGAAAAAGTACTTTCTCTTATTTGTTTGAGAACTAGTACCCAAAAGTTTCATGGAGTGTCCCCTAGTTCTAGTGTTATGTGATAGGGAAAACAGTTTTTCCTTATCTACTTTGGCAACACACCGTGCATGATTTTATAAACTTCAATCAGGTCACCTCTTAGACGTCGTCGTTCAAGAGTGAAGAGGCCCAACCGTTGCAGCCTCAGATGGTAAGGAAGGTGTTCCAGTCCACTAATCATTCTGGTTGCCCTCCTCTGCACTTTTTCCAGCTCCATAATATCCTTCTGGAGGTATGGCGACCAGAACTGTACACAGTATTCCAGATGGGGCCTCACCATAGATTTATAAAGAGGCAAAATGACACTTGCTGACTTATTTTCTATACCCTTCCTAATGATCCCTAGCATTGAGTTTGCTTTTTTCACTGCTGAGGCACACTGGGTTGACACCTTCAATGAGTTGTCCACCAGGACACCAAGGTCCCTTTCCTGGTTTGTCGCAGAGAGTTCAGACCCCATCAGTTTATAAATGTAATTGGGGTTCTTTGCCCCAACATGCATCACTCTGCACTTACTAATGTTGAAACTCATTTGCCACTGTTTTGCCCACTCCCCCAGTGTCGAGAGATCCCTCTGGAGCTCCTCACAATCTCTCACAGTTTTCACTACCCTGTATAATTTAGTGTCGTCAGCAAATTTGGCTACCTTGCTTTTTACTCCTACCTCTAGATCATTTATGAAGAGGTTGAAAAGCAGGGGTCCCAGTACTGAACCTTGGGGGACCCCACTCTTTACTTCCCTCCACTTGGAGAAGTGTCCATTTAGTGCTACCCTCTGTTTCCTGTCCCTTAGCCTGTTGCTGATCCAGGACAAGACCTGTCCCTTTATTCCATGACTGGTAAGTTTATTCAAGTTTATTCCCCCTTTGGTGTGGGACCTTGTCAAAAGCCTTCTGAAAGTCCAGATAAACAATGTCAACTGGATCCCCCTTATCCACATGCTTGTTGACACTCTCAAAAAATTCCAACAGATTAGTGAGGCATGATTTGCCCTTGCAAAAGCCATGTTGGCTCTCCTTTAGCAGCGCCTTCTCTTCTATGTGCCTATTAATTCTATCTTTTAGGATGGTTTCCATCACTTTACCTGGGACACAAACTGACAGGTCGGTCAAACTGACAGGTCGGTAACTCCCTGGATCACCCCTGGATCCTTTTTTGAAAATTGGTGTTACATTCGCTACCTTCCAGTCATCAGGCACAAAGCCTGATTTGAGGGAAAGATTATATATTTTGGCTAGGAGATCAGCAATTTCATCTTTAAGTTCCCTGAGAACTCGTGGATGGATGCCATCTGGTCCTGGTGATTTGTTAGTGTTTAGTTTAACAAGACATGCAAGGACCTCCTCCCTGGTTATTTCTATCTGGCTTAATTCTTCGGTTTCCCTCCCTACAAAGATAGGCTCTGTTTTGGGCATGTGGTCTCTGTCTTCTTCAGTGAATACTGAAGCAAAGAATTCATTGAGTCTCTCTGCAATCTCTGTTCCCTCTTTAATAACCCCTTGCCTTCCATTGTCATCTAATGGTCCAATGGCCTTCCTAGTTGGGGTCTTACTTCTAATGTACTTGAAGAAGTCTTTGTTATTTCTCTGAGTATTTTTAGCTATACGCTCCTCAAAGTCTTGCTTTGCTTTCCTGATTGTTGCCTTGCATTTGTTCTGCCACAATTTATGTTTTTGCCTGCTGTCCTCATTTGGACAAGCCTTCCATCTTCTAAATGAGCTTCTCTTGCTCTTGATCACTTCCCAAACAGCTCCTGTAAGCCACATTGGAGTCCTCTTGGACCTGGCAGTGCCCTTTTTCCTTTTGGGTATGCATTCCAATTGAGCCTCTGTTATTGTTTTTGTAAACAGCCTCCATGCCTCTTGGAGTGTTTGGACTCTCTCAATTTTCCCTTTCAGCTTCTTTTTTACTAGTTTCCTCAACTTTGGGAAATTTCCTTTTTGAAAATTTAAGGTCTCTGTGTTAGATTTTAACAGTGACTTGCGGTCTATGATCAAGTTAAACATAATTGAGTTGTGGTCACTGTTCCCTATTGGATCAGTCACATTAACATCTTGCACCAGATCCTGAGTATTACTCAGGATCAAGTCAAGGATTCTTGTACCTCTAGTTGGGTCTTCAACCATCTGTCCCAGGGAACATCGGAATGTATGTATGTATGTATGTATGTATGTATGTATGTATGTGTATGTATGTATGTATGTTGGTGAGAAAACTGTAGGAAGGATGTGAGCCTAGCTCTCCTTAATAAAAATGTAAGACAATTTCACCAAAGCTAAGTGGAGATGGTCAACAATACATTATTCAGTCTTTTTAAAATGTGCTATGGTGGTTTACAGGGTTCCCTTTTGTGCTCACTACCATTCAGAAACAAGGAAAATCATGGAAACTGAATCCTTTTCACCTGTTAACCACTACACACACAAACACAAAGCAATAGTATTCTCTCTCTCTCTCTCTCTCTCTCTCTCAACATTTTCTTTATGACTCCTCTCTTTTTCTCTACCGTACTAATCTGTCTTTCTCTCTGGCTCTTCTTTCTCTTCCAATATCCTACCATTCCCATGGCTTCTCTTCCTCTCTTTCTCTCTGTAGCCCACCTCTTTCCTCCAAGTGAATCCTCTATTTTCTTTCTAGTTTTTCTTTCTTTGTCTCCACATAGCTCCTGTCCCTCTTCATGTTGGTGTCTCTATTCTCTCTCTCTCTCTTCTTGATTCCTCTTTCTTTCCTTCTTTATTTCTAACTTTTTGTCTGTGTGTGTGTGTGTGTGTGTGATGCCTCTCCTTTACTCTTTCTCTGGCTCCTCCATCTCTTTCCATTGTTACTCTTTTCTCCCCCTTCTCATGGCACATCTTTGTGTATTTATTTTTTAAAGGACACTTATTCTTTGGATAATACTGGAGTCACATGAATCACCTTGTATAGATGTAAGCTATATATTACCACTCTAAGACACATCTATCAATATACAGATAAAAGAGACCAGTTATTTTGATTACATTTTTGAATGAAGTAAGGACATTGATTTAGGCATAAAACCAATTCTTCATAAGTGAGGGAGCCTAAAAAATCAACATGACTGACTCAGCTATAGCAAATTCTATAGTTTGTTGCTGACAGAATTTTTTTTTTAAAAGTGATCATTTAAAGAGCAGTTTTGGATTATAACAATTTATGCCACATGCAATTTGAACCAGGTAGTGGATTGAAGGGGATTAGTAAATATTCCCATAAATAGGAATCAAATTATGTCACAATATTTTGAGACAATAGAGAAGATATTAGTTTTGTCTGGAAATTTTCACCATTGGTACCTCCAGATGCTGGAATAAGTAGATAACAGTTGTGTGGTCCCTTTGTATTTTTGAAAGCACATATTACCCTTTGGATAAATGTTGTGCAGATTATACAGAATCTGTTATGTAAATACTTGTATAGGCAGCCCTAAAGTTGCATTATTAAAGAAACAATTGTTAGAATTTGGTTTTAAAATTTGATTGAGTTCACATGTCTTCAGAGATGACAATGAAAATTATGTGAAGTAAGTAATATAATAGTAAACTATGGATTAAGCCCAATGTCTCATTACACTTTGCATGGCAAGACTCTATTTATCTTTCGCACATTTGCAAAACCTTGTCTGGAGGGTTTCCCAGCCTTCAGAAGAAGATTTGGAAGAAGATTTGGCAGCTGCTGTGTGGCAAATTCTCCCTCTCCTATTTTCATTGACGGGAGCAGTTTTGTAAATAAAACATTTATGTTGTATCCCAGCATCTGATGTGAAAATTGTTGCAGATATATACAACAAAAATTAGAAATTCAAAAGTAATAAAGGAAGAGAGGGAAAAGCATCTTTTTCCTTTCCCTTTTCTTCCTCCTGTTTTCAAGAAGCTCAGGGCAAATGTAGTTCTTCTCCCTTTCCCTCATTTCTTATCTTCACTGTCCCTGATGCAGATTAGGGCAAAAGACAATGACTGGGTTGAATAGGGATTAGGCCTCCTGATCTTATTCTGACACTCAAACCAGTATAATACAGGCCTCAATAACATATGGGTCATCTTAGCCCAAAAGACAGTTCAGGGCAAGTGTCCAAAGTGGATTCAACCACTTTAAAACCTATTCATTCAATAGAGAACTCCTCTACCAAAGGTTATCTTTTTTGTCTACAACACTGATGATAAAGAAACCAAAATGCATTGGTGGAGAAAAGAAAAGAAAAGAAAAAAAGAACAACTTCCCCCAACACCGTTTGCTCTGATTTCCAGAAACCAACAGGGCTGTAGATTTTATTGATACTATACACTGGGATTAAGTCAGAAGGGCACCAGTGTACTCCCACAGTCTGGAAGTGAATTTCAGGATCTTAGCCCCAGATGTGGGCTGCTCTGGTACCTGCTCCCAAATTGCTATGGGACCTCATCATATTATGATTCTGCCACACTACCTGCCTGTTGTGACCTATTTGTAGACCGTCCACCCATAGGGCCACAGCAGAGGCAGTGTGGGATAGTGTTGTGTTCTAAATACTATGCCTTTAAACAATGTAACAATCACCAGCTGTAACAATGTAACCCGTTGTAATAGGACGCGAGCTAATGACCACCAGGTGGCAATAGCGAGCGCCCAGCTCACACGGTTCCAATTCCCCAAAGAACTACAGCGCGGGAAGATTCCTGCCACCACCTCACCTGGATAAGAAGGGCGTGACCAGGAATGACGTCACGCAGACAGTAGCCAATGGGCTATCGAGGAGCCACATTCAAATGTATAGCCACTGTATATATTGAGCTGTTCGTCCACCATTACCACATGTTCCCCTGGACCACCATGCAATAAAGATGTGCTAAGCCAACCATTCGGCTGTTCTTGTGTCTTGGTTCTCATACACTAAACTGGCAACGAAGGTGGGATAATGGATCCCCACGAGATCAAGACACACGCCGGTTTCGACATCAACAAGCCAGAAGATTGGGAGCTCTTCGAAATGGACTTCCAAAGCACGCTGGTGGTGTCCGACATTACGGACGAGGGAAAGAAGAAGGCCATCCTCACCCGGATGCTGGGACATGCCACCATGAGAGTACTGGTGGACCTGGTTTCGCTGAAGAAGGTGAGCGAGGTGTCGGTCAAGCAGCTCCTGAAAGCGATGCGCGACCATTTCCAGCCCTCGGTCTCAATGTTTTCGGCTCGAGACGCGTTCTGGAAGAGAGTTCAAGCATCTGGGGAGTCCATCGCAGCCTTTGCAGCGGCCCTCCGGTTGGCCGCCGGCCCATGCAAGTGGGAGAACCTGGAAATCGCCCTCAGGGACCGCATGCTCTGTGGCCTGTGGGACGAGGAAGTTCAGCGAAAGCTGATGAACCAGGAGCCGCCCCCGACGCTGCACGAGGTCGTGAAGGCGGCGCAGGCCGCGGAAGCCACGAGGGCCGAAGTCAAGGGGTTCAGAGAAAGGCCCCCACAACCCGACAAAGCAGCAGGCTCGGTGCACACGGCCAGGCGAGCACCGAAATCTCCCACGGAGAGCAGCGACGACAAGGATGTCCGGAAGGTTCGGAAGGACGGCCGACGCTGCGACGGTTGTGGAGCGGCCCATGACCGCATCAAGTGCCCGTTCCGGAAGGCCGAGTGCCACAACTGTGGACGCCGCGGGCACATTGCCAAAGTCTGCAGGCAGCGGCGCAAGGACCAGAAAAGCTCGTCAGACCGTTCGCCGAGGACCAGGGAAGGCACCCGGCCAGCGAGGAAGCAGGACGGCATGGCCCGCATCTCCGACGACAGCGGCGACGACACCCCAGTTTACAGCGTGTCCTTGGGACACCCCGTTACTTTGTTGAGGTACTAGTGCAAGGGGCCCCCGTTAGAATGGAGATAGACTCGGGTTCCTCATATTCAATCATGTCCCAGCGGGAGTTTTTGGGGATTTCCCCCCACATGCGGCCCAAGCTCAAAGCGCTGAGGTCAACGTTGCGGGACGTGCAGGGGAACAGCATTCCGGTGTTGGGGGTTGG
Source organism: Bradypodion ventrale (assembly GCA_035047345.1). NCBI lineage: Eukaryota > Metazoa > Chordata > Lepidosauria > Squamata > Chamaeleonidae > Bradypodion > Bradypodion ventrale. The sequence goes on along the minus strand of JAWDJE010000004.1, from coordinate 141,534,922 downwards.
AAAATTCAAGGTCCAATATAAGCAACACGCCGCGGAACTTCCCCTGGTTGTCCTCAAAGGGGGAAGCTGCAGCCTCCTGGGGACTCAATGGTTTAAGCCCCTGGGTTTGTTCATCGGGGGGGGTGCATGCCGTTGGGACTGACCCAGTGCAGGAGGTGTGTGACGCGCACCCCGAAGTCTTCAAAGAGGGACTCGGAAAATTCAAGGGACCCCCAGTTGCGTTCGACCTGGACCCGGAGGTCCGCCCAATAAGACTCAAACCGCGCAGAGTGCCTTTTGCACTTAAGGACAAGATAGAGGCGGAACTGGACAAATTGGTGGGCCAAGGGATTCTTGTTCCTGTTGATTCTGCGGAGTGGGAAACTCCGATTGTAACAGCCCTGAAGGCCAACGGGGAGGTCTGAATATGCGCTGATTATAAGTGCACCATTAATAAGGCGATTAGGCCAAATGCGTATCTGGTGCCGGTAGTCAGCCACCTGTTGGCCAGGTTACATGGGGGGAAATGCTTTGCAAAACTTGACCTAGCGCAAGCCTACCAGCAACTCTCCGTTACCCCAGCTGCTGCTGCTGCGCAAATGATAGTCACTCACTAGGGGGCGTTCCAGGTGACGCGCCTACAGTTCGGTGTGAACTCGGTGCCAGGCATCTTCCAGTCGCTCGTGGAACGCCTCTTAAAGGGGCTAGAAGGGGTGTTGCCATACTTTGATGACGTGTTGATAACGGGGGGGGGAACGAGGCAGAATTGGCCGAGAGGCTAGACAAAGTGCTGACGGTGTTCAAAAAGGCGGGGTTGAGGTTGCGAAAAGACAAATGCGTTTTCTTCGCGAAAGAGGTTGAGTTCTTGGGTTTCAGGGTAACCCCTGTGGGAATCAAACCCTCCAAATCCAAGATGGCCGCCATTCAAAATGCCCCTCACCCCACTTCCAAGCCCGAATTGCAGTCATTCCTAGGGCTCTTAAACTTCTACCACTCCTTCCTGCCCCGGAAGGCTTCGGTAGCAGAGCCGCTCCATAAGTTACTCAAGAAGGACGAGGCGTGGAAATGGGGCGAGAGCCAGGAGAGGGCATTCGTTGAACTAAAACAGCTCCTAGCATCAGACACAATTTTAACCCATTTTGACCCCAAGAGACCAGTAGTTCTGGTATGTGACGCGTCCCCGGTGGGGGTGGGGGCGGTTCTGTGCCACGTGTTGGAAAACGGGCGGGAAGCCCCGGTAGCGTTCTACTCAAGATCCCTGTCCCAGGCAGAGCAGAACTATGCACAGACAGACAGGGAGGCACTAGCGATAATTGCTGGGACCAAAAAGTTCCACGATTTCCTCTATGGCCGCCCCTTTACCATAGTGACCGACCACAAGCCCCTGCTAGGCATTTTTACTGCAGGCAAGCCCACGCCACAGATCCTGTCCCCTAGGATGCTCAGGTGGGCCATTTTTTTTGAACGCGTACCAGAACGCACTGGTGTATCGCCCTGGAAAGGACATAAGCCACGCGGACGCCTTGTCGAGGTCACCCCTCCCCCACACAAGCAGCCACATGTGCGAGGTTGAGCAAGACCGCCAGGTGCTCATGATTGAGGTCTTAGAGTCGCCCCCCATACTGCCCACAGAGATCGCCAAGGCGACAGGCAAGGACAAGATGCTGGCCCTAGTCAGTTCTTGGGTGCAGAAAGGGTGGCCATCGTCCTCCCCAGCGGCAGAGTTCGCCCCATTTTTTCGGAAAAAGCTAGAATTGTCCTTAGAGAGGGGATGCCTCCTGTGGGGCCAGCGGGTAATCGTCCCTGAATCCCTGAGAGCGAGGGTGCTTAAACTGCTGCACGTCAGCCACCCCGGAATTGTCCGCTCCAAGGCACTGGCCAGGAGCTACTTCTGGTGGCCCCAGTTGGACGCCGATATCGAGCACATGGTGGGCACTTGCGTGAGCTGCCAGAGCTCCCGGCATGAAGAAGCTCACCTTCCACACAGGGAATGGGACACGGCAAAGGGACCGTGGTCCCGCGTGCACATTGACTTCGCGGGCCCCTTCAGAGGATCACTTTTTCTCCTCATAGTGGATGCTTACTCCAAGTGGTTGGAGGTAATCCCGGTTGCGAACACCTCCTCAGCCACAACTATTAAACATTTGCGAAGGGTGTTCAGCACGTTCGGTATACCCGACACCCTCATTAGCGATAACGCAAGTTGCTTCACGTCCACTGAGTTCAGGACATTCACCGAGATCAACGCCATCCGGCACATCACGTCCGCTCTCTTCCACCCGGCGACAAATGGCCAGGTAGAACGTCTCATGTGCACCACCAAAGACGCGCTGAGGCACATGGGCCCCGGGGATTTAAACTTGCAAGTGTGTCAGTTTTTACTGGGATACAGGGTAACCCCCCTAGCGTCAGGATACTCGCCCGCAGGGCTCCTAATGCGCAGGAAGCTGACTATGATACTGACCAGGTTAGACCCCACAATGGTGGAAGACACTGGGAGGAACATCGGGGTATCGGGCACGAAGAGTTTCGAAATAGGCGCCCCGGTTCATTGCAGAAACTACGCTAGCGCAGGGCCAGCCTGGGTCCCGGGCGTAGTCATTGGGCAGACAGGCCCCATGTCGTATTGCGTAGAGACCAGCACGGGTCTACTCTGGAGGCGACACGCAGACCAACTCCGGCACTGGATCCCCGAAAACCCGTGCGCCGACGGCGCAGAAAAGGATTCAACGTTAGGGTTCTCCCCCACCCGTTCAGCCCAAGGGGGAGGAGAGGGGGGCCAGCGGTCCCCACCACGGGGGGAAGGGTCCCCACCAAGGGGGGAAGGGAATAAGTTTGTCCCCATAGATATCCTGAGAGACACCCCCATAGATACCCCAGTAGATGATTTTGAGTTTGAGTTACAGAACCGGGGGGGGGTGTTCGGAGTGGTCCCCCACCCATCCAAGCGAGAAGCGGGGTTTTGCGTTAGCCCCCAGTGCCCCCGGTTTTCCCACACTGGAGTTTATCCCTACCCCGAAACCCGCAGAACCGCGGCAAGCCACTAACGAGTCTCACTCTCCCGTTGCAGGACAAGAGACCAGGGAACAAAGAAGCAGTAGCGCCCCCGGGTCAAGTCAGCCAGCATCGCGCCCAAAATGCGTTTGCAATAAGCCATCTTGGATGAGAGACTTCGTCTCATCCTAGGGGGGAGGGATGTTGTGTTCTAAATACTATGCCTTTAAACAATGTAACAATCACCAGCTGTAACAATGTAACCCGTTGTAATAGGACGCGAGCTAATGACCACCAGGTGGCAATAGCAAGCGCCCAGCTCACACGGTTCCAATTCCCCAAAGAACTACAGCGCGGGAAGATTCCTGCCACCACCTCACCTGGACAAGAAGGGCGTGACCAGGAATGACGTCACGCAGACAGTAGCCAATGGGCTATCGAGGAGCCACATTCAAATGTATAGCCACTGTATATATTGAGCTGTTCATCCACCATTACCACATGTTCCCCCGGACCACCATGCAATAAAGATGTGCTAAGCCAACCATTCGGCTGTTCTTGTGTCTTGGTTCTCATACACTAAAGATAGGCAGAAAATCACCCTCTCCTCTAACCAATCTGGAGTAAATGCAAAAATGTGTACCTGGCCCCAAAGCAACCAGCTAGTGTCACACTGAAGCCCTTGGTTTATGTGAGGACCATTTGTGCATTGACAAACAGGCAGAAGGGAGGAGGCAGCCCCTTTATTTTTAACCCTGCCCCCTCCCCGCTCCCACTAAATAGCTATCTCCCATTGGAGCAGACCATATGATGCCATGTTCCAGGAATTGGTGGGACAAATCCTCTCCTCCTCAGGCAGCACTCTAATGAATGCTCTGATTAGAGATACTACTACAGTGAGTTTCATGTGCAAGAGATTATATCAAATTCAGTCTCCTCCATTCTGCTCCAATATTAACCATTCACAATTATTAAATCCTATGTATGTAAGTGCATAATAACAATTTTAATTTTAAACATATTCCCCTCATTTTATTAATGATCTTGTCAAAGACAGTGGCTGGGTTTCAGCATTAGCCATCCATCTATATGATTTTAATGGGTTTGGCACAATTTGTTTTGTCCATTTCTTTTACTTAGTTACACTAGATTTGGATTTTATTACTACATTTTATAACTTTGTTTTTATTGTTTCAATTTTATTCTGTGTTTGATTCTTACATCACTGAGAAAATGTGTTTTATAAAATGATGAATAAGTATAATTAGTAAGAAATATATTGTATCACAGTGCAATGCCAGAAGCTTTGAAATTGATAATAGAAAGTTGCTACTGAGTAACCAACTCTTAGCTAGGGATTTCTTATGAAAATAAATTTCAAGTATGCATTTATGAAGCTTTTTAGAAATACATTCCCAAATGTACCTGTAGATTCCTAACACAGATTAAAATGATGGCATATTTCTTCAGGCTACTGATTAGTTTACATAAATTCATATGTGCACACATGCTGACATTTCTTATATTTTTATTCACCCAGTGGCAAAAAGCTGGTACACTGGCACATGACTGATCCTGAACTAGTCTTGAACACAACTCTCCAAGTTCTAAAGAAACAAACAGATGCATTCAATATTTCTGTTGGGTGAGGAGTTGATTAAGTAAATCCTTCAAGGCTAGATATAGAAAGTATCAATGTAATCTAAAGCCAATGTAAAATAATAAAACAAATAATGGTAAAACAGTGGAATATATTATTTGATAAACAAAAGTTTATGAGAGTTCATTTTGATGCCTGACAAATCACTAACATGAGAGTAATGAGTGCAATACATTTTACATTTTGAAGCAAATCCCTGGCATTTTGAAAAGCAAACATTAATTGCACCTCTACCCAGACAGATGTTTCTAACTATATCAAAATCCTCTTCTTTTGAAATTGTTCATATACTTTCATCTTAAGAAGAAACCCAAGATTTATTATTAAGTTTATTTTATGTTTACACTGTATTTCATAGGAAAGGCTGGGAGCTCAGTATTGAAAAGCATTCATAGAATCATATATTAATTGAGTCAGAAGGGCCTGTGAGGCCACTGAGTCCAACATAGGGATCCAAATCAAAGCAGATCTGACAGATCATTGTTCAATTTTCTTTTGAATACCAGTGCTGGTATATCTCTCTCAAAGTAATTGGTTCCATTGTCATATTGCTCAGTTAATAAGTATTTTGTGATATTCAATCTATATCTGCCTTCCTGTAGTTTTAGCCCACTATTGCATTTCCTGCCCTCTGAGAGGATCGAGAACAGATCCAGCATCTCCTTATTATAACTGTATTTCAAATATTTGAAAAAATGCTATCTCCTTTTCTCAAAACAAAACATGCCCAGTTCTTTTTCTGTATTGTGTTTGGGTTTCAGTTCCTTGATCATCCTTGTTGCCTTCCACTGAACTTATTCCATCCGTCTTAAAGTTTGGTGTCCAGAACTAACTAGTGACAAATTATTGTTGATATGTTCAATAGGAGCAGTGATGCACTGCAAATTTTTTTCCTAACTACTCTGTGGGGTGGCCAAATCTGTGGGCAGGACCAAACATCCTGCATTATGGGCTATGGAGGTTGGTGTGGCCAACCAAGTGGGCATGGCCTGGGGAATTTCCACTACCAGTTCTGTAGAACCTGACAGAACCTGCTGCAGTGCATCACTGGATATGAGTCAACATTATAATGTAGCTGTAAAAATATATATGCAATAACAGAAGTATAGTCTCCAAAACCCATGAAGTACTCCCAATAAACACAATGTATATTGATAAGTATAATTCATATTAGAGTTTTTATCATAATAGGATTTATTAGTTATCAACCAAAATGTTTCTGTCTTGTTTTATAATGCCTTGGGGACTCTGGGAGCTCTAATCGAAGAAGCAACTTCAGTGGTAAAATAACTGCATTTATCCTTTAAAATAAATAGTACATAGCCCCATCCTTATATTTTCATTTTACAGAAATTAAAAGGATTCCTATTCTTTTTGGTGAAATAGCAGTAACATAACAAGCAGGGAGAAAACTCAATTATATAAGCAGCCCATTATCATGTTGCAGCTGGTTGCTGACAGTCCATTGCATATATTTGTGTTCTGCATTTAACTTCCACCTTAGATTAGAGGCAGCTGTTTGGATGATGGATATTGTTGGATTTGTGCATTTCTTTTTTAATAGAGTAGGGGGAAATAATAGGCTGTGGACTGGAAGCTCTGCTAAAATGTAAGAGAGAAGGAAAATTATACATTCCTGTATTTAAAATTAGGCAAACTGAATTCCATTCTACCATAGTTTTTCTCTGTAGGATTTTTAACATAACATTATTGCCAAGCAAGTGACATAACCTCACCTGGTGCCACAACATAAGCACACACACACACACACACACACACACACACACACACACACACACACACACACACACACACACATGTACACATACAAGAATTAGAAATCTGTAGTGAGAGATGTGGACTGCAGTGGCTTAGTGGTTAAGACTTGATGACTGGAAGGTTGGCAGGTCAGCAGTTCAAGACCCCAGTGCTGCTCAAAAGAGTGAGCTCCCATCTCTGTCCCAACCCCTACCAACCTAGCAGTTCGAATGCAAGAAATTGCAAGTAGATAAATAGGTACCACTTTGGTGGAAAGGTAAAAAGTGTTCCATGCATTCCAGTGTCTAGTCATGCCTGCCACATGTCCACAAAAACACCTGCAGACAAAGACAACACTGGCCCTTTGATTGTAATCGGAGGAGTACTGATCCATCGAGTCGGATGTGACTAGCTTTCGAGCAAGGGTGACCTTTACCTAGTGAGAGATGAGAGGTCTAATCTTCCTGACACATGACACAATACATAATTGATTCATACATGCTGGCATGTGCTGAATTGGGAGAGCATAGGGTAGCTACATGGAGTACTGTGCAGAAATGTCAGAAATAACCTTTGGAAAAAGAGAGCTCTGTACAGTTGTATATGCAATGAGTCTATTTCTTTGGTGTCCCATTTTATCACCCACAAGCTTTCTTTCTTTCTGAACTTGTATTGTCACCTTTCTTGCCTCAGCAACCCAAGGTGGCTCACTTCAGTATAAAAACAACATCAAACCACCAAGTAATAAAACTATAAAATGTTAAAACATCCATAAAACCCCCAACCCCTCATTAACCCCTCCCCCAGGCAGGGCTAAATAAGCCAGCAGGGCTGGGTTGTGGTGCCTGATACACCCCAGACCTGCTAGCAAAGCCAGGTTTTTAGTGCATTTCTGAATGGGGACAACCCTGGCAGCTCTGCATTAAGACAGAAATAAGGGAGTATAAATTATTAGCTTCCACTTGATGTTGTTGACATTGAGCTTATAGTTGTCAATACTGAATTTCTGGAAAGAAGCTTCAAGCAACAATAAGGAAACAACAATGGCTTTTTCGAAGAACTAATAACTATCTTTGTTTGGGGAGTATGCTGTGATTTTCTGAACTACATTTTCATATATGTCTTCTACTCAGCTAAATGAGTTTTACACTCAATAAACATGTATAGGAAACTGTACTATTTGTACCTGCCAGGAATTAAAGATAAGCAAAGTTACTTTCTTCAACTATAACACCCTCAACTCCTCAGCCCAAACTGTCAGTGTTGCTGTGGTTTCCTTTAGGAAGCAACTTTATCTCATATTTCGTTTTCCTCTTTCCCTGCTATTCTTCAACCTTTCCCAGCAGTATTGTCTTTTCCAGAGAATTCTACCTTCTCATAATGTTTCCAAAATAGGACAGCCTCAGTTTCATCATTTTTGCCTCTATAGATAGTTCTATAGATGGTTTACTCTAGGAACCACTTGTTAATCTTTCTGGCAGCTCTCCTCCAACATCATATTCCAAGCAAATTATTTTTCCCCATCTGCTTTCTTACGTGGTGATTGAAAATATAAGAGTGTGGGTGATCTTGGTCTCAGTCTCCAAGTGACACATCCTTACAATTGATTATCTGCTCTTATTCCTTCATTTCAGGCAATTTTAAAATTGTGCTATTTTGCATAAAATCAGCATTTTTAAAATAAAACTTTGTTCCTCTTCTGTGAGAATTGAGCTGAATTGATGACTGAACCAAGGTATACAATTTTTTATAACAATTTCAGCTTCTTCATTGTGAACATTAAAATTGTGTAGTTCAAGATTTTTGTCTTAATGTTCAATTGCACTCCTATTTCAGTTCTTTTTTATTTCACTATGACTAAAAATTGTTTCAAGTCATTGCTGCTTTCTGCCAATAAATTTGTGACATCTGCATACCTTAGATTTTCACTCCTCCTTGGTTCAATTAGACTGGCTGGCTGTATGCTCTGCATATCGATTGAACAGATAAGGGGATAAAATGCACTTTTGTCTGACATATTTGCCTATAGGAAACCATTCCATCTCACCATATTCTGTTCTATAATACAGGTTATGCATCACGAAACACTAATTTATTTCACAACAAACCACATATTCTCATGATCCACCCAGTCGAAAGCTTTGCTGTAGTTTATAAAGCATAGACTGACATTCTCAATTTCTTTGATGCCAAACCTGAAAAATATTACTACAAAAACAATATTAAAAAATTTTATTTTGCATAATATGGACATTTTCATAGTACACACATAAACATCTAATAGTTGCACAATACACAATTTTGCATAATATGCAAATTAAATGAAAATAATTTACCTATTATGCAAAATATGCTATTTGTCTTGATAGAACCTTAATTGAACTGGAGTTCTTGCTGAAATCTTTCTTTAGATAATATAATAATTTTGTGTAAGAAATAATTCTGGGTAGAAAGGATTTTTGCTGGAGAAAATCCACTCAGGGGATGCCCAAATGAGGCTCCTTTCATGTCACCAAAAGCTACGACAGAGACGGACTATCAAACCATCATGCAGTACCTGAGTCTCGAACTCCCAACTTGCTGGCCTTCCAGCTAACAAGGCGGCCTTGAGTAGAGTTTATCCAGCAAAAATCCTTTCAACCCAGAATAATTTCTGACATGAAATTATTATTTCTTTAGATTATACACCATTACTAAACTATGTTGTTTGAATCAAACAGTTTTGTTTTAAACACACACTGAGAAGTGCAATTTATGTTAAGATTTCCCATTAACAGACCTGGAATTATTTAATCAATATTGGTTTACTTGACTACAGGAAAGAAACACTTTAGATGCAATAATATAATACCTATCTAGGTGAAAATGTCCTGATTCACTTTCTAAACACAGAAAACTGTTCTATTTTACTGTGGAAGGCAATACTTTCAGTAAGATCAACATGTGGCATTACCTGGTTACCATGAGATGATTGGACCTAGGGGAATAGAAGCATTTGGCTATAGTTTGTACCTTATAATACCCCACAGATAAAATTATAAATTCTTCATGGTAAAACATGTTACAGACTTCATATCATTCTCCGGTTAATCTGAGGTTAATCAAGGATTTTTGGGACAGCACAGTTGCCTCTTTTTTATTCTCCAAGGGAACGTTTGTATTAAGCTGCATTTGAAAGGAAACAATGAGATGAATGTAAAGTAAGATTGGTTGATTGTCAATTTGCCAACCTTAGCCTACTTTCTGTATTTTTCTTTAAAAAAAACAACGGAAAATTTCCTTCTGAATATTTCTAGTCAGAATGAAGCTGTAGCTGAGAATGTATATACATTCACGTAGCACAGAGGTACCTTTTTAGCCATTTATGTTACATAACACCAGAACATAATGAAGGAGCTGTGAAAATTCTGTAATTGTTGATAAGCATTGAATTCTCAGGGTGGTTTTCCACATTCATTGGGGTGTAATAAATCTACATACACTAGTATGTATAGAGCTGTTCCCTCCATTGTCATTCAGGATGAAAATCCCAGTTCATCATCACATAGTAAGGCAACACAATAATTCTTCTCCTTGCTATCAGTTTTTTCTTCCTTCTTGTGTCACCTTCCACTACTGCTGCTGCATAGTAGATGCCCAGCAGGAGTTTTTCCATTCCATCACCATGACAACTATCATTCTCTCCTGTTGACATGACTGTTACTCCTGAAGAAGTTAGATACATCTTAGTCTGGTGTCTCAGCTGCATTGGGTGGCCCTGCTAGGAGTCCAGACTCATAATGTCAGCAACTAAAATAAACTCAAAAGGATGCCTAGTGGCTGACATGCACAGAGGTGAAAGGAAAGCCCAATGCTGCATGACACATAGAATTGGAATGTGGACTGTGAGTAGTATGGATCAGGGCAAACTGGAAACTGTAATGCAAAACATGGTTGAGTTAAACATTGCAATAACTGGTGAGAGCAATTGGAACATTTTCTTTCAGATGACTACAAAGTGTTGAAATTGGGAAATGGCAGATGAAAGTGAGTGGCTCTAATCTTGAATCAAGTTGTTGCAGCTATAATCCAAGATATGCATGAATAATAGGAATCAGACTTATTGGAATATCCTGCTCTAACTGCAGCTTCTTTAAAAGAAGAAATTGAAAGATCAGGCAAACATGAATTAGGAGATTGATGACACATCAAAACAGTAGATTATAATCATAAGTGACTTGAATGTTATAATCATAAGTGACTTGAATTTTATAATCATAAGTGACTTTAATTTTAAAGTAGTAAACAAAGCAGAACCAAATGATATTGGAGGGTTTGGAATCTTAGGACATGTGGGAGTGCTTTCTTATTTATTTTTGTTCTCATTCACATCCCCCACAAAATATACCACCCCTTACTTTTTCTTTGTCCTCATTTCCTGCCAGAAGGAAGGTTGGGAAGATAACAAAGCAAATAATACATGAAGGCTATTGTTACTTGAAAAAACTCTTATTACATGCTAAATATGTTGCCATTTTCATTAAATTTTCTTAGGAACAGCTGAACTTGCAGCTGAGTATCATAGGATTTACTCTGAAGCAACTGCAGATCAGGTTGCAGTCTGAAGATCTCACTCCCCACTATCCACCTTTAGTACCATTAAAGATTTGCTTATCCTCTTTTCTTAGATGCCTTTGACCAGGAACCTCCTCATTGTTCATTTAATTCCATAGATTGGATTTTGCTTGAACTGACCCTTTCCCATATGCTGCATTCTTTACAATTCCATCACATTTGAGGAACCATGCCAAAAATATGGAATCGTTAACTCTAACATGTTAAAATGCCATTGATAATCACACAGTCAAGAATTAGATTATTTGATTATGGGGGAGGGGTGAGAAGAGAAGGGCAGAAAGTACAAAAGAAATGAAGGGATTTTTGAAATGAATATCCAGCCACAAGGAACAGGAGGAAAAGCCAGTCTTCCTGCTGGATAAAGCAAGAGCTATCTTGGTTGACTTTCTGCCTGCTCAATGTAGGAAGAAATATAGACTTTAAAGTCTGTGAAATATTGCCTGGCTGTCTAACAGCAACAATGTTACCACAGCCCTGGTCCTTGTTGCTGTTCTCATGCAGTTGGTATTATTTTCCAATCCAATCGATCCAATATCGATTTGTCTTTGCTTATCTATTTAAGTGCAAATGAACCAGTAGTGGGCTCCAAAAAAAAATTGCTACCACAAGTGTGGGTGTGGCAAGATGGTTGTGGCCAGGGGGAAATCCCTGCATTGCACCCGAATTAGGACTACTTTATTTCAAAACTTGGATGGGTGGGGTCAGCCAGAATTTCTGCTACTGGTTCTGGTGAGCTGTTGCAAACCTGCTGATGCCCACCACATACTTGTCAAGTTTCGGGAAATTTCTGTCAAATAAGGGAAATTTCCCAGTCAAAATGGGAAACTGGTCAGCTATGCTTATCCTGTGCTGGCCTCCAGTGTAACTCCAGTCTAATTGCAGTCTAACTAAAATGGCATGATGGTGGGAAAGAGTGTAAAATACGGAGGTTTGACAGAAATTTCCCGAAACTTGACAGGTATGGCCCACCATGGAAATCAACTGTAATCCAAAATGATATTTTAAAAAAAAATGAGTGTGAAAATATATTTTAGCAGTTTTTTATCTGCTCCCAAAAATGCTTGCCTATGTCTGAATGGTGGATGGAAATAACATCTATGCTTTAAAAATCATGATCAAGCACCACTATATTTCTTCTTGTTGTTGTGCTGTATTCGATTCTGAATACATCATAATGGTAATCATCATGGTGATCAGCCATGAAGACGATCCTGAGAATATAATGTCATGGCCTTTTATCTGCCTTTCACATCGCAGCATGACACGCATACCACTGATCCAGCTATGCAAGTGTTGTGTTCTAAGGGTTTTACCTTCCACATGGATTACAATGTATCTGAACCAATGTAACCTTGCCTAGCAACAATGTAACCTTCAGCTGTATCATATGAACCCTGCATGAGGACGCGAGCTAATGGCCACTAGCTGGCAGCAGCGAGCGTCCTAGCTCTCTTGGTCAGAACTCATCAAAGGCAACAGCGCGGGAAGCTTTCCCGCCACCACCTACACCTGGACAAGAAGGGCGTGACTCGCAATGACGTCACGCAGGCAGTAGCCAATGGGCTACCATGGCACCACGTTCAAATGTATTACTGCAGTATATAAAGAGCTATCGATCCGCCATTACCTCATGTTCCCTCTGTCCACGATGCAATAAACCTGAGTTAACCCAGCCCGAGGCTGTGTCCTGTGTCTTGGTTTTCATACACCAAATTGGCGACGAAGGTGGGATGATGGATTCCCAAAGTGCCAGGACACAGAGCGGGTTCAATATTACCAAGCCGCAAGACTGGACCATCTTTAACATGGATTTCAAGGCGGCATTGGTGGAACTCAAAGTCAAAGACGACGAGGAAAGGAAGAGGGCCATCCTCACCCGAATGCTGGGAGTAGAGACCAAGCGGACGCTGGTGGGCATGATCGAACCGAAGACGTTGGATGACTTCAAAACCGACGACATACTGAAGTTGCTGCGTGAGCGTTTCCAACCCTCGAAGGCAATGTTTCCCGCCAGGAGTGCGTTCTGGAGGCGAGTCCAAGCGCCGGATGAGTCGGTAGAGGCTTTCGTGGAGGCCCTGAGGGTAGCCGCCGTCCCCTGCAAATGGGACAACCTGGAGATGATCATGAGGGACGTCGTGCTGTGTGGCCTGAAGGACAAGGAAGTGCAGCGCCGCCTGATGAACAGGGAGCCGCCACCCACGCTGGCCGAGGTCGTAGAGACCGCGGAATCCGCGGAGTCCACGAATGCGGGAGTGGACGAAATACACGAGTGGCGTGAGTGGCGTCCTAGGGCCAGCAAAGCGGAAAGCTCGGTGCGCGGCAAGTCAGGACAGCCGGTGCACGCGACCCGACGAACCTCGAGATCCTCTACAGATGGCAGCGACGGCGAAGAGGTACAGAAGGTCCGGAAAGGGGGGCGCCGCTGCGATGGTTGTGGGGCGGCCCACGAGCGTGCGAAGTGCCCTTTCAGGAAAGCCGAATGTTACAGCTGTGGCCGGCGCGGGCACATCGCCAGGGCATGCAGAAATCGTAAAGAGGGCCGGAGGCAGTCGAAAGACCGTTCGGCCAGACCGGACCGTCCCGCGAGACCCCAAGATGGCGCCCGAACCACGAGGAATCAGGACGGCGTGGGTCGCGTCTCGGACGGCAGTGAGGACGACGCCCCCGTGTTCAGTGTGTCCGCGGGACAAAACCATTACTTCATTGAGGTAATAGTACAAGGGGCCCCTGTTAGGATGGAGATTGACTCGGGGTCCTATTATTCCATAATTCCCCAGAAGGAGTTCTTGAAGATCGACCCCCAAGCGCGGCCCAAACTTAAGACTCTGAGGTCCACGCTACGAGACGTACAAGGGAACAGCATTCCAGTGCTGGGGGTCGGGAAATTTCGGGTTCGTTACAAAAAACATTCCGCAGAACTCCCTTTAGTCGTTCTCAAAGGGGGGAATTGTAGCCTCCTAGGGACGCAGTGGTTTCAGCCCCTGGGTTTGTTCATAGGGGGGGTGCACGCCGTGGGCGCGGATCCGATACAAGCGGTGTGTGACGCACACCCCACCGTTTTTGAAAAAGGACTTGGAAAATTCAAGGGACCCCCTGTAGCCTTCGACCTAGACCCGGAGGTCCGCCCGATAAGGCTCAAACCGCGCAGGGTGCCTTTCGCACTAAAGGACAAGATAGAGGCGGAACTGGACAAATTAGTGGGCCAGGGGATTCTTATTCCTGTTGATTCCGCGGAGTGGGAAACTCCAATCGTAACAGCTCTGAAGGCTAACGGGGAGGTGCGCATTTGCGCTGATTATAAGTGTACAATTAACAAGGCGATTCGCCCTAATGCATATCCGGTGCCAGTGGTCAGCCACCTTTTGGCCAGGCTAAATGGGGGAAAGTGTTTCGCTAAGCTCGACCTGGCACAGGCCTATCAACAACTCCCCGTAACTCCCGCCACGGCCGCGGCACAAACAATAGTCACACATAAAGGAGCGTTCCAGGTGTCGCGTTTACAGTTCGGCGTGAACTCGGCACCCGGCCTTTTTCAGTCGCTTGTGGAACGCCTCCTGAAGGGGCTGGAGGGGGTGTTGCCTTATTTTGATGACGTATTAATAACAGGGGGGAGCGAGGCCGAACTAGCAAGGAGATTGGATAAAGTGCTAACAGTGTTCGAGAAAGCGGGGCTGAGACTGAGGAAGGACAAATGTGTTTTTTTCGAAACCGAGGTCGAGTTTTTAGGGTTTCGGATCACACCCGAGGGTATTAAGCCGTCCAAATCTAAAGTAGCAGCCATTAAGAAGGCCCCTCGCCCCACATCCAAAACCGAACTACAGTCATTCCTGGGGCTCCTCAACTTTTATCATACATTCCTTCCGCGGAAAGCCTCCGTGGCCGAACCGCTTCATCGGTTACTTAAAAAGGAGGAGACATGGATGTGGGGGGAAGAGCACGAGAAGGCGTTCAACGAACTAAAGCAACTTTTAACATCGGACGCAATCCTTACGCATTTCGACCCCAATCGGCCGGTGGTCTTAGTCTGTGATGCATCACCGGTGGGGGTGGGGGCGGTGCTTTGCCACGTGTTGGATGACGGTCGGGAGGCCCCAGTTGCGTTTTATTCAAGGTCCCTGTCCCAAACAGAGCGAAATTATGCACAAACCGACAGGGAGGCATTAGCAATAGTAGCGGGGACCAAAAAGTTTCACGATTTTCTGTATGGCCGCCCGTTCAAAATCGTGACGGATCACAAGCCCCTGTTAGGGATTTTCACGGCAGGCAAGCCCACGCCGCAGATACTATCCCCGAGAATGTTGCGATGGGCCATTTTTCTTAACGCATACCAACATGAGTTGGTGTACCGGCCCGGAAAGGAGATCAGCCATGCTGATGCGCTTTCGAGATCGCCTTTGCCTTTGTCGGACGACCAAAAAGCCAGAATAGGAAGAGACCGCCAGGTGTTGCTGATCGAAGTTTTAGACGAACCCCCAATAGTACCAGCCGATATAGCTAGGGCGACAGGCAAGGACAGAACGCTGGAGAAAGTCAGCTCATGGGTGCAGAAAGGGTGGCCAGCATCGTCCCCAAGCAAGGAATTCGACCCATTCTTTCGGAAGAAGCTAGAGTTGTCCCTAGAAAGGGGGTGCCTGTTGTGGGGCCAACGGGTGGTGGTCCCAACACCCATGCGGCCGAGGGTGCTCAAACTGCTGCACGTCAGCCACCCGGGCATCGTTCGCTCAAAAGCGCTGGCCCGCAGTTACTTTTGGTGGCCACAGCTGGATGAGGACATTGAGCACATGGTCGGCACTTGTGAGGCATGCCAGGGGTCCCGACCAGAGGCGGCCCGCCTCCCGCATAGGGAATGGGACACAGCAAGGGGGCCATGGTCCAGAGTGCACGTAGATTTCGCTGGCCCTTTCCGAGGAACCATGTTTCTCCTGGTGGTGGATGCATTCTCAAAGTGGCTGGAGGTCATCCCGGTAAAGAGCACATCCTCCGCCACTACAATTAACCAACTACGGAGAGTCTTTTCAACGTTCGGTTTACCCGACACTTTAGTCAGCGATAACGCGAGTTGCTTCACCTCCACAGAGTTCGGGGCATTCATGGAGGCGAATGCCATTCGGCATGTCACGTCCGCGCCGTTTCACCCGGCCACGAACGGCCAAGTGGAACGGTTGGTGCGTACAACAAAGGAGGCGCTTCGGCGCATGGGCCCCGGGGACCTGAATCACCAAGTATGTCAGTTCTTATTAGCGTATAGGGTGACCCCCTTAGCGTCAGGTTACTCGCCAGCAGAGCTATTGATGCGGCGGAAACTGACTACACTCCTGTCCAGGCTGGACCCCACAAGAATTGAGGATAAAGGGAAAAACGTGGGGCTGGCAGTCTCGAAAGGTTTCGCCGCCGGCGACCCTGTTCATTGCAGGAACTATGCCAGCGCGGGGCCAGCCTGGGTGCCGGGGACGGTTGTAGAACAGACGGGGCCAGTGTCATACCGGGTCGAAACCCACACCGGTCTCCTCTGGAGGAGGCATGCAGACCAACTGAGGCACCGAGTAAGTGGGCCAGTCAGTGAGGATCACCAACAAGATTCAGCGTTAGGGTTCTCCCCCACCCGCTTAACCCAAGGGGGAGACAGCAGCGGACAACAGTCCCAAGCAAGGGGGGAAGGAAGAAGCGGCGGCCCCGACTCATATCCTTTTGATAAACCAGTTCCATCAGAGGCCGAGGAAGGGGGAGAGGAGTTCGCGACCGCTGCCCCTGAATGTAATTTTGATTTTGATTTTGCGAGCCGGGGGGGTTTTCAGGAGTGTTCCCCCACCCATCCAAGCGAGAAGAGGGGTTTTTCGTTAGTCCCCAGTGCCCCCGGTTCCTCCCTAAGTAAGAGCACACCTCCCAACAACGCCGCGGAGCCGCGGCAAGTCACTAACGAGTCTCCCTCTCAAATTACAGGACAGGAAACCAGGGGACAAAGAGAAGGTAGCAAACCCGGGGAGAGGCAGCCCGCATCGAGACCCCAGCGTGTTCGAAACAAGCCATCTTGGCTGAGAGATTTTGTCTCCTAGGGGGGGGAGTGTCTAGAAGCATGAGCGCGAGACGTTGTCTCGTCCTAGGGGGGAGGGATGTTGTGTTCTAAGGGTTTTACCTTCCACATGGATTACAATGTATCTGAACCAATGTAACCTTGCCTAGCAACAATGTAACCTTCAGCTGTATCATATGAACCCTGCATGAGGACGCGAGCTAATGGCCACTAGCTGGCAGCAGCGAGCGTCCTAGCTCTCTTGGTCAGAACTCATCAAAGGCAACAGCGCGGGAAGCTTTCCCGCCACCACCTACACCTGGACAAGAAGGGCGTGACTCGCAATGACGTCACGCAGGCAGTAGCCAATGGGCTACCATGGCACCACGTTCAAATGTATTACTGCAGTATATAAAGAGCTATCGATCCGCCATTACCTCATGTTCCCTCTGTCCACGATGCAATAAACCTGAGTTAACCCAGCCCGAGGCTGTGTCCTGTGTCTTGGTTTTCATACACCAAAGCAAGTCACTTTCTGTTCCTGAGCCCTTTTGGCATGCAGTCCTCCTCAGCCCCAGGCCAGTACTGATGAAACAGTTGCCCTCCATCAAGATGGATTCAAGTGGAATTTAATCCACTTGGGGATCACCCTTCACTGTTGGTTGTCAGGTTAGTTAACTGCCACCTGATACTCAGTGTTGAGTCACTGGCAGTATGGTTTACTCTATTACCATAGGAGGATAACATGGCTGGACTTGCACCACTATATTTGGCTCAGGCAAAATCAGCCTATCTATGCCTGCTGTGACAGTTTTGGTATCGATTTGAGGCCCGGTTTAATAGTTTGTTTAGTATGGATAGTCGCCATTTTTACAATTGGCTTGTAAATGTTGACTTGCTCTGCCAACAGGTTGCTGCAGCCCTTCTCTCCAGTAATAATAATGGCATAACTGTTTTGGGGGTAAGAACACCTGACATACCAGAAAAGTAAAATGAATAGTAAAAAATTCATAATAGTTAATAATGGTACATGTTTTAGAGGACAACTCCCAGGACAGTCATGCCGACAGAGGGAGTTTTGAAGTTTAAGTCCAAAAAGTAACTTTTCTAAACCTTAATATTTCAAGTCTATTATTGAGACAATTCTTCAACTGTACTCTTGGCAACTAGCACCCTAAAAGGTGAACAAAAGACAAGTTTTTCAACATCCTAATAAATAAGCCTATTTTTCTTCAGGTGCCGTATCCATTAGAGATATTGGCTATCATCATGGCAATAGTTTTCCTGTTTTTAACTCTTCAGAACAGTTCTTCCGAGGACATGCCACACCAGGTTCTTTAGCCATGAAGTCCATCTTTGTCCAGGGCCTCTCTTCCCAAGTATCTTTCCTTGCAGAGAGTGTTGGAGTAAATAAACATATAGTGAGGTGAAATAGCTTTGGCTCAGTTCAAGTCATTTTGCCCAGTTTGTTTTATGCAAGTTTCTTCAACAGAGAAACCAGCTACAAATAGTTTCAAAATTCCATATTAGTTAAGCATATCTGAGAGGTTATGGATTGGTCTTGTATACCTATTTCATTTATTTCTTTTCTCCCCAGCTCCCCCAGTAACCCTTCTGTGGTGAACTTATCCTTTGTTCTAGGCTTTATTAGGGCTGATTCAGTTGTAATATATTCACAATGACTTACCATCCTCATGAAGCTACAACTAAATATTGCAATTTTTTAGGATCTCCAGGCTCTGCTATTCAAAATTGTATTACAAGTATAGCTTGAAAAGTTATTAGAGCAAAAATTGCCAACAATAATAAACTTGCCATTTCCTCTTCCCTCCCTTCTCCTCTGCAAATAAAATGTGAAAAATTATTTTTATCAGGGGGGAAATTGCAAACAGCAAATTTACAAACAAAACTGTCAAGGAGAGTTTATGGGTTTAATTTCTTTTATCACTCCTTCTACAACAGAAGAACAAAATTCCTTTCCTCCTGGTTATTGCCCTGTTCTTCTTGAAATCATTGATTTTGTACAGTAATTGTACTAGTAGCATAGGAAGGAAGTTAAAAGAAGAACCTTCTATTTTTGTAAAGGCAAGGCATGGTTCCTGGACCTTCCTTGTACATTTTTAAATGATTTTACCATGGAGAAGGGGATTATACGCCCTTCCATTGCAGGCGCACCCCCCAATAAAGGACTCAGACACTGATGAAAGTGGATAACGGCATTGGGCCACATTTATTGATTCATGCCCTAGTCCGAATTATAAATTTCTATTGGTAATTGACCAATCATAATTCTTAAGGCAAGCAGGCCGAAGTAACACTGGTAAGGTACCACCCAAAATTGCCAACGGCAATTGTTACAATGTATCTATTTGTATCAATTTGTTTGTTGACAACAAACAAATTGTTGACCGTAGTCAATATCTAACTAATGACCCCACCCTCTGACGCGTATCCGTAAAATCACGGGGTGATGCATGCTGTCTAGCTGTAGCCATCACCCCGTCGCCTGGTTCGTCGTTGACCGGACAACGTTTAACCAACTTATGCCTGTCTAGTGTTGTCCAGTCAATTGTGAACCTGCCGGATACCTGTGGGTCATAAATGTTTACCTTACCAGTGCTACCCGCCCATGTGACCAAAGTCAACAGCAGCAACAGAAAACCCCTATATCAAACCATAGCAACAGTGTGGGATGGGCAAAAAAGCCAGGACCCCAGAGCCAATTGTGAGTCCCAGCCAAAAATTCCCACCCGGCCCCGAAGCGACCAAAATATCACACTGTTAACTAGGGAGGGGGTGGAGGGGAAAAACTTCTCCGCTCCGTCGCTTCGCAAAATGGCAGCTCGGCTGCCTCATGGCCACCCCTTTTATAAGGGTGCTGGCCACGCCCCCTAACTACCCGGATGCCTTCGTCCGGTGGGGGGGGGCCCGCAAAGAGCACGGCGGCCATTTTGGCACCGCGCTTGCATTGCAGGCGCACCCCACAATAAAGGACTCAGACACTGATGAAAGTGGATAACGGCATTAGGCCACATTTATTGATTCATGCCCTAGTCCGAATTATAAATTTCTATTGGTAATTGACCAATCATAATTCTTAAGGAAAGCAGGCCGAAGTAACACTGGTAAGGTACCACCCAAAATTGCTGACGGCAATTGTTACAATGTATCTATTTGTATCAATTTGTTTGTTGACAACAAACAAATTGTTGACCGTAGTCAATATCTAACTAATGACCCCACCCTCTGATGCGTATCCGTAAAATCACGGGGTGATGCATGCTGTCTAGCTGTAGCCATCACCCCGTCGCCTGGTTCGTCGTTGACCGGACAACGTTTAACCAACTTATGCCTGTCTAGTGTTGTCCAGTCAATTGCGAACCTACCGGATACCTGTGGGTCATAAATGTTTACCTTACCAGTGCTACCCGCCACCCGGAGAGGCTTCAATAAAGGCTCGACGCCCCCCCCAGACCGTCAGCTCGGTCAACAGGCCTGCTCGCCAATCACCCAACAGGAGGTCCATACCTCCTCGCGACAGATGGACCCCATCCCCTGCATAAAGTCCATAATTTTGGAGACTAATGGCGGGGTGACAACTGACCCACCCCCAAACCTTGCCCACAAGGAACCGGGCCACAGCCCTGTTCACCATGCGCCTAGCGTGGTCCAGGGCCTGGAGGTCGAAGCCTCCCCTATAAGCGTGCCGCGGGACCATATCTGACCAAACAAGGGTTGTGGCGGGCCATACGTAATGTAGGTAGGCGAGGTCACCGCAAATCGCATGCTTCAGCGATAGGCCGGTGACCTGTCCCAAATCGTTGCCCCCAAGGTGTATAATCAGAATGTCAGGCGGGTCAGCATTCCTCCCCGAGAAGAGGAATGGCAACTGTTCCCGCCACAACATACCGGGCTTACCATACCATGTGAGACTTGTGTATGCACCCAGTCCCAGTCGGGGTCCCCACTCTGTCGCCGCAGCGTAACGCGCTGCCCTGTGCACGTAGCTATGGCCCACCAGCCATACTGTCACCGGTGTAATACGACACCCAGGGTCTGTCAAGGGAAAAAACAAGGGGAGGAGAAAGGTGCGGTGACTCAACCGGTACTCACGGTGGAAGAGGGCGAACATAAAACTGAAAACTCTGTGAGCCCCACCTCCCCATGCTGCGTATGTCAGCCCCGGAGTACCCATAAGCAGCCGCAGTAGAAGCCGCCCCTATCCTGAATGAATGGGTGCCGTAACGGGCCCCAGGGAGGCCCACCCTGGCGAGGGCTTTCCCAGTCACCTTCCAAAATTGAAATTTAGTGAGGGGAGACCCATCCTGGTGACAGAAAAACGGGCCATGGTGCGTGCCACGCAGTGCAAGGAACTCCTGTAGGGCACCAAACGGACAGATGTCTGCTGAGGAACATCGTGGCAGCCTTACTCCACTGCCTACGCCATGCTGATCCGTTTTAGAGGAGCGTATCCTCAACTGAGCCCAATCATTGCAAACATAGACATCTTCGAGTTCCAGTGCCCTACGACTTGCATCCGCCTTAGACAGCATCACAAGCTCGCTGATGCGGAGCGCTCCAATAAAAGGCCACTGTTGTAGCTGCATGAAACAGGGCTGCCTCATACCTATCAAAACATAGGTCATGCCAGCCCCGTGCCAGTTGGGTAAGTACCCCTGGGGAAATTGGGTGGCGGTCGTCCGGGCGACGCCCACGTTCCCGCACCCACCCTTCCAAAACGTGTCTCACATGGAAATCAGCGGTACTGTCCGCATGACCGCCTACTTTGGCCATAAAAGCCAGCGCTGACAGCCTGGATGCTATGGTGCGGGGTGCTAGGCCCTGGGCATGCAGGCAAACCATGAATCGGAGGATGTGGGCCACCGGGATTGGCCAGGTGTCTGGCAGTCGAAAGTGGGCACAAAATGCCTGAAAGGAAATGAATGCATGGTGATACGCCTTACGCGTGTGTGGCGCCAGCGACATGCCGATCGCCCGGTTCACCTCTCCTTGCCAAGGGTCCAAATCTCCTCCGGGAGTGGCGAGGGAAATTCCTCCGCATCGGGGGCCAAGGCGCGGAACCGGGAGATCTGCAGGTGGGACAAAGCGTCAGCAATATCATTATTAACCCCCGGGACATGCCTGGCCCTGAACAGTACATTGAGGCGCAGGCTGCGCAATACAAACTGGCACACCAAGTCCATGACCCTGGGTGATCTAGAAGTCTGTGAGTTGACAATGTGGACAACAGCCGCATTGTCACACCAGAAATGCACCACCGAGTTGGCCCACTCCTCACCCCATAGCATCAAAGCCCCCAGAATGGGAAAAAATTCCAGATACGTGAGATCTTTAAGGCGACCCGTGCCCGACCAGGCTGCAGGCCACCCACCATAGGCCCACTTCCCATTGAAGTACATCCCATAACCCAGGGATCCAGAGGCATCAGACTGTACCTGGAAACGAGGTGAAGCCAGGAGGTCAGACCTCCAAAATGAGACCCCATTGAACTCCCTCAGGAACTGGAGCCAGATAAGCATTTCTGCCCTGATACCCCGGGTCAGTCTCACCCTATGGTGGGGCCTGGATAAGCCTGTCATGGCATCGCACAAGCGCCGAGCAAATGCCCTGCCAGGTGCGACCACCCTGCAAGTGAAATTAAGGTGACCATGAAGCACCTGCAATTCCCGAAGGGATGCCTTGCGTTTAGCCAGCAAGTCCGATATGAGGGCCACTATCCTGGACACCTTTTCACCTGGTAACCTAGAAGCCTGCGCTAGCTTAGTAGATGGGCCTTCGGTCTTTTCGGGCGCTAAAGGGACACCGAGTTCCTCCATTAGGGTCTGAAATGTGTTGAGGAGACGTGTGCACGTGTCCCAGCCCCGTTCACCCCCGAACAAAAAATCATCCAGGTAATGGGCTACAGACCGAGACCCTGACCTGCGGACAAAAGCCCACTGTAGGAAGGTACTGAAACGCTCGAAGGCCGAGCATGAGATGGAACAGCCAAAAGGCATGGCCTTGTCAAAATAATATCCACCCCGAAATTTGAAACCCAGCAACTCAAAGTCACCCGTGTGCACCGGCAGGAGACAAAATGCCGACTTAATGTCGCACTTAGCTAACAGCGCACCCGGGCCACATGAGCGCACCATGCGCAGCGCCTGGTCGAAGGATGTATACCTGACTGAGCAAAGCTCATCAGGGATAGCATCATTGACCGATCAGCCTGCTGGGTAGGACAAGTGATGAATCAGGCGGAAATCGCCCGGCGACTTCTTGGGCACTAAGCCCAATGGGGAGACCTTAAGGTTGGGAAATGGGGGTGCAGGGAAAGGGCCAGCGACCCTGCCCGCATCAACCTCCTTAGTAATGCTGGCAGCAGCCACCTCCTCCCTTCCCCTGAGTGACAAAATATTGGGTGCATCTTGGGGGGACCTATCTCCCGTGAAAGGAATACGAAACCCCCCTTGAAAGCCTTGAAGCAGGTAAACTGCGTCTGCCCTCCTAGGGTACAATGCGAGCCAACGCTCCAGCATGTCCACATTAATTGGTGAGGGGGCCTTTCGGTGGACCTGCTCCCTCAGCGGCAGTCCTACCTGCCCCTTGACCACCCCTACCCCTACCTCGCAGTCCCCCAGGCCTGGGACAGGCGGAGGCAGCATGGGGGCCAGAACAAGAGGGACACTCATGCCTGTACTTGCAATTCTTCCTGTTGCAGGAACCATTGGACGAGAAGGTCCAGCACAGCAGGCGGGCTGGAACCCCCTGCCCCGCCACCTGGTGGGGTGCCTGCACTGGGGCCGCTCGTTGGACAGCATGTCCACAATGGTATCTCTCCCCAGGCGCAGGGCGCGTGGGAGTCATGTACAGAAGCCACAGCTTCTGGCAAGGCTCATCCCACCTCATCTCTGGGTGCAGGTGAATCCGCATACGGAATTCCTCGTCGTAAGCCAGCCACGATGGGCCCGGGAAATCAACCATCGCTCGGTATATGTTGTCCAGATACTGGACCATCGGGACGGCCAGATCCGGCCTGGCCCTGAGGTAAACTGCCATGTATATGAGGTACGCCGGCAACCAGTTAGCCCACGTGCGCGGCGGCTTACGACGACGTGCCTGTTCCTTATCCTTCTCATCCTGCCCCTCCCTCTCCTCCTTGGTGGGCTCTCTGTTAAGAAGGGAGAAGATGTCCACATACTCCCCCCGCCAGATCTTCTCCTTGGTAGACTGGGCCAGATGGTCCCCTAGGGGCAAGGAATACCCCACTGTCGGCAACGCCGACACCGGCACGGTGGGAACTGCTGGTAAAGTAAAAGGAGCTTGCACCAACCCTGACACCCCTAACACGTTCCCGACAGAGTAGGAGGCACCACCCCAAACTGGGCCCTGGGTCAGGGGTGAAGTCACCGGGTGTGCCGGCGGCGGCTGAACCGTCGCACCACCCGTGCGAGGCCACGGCCACTGAAATGCTCCCCCCAATGTAGTCAGGTGTGTGGGTGCACTGGATTGAACCGCATACTCACATGCTGCACCCCCGCGGGCCACCCCCACCGGGGGTTCCGGCCCACTGGGGGCGTCGGAGCTCACGATCGCAACTGAGCTCGTCGCTGGGGCCTGATCAGCACCAGTCTGCTGCACCTGTTGAGTGGGGAGCTGCGAGGCAGCGGCCGCCGCCGGCCCACGCGCCTCAGGCAGCTTGACCCGTCCCGCTGCCTGCCGCTGCCCGACAGGCGAAGGATCAACCTGCAACCCAAAAGGCGCCCCTGGGTAGTTGACCCTCGCGAGCGATGCCTCAAGGGCCGCTACGCAGGCCAGAAGGGCCTCGACGTTGACATACCCCCCGGTACCCAAAGAGGCCAAAGGGGCAGCTGGCCCGCAAGTTACAGGGGCCGGTCCAGGTCCCTGGACCCCAGAGGCTGCATACGGCCAAGAGCCCAGGCCCGGCCCCTGAGGGGCCGGGGGCATGCCCTGCCAGGGGAGGGAACCCAACCACCCACCATGGCTGAAACCCCCTACAGGGAACTGCGAACCCAGCAGGGACGGCCCCGAAGCATGGACCATGCCAGGGGCATTGGCCACTGCTTGCGGGCCGGTGACCGCGGCCCCCGCCAGGCCGACATGCGGACGCCCCGCCTCAGGCCAAGGGGCCACCGACCCCATCCCACCGGTCCCGGTGGGCTCTGGCAGAGGAGGCTGCTGGGGAGGCGCAGTCGCGGTCCTCCGACCCGGCTGGCGCCGCCGCGCAGAGCGAGCCACGTTCGCAGCTGCCTTCTTCTTGGAGGGCATAGCTGGTATCTGCTGGGAAGCCTAAGGAAAGAAAAGCTGCGCCAAAGAGGCTTCCCGGTGAAGAGCAAGAGCGACGGAGGTAAGAGGGAAAAACTTCTCCACTCCGTCGCTTCGCAAAATGGCAGCTCGGCTGCCTCGTGGCCACCCCTTTTATAAGGGTGCTGGCCACGCCCCCTAACTACCCGGATGCCTTCGTCCGGTGGGGGGGGCCCCGCAAAGAGCGTGGCGGCCATTTTGGCGCTGCGCTTGCATTAGTCAAAGAGAGATGGCTACCTCAAATAGGGAAGTGTCAAGAATAGTGGATTGAGCCCACTGTTGTTCAAGATAATCTTAGTCTCTGGACATGTTGAGGCCCCAAATGCCTATCTCTGGGTGGTTCTAAGACTCAGGAATGATTGATGGTATGGCATTGAAGGCTGCCTGTATCACCAGGTTGGATGGAGAGAAGAATTAGGTACTTTTGAACTGTCAGTCAACCCAGTTAGCCAATGCCAATCTAAATGCAAAAAAAAAACAGTACAAATTTATAATTTTTGCAATTATTTTCCTGGAAAGACTCAGAAAAAGGAAGATGTATTCTGAGAACTCTTTGGGAAGGCCTGTTGCGGAAATGTTAGGTAAGTAAATCAAATGTGTGTAGGAGACAGACAAATTGTTGTGTATCTAAAAGTGAACCTCCATCGCAGAGACAGCATTTGCCCTCTACCACTATCCAGTGGCTGCTTGCAAGCTTGTCAGATGCTATTGCCTTCCCAATATGTTTAAAGGAACCCTACGAGATTTGAAAAATACTATACTACTGTTGTATATTCAGGTAAATATTGCCTAGGCACACTTTGCAAAAGAGGCACCAAATTGGTGAAAGCTGATTCACTAATGTTTCCTGCTTTCCCGGAAGTCTTGGGTAAATGTAACAACTATGTTCTGTATAAAGCTGTTGCTCTTGCACCTGCTCTCTGTTCTTTTGCTCCTTGCAATAAATCATGTTGTTGTTTGAGCCAACTCTCTCCGAGTAATCCTTCCGGGGTTCAGACACAACAACTACTGAAACTCAGCTTCTGCCAAATGACTGATCCAGCAGTACTGCAATACTTTTTGTTAGAGTGGTTACCTAATGTGGGGCTCCACCTAAAAAAAGAAAAATGCTGTTTTTTCACTACCAAAGTGGACTTTTGGGGGTTTAAGATTTTTGCTGAGGATGTCATGATAGCTGATTCTAAAGTCTCCGCTGTTCTAAATGCCCCGAGACCAGCTTCTAAAACTTAACTGCAGTCCTTTTTAGGGCTTCTGAATTTCTACCACTCATTCCTCCCCCTGAAAGCTACCGTGGCAGCCCCTCTTCACAGCCTATTGCAGAAGCAGGCTGTATGGCATTGTGGTCACTCTCAGGAGCAAGCATTCTGGGAGGTAAAGAAACTCCTCACATCCCATGCTGTTCTCACTCATTTTGACCCTAAAAAGCCAGTTGTCCTGGTCTTCGATGCTTCCCCTGTGGGGGTTGGGGCAGTCCTTTGCCATGACATGATCACCTTTTTCTCAAGGTCCCTGTCCGATTCGGAAAAGAGGTATGTGCAGTTCAATAGGGAAGCCCTAGCCATCATAGCGAGGGACCAAGAAATTCCATGATTTCATTTATGGATGGCTATTCATGATCATCACCGATCATAAGCCGCTCCTAGGCGTGTTCACCCTGACAAGCCTATGCCCCAGATTTTGTCCCCAAGAATGCTGCAGTGGACAATGTTTTTGCAGGCCTATCATCTATTTCAAATGTGGATGCACTCTCTAGTTCCCCCGTGTAATCTGTTGGCAAGGTGACAGTGGACCACCATGTTCTTATGATAGAAGCGTTAGAATCTCCCCCTGTGTCTGACGAGGACATCGCGGCAGTGTCTAGGAAGGATGCCCAACTGTCCAAAGTCAAGTCATGTCATGTCTATCTAGATCTGACCCAAATAGTAGACAAAGGAAGGAATCTAGATGTGTGCAATTCTAAGGGGTTTGCAGTAGGACAGGCTGTGTACTGTCACAATTTTGCCCCGGGGTCCCAATGGTTGGGAGGGGAGATCCTGGAGCAAATGGGACCAGTTTCGTATAAGGTGGCCATGAGTAATATTTTAGTTTGGAGAATGCATGTGGACCAAATGTGTCCCCGAGTTATTGGGCAAAATGCTCCCCCCCCCCCCCAGAGGTAGAACTGGACGAGTCCTTTAGCTCAGGTCAGTCTGAGGCGAGTTCAGAGCCTGCCTCCCCGGGAAGGTCTCCCGATAGGGATTCCCTAGTAGCGGAAGGGGAACCTGCCATCCATGGTCAAAGTCCAGCACTTACACCAAATAGAGAAACTCATAGGTCTTATGACCAACCAGGAGTTTCCATGGGAATGGCTAACAATAACGGATGTCTTATACTAACTGCTCAGAGTTCCCTTCAGCTAGGGCGGCAAAAAAGGACCTGCAAGCCACCATTGAAATATGGGAATTGGGTTCCCCATTATGGGGCAGGAATGTTGTGTATTCAGGTAAATATTGCCTAGGCACACTTTGCAAAAGAGGCACCAAATCAGTTACAGCTGATTCATTTATGTTTCCCGCTTCCCCGGAAGTCTTGGGTAAATGTAACAACTACATTCTGTATAATGCTGTTGCTTTTGCACCTGCTCTCTGTTCTTTTGCTCCTTGCAATAAATCATGTTGTTGTTTGAGCCAACTCTCTCTGAGTAATCCTTCTGGGGTTCAGACACAACATCTACTGAAACTCAGCTTCTGCCAAATGACCAATCCAGCAGTACTGCAATACTTTAAGTAAAATAACATTCTAAAATATCTCTTTCAATTATACCACAGATTCCTTAGTGAATTCTATAACTGCTGCAAGAAGACCTTTTTAAAAATGATTTTCTGAATGAGGAAGAAACCATGAAAAGCTATAATACTACAATATTAGCAATAACTACAATATTAGCAATCAAAAACTGCCTACCTCTTTTTTGCAGCTGTTTCATAACTTCCCAAAGAAAGATTGATAAGACCTCAGACAATGTATTGGATAAAGGAAGATAATTTAAAGATATTTTATATAAGATATAACCAGCATCTTTAGGATTTTATTTTGTGAGTGACTATTAAAATATACACTTCTGTATAATACCCAATTATAGTTTGTATTACCCAATGGCAACTAGAATGAACTCTCTTCTTCGGTTGAATAATGAAGTGGCCACAGGCACCAAATGTTAGTAGACAGAGTCAAGGTTTTAGAAAAGAAAGTTGAGGCCTCATCGTCTTCCTTATAACCCAAATAACATATTTGTGCCCGGCCAGCCAGCAAGTTTTTTTTTTGTGTATGTGTGTTGTTGTTGTTGTTTTTGGTTAGGGGCGGTTTTGGTGGTTGTGATTTGAATTTGTGGTTTTTTAATTTATTTTATCTTGTTTATTTTATTTATTTTTATTTTGTTTTGTTTTTTGTGTGTTTTATACTCTTCTGGCCTCTAGCTGGGGCTGTGATTAAGAGTACTGCTATTGTTTTTCTTTGTTCAGTTCTGTTCTGGAGGCATGGAGGTAGGACGTGTTTGGTAAGTGCTCTTGATTTTTTATTCTGTTTTTATTTTGTTTTGATTTTGGGGTGTTGGGCTGGGGGGTTTAATTAGAGATTTTCTATTTAAACCCCCAAAAGTGTTTCTGCTTGTTCTTATGTTTTTATTTTGGATTTTTGATATGTTTTATTGCTTTGGGTATTTCTGGTTGTTATTTATTTATTTATTTGATTTTTCCATATTTATTTTTTTTTAATTTGCAATATTATTGTTTGTTGAGTTAGGTATTTTTGTGTTGTAGATAGGTGGTTTTAGTGAGTTTTCATAGGTTTTCGTTAGTCTTTCGTATTTTGGGTGATTTTTTGTTGAGTTTGTTGTTTTTTGTTGTATTGTTTACTTGGTTTATTGTAATTATTTGTTTATTTATTTGAGTTTTATTATTTTTGAAGCTTGGCATTCTGGTTAAATGTTTTGTTTTGTTGTTGTGTTTTGTGGGGTGAAGAACGGCCTGTTTGTCGTTTCTTCTTTTCCCCGTTGCTGTTTCGAAATTAGGTTTCAATGTAGTGATGGTGAAAAGGAAGAGCCGGCAGTCAGCTCGCTCTTCATCTAGTAATGTTCTCCCATGACTGACATGGGAGAAGGAGGCAGAGAAGAGCTATCTGCTTGAAGATGGTTCTCTTCTCTCGGCCTTCTTTTCCCCAGGCTTACCTAATGGGAGATCAGCAGGCAATGATCCATAAGGGGTGGTGCTCTTCCTTGTGGATTGCTGACTGCTGCTTTTCTATTACCTCCACCACTGTTTCGTGCTAGTTCTCGAAACAGCAGCGTGGGTAGTACAAAGACAGCATCCAGTCATTCGCCAGGGAGTGTGCTTTCCCTGACGAATTGCTGCCTGCTGCTTGTATTTTTTTCCACCATGGCTCAACTTACCTTGAGGCCGGTGGTAGTTTTGCCCTGTCTTCGGCAGGGTAGCATGGATGAGAAAGAGTCCCTCTTCTCCCTGTTGCTCCAAGAAAGAAGGCTGGTAGTTATCTCGCCGTGGTTTTTTGCGGGTTTGGGTAAGCGAGGCCATGAGATGCTGCGTCCACCTGCAGTGGCCTTGTGTTCCTGTTGTGTGAGGTGCTGTGTCTGCCTGCGGCAGCCTTGCATTCCCATTGTGTTAGGCGTTATTTAATTTTTTTGTGCACCAAAGCTCTTCGGCTTTGAAACAGAGATGTGCACTGAACCCTAGAGTCAGATATGACTGGCTTTCAAGCAAGGGAAACCTTTCCGTTACTTTAATTCATTTCTAATCACTAGGCTTAAGGAGGTCAGCAGTTGGATTCCATTCCGTAGATACTATTAGCAACGTGAACTACAGCGCTTTACTAGTGGATTAAACCCTGGTAATGGCTTAGTGGTTAAGATGCTGAATCTGATGACTGGAAGGTTGGTAGGTCAGTAGTTCAAGACCCGAGTGCTGCACGACAGAGTGAGAGCCCATCTCTGTTCCAGCTCCTCCCAACCTAGCAGTCTGAAAGCAAGAAATTGCAAGTAGATAAATAGCTTTGAGCTGGGCCCTGTGTGGATTGTTTCATGTAGCTTTAACTTTATGTGCACAGCACAGGAGAATTGGTTAACAGTCACTAATTGCTTTTTTAAAAAATAAATAGAATAATATTAGATTTCTGCATGCTGTCTTTAAGTTTCCAACAAAACAAGTATCAAACAATGAAAACTAATTGCCCATTATAAGGGTTTTTAATGTTTTATGATTGTAATGTTTTCACTGTTGTTATGCCACCCAGAGTTGCTCATTTGATTTAGGCAGCAAAATATAAATTTGAATAATAAATAATGTTGTAATTTACCTCAGATAAAAAATTATATCTCTCTGCTCTGAAAAGGTTGCCTTGAGTGTTCCTATATGCCTACAAGAAAAGAAATTGTCGGTGCCTAGGATTTTAGAACTGATTTTAGCTATATTTGGGTTGCTGAATCCAAATATGAAATCAGTTTTTCTCTATCTGCTCTACTTTCTTAGAACAGTGTTGTTTTTTAACGTGCAGTTCTATGTGAAATGTGCAGTCCTAACTCCATTTTGTGCAGTTCTAAATCACATATACAAGGATTGGTTCCTGTATATTTGTCCTATTGTCATTTGATGAATGAGGCTGAGCAAAAAGCCTAGACTTCATTTGTTGCAGTTGTCGGAAATTTTCTAGGCAAACACAAAGCTGAAAACTATGTTGAACTGGTAAACGAGATGCTTACCAGTTTCAAATCACTTGGGTGTAACATGAGTATTAAGGTGCACTATTTACACAGCCACTTAGACCATTTTCCTGAAAATTTAGGAGACACCAGTGAGGAACAAGGTGAGAGATTTCACCAGGATATTAAAACTATGGAGGACAGCTACCAAGGAAGATGGGATACCCACATGATGGCAGTTTACTGCTGGAGTTTAAAAATGGACTGTTCCAAACTACATTCAAGAATGACATGGAAAAGAAGTATCCAAAGTGTTCAGTGACTAGTTGGTTTCATCAATGACTTTTCCCTCTATCTTTGTATATAATAATATCTATATACTATAATAATAAATATTCCGTGTTTAGTTTTTTATTTGTTCCATGGATGTAACTTAAGGTAGTGTAATGTATATTTCACTAAAATATTATAACTTAGAAATTTGAGCTCCTAGGCAAAAAAATAATGCCATATTTGAATTCAGGGGATCAAATTCATATGAAATCAACTAAAAAAACCATGGCACCAAAGCAACTGTGGGCCTGTGTAATGCATACAAATCATATTCTCTGTTTAGTAACTTAATGATGTTGAGAAGGTAGTGTCATTTTGACTACCAGACAATGGATGATGATAGACTTGACAGGGGAAAAGAACTCCATTAATTATCAGAGAACTGAATAAAAAGGGCAAGTAAATTATACCATTCAATACAGCTCTAATTTAGCCCTTTATGGTAAAATAGATAGGTAGTCTCCAGGCCCCTTTATTACAATGAAGCATTGCTACTTATTGGCATGAAGAAAGTCTAAATCAGTGTTTCCCAACTTTTGTTTTTTGGACGTCAATTCCCAGAAGCCTCAGTCAATTCTACAAAGTACTAATCAGCCAATGTACTGACTTAGGCTTCTGAAAATTGAAGTCCCCATGTGGGGTGTGTGCCCCATATTGGAAACCACTGGTTTAATAATTAAGAAAAATGATACTCTGATTGCATTTTGCTTTCTCTGCAGCTTGGAATATTATAATTATACTTCTCACTTTTCAGTCCCTGTCTCACACTGTAACCACTGTTCCATACCAACATACTGTCTGGCTTATATTTCTTGCACTGCTTTAGTGTGGTTATAACTGAGCCCACAGTGCTTCGCTGGACCCACTTCATTTGGATGAAAAATGGGCCACTTCATTAACTTTATTTTAACTTTGCTTGGCTACTGCCAAGAACCAAACGGGCCGTAATAGCACTGATAAGGAATAATCTAATTATGAACCCAACTTAAATGCACATCACAATTTGCTACCACTGCAACAAACTGTGTGACCCTGTCCACAATCTGTTTCTACTGAAACATGTTGTGGACCCTAGTCAGGCTGCTACTAGTTAGCACCTGATATTGAAATGCCTCCTGTAAATATTGGAGGAGTTGCCTGCTGGTTAAGCATAGGAACAGTTTTAGTTTTAGTTGTAAACTGGTTGGCCATTCACAAATCTTGGTTGTACCTTATCCTCCCTATGGCCAACCAACTATGTATACCAGATTAAAAGGATCATGCAATTTTTCCTTACCGGTGCTAGCCACCAAAGTGACCTGTAACAAACTTAACTGAACCCTAATCTCTACCATCAGCCACAGTGTGGGAGGGGCAAAAACGCCAGGAACCAAAGTGCCAATGCAGGTTCAAGCAAAAATTCCCATCCGGCCCCGAAGCGACCCAAATAATCACACTGTTACCTAGGGAGGGGGTGGTGGGGAAACGCGCCCTGGCCCAGCTGGATCATGAGGAACTGCCGAGGAGTGCAGCCATTGCCACCCCTTATATAGCCCTGGCTTCCTCGAGCCGTTCCCGTGCCTCGGGGCGGGGCCGGCAAAGCGCACAGCAACTAAACCACTGCCGCGTGTGCCTTGCCGGACCCACTCCCGAATGACGACCTGGACACTTTATTTGGATGAAAAATGGGCCAATTTATTAACTTTATTTTAACTTTGCTTGGCTACTGCCAAGAACCAAACGGGCCGTAATAGCACTGGAAAGGAGTAATCTAATTATGAACCCAATTTAAATGCACATCACAATTTGCTACCACTGCAACAAACTGTGTGACCCTGTCCACAACCTGTTTCTACTGAAACACGCTGTGGACCCTAGTCAGGCTGCTACTAGTTAGCACCTGATATTGAAATGCCTCCTGTAAATATTGGAGGAGTTGCCTGCTGGTTAAGCATAGCAACAGTTTTAGTTGTAAGCTGGTTGGCCATTCACAAATCTTGGCTGTAAACGTTAGTTAATAGGACTAATGCCTCATGCAAAAAGAAGAAGACCAATGCCCCATGGGACAAAAAGAGGACCATGCCACGTGGAAAAGGAAGAGGACCATGCCTCATGCAAAAGGAAGAGGACCATGCCTCATGCAGAAAAGAAGAGGACCAATGCTTCGTGCCAAAAAGAAGAGGACCATGCCTCATGGAAAAGGAAGAGGACCATACCTCACATAAAAGAAGAGGACCATGCCCCGTGCAAAAAAGGAGAGGACCATGCCTCGTGCAGAAAAGAAACGGACCGATGCCTCGTGCTGGAAAAGAGGATGTACGCCCAGTGCGGTAGGGGGAACCCTTCTCTGCGGTACAAACATGCATCGTGTAATCGGATAGCAGATGCTGGACCACGTCCCCGAAGATGTTCAGCAAAACACCGGGGCATACCTGGTTAAGAGACCGCTGGGCCCAGCTGTTGTGGTAATGACCAATTCCTCCCTGGAAAATTGGCCACGGAATGATGGGAGCCACAGCATCCAGACCGAACCATGCCTGGCAGACCACTTCCCTGGGAAGGTAAAACATCTTGGGACCCAGAATCCAGACTGAACCATTGTCAGCAAAACACCATACCAACGCCCTGTTGGCAGACCGGCGGGCCTGTACGATGCGACGAGGATCAATTCCTCTCCATATAGCCGAATCAGCATAATGGGCGGCCCAAAATTGCACTGCAGCCAACGAGCCACCACCGTACCGGTGCCTCCCGGGGCTCAGGAGCTGAAAAAGAACAAAAGAACAAGTGCCAGTGATGTGCCCCATGTAACACAGAGGAATATAGGGATGAAAGTAAGTAGATCCCACCAGCTCATACTGCGGATGCCATACGGCATACCCAGAAGCTGCAGCCGACGGTGCAGCACAGACATGAAATGAATGTGACATAACACACTACTGGAGGCCCATATCAAGCAGGGGAGCCCCTGTTACCACGTGAAACAGGTATTTTGTCAATGGGGACCCGTCCTGAAATCAAAAGAGGTACCCCCTTGGTTGGGCCGCAGACAGCCTAGAGAGAATGTTAAGGGAATGACTGGGCAAATACCCCTGTGCTGGGAACAGAGTGGCAGTACTGATCCCGCCGCACCGGTGGCCTCCCAAACAACAGCCATAAATTGGACCGACTCATGAAGGGCATTGGCCATCTACAGGGCCCTATGTGATCTGTCAGTCCATAGAGAGCAACCAGTTCGTTAACACTGGGGAAAAAGGGGGGCTGACGGAACCAGTCATAGCGAGAGCAGGCCAGCCTATGACAGGCTCGAGAGCTTCAGGTACACCAGTTGCTGCATGATGGGGGGGAGGGCCTATTTGATGAGCCAAACCCTCCAAAAACCTGTGGATACGGAATTATCCTGTGGTGACCTAGTGATCCCAGGCCCCAGCGGCAAAAGCCAAAGGGGGCAGGCGGCGACCCATGGTATGAGCAGCCAGTCCCTAGCCATGCAAGTGTACCCTGCCTTGGAGTACATAGTCAACCAGGACAGGCCACAAGTTAGGCAGGGGCACATTCTGACGGAAAGCCCGAATCTGGGCAATCTGGAGGCAGGATAAATCACCAGCAATATAGTTGACAATGGCCAGAAAGTACTCAGCCTAAAAAGTACCTCACCTAAAAGGGGAAAGTACCCAGCCTAAAAGGGAACATTGAGGAGCAGGTAGTGCAATACCAACCGATGTACCAGGGACATGACCCTGGGGGAAGAGATATTGGGCATAGGCCATGTAAATCACAACAGCATTGACTCACAAGGGGTGGACCACAGGACGGTGCGTATCCCAACAGCAGTGAACCCCGGCAAATATCTAAAGAAAAGTATGGTGCGTGAGAAATCCAGTGCCCTGCCATGCATCAGGCCACTGCCCAAGCACCATCGGCCATCGAATTAAATGCCGTACCCCAATGTTCCCGGTGCATCAGGCTGAACCTGAAGTATAGTCGTGATGGACAGTTCGTTGTGCCAAAAGGAAACCCCCTTGTAGTAGGCCAGGAATGTGGTCCATGCCCGCAGGTCGGCCCCCGTATCCTACATGAGCCAGACTTTGTGGTTCTAGCGGATAAACCCACGAAAGCATTGCACGGGGGGGGGGGGGCAGCAAAAAAACTGGGCCAAGCATAATTGCCCTGTTAGCAAAGTTAAAATATCAACAAAGCACCTTAAGATAATGGGGCGAAACCTGACGCTTGGCTGACATGGCCAAGACCATGTCTGAGTTAGAACCACCGTATCCCCAGGCAATCCAGGGCATCTGTGCTATGATGTCAAGTTCCATCCCCAAAATATTAGTGACATGGCCGTGCCCTAAGTCCTTCGAGGGTGACTGGGATTCCCCGTTCGGTATGGGCTGTTAAAGAGTGACCAGCAGTTGTTAACGTGTATCATGGCCGTGTCCTACAGGAAACAATTAAGCAGATAATGGTCATGTTACATGCCCCAGATCAGCAAACTAATGCCGATGTAGGAAGGAACTAAAGCATTCAAGGCTGAGCCGGGTGCAGGACAGCCGGAAGGCATGGCCCAAGGACAGAATACTGGCCGGCCGAATGAATCACAACAATAGAAAGCCTAATATTACAAATCTTTACATCAGGTCACCTGTGTCACTATTCGTATTCCCTTGGTAGATATATGCTCATAACGCAGATGCCATGGCCGCGGGAAGTCGCTAATCAAGTTTACTATGCATGTATGCTAGCGAAGTAAGGGCCATTGGTGCTTCCATCGCATTTTTTTTTAAAATATGCAGGAAGGTGCAGGAACCAAACCCTCATGTTAATTCCAAACTGTATTGGCAGACATCATCGGTCAGACCCCGCCATGGCAAGAGAACCCAGTTGCACTGTGATGCCGATAATGTGGGCCCCATTATAAATTGTTTGATGCTGCCTGCAAGCAAAGTACTAGTGGAGATCAGAACCTTGGTCATCGATGGGAAATGATACCCACCAACAGACTCCCCCCACCTATACCTGCACATAGGATGGAGACGAAAGAGATAGCCATAGTTTAATGGCCACCTGTTGAGCCTCGACCCGACTGGACACTTTCCATTCAATCTGGAGTAAAACCAAAATGTGTTTTCTCCCCTGAGGGGGGGACCGAAGTGGGCCGGGCCACTGCACAACATGACTACAATGGTAGCGGCACCAGAGGCAAGATACGGGAAAGCCCTGGTGGATACTACGGCATAAATCAAATGGGCCGAAGCTAATGGAGTAGTGGCCAGAGTGACCAGGGCGCCATGTGGCCAAATACGGTACAAAACATTGGGCCACGCAGGTGCAGTGCCAGGAAAAACATGTTGTGAACTTATTTGACAACCATACTCACCAGATGCACTCACAGCGTCGGGGGCCATAGTCCCAACCGCTC
The DNA here is from genome assembly GCA_035047345.1 of Bradypodion ventrale. Lineage (NCBI taxonomy): Eukaryota > Metazoa > Chordata > Lepidosauria > Squamata > Chamaeleonidae > Bradypodion > Bradypodion ventrale. The sequence goes on along the minus strand of JAWDJE010000004.1, from coordinate 141,498,159 downwards.
GGCGGGCTGACTGGCTTGTCTCCTGGGGCGTAGCTGGCACGGCGTGCAGGCCTGCAGCCCTCTCAAGGCTGCAGCCCAGTACTTACAAGGGGACCCACGCCGAACCCTGCAGCCCCCCCCCCCAGCACCACCATGGCGCGAAGTCCAGCCCCAGAAGGAGCAAGACAGCCATTGGGCCGGTGGCTGGCACCCAAAAACGCGACCAGTGAAGGCCGCTGGGTGGGTAGGCCAAGAAACAGGCCACACTCGGCCCGCGGCCAAGCACCGCAGTGAAAGTGCAGCTCAAGTGGAGGGAGAGGGCCGAGCCCAATCCAAGTGACTGAGGGAGCTGCTTCACCAATTCACGCTCGTCGGGGGAGCGAGTGTCAAAGCAGCAAGGCCGCGCAGCCCAGCCACGCGAGCAAGCTCGGATCGGCTGGGCGTCGAAGCCAAACGCGGGCTTCGCCCAGCCGATCTGGAACAACTGCCAGCGAGGCTGTGCGGAACCGGCCCCCTTTTAAAGGGAGCTCTGCTCCGCCCCTCGTCCAGCTCAAGTGCCCGGCTCTATGGGGTGGGGCCAGCAAAGAGTGCAGCGGTGATACTCTTGCCACTGCGCTTCCCTTTTACTCTTGCTACACACACTTGTCTAGGACTCTACAAGCACAATGATACTTCCACTGGAGGAGGCTATTATTTTCCTTAATGTAACATTTCAACTCTGTGTTCCTCTGCCTATCTCCTCTGTTGCTGCCACCACATCTAAGAAGTAATGCTTGTCATTAGTTGTAGCTGTTTTTGACACTTTAAAGATATGTGTAACCATGGAGACAGTGCACTTCCAGGTTTAAATCCTGTGCTGTTCCCAGCAGTTTAGATGATCTCACCCAAAGCACAGTTTCTTTGCTTGTCTGTGAAATGTAGATGTTTATTTTCCTGGAAGAATTTTTTATCTTGGTCTTAAAAATACTTTGTGCTTAGGATTATGTGCTCAGACATGTAAGATCAAGATTCAGAATGTTATTGCACTGGCCTGGAAAGGAGAGACATTTCAACTACATCACACAAGTATTGAGTCTCACACTGGTATTTAATCTATCTGTCTTCTACTTCCCAAGGTTCCCAGCCCACTTTCAAGGAGTTAAACCAGGGCTCTGCAAGTAAGAGCAAGCTCAGTTCTTAGGATCAAACCAGACATGACATACATTTGTTTGAAGACAATTAATGTAGACATTTTAGTTATAGTAACATTTTGGGAGAACAATGGTAAAACTCCTGGGAAAGCCCGTGCAGATGTATCATTATAAGTGATAGGGAAAGAAATTTTAAACCTTTTCCCTCTCTCTTGTTTCCAAGAAAAATCCCACTTACACCAATCTTCCTTCAACCTAGACTAATCCTTCTTATATTTCAATGTCTTGTTTCTTATATTCTCTTTGGACTCCTTCTGGAAAAGGAGCTATACTGCCATTGCTGCTGTAAAGTTCAGAAGAGAACCCTTCCTAGAATGATGAAAACATTGTATCACATCCTTAGTCCTGTTGTCATTAACCCCACCCAAAAGAGATTAAAATTAAAACATGAGGAAAGAATGTGTAGATCTTCCTATATTCACCAACTGTCTCATTGTGAAGAGCAAGAGTCTGAAGAAGACAGCATCTTCTACACATAGAGTATCTGCACAAAATATGGAAGTCTGGTTGATCAAACTTTCTGATCATTGGATAGCTTCCAGTCCTTTTTGTGAAGAGCTGAATGGGGCACAAAGTCTTTGTGTATGTTAAATGCAATACAAGAGTTTATTCAACTTTGTTACTTGTTTTGTTTAACACCTGCTACTTCTTTAATTGTTTTTTCCATTTACAAACTAAATAGCTAGTGAGACTTAGTTGCTACAATACTGGTCTCAAATTCATGCTCAGTCATTGGCAATTGTTTATTTTTTATTTTTTTATTTTTTTATATTCAAATTTATATGCCGCCCAATCAGGTAAACCCGACTCTGGACGGCTCACAACAAGTTAAAACACACATAAAACAGTACAACCAATTAAAACCCAACATACCCACCCTCCTACCCGATTCCTCCTAAAACCCACATAAACCCACATTAAAAAAAAGAAAAGAAGAAGACAATTAAAAGAAATGGAGGCTTAATTTATAAGCCAACAGGCAGGGGCCACTCTTCCATCTGGGCCCCACACCTGCCCTGCCAATCAGGTTTTTAGGGCTTTTCTGAAAGGTAGCAGCTCCATCTGCTCCCGCAACTCTACAGGCAGGAGGTTCCACAAGGCCGGTGCGGACACGGAAAAGGCCCTCCTTCGTGTGCCAGAGAGATGAGCCCCTCTGGCAGATGGAACAATCAGGGTGCCCCTCCGATCCACTCTGGTTGGAAGGGCGGACACTCTTGGGACGATGCGGTCTCTAAGGTATCCTGGCCCACTACCATGAAGGGCTTTAAAGGTCAAAACCAGCACCTTGAACTGCACCCGGAGGCAAACTGGTAGCCAGTGCAGCTCCCGAAGTAATGGTGAGGCACAAGCATAACGCCCGTGCCCCATCACCACCCGGGCTGCCGCATTCTGGACCAACTGCAGCCTCCGAATGGTTGACAAGGGCAGCCCCATATAGAGCGCATTGCAATAATCTAGCCTGGAGGTGACCAGAGCATGTGTGACCATGAGCAGGGAGTCCCGGTCCAGGAGTGAACACAACTGACAGATGACGTGAAGCTGTGAGAAAGCCCTCCTGGCCACAGCCACCACCTGATCTGCTAGTAGCAGCCCCGAATCCAGGAGGACCCCTAAGTTGCGTACTGGGTCTGTCTGGGGCAAAGCAGCCCCATCCAAGACCAAAGTTGGCAGCTCCCTGGATAACACGGGACCCCCTATCCAAAGCCACTCAGTTTTGGAGGGATTCAATTGTAGCCTGTTGTCCCCCATCCAGAGCCCAACCGCTTCCAGACATCTGGATAGGACATTGACTGCATCACTGGGGTCCCCATGGGCCGAGATATATAACTGGGTATCATCAGCATACTGATGATACCTTACCCCATGGGAATGGATAACCTCACCCAACGGCTTCATGTATATGTTAAATAGGAGAGGAGAGAGCACCGAGCCCTGAGGCACCCCATACTGTAGGGGCCTAGCGCTAGACCTCTCATTCTCCAACCACACCGACTGGGTACGACCCTCCAGAAATGAGGAAAACCAGGACAGCACAGTGCCCTGGATCCCCAAACATTTGAGCCGTTCCAGAAGGATACCGTGGTCAACGGTATCGAAGGCCGCTGAGAGATCCAGAAGAGCCAGGACGGATGGATGACCCCCGTCCCACTCCCGCAAGAGGTCATCAACCAGTGCAACCAATGCAGTCTCAGTACCATATCCAGGCCTGAAACCCGATTGATAGGGGTCCAGATAATCTGCTTCATCCAGAACCCCCTGCAACTGCCGCATCACCACCTTCTCCAGTACCTTCCCTAAGAAAGGGAGGTTGGAGATTGGCCTATAATTAGCTGGAACTGCTGGGTTGAGAGATTGTTTCTTCAGGAGGGGGCGCACCAGAGCATGTTTTAAAGGTGCAGGAAACACCCCCTCTTGCACTGAAGCATTTATTATAGCCCAGACCCAGCCTCCCGTCACCCCCTTGGAGGCTTTCACCAACCAAGTGGGACAGGGATCCAAAGGGCAGGAGGAGGTGCGAACAGCTGCAAGAAGCCTGTCCACTTCCTCAGGGACAACTGGATCAAACCGATCCCAGATAACACTGCCAGACTGAGCTCTGATCCCCTCTGGACCCTCCCCATCCACGCCGAGATTAAACCCTGAGCGAATCCGAGCGATTTTCTCCACCAGATAGTCTGCAAAAACCTCAGCCGAACCCTGCCAACCAGGCACCGGCCCCTCCCGGTGTTATAGCAAAGGCAAGGTGGTGAGCAAATGGTGCCCCTTCACAAATTGCTGGATTGCAAGTCCCAACAACTCTAAAACAACATAATCAATGATAAAAGATAGTGGATTTGTAGTCTAACAATAGCCTTCTAGTGCATCACCCTGCATTAGATAACTTTCTTCCAATCCATTTCACTGCCCATAAAAGTCTCATTAGGCTGTAATGTTTCTGACATGCTGCCATTGAATTTAAATATGCTAGCTAAAAGCTGAAGACATGATGTGTCATTAACATCATCTTCAAGCTTCTGATTTCCTTTCACAAAATATATTTTTTTTAAAATCACACTGGCATCTCCTGTTTTAAAAAAAGTTTGATACCAATAATGAGACAAGCCATTTTTACCTTCTTAAATGCCAAAGCTCAAAAGCTGATAGCTCTTCTTTGATCTTCTAGATGAAGATAGCAAATTGGAAAGTATCAAAAGGAAAAGTTGGTGGGTTATTTTAAGATGAATAACAGATCTCTTGGATTCCATAATGATTTTTTTCAGGTAATAAATTATTTCTGATCTGCTCAGTGCTTTGAAAATGTAAAGAATAATGTGAATGAATTAAAGCCACATTCTCAAAGCATGATATTATAATGGACCTTTGTTTCCAGTCTTTTCTAATGCTGATGACAGGCAGCTATGATTTATAAACGAGATAGGAATTTTTAAAGTCCAATATTGCAACCCTTCCTTCAACAAAAAAGTCCAGTATTTGTCGCAAACCCAATAAAGATGAGACAGTACATATTTTTAACTTTCCCCCTTCTTATTAATATTTCTCCTAGGGATGGAAAAACCTGTCATGTTTTTGCTGTCTACTGAATTCAGTTATTTTTAATACCTCAAGTTTTTTTCTGATCAGAATATGATGAAAGATGTATCTAAAAGCTGGTACATTCCCAAAAATGATTGGAAATACCTCACATCCACTAGCAAAATCTAATAGCTACAGCTTTTTCTAAAAAAGAAACCAGGTTGTAAATGCCTCCCATATTGGGGTTTTAAAGGTGGGGTGGGGACACAACAATAGTATAGCTAGTGATGTCCAAGTACCTTCTACATATGTGCTTGTATAGCTTTAGGCTTAAGTATGATTTTTTTCATAAATGAGATAGGGATACCCTGCAGCCTTGGCAGGACAAGTAACAAGTCTGTTTTGTGATCACAATGACAAATTACAATCTCATTTGTGTTTTTTCTTCCACACTTTCCTTAGATCTGAGTCAAATGTTTTCCCTACATATGCTATAACCAAAATATGGGTAATAGTATGTAACATATCTTCAACCTGTCTTAATTCACATAGGGAGTTATGAAGAGAATATTATCTAATCCCAAATATTTCATCCTAGATAGAAGAAAGGATCAGTTTCAACCAGGAACTAGTAAAAGCAATCCCCCCCTAATTTTTTAAAGTTGTTTTAGAAAGAAATGTAGCATTCTAGGTGAATAGAGCAAATGTTTGTAGAGTGGAACTATTCTAGAAGTTTGTACTCTTGCTCAATATGTGCACATGAATATATCAGATAGTCTGACTCAGATGTTTTATTGAATCTTTAGCAGCCCTCTGCCTGAATGATTCATCATCAAGCATCCAGGTGGGACTTGCATAATCAACATCAACCCTAAATATTAAATCATTGTGTTGAAACAAAGGTGACACCCACCACAGATGCAAAGTACCAATAACTGGGGCATAAATGTAGAACCACAGGAGCCAATTAAGCCATATTCTGTCAGCCCTTCTCTTTTTATTTCACTCCTTCTCCTTATCATCCTAGGGTCCTTGTTTTTTATTTCCAAAACAGTATAGAGCAAGGAGAATATACCTCTCACTGAATCTTTTCTTTTACTGCTACAGTAAGGTGGTCCTCCAATAGAGCACCTTCCCCCAAAAGTCCATTGGAATCCATAATGAGCAAAAGGGTGAGTAAAACCCTAAACTGGGCCTCCAGGCCAACAAAACTGTCCACTGTGGAATATTAGGCATCCTCTAGCTCAGTTGTAGGGGACCTGTAGCCTTAAGGACACATGTGGTCTTCTAGGTCCTTAAGCGCAGCTTTTGACTGAGTCCAAATTTTATAGAGCAAATCCTTTTATTTTTATTAATACATTTTTGTTCGTATTTTATTTATTTATTCCATTTTTATACCGTCTTGGGATTTTTCCCACTCTGGGCAGCATACAATGTTAAAACAACAAACAACAGTGTCATTAAACGTAGCAATAACAATTAATAATTAATAATAATTTGACTTATATATTTGTATTTTATTTGAGTGACTTTGAAATTAACAAAAAAAATCATTTTTTGAAATTACCAAGCATATTGTAGTTAGATTTTTACAAAATAATGTATGTTTTTAAGTATACCTAATTGAAGTGGCCTGATTTGATTACTGTACAGGTAAATTCATGCAGCCTACCAGCAGGAAAAGTTTTCCCTCCCCTGCTCTAGCTTTTGATTGATGGTGAAACCTGAGAGCCTATAAGCCATGTAGCTCTGGCAAAGACTGCTGATGTTCCAGGGGAAGGAAAAACCTAAGGACCCAGAGCACCAACTGCATCCACTTGAGCTTGGTTGTATAATTGTGCTCACTGAACCCTTCAGAAGCAAGAATTGAAGTCTTGGGACTAAATCCCACCTGGCCCAATGAAGCATTCAAAACCTTCTCTCCTGCCACAACTACAGGATACTTAATGATTTGCTGCAGGCACTGCCAAATCTGCAATGCCCCTGGAAGAACAGCCTTCACCTGCCTCCAAGGCATCTAGGCAAGATAAATTTTGATTAATTCTCTGATCTTTTCCTTCTTGGAATGCTTGACTTCCCTCATTGTATAATTGTACTCACAGAACCCCTCAGAAGCAAGAATTGAATCAAAGGTACTTCCTTTGCAGACACCATGGCCTCCCACTGTCTCTCCAAGGTGCTAAAGCATGTCAGAATAGCATCCAAATTCACTACACTTTCTTCTATTGAGGATTAATATATCTCAAGCAGAGGAGCCCTGGCTGCACTTTTAGAGGGCTGCTTTCCACCTGGGCAACCTATACTCTTCTTGAGGCCCATACTGACCAGCCAAAAGCAAACCTGGCTAACCAAAAACTAGCAGACAACTTACTCCCTCTTACCTTTATTTTATTCTTTTATAATCAAAATGCACCACTACTATTACCTATTATTTAACTATCTTCTCTTTTTGTATTATTATTATTATTATTATTATTATTGAAACGTAACATTAGATTAACAGTCAAAGACTGGTATAAGAGTACCAGTTCAAACCCTGTCCAAGGACCTAAGAACTGCTAAGGTAACATCAAAGTATATATGCAGTTCCTAGTAGAGGTTTTTTTTTGTTTTTTTGTTTTTTGGAGAGTTAGGATGTTCAGGTCCAGTTAGTCCAAAACTTCCAAATATCTAGGGAGCCCTTTAAGTATTGTTCCAAGGGTTCTCGTCACAATCGGTACGACAACAGAGTTATTCCCCCATAGATGCTCAACTTCAATTTGCAAATCACAATATTTTGCAATTTTCCCCAGTTGTCTGTCTTCAATTCATGCATCTCCTGGTATAGAAATTTCAATAAACCAGAACTTCTTTTCAACAACAGTTATATCAGGTGTATTGTGAGGCAGGTGTCTATCTGTTTGAATTTTAAAGTCCCACAAGATCTTGATTCTCTCATTTTATAAAGCCTTCTCTACCGGATGTTCCCAATGATTTTTACTAAATTCAAATCCAAACTTCTGGCAAAGTTTCCAATGAATAATTTTTGCAACTCTGTCATGACATTGCAAATAGTCAGTCTGTGAAATTTTTGCTGCATCCACTAATCAGATGATCTTCCGTTTCATATGTTTTATTAGAAAACCGGCATGTACTATTGTTGGATATGTGCTGTGTTTTTCTCTTCATGCAATTTGTTTGCAAAACTTGCTCCTGAAGTGCCAAGCCCAATCCTTCAATTTCCTTCTTCAAAACTCATACTCTTAACCATCCCCATGTTAGCTTTGGGTCAGCCTTGCCTTCTTTTTTTATGCATAGGCTTTTTTTTCAGTTTGCAGCTCAATTTTCAATCCTTTCCTTTCTGTATTCAGCTTTCTTCTTCACTGTTTTCAAAAGTCCTCCTTTATTAACTTCCTGAAGCATAGGCTCTTCACTTTTGTTAATGTAGTCATTCAAGCTATGCTTTTCTTCCTCTACTGTCTGTCCCACCTGTAGTTGTTGCAATGGTCTGTCCCATGCTGTGGGTTTGAGAGGCTGGTTACGATCATCAGGCTGTTCCTTTTTCCATTTGCACCGCATACTCCCTCAACAACCTTTTGTCACCTATTCTTCCGGAACTCGGGTCACCAAATGAGCTTCTAACTGCCCAATACAGGGAGCATGCAGTTGTTTTGGGGTTTGGGTAGCGTGGTTAGGCAGAGAGCTATAGTACCTGGATATGCCTGATAAATTGACTCCAACTCAATAGATGGTAAAACTCACAAAGAGCTTCATTTTCCAATATGCAATTTCGTAGAAGCATAGCATAGCATTATACCTATAAGAAAGACAAGAAAGACAAGAAAAGAACACATAGTATTAGTTAGGCTGGAGAAAATCTTCAATCTGTTGATTGTCTTGGAAAAGCCCGGAAGGGCTCATTCGAGGGATGGGTGTTTTGTTCCCCCCAGGGAATATGAGTTCAGCTAATAGAGCTAGGTAGCCCTCAGTTAGAGAACCAATTTGGGGTCTGAAAGGGCTCTTATAGGGAAAAAGAGGGACTCCTCCCTCCCTTAGGAATGCATAGGGATGCATTAATTCATGGAAAATCCCATGGTTGATGCAACCTCGGGCAATCTTCTAGAAGACTGGAAATTTACTAGCTTGAGGAGTATCTTCCCTGTATTTCTGGTGGTAATGTATGGCTGTGAGAGCTGGACCATTAGAAAGGCTGAGCGAAGAAAAATAGATGCCTTTGAGATGTGGTAGTGGAGGAGAGCCATGAGATGGCTAGATGGTATTGTAGACACAATTGGCACCAGGCTGTGTGGACTGAGGAGGATGGTGGAGGACAGGGGTGCCTGGAGAGCGATGGTCCATGGGGTCGCAAAGAGTCGGAGTCGACTGTGCGACTGAACAACAACAACAGTAAAGCTTGTCAGCCTCGCTGCTTGAGCTGTCAACCTAAGAGCATAACAGGAGTCCTCTGCCACCTTCAGGTCTTGATAAGTAAAAATGATCAATGTCACTTTCTGTGTGCAGGGCATGATGCATAGTCATTAGCTTCCTCATTTTTCTGTCTAGGTTGTCTAATTCCATTTGGGTCCAATCAATTATTCCAGCTGAATATTGTTTATCAGTTACTGCCCAGGCATTCATTGCCTTGATGATATTGCCTCCACTCAGTTTTGACCACAGAATTTTCTATACCCACTTTATATGTTTTGTATAAGTTGCTATTTTGACTTGGTTGTGTAGCAGGTCAGAAGCTTCCAGAACTCCTAGATATTTTTACCCCTCTTCTGATGTAATTGCTTTGATACATTCTTCATTATCTAACTCAAAACCATCACCTTTCACAATTTTGCCTGCCTTAACAGTAATTGCTGCACACTTGTCAATTCCAAATTGTATTCTTTGTCCTTTCCAGCAGAGTAATTAATTCAGCTCTTGACTTTCCAAACAATTTTAGGTCAACCATATAGAACAAATGTGAAACCTTCAGTTCTTTCTTAGCTATTTCATATCCATATTTTATCCTATTTAGAAAAGTTATCAGCAGTGCCATTGATAACACAAATAGCAAAGGTGATAGTAAGTCACCTTGAAAAATGTCATGTTTAATTTCAACTTCACCAAATTCTTCCCTTGCCATGTAACATCTAACTCAAATCTGCCTCTTGATTTTGAAGGTGGAATAAGGATATTCAATAATGAAAATATATGACCAATATAATACAACTGTAGATTAATAAATGATAAAATCACTTATTTTGTGTTACCAGTGTAATTTTTAGTTACTTCTCAAATTATGATGTTTGGTAAAAACAGCAAGCCTTTCAAGCTTAACCCATGGTCTGTTTAGTACAGCATTTTGCTTCCATCAGAATGTTACTGAGAATCTCAAAAATGGAATACAATAATAATGAGAGGCAAACATTAAGATATGAATAATGACTTAATATAAACATTATATACTAATGTTTATATGAAGTCATTATTCGTACCTTAACATTTGTCTCCTCTAGATCTAATTCAGCCATTTAAACAGCATTTCCAAATAACCTTTCAATTAAGAGTGGAGATCTATATCAGTTTTTTTGGGGATGTGTGTGTGCAAATTTATTGTTGACTATGTTCTGAAAAAATAATTTCTATACTAATATAGTTACTGTAGTATAGTAGATAGAGTTACAGAGTATGGCTTAGAAGATATGGTTTCAAATCCCCATTCAGACATGGTAATTCACTGGTAAAGTAACTCCTTAAATATCTCACAAACCATGAAAACCTGTTAGAGTTGCTGTAAGTCATATTCAACTTGCTTGTATGTGATATAGTCAGATATTTTTCAGCAACAATATTCCACTTAGTGGTCATTCCCATCCCCATGTGACATTTTTCATCATCTAGTCTATATGTTACAGCCAGGACTGAGTTGCACATTCATTTCCAGAAGGGAAATATAGGTTCCTAGTAATCATAATCATCATTTTTCTGCAGTTAGCCAAATGTTATGGATTATTCTATTATAAACTCCAGCTGCCACCAGTACTAGAAAGAAAAACTGCAATACTGGACAGGGACAAGCAATCTAAAACATTTGCTAATAACTGCTATTTTGCCTCCTGAAATTCAGAAATCAATAATTATACAAATAAATTACCTAACCCACAATTTTTTAGAATTTGACTCCTACATGTTTCGATTTTATTCATGCAAATCTGAGGGGGGGGGGGTACATTTTTATTACACCAATACAGTGATACCTCATACAATGTCCAAACTTGGTTCCACAAGTTTGGACTTTATACAGATTTGGACTTTGTATGAGGCATGCAAAATCCTAGCCGTGATGCCTCATACAACGTCCAAATCTTTGATGCGATGCCTCATACAACTTTGTTTTCATCGAGATACATTGTACTGTAACAGCACAGACTTCAGGGCAAAGTCAAGGAAACAGACAGGAAACTGACAGAACTTTAAGAAAACATTGTCTAAAGGCTAAATACATTAGAAAAACATGTCAAACAACCCGGATTGTCCAAGAACGTGAAGAACGCTGCAAAAATCCCAGGAATGCTTCTAAAAATTCTGATGAAAAATCCAAAAAATCCAAAATCACGCTCAAAACCACTCTTAAACACTCATTGCCTTGTGCAAAACCCACAAGAGCAATGTACACATGTGTCCTGTCTTTTATACTGCCCAGGCACAACACAACCTGGGAAAAGCTGAATGCCTCATACAAAGTCAAGCGACTTTGTATGAGGTAACTTTTTTCAAGAAATTAGGTGATGTTGTATGAATTTGATGTTGTATGAAGCGGACTTTGTATGAGGTATTACTGTACTGTCAATATGAAAAAGAGAAAAATGCTCTAGTAAAGAACTAGAACTTGATTTATTATTTATGTTTTAAATGCAGTCCTTCCTCCATGGGAAATCCAACCACAAGTTTATCCTCATAACAGTTTCTTGTGATAAAGCTAGCTAAAAGTGACAAACCAAAAGTCAACAGCAAGCTTCATAATTAAATAACGATTTAAACTTGGATTTCCCAATCCTAATCAAGCTACTCAGTAAATGATGCAGGCTTTCCTCTTATTACAAAATATGATACATTTTGTAAGAAAACATACTTTCCCCAACTTCTCTTGCTAAATTATAGTCTGTGCAGACTAACTGAGGCCATTGGGAGAACCTAGGATAATTTTGTTGTTCTGTCTATCTATCTATCTAATTCAGTAATACACTTGATCTATCCTGAACTTTTTGGTAAACCTTGTTTTCGTCGTCTTCTTCTTCTGCATCTGAATCTGAATATTGGTGGTCAACCATGAAGACTGTCCTGAAAATATAATGACCTTTCATCTGCCTTCCACATCACAGCATAGCACCCGTACCATTGATTCTATTCAGCAAGCCACTTTCTGGTCCTGAGCCCTTTTGGCATGCAAAGTCCTCCTCAGCCACAGTTCGGTGTTGATGCAGCTGCTGCTCTCCATAAAGATGGATTCAAGTGGGATTTAATCCACTTGGGGCCACCTTTCGCTGTGGCCTTTGGCACCCAAAGCCGTTAGTCCTCAGGGTTGTCAAGTTAATTAACCACTGCCTGACACTCAGCATAGAATCACTGACAGTATGGTCTATATTATTATTATTATTATTATTATTATTATTATTATTATTATTATTATTATTATTATTATTATTATTATTACTACTACTACTACTACTACTACTACTACTACTACTACTACTGTACTACAATAATTGTATACCACTTTCCTTGCCATAAGACAACCTAAAGCGGTTCACAGTTACAAAATTACATGTAAATATCAATCAATAACAACACAAAAATACAAAATATGCAAAGATACAAAATATCCAAATACAGCTCCTATACAAAAAAATCCAAGCACCTAAAACAGCATACAATATAATAACGTACACTAATAGTGTATCATAGCACAGACCCTTCAAAGCACAAAAATGGGGGAGGGGAAGGGCGGGGGGGGGCGAAGGTTCCAAAAGCACCGGCAGGTGTTGTGGGTCCTGGTGATCGGAGCTGACAACCTTCCTCACCCCAACCAAAGCCAAGTCCATGGGCAGTGGCAGTGAAAAGTCCTCCTCTCGAAATCCGGCTGGCTGAGAGGAGGGTCCAGTCTCCAATGGTGGGGCGATGGCAGCAGTTCTTAAAGCCACTCGGTGCCCCACACAAACTGTCACCCCTTCTCATCTTCAGTCCCACCTGGCCGGTCTCGCCTCCACCCTCCCGCCAAGCAGCAAGGGTGGGCGAGCATCTGGGCAAACGTCCAGGGGTCTGAAGCAACAGCAATGGTATTCTTATGGTGCTGCACAGGCCATCCTCAGCTGAGGCCAGTCTCGCCAGTCTCACTCCACCCTCCTGCCGAAGCGGCAAGGGCGGCTGAGCATCTGGGTGAATCTGGAGCCCAGGAAGATAGGCGGGAGCAGCTTCACCGACCGAATGAACCGCAGCTGGGGAGCCGGTCCTCCTCTTATTTATTTTATTTATTTTATTTTATGAATTTGTACCCCACCCTCCTGGTGAGAACACCACTCAGGGCGGCCAACAACAGGGTAAAAATACAATATAAAAACAATCAAAACATTTACAATTAAAACAACTACACGACCTTCATCTAAAAACAGGATTAAAAAGACATAAAACTGACTTTATCCTTAAAACTACCCTCGCCCTCCCTCCACCCACATTAAAACCAAAACAAAAGAAAAAGTTCCCCACAAAAGTTAAACAAGCCAGCAGGGTTGGGAAGTGGAGTCTATAGTACCCCACAGCTGCTGGCATAGCCAGGTCTTCAACATTTTTCTAAAGGGGAGAAGTTCTGTCTGGAGATGCACCTCCAGAGGTAAGAGGTTCCAAAGTGCTGGGGCAGACACGGAGAAGGCTCTCTTCCTGGTCCCAGTTAGATGTTCTTCTTTCACTGATGGGACCACAACTGAGACCCTCCTGTCTGCCCTAGTAGGACAGGCTGACAGTCTTGGGGTGATGCGGTCTATTAAGTATCCTGGTCCACTGCCATGAAGGGCTTTAACAGTCAAAATCAGCACCTTGAATTGCACCCGGAGGCAAACTGGCAACCAGTGAAACTCCCGAAGTAGCAGTGAGGCATGGGCATAACGCCCACACCCCATCACTACTTGGGCAGTCGCATTTTGAACTAGTTCCAGCCTCCAAATGGTCATCAAGGGCAGCCCCATGTAGAGTGTATTACAGTAATCCAATCTGGAGGTGACCTTGAGTGACCATGAGCAAGGAGCCCCAGTCCAGGAGTGGATGCGATTGGTAGATGACACGAAGATGTGGAAAGGCCCTCCTGGCCATGGCTGCCACCTGCTCCTTGAGCAATAGCCGTGAGTCCAGGAGGACCCCCAAATTGTGTACCTGATCTGTCTGAGGCAACAATGCCCCATCCAGAGCCAAAGATGGCAGCTCCCGGGATAACACGGGCCCCCAAACCCACAGCCACTTAGTCTTGCCGTGATTCAGCTGAAGCCCGTTGTCCCCCATCCAGTCCTGCACAGCCTTCAGGCACCTGGTTAGGACTTTGACTGCAACACTCGGGTCCCCACGGGCCGAGATGTATAGCTGGGTATCATCAGCATACTGATGGTACCTCACCCTGTGGGAATGAATGATCTCACCCAGCGGTTTCATGTAGATATTAAATAATAGAGGGGAAAGGACCGAGCCCTGAGGCACCCCACACAAGAGCAGTGTAAGACTGGACAACCCACTCTCTAAATACACCGACTGGGTCCGGTCCCTCAGAAATGAGGCAAACCAGACAACACAGTGTCCTGGGCCCCAATCCTTGGAGCTGCCCAGAAGGGTACTGTGATCGACAGTATCAGAAGCTGCTGAGAGGTCAAGAAGAGCAAGAACAGAAGGGTTTCCTCTGTCTCGCTCTCGCCAGAGATCATCCATGAGTGTGACCAATGCAGTCTCAGTACCATAACCGAGCCTGAATCCTGACTGAAACTCTTCTTCCTCTGGCGGTGACGGGGCCGGAGGTGAGCGGGCAGGAGCGCTCTGGCCACCTTTTAACCTTCCCCTTCTGGCCACCTTTTAACCATACCTGTCAACCCACTGCTCCGGAAAAAACAGGACCTGCGCAGTTTGCTTGTGCGCAGGTCACTTTCCACGCATGCATGGAAGTGCTACGCCACTTGTGCAGCCCCTGCGCAAGCGGCGTAGCGCTTCCACGCATATGTGGAAGGGTTTTACACTTGTGTAGAACCCTTCCACGCATGCGTGGAAGTGCTCCGCTGCTTGCGTAGGGACTGCGCAAGCGGCGGAGTGCTTCCACGCATGCGTGGAAAGCATTTCTCCCCACTGCCAAATTACGGGGGTTTGACAGCACAGGGCGGATTATGACGTCAATCGGCATCAAATTCCATGGTAATCCCGGCCAAATCGGGATGATTGACATGTATGCTTTTAACTATAGCAGGATAACTTGGCAAGACTCCTAAATCTTGTTTTAATATAATGTAATTTAGCAGTCAATGTGGCTAGGTGGTTTAGACACTTTTATTAGTGCTAAGGCAAATGATGTCACACAAAGAGGCACTTGAGTACATTTTAAAGAAAAATAAGGTAAACATAGCAAGTTATACCATCAGTGTCCTTCATACAAATATATGTGCCTATGTCAAGATTTCCCAGGCCTACATGTAATGGAAGATATTTTTGAAGTCGGCTGTGAATCTTTAAATAAGGAGCTATTCCACTTCACGTCACCTCATAAATTTTAGAAAAGCCTGTCATTCTCAATCAGTGACTTGTACCACTGCTTTTGCTTCAGCTTCACTGTTTTATATAGCACTCAGATGTCTCTTTGCTGTAGAAAAATTAGCTATAAATTAAGTATGACCCAGAGACTGAAGTGGAATTTAGAAGAGGAAGAGCAACATTTTGCTTCTAAGTATGTCAATTTGAAGCTCCATAGTTTGTTCTAGAAACCTTTTTATTATTGCAGATGGTTCTGAGGCATTCTGTGGAAAGAAAGTGCTAGCCCCAGGTATGGAAGCTAGACATTTCCTTTACTTAGAGCAGTCTTTTTACTGTACTCTGTTTTGTAGCCCAAAACAAATGTATTTTATGTGTGCATATTTATACTGGGGAGACAGACAGACAGACAGACAGACAGACAGACAGACAGACAGATAGATAGATAGATAGATAGATAGATAGATAGATAGATAGATAGATAGAATATTGGTATGGATGTAGATATAGATATCAGTGTAGTCTATAAATAAATAATACCTAGACATATGAGGAGAAAAAGCTTATTCTACTAGCACTGTTTTACCAAAGTTTTAAAGGTAAATGAGTAAAAAAAATGACTCAGAAGAGGTCCAGATCCCTTTAATTAGGTGGTTAGCTATGTTTGGGCCAAATATTCCCTGCCTATTTTCACAGGGCTTGTACAGGAAACCATCTTTAACACTCCACTCACACACAGTAATGTCCCCCTGAAATAGTACATCATACTATAGATTCTCTTTGAAGAGAACAGAAGAGTATAAAGAACAAACATTTTGCTTGAAGCAATGGCAACAAAGTTGAAAATTTGTTGTAAAATCCCAGGCTACCTCATATTATTATTGTAAACCCCAAAGGGAATTAATGGATTTGGTTGCTTCCTATAAATGATATAGCTTCTTTTGTTTCCAGATTTCCCCCTCCAGCAACGTTTGAAAGCACCCAAAAATTTTGGTGCTTACCTTGGTCCAGTACTATCACTAGCTCTGGTATGGGGATGGTAATCTCATGGCTTTCCAGGTGTTATTTGACACCAGTTCATATCAGCTCGGGCCAGACTATCCCGTGATAAGGATGATAGGAGTAGCAACCTCCACCTTGCTATAGAAGGACTATGCACCCTGGTGTCATAACTGTCAAGTTTTGGATTTGAAAATAAGGGAAATTTTGGCCACACCCCTCTGTGGGTGTGGCCAAATCTGTGGGTGTGGCCAAATATAGCCATGTGACTTGCTGAGCTCTAGTCATGCCTGCCACATGGCCATGAAAATGTCTGCAAACACAGACAGCACTGGCTCTTTGGCTGTAAATGGAGATGAGCACTGCACCCTAGAGTTGGATACGACTGGCAGATTTTACTTTCTTAGGATCCAAGATCGCTGCAGATGGTGATTGCAGCCATGAAATAAAAAGGCGACTGATGCTTGGGAAACAAGCTATGAGAAACCTGGGGAACATAGTTAAAAGTAGAGGCATCACCTTGCAAACAAAAAATTGCATAGTCAAAGCAATGGTATTCCCGGTCGTAATGTATGGGTGTGAGAGCTGGACCATTAGGAAAGCTGAGCGCAGAAAAATAGATGCCTTTGAAATGTGGTGTTAGAAATAGGTTGATCCTAGAAGAAATCACCATGACTGCTCATTAAAGGTCAAATAGAAAAGATGACGCTAAAGTACTTTGGACATCAAATGAGAAGAGAGGATTCACTTGAGAAGGTCTTGATGCTGGGAAAGGTGGAGGACAAAAGAAGGGGGTGGCCAATAATAAGATGGCTAGATGGTATAGTAGATGTAATGGGCACAAAGCTGTGTGGGCCAAAGAATCCTTTCCCTATCTTCTTGGGGGACTTTTGTTTTGTTTTCTTTCTTGCTTACTCCGTGGCTTAAGTGACTGAGGTGCTGACTGGGAGCAAGGGATTAATTCCCCCCCTCTCTCTCATATAGTGGTCAGGCAACACCCTCCCCCCCCCCCAATTAATGTGGAGGAGCAAGGGATTAATTCCCCCCTCTCTCTCATATATAGTGACCAAGCAAACCCCCTCCCACTGATTTGCCCCTGCATATATGAAATATATCGCTAACCTAGAGTAGACTCCTGCTCCCAGCAGCCAAAACGAAGCAGCCTCCATGATGACCACATAGCAGGAAAAGGAAAGATAAACTCCAGAACGCCCCCCCCCCCCACCTTCTCTCTCTCTCTCCTTCCACAAGCGATAAGCCTGCCACACAGAGACCTCTGGTGGCTGGAAAAAAATACTGCAGCTTCGCCTGTGAGGGCTCCTGTCAGGATATTTTTTAAAAAAAATAAGGGGAAATTAATAAAACAGGAGGGGGGAAGAGAGGTAAAAATAAGGGGTTTTCCTGGGGGAAATGGGATAGTTGACAGGTATGCCTGGTGTGTATATGTTTTGGGATACCATTTAAGAAAGGCTAAGAATTGAAAGACTGATTGGGATTAAGTCCCAGAAAGCAGGGCTAGGTAAAGGTTTCCCTTGCTCAAAAGCCAGTCGTATCCAACTCTAGGGTCCAGTGCTCATCTCTGTTTCAAAGCCAAAGATCCAGCTCTGTCTGCTTCTGCAGATATTTCCATGGTCATGTGGCAAGCATGACTAGACACCGGAGCTCACGGAACGCTGTTACCTTCCCACAGAAGTGGTCCCTATTTATCTACTTGCAATTTCTTGCTTTTGAACTGCTAGGTTGGCAGGAGCTGGAACAAAGATGGGAGCACATTCCATCCTGCAGTACTCAGGAATTGAACTGCTGACCTTCCGCCTCCCAGTCAGCGTTTTAGCCATTTGAGTTAGTGCAGTCCCAAAGGCAGGGCTAGAAGAAGGGAAAGTAGTTCATAAAATGAAATGTGAAAGAATGAGAATGTAATTTGAGCAAATAGAGGCTTAAGGAATGTCCTTGAGGAGAGATGTTGCATTTAGATTTTCAGAGGATTCTTATATTTTTAAAAGGTACATGTTAGGGAATAGGGATGTAAAGAGGGATATTTCATACAGCATTCATTTCAGGGTCTGTGCAAGAAATTTGGATCAGTTTGGAAAAGTTCTAATTCTGTGTGGGTTTTTTTTAAAGGTCTCTCTCTTCTTAAACATGTTTTGCTACCCTTTGCCGTGGTCCACAACCAATTATTTGGCTTTTTTTAATGCCTACCACTGCTTCCTGAAAAGAAAATGATTCCCACTAGATGCTTTTGTAAAATTTGAAGTTGATCTTTCCTGTCATTTAGAAAGTCTGAATATCCTTGGTTTTAAAAGTATTCCATAGCCATTGTCCAAGCTTCTTGTCAGAGCCTCAGAAAACGTAGTACTTGATTCTCATTGTGGTGATTGGATCTTATTTCTGAATAAGAGGAAAGACTAGGTCTGCAACCTTGCCACAGGATAGAGTCTTGGAACATATGCAAAGAGAGAGGGAGCAGTTTTGATGCCCAGGATTTCACTGGTCTGTTCAATTTTGGACATGTGAGATTGGCTTGTGCAGATGGAGAACTGGAAAGAAACCTCTTGGTTTGAGCACACAGTAGCCACACTGGTCCCATACTGATTTCTATACTGATCCACACTGGTCCCTAGTCTGTGTTTCCTTTTGCTTGTAGAGAAGCAACTGAGAGTGGTATATACACCTGTAGGTGGTCAGGTTCGAGCCAATGGCAGATAGCATTGCATACTTCCACCAGCAAATTTTTACACCTATAGTAAATAGTGCCATGGGTTGAAACCCTTGGAATCCTACCATGGTTGAAGCCTACTCTGAGGCGCATGCCTCTGTGCAATCAATGGAGCTTGTTTTGGCAGGATTCACTTACAACTGAGGTACTTGTACTGAGGCAGCAGGCAATACTGGCTTAGACCTTTCTGGAGGAGGCTGTTATGAGAGGAGTCATGATCTGCAAAACAAAAGCAATGAATTCCATAACTCAAAATGACTGTCAATATATTTAGATATACCAGAAAGGTGTTTCCATGTTACCTAAGACTCATCCAGTCATTCTGTGCTTGCTCTGAGTATGTGTGCACCTTCTTTCTAAAAATAAAGGACACTAGAGACATTTTGTGCAAATTATAGAGATCTTGAAGAGGGAAAGAGAAAAATATTTGCCTTGGTGTCAGCTGGAGGTGAGAGATCTCAGTAAAAAAAAATCCTTGTGGAGATGTCCTGTCCCTTCAGAACAACCTAAACAAAGAAGTGCAAGGAAGTAAGTAAGAATTCTTCCCATTCTGACTATAATAACTGTACATAAATGTGCACTAATTAGAAGAGTCTGTGCTGTTTCTTTTGTGTCCTGCTTTCTGCTGGTCTCTTCAAAGCTCTGAATAGATTTTGCTCTTAGAACTGTGGAAGACAGAGAGAGAAACTAGAGGAGCTTCTACAAAAGTCAAATGCATTCAAGGCTAGCCAATTTCTATCAACTCTATACAGATGCTGAGTTTGAAAGTAGTCATTTCATCTGTGGTTGGCATGCAAAAAGCCACACAGAGTTAATTATGTGCTTCTACCCTCTTCTGAAAATAAGAGCATCATTATAAAGAATTTGAAGCAGTGTGCATACCTCTATGCTCTGTTTTTATTTTTTAAAATGTGGAAATTGAATATGAGAAACACAACATAATAAAAAGAGGGGGATAAGGATAGCAGTGAGGGAACAGGCCTTTGCATTTCTGCAAAATCTAACTAACCCAACAGTTTCTAAGCCTAAGAAACTCCATGTTGAAAAACTTGTGATCCCATGGTAATGTGCTACCATGACACAGGACATCTCCTTCACTTTGTTCATCCTCACACTAGCCAACAGTCTTTTGTTTCAAATACGTTTCAGGCTACCAGACATGTGATTGCATACATGGATGCCATAAAATGGCCAACAAAGCTATCAGAAAGAGAAGATGGAGAAGGTCTATTCCTTCCTTCATTCTTCTTTCTTCTTCATCATCTTCTTCTGTGTCTAGGCCAGACATGAAGCTGCCAAAATGAAACTACCTTTGCAGGCGCACCCCCCAAAGAAAGACTCAGACACCGGTATATGGATAAAAGCATTGGGCCACTTTTATTGAATAATGCCCTAGTCCGAATTATAACTTTCAATTGGTACTCATCCAATTATAATTCTTAAGGCAAGAAGGCTGCAGTAACACTGGTAAGGTTCCTCCCAAAATTGCCAACGGTAATTGGCTACAATGTATCCATTTGTATCAATTTGTTTGTTGACACAAACAAATTGTTGACCGTAGTCAATAAACTATCTACTGACCCCACCCTCTGTCATGTATCCGTCAAATCACGGGGTGATGCATGCTGAAAAGCTCCTGCCATCACCCCTTGCCTGGTTCGTCGTTGACCGGTCAACGTTATTACACCTGTACCTGTCTAAGTGTTGGCCAGTCAATTGCGAACCTGCCGGATACCTATGGGTCATAAATCTTTACCTTACCAGTGCTATCCGCCACACGGGAGGCTTCAATGAAGACTCACCGCCCCCCCCCCCAGACCGTCAGCTCAGTCAACAGGCCTGCTTGCAAATCTTCCAAAAAGAGGTTCATACCTCTAGCCGACAGGTGGACCCCATCCCCTGCATACAGATCATAATTTTGTAAACTAATGGTGGGGTGTCGGATGACCATCCCCAAACCCTTGTCTGCCACGAACCGGGCAACTGCCCTGTTCACCGAGCGACGAGCGCGGTCAAGGGCATGGAGGTCAATACCTCCCCTGTAAGCGTGACGTGGTATGATGTTCGACCATAGCAGCCTTGTGAACGGCCACACATAATGCAAATAAGCTAGGTCTCTGCAAATCGCGAATTTTAAAGAAAGGCCAGTGACCTGGCTGAGGTCATTGCCCCCGAGGTGCAGTACAAGGACATCAGGCGGTTCAGCATCCCTAATGGAGAAAAGGAATGGCAACAGTTCCACGCTTACCGTACCAACGTATGCATGCGGCCGCACGCAGTCCAAGCTGGGGTCCCAACTCTGTCGCCGCAGCATACT
This sequence comes from Bradypodion ventrale, assembly GCA_035047345.1. Classification (NCBI taxonomy): domain Eukaryota; kingdom Metazoa; phylum Chordata; class Lepidosauria; order Squamata; family Chamaeleonidae; genus Bradypodion; species Bradypodion ventrale. The sequence goes on along the minus strand of JAWDJE010000004.1, from coordinate 141,476,702 downwards.
GCGCTGCCCAGTGCACGTAACTGTGGCCCACCAGCCATCCTGCCACCGGTGTGCGGGGACACACAGGGTCTGTAAGAGAAAAAGAGAACAGTGACTTAAATGGTACTCATGTCTGAAGAGGATGAACATATAATGCAAAACGCATAGATCCCCATCTTCCCATACGGCGTATATCAGCCTCAGAGTACCGAAATGCAGCTGCAGTTGAAGCAGCACCTATTCTAAATGAATGGGTGCCGTAATGAGCCCCTGGGAGGCCAACACTGGAAAGTGCCATACCTGTCACCTTCCAAAATTGAAATTTAGTAAGGGGAGACCCATCCTGGTGGCAGAAAAACGGGCCAGGGTGCATGCCACGCACTGCCAAGAACTCCTGTAGGGCACCAACCGGACAGATGTCTGCAATGGAACATCGTAGCAGTCTAACTCCACTGCCTACGCCGTGCTGATCAACTTTTGAGGAGCGTATCCTCAACTGAGCCCACTCATTAGAAACATAGACATCGTCGAGTTCCAGTGCCCTACGAGTCGCATCCGCCTTAGACAGTAGTACCAACTCACTGATGCGGAGCACTCCAAAGAAGGCCACCGTGGTAGCTGCATGAAAAAGAGCTGCCTCATACCTGTCAAAACATAGGTTAGACCAGCCTCGTGCAAGGTGTGTGAGCACCCCTGGGGAAATTGGGTGACGAGTGTCCGGGCGGCAGCCACGTTCCCGTGTCCACCCCTCCAAAACATGCCGTATGCGAAAATCATTCATGCTGTCAGCGAAACCCCTCACCTTGGCAATAAATGCCAATGCTGACAGCCTGGATGCTATAGTGCGGGGAGCGAGGCCCTGACTGTGTAAATAAACCATGAATTGTAAAACTTGTTCCACTGGAATGGGCCACACCTCGGGCAACTGAAGTTGCACACAAATTTTTAAAAATTGAACGAAAGCATGATGATACGCCTTGCGCGTGCGGGGCGCCAAGGACATGCCGATCGCCCGGTTCACCTCTCCTTGCCAAATGTCCAAATCTCGGCCGGGAGTGGCGAGGGGAATTCCTCTGCGTCCGGAGCCAAGGCGCGGAACCGGGGGATCTGCAGGCGGGATAAAGCATCGGCAATATCATTATTAATGCCTGGTACATGTCTGGCCCTAAAGAGCACGTTGAGGCATAGGCTACGTAACACGAATTGGCGAACTAAAGCCATCACCCTGGGTGATTTAGACGTCTGAGCATTGACAATGTGCACTACCGCAGCATTGTCACACCAAAAGTGAACCACAGAGTCAGCCCACTCCTCGCCCCGTAGCATCAAAGCTCCCAGGATTGGAAAGAACTCAAGGAATGTAAGATCGCGGAGGCGATCCGTACCCCGCCATGCTGGAGGCCATTGGCCATAAGCCCACCTCCCCGCAAAGTAAATCCCATATCCCAGGGAGCCGGAGGCATCTGACTGTACTTGGAACCTAGGGGAAACTAAAAGGTCGGATCTCCAAAAGGAGACCCCATTGAATTCCCACAGGAATGTGAGCCAAACCAAATGGTCAGCCCTCATGCCCCTGGTCAGTCAGACCCTATGATGGCGCCTTGACAGGCCAGACATGGCGTCACATAGGCGCCGAGCAAATGCTCTGCCAGGCATGACCACCCTGCAGGCAAAGTTAAGATGGCCATGTAGTACCTGAAGCTCACGAAGTGACACTTTACGTTTGGCCAGCAAGGCCAAAACCATCACGGAGATCCGGGTAACCTTATCGATGGGTAACCAGGATGCCTGTGCGACCATGTCAATTTCAATACCCAGAAATGTGAGGGTAGTGGATGGGCCCTCGGTCTTTTCGGGCGCTAAAGGAACACCCAGTTCCTGCATTAGCGTCTGAAATGTGGTGAGGAGACGCGTGCACGTGTCCAAGCCCCGTTCACCCCCGAACAAAAAGTCATCGAGGTAAAGGGCCCCCCGCAGAGAGTGAAGGGCCACCTGACATGGGGTTGTGTGCCATCCCTAAGGATGCCTCAAGCACAGCTAAACGCGTTAGCAATGCATCAACTGCCACAGATCCCCCAGTATAAAGTGGGCCGGGTGGGCCGGACAGCCCACCAGGCATTAGACCAGGAACCCCAACATGAGAGCCTGGGCCAGAATAGGGCCATGCCCAAAACTCCAGCCCATAAGGGGCCGGAGGGGGAACATGCTGTGCACCAGCACCGGGCCCACCCCCGCTGACCGTACCCATGGCCGGCAATTGTGGGCCGAGGGCCGAAGCCCCAGAAGGGCCGGTTGAAGGCTGGCTAGCCGAGAGCCAAGCAGCCTGCATCACCCCACCGGTATCGGTGGAGGTAGTGCCTTGCCGCGTGGGCGCAGCCCTGGTCCTCCGACCTGAGGGCTTCCCCCCGCGTTGCGCAGGGCCAGCAAAAGTCCTCCCCGTCGGCTGCGGTTTCGTCGCTGGGGCCTTCCATTAGGGAGGCATATCGAATAGCAGGATCCCTTTCCAGGGATCAACCGATGCCAAAAAACACAGAGCAAGCAAGCCAAAAGCTCTGTGCAACTCCTTCCTTCCCAGCCAGGAAAGTCAAGGGCTAAAGAGCTGAAGAACCGAAGGAACAGCGACGGAGAAAACTTCTCCTCTCCATCGCTATTTTAAGATGGCAGCTCGGCTGCCTCGTGGCCACCCCTTTTATAGAGGGGTGGCCACGCCCCCTAACTCACCCGGATGTCTGAGTCCGGGGGGCCCCGCAAAGAGCGTGGCGGCCATTTTGGCGCCGCGCTTTCATTTGGTGAGTTCATTCTGCAGAAAGACCCGCAATGGACTGTGGTAGGTAAACTCTTATTATGAAAAAATATAGATTAGATCAAGAAGAACACTAAACAATCATAGTACCAACATATAATTTCAAAACATTCATGTTGGATTTTAAAACTATGTGACTAATAGATTTCCATTACTAAAACCCTATTGATTGTGAACTTAAAAACACTGTGAAATGAAAACAGAGAGATTATCAGGGAAGAATGCAAAGCCTGTTCCTACAGTTCAAAGTTGGGAAATGCCTAAGTGTATGACTGAGGTGGGGAATTTTAAAATTTAATCAGATGAGAAGCAAAAATGAAAGATGGCACAAATAGGGTCAGAATCCTACCTGAATTTGAATCGGCTTAAGCCTGAACACACACTCACTAAAGGCTAAAAAATAAGTTTTTTGTATTATCTAATCTGGGCGATATGTTACATACAACGGGAGGACCTAAGTCTAAGTAAGTATTAGCTAAACTGATGCAATCATACTTTGGACATTTCATTAAAAGACAAGCCTCATGGTAAAATGCAATATGGCTTGTGGTAGGAAAATAGAAAGATCAATCATGAGGTGGACCAATACAATAAAGCATATCAGAAAGTAAACAAAACAAAAAAAAATTTAAAATTTTGTGACACTTTAAAGACTAACAGCCTTTAGTTTGTGAGACTGAGGAGGGCTATTGACAGGAGATTTTGGAGGTCAACCATTCAGATAATTATATAAGGTTGACAGTAAAATGACAATAGAAGAAATATATGTGAACAGAGACTACATATGAGTTACATGTATGTTGGCAAAGTAATGTTTGCTTTAAAGTATTATAGTTTTCAGTAAGATGAAACACTTGCATGCTCATCAATTATTGACTGAATAGTACTTAACTTTTTCCCCATTAAAAAGCCTTTTACTTGAGCAGAGATTAATATAGACATTACTACCCAGTGATATTTCACCAGTGATAGCACTTAACACCTTAAGAGAGAGATGCCAGGATTGCCAGACACCTGGAACTTCTTAAATCATGAGATTTATAATGAGGTGTTTGGAAATAATAATGATAATAACTGTGCTGTCAAGTCAAGTCTGACTTATGTCAACCCTTTTTTCTAAGGGCTTTCTAAGTAAGGGAAGCACAAAAGTGATTTATTATTCCCTTCCTCTGGGAAACCCTGGGATTGTGCAGATTGCCCATGGCTACTCAGGATGGCTCTTCTACAGGAAAGAACAGTGAGGAATCAAACTTCCAACCTCTGGCTCTGCAACCAGCTACCTAAACCACTGAGCTATTCAGCCAACTGTTTGCACATAAGGATAGCTATATGTGAGCTATAGGGAGCCAGCTGGGGGTCTCATTACTGATAGGTTTATGGAGCCTGATCCTCATTGCCATGATCATTATAAAGTAAAATCATTGCCAGTTGAACTTCTGAGGTGGTAAAATTTAAGGAGATCAACTACCTGTATTTGAACAAGGCATTCTTTAGAAAACTCCAAATAATTCCTTTTATTCCTGTCCTGCTCACAGAATCAGAGGGACATGAATGGAAGTGAGAAAAAGCAGCATTTTTGATCAGACTTCACAACTTGTTCAAACTATTATTTTCCCAGAGGACTTCTGTTTACACATTGCCTGAGAGGTATGGGGCAATGGAAAAGAGCCTATTTTCAGCACAACAAAAGCATCATTGATTCAGTTAGTGGAGGGAGGAAATGCTGTTGGAGAGAAAGGATTTCCAGAGCCATGCAATTATGGGGAACTGAACAGCAACCTCTGTCAAGCAAGAACTGAAAGACTACTAAAGGTGGGGTACTGGGTTAAAAATAACAGTAGAAGTGGAAAGTGTTGAAAGAACACTCAGCAACATATGAGAACAAATTTAACACAGTAAGACTTTATGTGAGATAAAACAATAGCCCTCTATTATCTTGTGACTGCTGAGAAGAAGCAGAGTACAGAAGTATTGAATTAATCTGGACTAATCTTTGCATCAGTTGAAAGGGTATTTTCTGCTGTGCGGCTATTGCTCCATTTCTTTTCAGATGGGTCATAAAAATCCTCCAGTCATTGCCAGTTGCTTGCTCCATGCAAATATCTTGGGAGTTTATAGCTGATAATCCTCTCTATAGCAAAAACCACACAAAACTTATTTCCTTTCAGTAAATATGTTACATATAGCAAACAATAGGATATACCTTGAATTTAAATGCATATTTATATCTTTTCCAATGTCATGATCGATTATACTACAATCTATTTCTTATCATGTAGAAGTCAAATGTACACCCTCCACTCTTCCTGAAGTTTAGAAGAACAGGAGAGACATTTCTTAATGTCTTCATGGATTGGATGGAGAGGTCTGGTGAGCTGAATTCATCCACAAGGTTCCTCACCTATGTTCTAAAGACTTAGACATGCATTTAGGAGTTTGCTCTTGCATCCAGTTTTGTCACTGGGTTTTCTAAGCCTTATTTATGCATTTTTAAAAGTGTTAATGTTGAAGTGTGAGTACGGAGATCATTTAGCCCCATCTTCTGTCAACATTTCTACATGAGGAGATACACTTATTTGAGGAGTAGGATTGGCTGAAGAGGACAGCTCTTCTGAATGTACTTTTTCAACACAATTGGAGACCCTGAGAACTCAATATTTCTGATGGTATGAAAAGACTCATCCACATGTCTTTCTTCACTCAGAAACAAAGACAGTTAGAGAAGGTTAGAACCATCTCCCTACTCACAGATTAAAGTAGGCTCTTTTTCTGAACTCCTGAAAAGGGCTGTTTTTATAGCTCCAAAGTGTCTTCATGAAGATACCACATATAAATGAGTGAATAAAGAGAATTCCAGAGTAAACCAATAACCCAGAAGCATTTGTACATTTAGAGTAAGCTTGTGGATCCAGTTTTGTTTCTAAAAATAGAGTATAGGTCTGAAAATAACTGAACAAAGTGAAATAAGGTAACTAGAAAACTTGTTGTTTCTCCTGATCCATCAAAGCAGAGCCGTGTGTTTGTGATGAATATATTTATTTATTTATTTGTGGTGTGTAGAATTGACAGTTTAAGAGCATGAGGTTCAAATAAATTCAGTATAGGTTCTTAAAGGCAAAATTCTGATAGACTAGCTGCTAGTCAAAGGTTGCCCTTGTTTGATAGCCAGTCGTAACTGACTCTAGGGTTCGGTGCTTATCTCCTTTTAAAGCCAAAGAGCCAGTGATGTCTGTGTCTGCAGACATTTCCATTGACATATAGCAGGCATGACTAGACACTAGAGTGCATGGAGCGTTATTTAACTTCCCACCAAAGACGTACCTATTTATCTTCTTGTAATTTCTTGCTTTTAAATTACAAGGTTGGCAGGAGCTGAGACAGAGATGGGAGCTCACTCCGTCATGCCATACTCAGGCTTCAAACCACTGATCTGCCGACCTTCCAGTCATCAAGTTCAGACTAGCTGCTAGAACTTGGTAAATTTCCTCTTTTAGACCACACATAATACCTCATCCAGTGACAGAAACCTGTGGCCATGCTGGGCAGGAGTATTCTGGCAGCTGTAATTCCAATGAGAACTTTTGCCCATGCCTAACTGCAAAATATAGTTCTGAAGCAGTTCATTCTGTTCAGAGGCAATGCATCAAAAACAGACAAATGCAAGCGCGGCGCCAAAATGGCCGCCGCGCCCTTTGCGGGCCCCCCCCCCACAGGACAGAGAATCCGGGTAGTTAGGGGCGTGGCCAGCTCCCTGATAAAAGGGGTGGCCACGAGGCAGCCGAGCTGCCATTTTACCTCAGCGACGGAGCGGAGAAGTTTTTTCCCCTGTGTCTCCGTCGCTCTTTAACTTACCAGGAAGCCTTTGGCGGCGATTTTTTCCTTTTTGGCTTCCCTTTACTCCGGTGGAGATGCCTTCGAAGGAGAAGGCAGCTTCGAGTGCGGCTCGCGCTGTCAGGAGGCGCAACCCGGGTCGGAGGACCGCGGTGCCGCCTCCTCAGCAGCCGCCTTTGCCCCTGCCGGGATCGGCGGAATGGGGTCTATTGCCCCTTGGCCCGGAGCGGGCGAACAGAGTGCGGGCGCGGTAGGGGATCCGGCCCGCGGCCCGCGAGCGGTGGACACCGCTCCTGCATCTGCCCACCAGGTTGGGCCTGCTGCTCTTGGGTCGCCGCCTCCCCCAGGGCCCTCTAGCCTTGGGGGGTGGTGCGGCCCCCTGCCTTGGCAGGTTTCTCCACCGACCCTGCCGGGCTTCGGTATTGGCCAATGGCCATATTCGGGTCCTGGGGTACAGGGACCTGTACCCGCGTCTGGACCGTGCGGGCCGGCCGGCCCTTGGCCCCAGGTCACCGTGGAAGCCTTACTGGCTCGCCTTGTGGCCCTTGAAGCGTCGTTCGCGCGGGCCAGTCAGGCGGGCCCCCCCCCCTTTTGGGGTTCCTTTCGAGGCGCTGTCGGCAGGAGGACAACAGCCGACAGGGAGGGTTGAGCTGCTGCAGGCGCGTGGCGCGGTTTCGGCCACTGCCTCGCAGCTCCCCAGCCAGCAGCCAGGTGCGGGTCAAGCCCCGGTGATGAGCTCTATGTTGGTCGTGAGCTCCGACGCCCCCAGTGGGCCGGAACCCCCGGTGGGGGCGGCCTGCGGGGGTGCAGCATGTGAGTATACGGTCTAAGCGAGTACATCCACACACATCCCCGGGGCCCCGTGGTGGGGGGTGTTCCCTACCCTGAGGGGCATGTTTGGGGTGGCCGGGTTGGTCTAAGCTCCTATTCTTACTGCTAGTGACCACTTGGCACAGGCCGCCAGGGAGTAAATTTGGCGGGGGGAGTATGTGGATATTTTCTCACTCCTAAACAAGGTGCCCACCAAGGAGAGATGGAGGGGCGGAATGAAAAGGATAGTGGCAGGCGCGTTTTCGCAAGCCACCAAGTATGTGGGCCAAATGGTCGCCGGCCTGCATCATATGCATGGCGGTGTACCTTAGGGCCCGGCCGGATCTGGCAATTCCGATGGTCCTGTAGTTGGACAACATCTACCGGGCGATGGTTTACTTTCCGGGCCCAGCGTGGTTGGCTTGTGACAAGGAATGCCTAGGCGGATTCCCCCACACCCTGGGGATTAGGCGGGATGAGCCAGGCCAGAGCCTGCGGCTTTGGTACTTTACGCCCAAGCGCCCTGTGCCCGGGGAGATATACCATTGTGGGCATGCGGTTCAGCGGGCGGCCCCAGCATAGGTCACCTGCCATGGGGCGGGGCGGGGGGTTCCAGCCCGCCTGCCGTGCTGGACTTTCTTGTCCAATGGCTCCTCTAATGGGAGGACTTGTATATACAGACAGGGATGTCCCACCTGTGTTGGCCCCCATGCGGCCTCTGCCTGTCCCAGGCATAGAAGGATGCGGGGCAGAGGGGGGGTCAGACAGGGGGCTTGCAAGACTGCCGCAGATGGATCTAGTTCACCTAAGGGCTCCCTCCCCATTTGAGGTGGACATGTTGGGGCGTTGGCTCACATGGTATCTGAAGGGAGAGGATGCGGGTTATCTCCTTCAGGGTTTTAGGCAGGGGTTCCGGATCCTTTTCATGGGTAACGGGTCCCCTCAGGATGCCCCCAATCTTTTATCCCTTAAGGGGAGGGAGGAGGTGGCCGCTGCCAGCTTTGACAAAATGGTCTATGCGGGCAGGGTCGTGGCACTGTCCCTGCACCCCCGTCCCGGGGAGCATATTATTTCAATGATGCCATGCCTTTTGACTATCCCATTGGGGCTCGGTATTCGAGCGTTTCACCATTTTACTAGATTGCGCTTTTGTCCGCAGGTCAGGGTCCCGGTCTGTAGCCCATTCCCTGGATGGTTTTATTCGGGGCTGAACGGGGCTGGGACACGTACACACGTCTCCTCAACACATTTCAGACGCTAATGGAGGAACTTGGTGTCCCTTTAGCGCCCGAAAAGACCGAGGGCCCATCTCCACAGCTAGTATTCCTGGGGTGGAGAGCAACACGATAGCGCAGGATTCTAGGTTGCAGCGGGATAAGGTGTCAAGGCTAGTGGCCCTTGTCGCGGTCTAGCTGGCAGAGTGCATGGCATCACTGAGGGAACTTCTGGTGCTACATGGTCACCCCAGTTTCGCTGGCAGGGTCTTTGCACCGGGCAGGGCATTTGCTCTGCGCTGGTGCGACGCTATGGCGGGATTATCCAGGCCCCACCACAGGCTCAGATTTACCCGGGGTATCGGGGCAGACGGGCTTGTCTGGCCATAGATCCAGAGGCAGTTCAACGGGGTGTCATTTTGGGGTCTGATTTCCTGGCTCCCCCTTGCTTTTAGATGCAGTCCGATGCCTCAGGATTCCTGGGTTTCTGGGATGTACTTCAATTCGAAGTGGGCCTATGGTGGGTGGCCACCATCCTGGGTAGGCAAGGGTCGCCTGCAGGGTCTCACGTATCTGGAATGTTTCCCTATCCTGGGTGCTTTGATGCTATGGGGCAAGGGGTGGGCCAACTTGGTTGTGCAACTTTGGCATGGCAACGCGGCTTTTTTCCGCATCGTCACTGCACAGAATTCCAAATCGCCCGGGGCTATGGAGCTAGTTGGTTGGTTTGTGTTATGCAACCTGTGCCTCAACGTTCCCTTCAGGGCCAGGCATGTCCCAAGGGTTGTTAATGTTATTGCTGCTGCTTTGTCCTGCCTGCAGATCTCCCGGTTCCGTGCCTCGGCCCCCGGATGCGGAGGAATTTCCCTCGCCACTCCCGGATGAGAGATGGACCGTTGGCAAGGAGAGGTGAACCGAGCGATTGGCCTGTCACTAGCGCCATGCATGAGTAAGGCGTATCACCACGCATTTAGTTCCTTAGAGTATTATGTACCCGATTCTGACTGCCAGGAACCTGGCCTTTTCCAGTAGCCCATGTTCTGCGGTTCACGATTTACCTGTATCCCCAGGGCCTTGCACCACGCACCATAGCATCTCAGCTGTCGGGTTGGCTTTTAGGGCCAAAGTGGGAGGTCGTGTGGACAGCACCAATGACTTCCGGGTGAGACATGTTGGGAGGGGTGGGTGCGCGTGCCCGGGCGTTTCCTGGGCGACCGCCACCCCATTTACCCAGGGGGTTTATGACCCAGTTGGCCCGGGGCTGGCCTGGCCTCTGTTTTGATAGATGAGGCAGCCCACTTCATGCGGCTACAACGGTGGCCTTTTTGGAGCCCTCCGCGTCGGCGAGCTTGAGATGCTGAGTAAGGCGGATGCAAGAGTTTCCCAGGGTTTTTATCCAATTGGCCCGGGGCTGGCCTGGCCTCAGTTTTGATAAATGAGGCAGCCCACTTTATGCGGCTACAACGGTGGCCTTTTTGGAGCCCTCCGCATCGGCGAGCTTGAGATGCTGAGTAAGGCGGATGCAAGATTTTCCCAGGGTTTTTTACCCAATTGGCCCGGGGCTGGCCTGGCCTCTGTTTTGGAAATGAGGCAGCCCACTTCATGCGGCTACAACGGTGGCCTTTTTGGAGCGCTCCGCGACAGCGAGCTTGAGATGCTGTATAAGGCGGATGCAGGTGTAGGGCACTGGAACTCGAGGATGTCTATGTTGCCAAAGACTGGGCCCAGTTGAGGATACGCTCCTCTAAGACAGATCAGCATGGCGTAGGCAGTGGTGTAAGACTGCTACGGTGTTCTTTGGCAGACATCTGTCCGGTTGGTGCCCTACAGGAATTCCTGGCACTGCGTGGCAGGCACCACGGCCCGTTTTTCTGTCACCAAGATGGGTCTCCCCTTACTAAATTTCAGTTTTGGAAGGTGACAGCCAGAGCCCTCGCCAGGGTGGGCCTACCAGGTGCCCGTTTTGGCACACATTCATTCCGTATTGGTGCAGCCGCTACAGCAGCTGCTTTTGGGTACTCTGGGGCTGACATACGCAGCATGGGGAGGTGGGGCTCGCAATGTTTTCAGTTTTATGTGCGCCCACTCCCGCCATGAGTACCAATCCAGTCACCTTACCGTCTTTTTCTCAATTTTCTCAATTTTCTTACAGACCCTGGGTGTTGTATTACACCGGTGACAGTATGGCTGGTGGGCCACAGCTATGTGCACAGGGCAGCGCGTTACGCTGCGGCGACAGAGTGGGGACCCCGACTGGGACTGGGTGAACACCCCAGTCTCACATGGCATGGTAAGCCAGGGATGTTATGGCGGGAGCTGCGGCCTTTCCTTTTTTCTGGCCTGAGGGCTGACCCGCCTGACATTCTCATCATCCACCTGGGGGGCACTGATTTGTGCCAGGTCACCGGCTTATCGCTCAAGCATGCGAATTGCGGGGACCTCGCCTACTTCCATTATGTCTGGCCTGCCACAACCCTGGTTTGGTTGGACATTATCCCGCGCCTTTCTTATAGAGGGGGCGTTCACCTCCTGGCCCTTGACCGCGCTAGGCGCACTGTCAACAGGGTGGTGGCGCGGTTTCTTGCCAACGGGGCTTGGGGACGGGTCAGTCATCACCCCGATATTAGCCTACAAAATTATGACTTGTATGCAAGGGATGGGGTCCACCTGTCGCGAGGAGGTATGGACCTCCTGTTGGGTGATTGGCGAGCAGGCCTGTCGACCGAGCTGACGGTCTGGGTGGGGGCGTCAGGTCTTCTTTGAAGCCCCTCCGTGTGGCGGGTAGCACTGGTAAGGTAAACAGTATGACCCACAGGTATCCGGCAGGTTCGCAATTGACTGGACAACACTAGACAGGAATAAATTAGTTAAACGTTGTCCGGTCAACGACGAACCAGGCGACGGGGTGATGACGATTGCTAACCAGCATGCATCACCCCTGTGATTTCACGGATACGCGTCAGAGGGTGGGGTCATGAGTTAGTTATTGACTACGGTCAACAATTTGTTTGTTGTCAACAAACAAATTGATACAAATTGATACATTGTAACCAATTGCCGTTGGCAATTTTGGGGTGGTACCTTACCAGTGTTACTTCGGCCTGCTTGCCTTATGAATTATGATTGGTCGTTTTACCAATACAAATTTATAATTCGGACTAGGGCATTGAATCAATAAATGTGGCCCGATGCTGTTATCCACTTTGAATGTTGTCTGTGTCCGTTATTGGGGGGGTGCGCCTGCAATGCAAGCGCGGCGCCAAAATGGCCGCCGCGCCCTTTGCGGCCCCCCCCCACAGGACAGAGAATCCGGGTAGTTAGGGGCGTGGCCAGCTCCCTGATAAAAGGGGTGGCCACGAGGCAGCCGAGCTGCCATTTTAACTCAGCGACGGAGCAGAGAAGTTTTTTCCCCTCCACCCCCTCCCTAGTTAACAGTGTGATATTTTGGTCGCTTCGGGGCCGGGTGGGAATTTTTGGCTGGGACCCATATTGGCTTCCGGGTCCTGGCTTTTTTGCCCATCCCACACTGTGGCTATGGTTTGATATAGGGGTCTTTCTATGTTCCTAACGTTGACTTTGGTCACATTGGCGGGTAGCACTGGTAAGGTAAACAGTATGACCCACAGGTATCCGGCAGGTTCGCAATTGACTGGACAACACTAGACAGGAATAAATTAGTTAAACGTTGTCCGGTCAACGACGAACCAGGCGACGGGGTGATGACGATTGCTAACCAGCATGCATCACCCCTGTGATTTCACGGATACGCGTCAGAGGGTGGGGTCATGAGTTAGTTATTGACTACGGTCAACAATTTGTTTGTTGTCAACAAACAAATTGATACAAAATGATACATTGTAACCAATTGCCGTTGGCAATTTTGGGGTGGTACCTTACCAGTGTTACTTCGGCCTGCTTGCCTTATGAATTATGATTGGTCGTTTTACCAATACAAATTTATAATTCGGACTAGGGCATTGAATCAATAAATGTGGCCCGATGCTGTTATCCACTTTCAATGTTGTCTGTGTCCGTTATTGGGGGGGTGCGCCTGCAATCAACTACTGTGAATTCAGATGTCATTGGAATACCACCTGCAAAAAGGGGGGAAATGTAGAGGCTCTATTTGATCATTCTGTTTTCTCCTTTAGAAGGCAGGCTCTCATTACTGGATCTAGTGTAGTAAGTGAGAGGCAGAAGGGAACCTGTAGCAAAACAAGTCTTGAGCAGAGAGGCTTCAAATGCTGTCAGCATCTCTTGTGACTGGGCTGTCATCTTCCACATGATTTTTACACTGCTGCTGCTGCTGCTGTGGCAGATCAGGCTGGCACACAAAGCCTTGATTTATGTCTCCTGATCTAAGTCTCTCAATTCACTTTGTTCCTCTACTGGAATTATTTTGATAGATTCTTGGTGACTTAGCATTGTCAGAAGCCAATGTTATGGCCTCATTGCACCAGCAGACATTAAAATAGCAGTAACATTACTTTACAAAGTGCAGTTAAGCTCCTTGAAATGTGCAACAAACTCACTCCCTCTCTTCATCTTCTGTCCCCACAGATCTTTGCGCACCAACCACATGCATAAGACATTTCCATGGGAGAAATGAAGCCCTGAACCCTACAGTCCCTTTGTTGAAATATTAACTTGACAGTCTTGTATGTTTTGCCCTTTCTTTGCATAGCAGTCCCTTACTTTCATTCACATCTGTTTGACAGGCTTCTGGTTCTGGCATAACCAAATAGAGATGGAAAGGTTTCCTTTCTTTGGCACATGGACAAATGCTATAGTCCCAGCTTTTCTCAAGAGTTCAGTTCTTCTTCTTCTTGTGCCATATCCAATTCTGAATATTGGTGATCCTCATGGCGATCAGCTATGAAGGCAGTCCTGGGAATATAATGCCACGGCCTTTCATCTGCCTTCTGCATTGCAGTGTGACACCCATACTACTGATCCAGCTCTGTGAGTCACTTTATGGTCCTGAACCCTTTTGGCACGCAAAGTCCTCATCAGCCCCAGGCCAGTATCGATGAAGCTGCTGCCCTCCATCAAGATGGATTCAAGTGAGATTTAATCCACTTGGGGACCATCACCCTTCCCTGTGGACTTCGCCAAAGCCATTAGTACTCAGAGTTGTCAGGTTAGTTAGCCACCGCCTGACACTCAGCATTGAGCTGCTGGCAATATGGTCTACTCTATTACCATATTAGGATAACTTGATCAGACTTGCCACATTTATAAAATAAATCCCCACATTTATAAAATAACTTCTAGAAAACATTTAAGTTGATTTACAGTTGAGTTGACACTATTGAAGTAGCACACTTCTGGTCAAAACAAATCTAATCATTTTAATTTGTTTGAATTTTATTTACATAAAATAAATGTTACATAAAATAAATTTACATAAAATAAATAAAGGTCCATAATGTTAAATGATGCAGTGCTCTGACATGAAGAAAGTAAAGCTTCTATGATGGATGTTCAAAAGGGGGAAGCTTTTAGAATGGTCAGGAGATTAGCAGAGATTATAAAGAGGGCAGCAGAGTCAGTGTTGTATGCCTTGCTAAGTTTTGGAATCACAGAGTGAAGCATTCTAACCCTACCCCATCTATTTCTGATGTTGTTGCTCCACTAATATGAAAAGCAACAGGTCTAAAGAGGAGAGTTATTGGGTTCCACTTGGCCTCTTCACATGATTTGGGACCCTGCAATATTAGTATCCTTCCTCTGTCATGCCCCTTTAGGTAGCAGAGTCTCCCTTTGCTGGACCCACTCTCCAATAATGAGACGGACACTTGTGATGGATTTAAATTGGGCCACTTTATTAATTCATAAACGGTGTTGTGGCAAACGGGCCGCAATGGCACTGGTAAAGCATAAACCTAATTGCCAATCATAATTTGGCAACATTGTATCCATAAGTTTGCCAATCATGTTTGGCAACATTGTATCCAGTTGTTATGCCAATCATATTTGGCCATATTGTATCCATTTGTTTACTAATGAAACAAATTGTTTACCCCGATCAGATGCTACTCGTTGACTGCAGCATCTGACGTATATCCGGCAAATTTCAAGGTGTTGCAGGCTGTATAGACCATAGCCTCACCTTGTTTGTGGTCCACCTTTGATTGGCCAGCCCAAGTCTCACTGTCCCTTGTCCTATCCGGTGGCCAATCAACTGTGTCCCTGCCGGATTCCTGGGGGTAATCCCCTTTCTCCTTACCAGTGCCACCTGTCACACAGGGAGGAGTTTACATGGCTCACCACCACCCCTGACTGCCAGCCCGGTCAGCAGGCACGCTTGCTGTGGCAACAGAACGGAAGAGTGCCAAATACCCCACGACCGAAGGAAGAGGATAATGCCCCAGGTACTCCCATGAGGTGCCCCGCCTCATGCCACAGTAAGAGGACCATGCCTCGGGTATTCCCATGAGGTGCCCCACCTCATGCCACAGTAAGAGGACCATGCCCCAGGTACTCATGAAGTGCCCAGCCTCATGCCACAGTAAGAGGACCATGCTTCTGGTACTCCCATGAGGTGCCCCGCCTCATGCCACAGTAAGAGGACCATGCCTCGGAACCCCCAAGAGGCGCACAGCTCCATGCCACAGGAAGGGGACCATATCCCAGGCATACTGAGGAGGCGCACTACCTCCTGCCAAAGGAGGAGGGCCATACCTCTGGGACTCTAATGAGGTGCCCACCTCATGTTGAAAGGAAGAGGACCATTCCTTGGGCACACTGAGGAGGCGCTCAACCTCGTGCCAAAAGGAGGAGGGCCATACCCGGGGTACTCTAATGAGGCGCCCGCCTCATGCTGAAGAGAAGACGACCATGCCTCGAGCACACTGAGGAGGCACACTACCTCGTGCCAAAAGGAGGAGGTCATACCTCTGATACTCTAATGAGGTGCCCACCTCATGCTGAAAGGAAGGTTATCATGCCTCAGGCACACTGAGGAGGTGCACTACCTCATGTGAAAAGGAGGAGGGCCACACCTCGGGTACTCCAATGAGGCGCCCGCCTCATGCTGAACGGAAGTGGACCATGCCTCGGGCACACTAAGGAGGTGCTCCATTTCGTGCCAAAAGGAAAAGGACCATGCCTCAGGTACTGAAAAGAGGTGCCCAGCTGCGGACTGACAGGGAGCGGATCACACCCCGGTGACACTGTGGATGCACCCCGCCTCATGCCAACAGGAAGGGGACCATGCCTCGGGTACTCAAATGGGTCACCCCACCCTGCCCAAGGAAGAGGACCATGCCCAAGTTACACCGGGGGGGCCTAGCCCATGGCAAAAGGAAGAGGACCACGCCTTGTGTATCCTAATGATGAACCCTGCCACATGCCGAACGGAGGAAGGGCATGCCTAGGGTACCATGATAAGGGGCCATGCCTGGCGCTGAAAGGAAGAATACCAAGCCTTGGGCAAAATGTAGAGGGGGCATGGCTAATGCCAATGGAGGAAGAGCATGCATGGGGGGGAATAGGGGCAATGCCCAGGGTTAAAGGAAGGAGGCCATCCGAAAGGCAGAGTACCCTGCCCCGGGCACCATTCCGGGAATTCCGTACCACCTTTGCTGTGCTATGCCCGCATCCCCCATGTGCCTGGACCGGGTAGCCGAAGAAGCCTCTGAGTGGGCCACAACCAGAACCGTGGCCAGCGAGCCACCCTCATACAGTGGGCCCCGGGGCTCAGGAGCTGAAAAAGAACAGACAAGAAAGTGCCAGCAAAGTGTCCTATGGAACACATAGAGAAAACCTCCAAATGCACTCAGGAGATCCCCCCAGGTTTGCACCACCGACATCATCGGGTGCGCATCCAGAAAATGCAGCCTGCAGTACAGCATTAAGCCATGCTAACGACCAGGTGGACTGCCCTGCAGGACAAAGAGAGTGGCAATACTACCCCTGCCCTACCAGTGACCCTAGGACAGCAGCTGTTTAACTGGAGAAATCAGCAGTGGAATAGTTGATAATGGCTAGAAAGTACCCAGTTCCAGGGAGGTAAGGTTGATTAGTAGGTAGCACAGTTCCAGACTGATGTACCAGTGTCGTGACCCTGGGTGAAAAAACATTCTGGGCGTTGGCCACATGTATGGCAATCATGGCTGCAATCACCATCTGCGGATATCTTAGATCCCCAAAAAGTAAAATCTGTCAGTCGTATACAACTCCAGGGTGCAGCACCCACCTCTATCCACCGTCAAAGAGCCAGCACCATCTGCGTTCACAGACATCCGCATGGCCATGTGGCAGGCATGACTGGAGCCCAGCAAGCCACATGGTCAGATTTGGCCACACCCACAGATTTGACTACACCCACTGAGGCGGCCCCACCTACAGTGTTTTCCTTATTCTAAAATCCAAAACCTGACAGGTAAGGTGAGGTTAGAGAACACAGAAAGAGCCCCCTTTAAGAATGTGGTACAGTTGAGCCACAATCACGCATACCCCAGGCACAGAGCATCTTGTGTAGCCAGCTAATCTTTCTCATACTAGCCCAGGCAAAAGGAACTACAGAATGAGTTCCCCAAAGCTGACTTCATCTTGGCAGCTTCACATCTGGCCCAGATATGTAAGAAGAATACTGAGTGATGTTCGGCCAATCATTCATCCCATGCCTGTCTGCTATAAGAATGAATATATGAATACAAAACATTCAAACTCAGTGAAGTGTGAGAAATAACTATGACAGATAGATTGATAAGAGAGACAATGATTTGGAGCTTAGAAAATAATAATCAAGTGGAAACAGGTCAGGCAGTCTGGCCAGGTCATCCTGCCCTGATAACAGAGTGGACCGTATAGCCATCGACTCAACACCAAGCATCATGTAGCAGCTAACCAACTTGACAACTCTGAGGACCAACAGTCCTGGGTGTCAAAGTCCACAGGGGAGGGTGATGGCCCCCAATTGGATTAAACCCCACTTAAATCCATCGTGATGGAAGACTTCGTGTGCCAAAGGGCTCACAATCGAAAAGTGACTCACGGAACAGGAACAAGGTTATGGGTGTCATGCCGCGATGCGGAAGGCAGAGGAAGGGCCACTGCACCACATTCTCAGGACAGTCTTCATTGCTGATCACTCGCCAATTTCCTGATTTGGATATGACAGAAGGAAACAGGCCAGGGACAACTCTAAAATCCAGATTTTAAGTTTCCCAATTTGAGTCTTAAGGAATCTTACATTAATCCTAACAGCACTTCTCACCTACAAGCCTGAATAGCGAAGGAAGGGAGTGAGTCAACATATTTACTACCCATTCATGTTGCTATCACACACTGAAGTTATTTAAATGCAAGGTTCAAGATCAACAATTTCAAGGTAATTTGGATTTGAGCGCTGCAGAGTTAAAAGCAGACTGGGACAAAAACAACTTGAGCTGCAGCCTTAGAAATGTTGCTTCTGCAGACATACCCATGGTCATGTGGCAGGCATGACCAGACACTGGAGCACAAGGAGCGCTGTCCACCCACCTCCCAAAGTGGTCCCCACTCATCTACCTGCAATCTCCCATCCCCAAACCGCTAGGTTGGCAGGAGCTGGGACAAAGACAGGAGCTCACCCAGTGGTGCAGTACCCCGGAACCAAACCGCTGACCTTCCACTTCTAAGTCAGCGTCCTACCTACTTGAGCCACTGCAGTCCCAGCACAACACGGCCCAGTGGAGGGGGAGTCATGAGAGGCCGGAGAGGCCACGCTGGCGAAGGCTAGGGCCAGCCTGTCGCCGAGCCGCAGCGGAGCGCCGCGGCAAAAGCGCGGCCGCCATGAGGCAAGGCTGCACCATCAGAGGCTGGGACAAGCCAACTGCAGAGCCGCGGTGGCTTGCCATGGCCATCCCCCTGGGCAGCACCATGGCGTGCAGCCCAGCCACCCAGGGAGGCTAGGAACGCGGCAAAACCGTGCCGTCGAAGGCCGGGGCAAGGATGACCGCCTCGGCCGCCCTCCCAAGTGGTGCCATGGCGCGCAGCCTTGCCGCTCGGGGAATGAGGCGAAGCCACACCAGCGATGGCCAGGACAAGCTCGTCCCGGAGCCGCAGCGGATTGCCGCGGAGGAAAGTGGGATCAGCCGGGCAAAGCCAAACAGGCGTTTCACCTGGTCGATCTTTCAAAATGGCAGTGAGGCTGTGCAGAGCCGGTACCCTTTAAAGGGGAACTTGGCGCTGCCCCTCACCCAGCTCTAGTGCCTGGCTCTATGGGGGAGTCTCTCGCGGCGGCGGTGGCAGTGGCGATGGCAGTGGCTTCCCTTTTCTGCTCTCCAGGCAGGCAATCCTGGAGAACAAAGTCAGCTGTGGCAGTGGCGGCGGCATCTCCCACCTGTCTCCACTCCGGGGAGCTGATGACGTTGACTCCCGGGCGAGACAGGGATTCTCTCGCGGTGGTGGTGGTGGCAGCAGCTTCCCTTTTCTGCTCTCCGGGTAGACAATCCTGGAGGGCGAAGTCAGCTGTGGTGGCAGCGGTGGCATCTCCCACCTGTCTCCACTCCTGGGAGCCAGCAAAGTGCGTGGCGACCGTAGGCTTGGCGCCGCGCTTGCCTTATGTTCATCATGCTATATGTGTAGAGCAGTCATGGAATTAGAAACAGAGAGTTGGGGTGAAAACTGCTCTCCTCTCCACCCATGGCAAGTAGAGTCAATTTAGTAATGAATATATTGGAATTCACTCTTAATTATGGCCTAAGATGGCAGTGCTGTGAGCTCTACAAATGTGGAGGAAAATAAATAAATAAAAAGATTGCCAAGAGACAATACAGTATTCTAAAAAAGAAATAAGAAGCCCATGTCTTCAGTGAGACAGAATGACCACAACTTTCTGTCATGTCTACTCCCCTGGCCAGGGCCATCTCCATGTACAGTCCTCAATGAGTAGGCATGATGGGGTTGCCAAGTTAGCTGGTTCAGTATAGCTACTAGGTTAAAAAACAAATGAGAAGATCAGAAAAGCTCTGTTTTATATAATGCAGAGTGTGACAGGTGATATTCTACTATCATTCATAATAAGGGAGGAGGACTTGGAGCAATATAACATGGTGATGGAAAAATTTGAAAAGATTTTCTGTGAGGTAGAATGTGATTTATGAAAGGGGGAAAATGTAATTTATGGGCAGTAATAGAAAATGAACTTCTGGGTGATCTGATTGGTAGTTGATATTCTCTGGCTACACATTACTGAATATGGCACCTTTCAGGCTGAGAAGAACTATAGTAGAGGGTCTATTGTTCTGAAATTGTTAAGGAAATTACAAGTAGATGAAGATTTTACCCTAGAGAAATAAGCCATCATTGTGCGATGTCAACAAAATATTTTGTTCCAATTAGACCTTCATAGCAGCATGAAGCAGCATTTTTTCATACTAAGAAAAAAACGGTGTATGTAACTTTCATTATTTCTGTAACTTTGTGTAATTGTTATTATGGGATTGGGGAGAGCCTCCATTTTGTCTTCTTCTTGGTACTGAACTATGTGGGACTTGCATTCCCGCCCTTTCTAACAAGACACATGAACTCTTCACTCAGGTTCGGTAACCCCACAATCACCCCACTCCTCTCCTAACCAATCATATTGTTTCCCGCCCAAATGTATCCATTGTACAGTGTATATAAAGAGCTGTTGCACCATTGCTGTTCATGTTCGGTTTGCTTACAATAAAGTTGTGTTTGGCCCTTTTATGCTGGCTGCTTCTCTTCAATTCCCGAACATCAAAGTATGGTTACAGGGGGAAAATAGTAACTATTTTGGGGCAGTCCAGATGGCAAACCCACAGATCAGAGAGGAAAATGGCAGTGACACAATTGGAAGAAAAGGAAATTGCTTTGCAGTGAATTATATTTGGTAGAATTTTAGAACAAAGAAACATTATGCAAAAGTATGCTTTGGAGGTATAGTGGTTAGATAAATGGCAACCAATTCAACTGCTAATCAATTTGATTATTAAGTGTTTTTAATGAAGATATGGAAACTTAAAATCATGATGGATAGGAATTGTTGAATGAATTTAAACAAGAGTTTAGGTTGGATATTAGACAACCAGGGCAGAGGAGTATTAAACTACTGTTATCCTGGAGCTTACAACTATACCCCAGTCCAGTAAGCAGAACTATAGCCTGGCTGGGAGGGAAGCAAAGGTTTATTCAATGGCCTATCGATATAGGTTAATGACAAGTGATAAAGTTTGGAAGGATGCAGGTAACAGAAAAAAGAAGGCTAAAATAAGATTATATTGAAGAAGTTTAAGTAATGTTAACATACTAAGAGTCTGAGTAGTTGTCAGTTCATCCCCCAACTGCAGACAGGCAGGTGGATTATATCAAAGTAAGAATTCTAGTTCTAGCCATCCAAACTCCCTACTCAGAAACCATTGGGTTCAGAAGTGTGTGAAAAATCTAAAGAAACATATTAGAGTTTACAGCATAATTTTTATTCCCTGTCTGCCCTGTGTCTTCACTGAATGTTAAAACATGCTTACCTGCCTAAGCAATGGAAGTTTATACCATTATCCAAATATTCCTCAAATGTAATAAATATTCTATTGGTAATTGGAGAAGAACAAGTTTTGCTAGAGATTTATTGATAATTAGCTGTAGTTAGGGATAAAATTGAGATTAAGGAATGTGTGTGCAATGATCCCTCTAGTATTATGGATAATAATGCATAAAAAACTCAGCAATATGGTTTAAGAGAACATCAGAATATAATGCCCTTGTTGTGATTCATTAAGCTCCCTTCTTATATCCTCTCTGTCTGAATATGATAATCCCTTGTCAGTAGAAATGCAAATCATGTGGTGTAATACAGTGTCTTCAAATATGTGTGAATGTTGCTGGACAAAGTTTGCCTTGGCTTTCCTTTCCTTCTTTTTTTGTGTCACAACTTATTTCACTGTGACTTTTTGATGGATTTTTGACATGCTGAGACCTACCTCCTCAACAGGAATTGAATATCCAAGATGTCATCTAAGAAGAATCAGGACATCCCTGAAAAATCCTTTTTGGAATACTAAGCATTACACACTCACCTGATGGCAAGGGGAATTCTTTCATTCTCTGCTGAAGTGTGGTTGCCTCCCCATGCTCACCTGCTCAATGGAAAGAGATGCTCCATTATCACTCCAACTCCTGAAAAGCTCTTTGCTCATTCATGTTGGCGATAGTGATTTCTGCTAGGAGCACAAACGATTAGCTGTGAGCTCTCCTGCTGTTCTCAGCCAGTGAGCAGCTATTTCTGGCTCCAGCAGATGTTTCCATTTTCTGGGCCTTCATAAACCATAATTGGGCTAGAAAAATAGCTCTGAGTTCCATTTAGTCTTATCTACATTTTATTCAGTCAGGCTGTGTTTCAAAACCATCGTGAGCATATGTAAATGTGCATGGCAAAATGTGGATTGTTATTTTCCTCTGTCTATCCAGCTCTTAGACAGTTTTTGAATATTTCTTCCATGACTGCTTCCTTCACGGTCATAGCAAAGCTTCGTTATAAGCCAAGATGTCAAACTCAAGGAATCAAGTAAGCCACTTTTAACATGCAGATGATGTTTTAAAAATAAACTCCTTAATTATGGAAATATGGCAAATGACTGTAAAGATGCTTTGCATGAAAATTCAACTTTTTTTTTTGCCCATTTAGCATGAAGTGCTGTTGTTACAGTATGTGCTGCCGGGTTCTATCTAACAAATGACAATATTAATAGGGCTTTCAAGGTGTGTGAGATATTGAAGGAGTGGTTTTAACAATGCCATAGCCTAATATGATTTGATGGTTGAACAGAAATTTGAACCCAAGTCCCCTGCATGTTAGTCCAACAGTCTATCCATTATATTGCACTAGCAGCTCATCTTGCACACTAGCAAGGTCATGCTCAAGATAATACAGGATAGGCTTCAGCAGCACGTGGATAGAGAATTACCAGAAGTGCGGGTTGGGTTCTGAAAATGCAGGGGAACTAGAGACCACATTACCAACATACTTTAGATCATGGAGAAAACAAAAGAATAACAGAAATAAGTCTACCTTTGTTTCATTGACTATACCAAGGCTCATTCTCTGTGTGGACTGTGTGGACCACAGTAAAATGTGGCAGGTAATTAAAGAGATGGGAATACCATAACACCTTATATGCCTCTTGAGAAATCTGTACATGAGTCAAAAAGCAATAGTTAGAACAGGATACGGAATGATGGAGTAAGACAAGGCTGCATTTTGTCACCCTGCTTATTTAACTTATATACAGAGCACATAATGTGCAATGCAGGGCTGGATGAATCCCAAGTTGGAATTAAAATTGCTGGGAGAAACATCAACAATTTGAGACATGCAGATGATACTACCCTAATGCATACCTGTCAAGTTTTGGACATGAAAATAAGGGAAATTTGGGGCCATGCCCCTATCCCCCAGGCCATGCCCCCACCCCAGGCCATGCCCCCTCCTCCCAAAATCCAGACATACCAAAGAGTCTAGAAGAGGAAGAGCCACCAGAGCCAGGGAGGAGTGTTGGGCTCCCCCTGGTGGAGGAAGAACTGCCCCTAGACACTCCCCTTAGCACAACTGCTTCCCCTCATGGGGAAGAAGGCAGCCAGCAAGCCATGCTTATTGTAATAATTCTATTTTAAATTTTCCCCTATTCTCTGCTGATTGCATTTCGTATTATGGTGATTTTTCATGGAACTGTTTTTTACACTTTAATCACTTAATTGCCTACTGTCTTAGCCTTGTGTGCCTCAATTTCATTTTTTAAAACTCTGTGTTTAAGAGAAAACCACCGAAGTATCCTGTTTATGTTGTATGCAAACATAATTGAAGCCTTCTCTCTCATGGGAAAGAGGTTGTTAAAGGAAGACAATGAGCCAATCGGCTTCAAGTATATTTGCATACAACATAAACAGGATACTTCCGTGGTTTTCTCTTAAACACAAAGTTTTAAAAAAGCACACAAGGCTAAGACAGTAGACAATTAAGTGATTAAAGTATAAAAAACAGTTCCATGAAAAATTACCATAATATGAAATGCAGTCAGCAGAGAATTGGGGGAAATTTAAAATAGAATTATTGCAATAAGTCTGGCCTTCTGCCTTCTTCCCCATGAGGGGAAGCAGTTGTACTAAGGGGAGTGCCTAGAGGGTGGTTCTTTGTCCACCAGGGGGAGCACAACATTCCTCTTCTGTGGCTCTGGTATGAGGCACACACCTCATGAATAAAAATATAATACAATAATATAATATACAGGAGATTTACATGCCCCCTGGATTTTTTAAAAAAATATGGGAGATTATAAAAAAATACATGACGGCGGGAAGAGGGGCTAAATTACAGGGGTTTTCCTGGCAATATGGGATACTTGACACCTATACCCTAATGGCAGAAAGTGAAGAAGACCTAAAGAAGCCCTTGCTTAGATTGAAAGAAGAGAGTGCAAAAGCTGTCTTGAGACTCAACATCAAGAAAACCAAGATAATGGCAACAGCCCCTATCACTCCCTGGAAAATAGATGGGGAAGAAGTAGAAAAGCAGTGACAGATTTTACTTTCTTAGGATCAAAGATCACTGCAGATAGTAATTGCAGCCATGAAATAAAAAGGCGACTGATGCTTGGGAGGCAAGCTATGAGAAACCTGGGCAACATAGTTAAAAGTAGAAACATCACCTTGCAAACAAAAATCCGCATAGTCAAAGCAATAGTATTTCTAGTAGTAATGTATGGTTGTGAGAGCTGGATCATAAGGAAAGCTGAGCGCAGAAGAATAGCTGCCTTTGAAATGTGGTGTTGGGGGAGAATTTTGAGAGTACCTTGGACAGCAAATAGAACAAATAGGTCAATCTTAAAAGAAATCAACCCCGACTGCTACTTGTAAGGTCAAATACTGAAGATGGCAATAAAGTACTTTGGACATCAAATGAGAAGAAAGGATTCACTTGAGAAAGCCTTAATGCTGGGAAAGAACTCATATTCTGTAACATCTCTTTTATCCAGGAAAGATTAGCATGTGAAGATAACAAAAAAATTATTTCATGGGGGACAGACTCCAATTGAACACAGATTGCCACATTCGAGGAAATGTAGATTTTGATTTTCAGTGTTGAAAATATTTTGTATATTGGAAGCGCGGCGCTAAAATGGCCGCCGCGCTCTTTGCGGGCCCCCCCCCACCGGACGAAACCATCCGGGTAGTTAGGGGCGTGGCCAGCACCCTAATAAAAGGGCTGGCCACGAGGCAGCCTTGCTGCCATTTTGGCGAACCGACGGAGCGGAGAAGTTTTTCCTCCTTACCTCCGTCGCTCGTGTCCTCTTGGGGGAAGCCTTTTCGGGCAGCTTTCTCTTGTTTTAGGCTTCCTAGCTACCTTATCCATGCCCTCGAAGAAGAAGGCAGCCGCGAACGTGGCTCGATCGGCGCGGAGGCGTCAGCCGGGTCGGAGGACCGCGACTGCGCTCGTTCTGCAGCCACTTTTAGCGGACTCCACCGTGAACGGTGGGATGGGATCGGTAGCTCCTTGGCCTGATGCGCGGAGCATACCTGCTGCCCCGGACGGGGCCTCGGCCCTTGGCCCGCAAACAACGACCACGACTCCTGCCATGGTCTGTGCGGCGGGGCCCTCTTGCCCGGGTGCGCAATACCCTATGGGGTTGGGTCCCCTGCCTTTGCAGGGCGTTCCCACGGCTCCCCAGGGGCTGAGCATGGGCTCTTGGCCTTATCTGGCCCCTGGGGCTCAGGGACCTGGACAGGTACCCGTGAATTATGGGCCGGTTGCCCAATTGCCCCCTGTGGGGGCCGGGGCCTATGTCGATGTGGAGGTCCTCCTGGCCCGGGTGGCGGCCCTTGAAGCGTCCTTGGCAAGGGCCAACCAAACAGGGGTGTCTCTAGGTTTTCAGGTGCCCCCTTTGGCCGCCGAACAGCGGCCGGCGATGGGTCGGGTTGAGCCGCCTGAGGTGCGCGGGCCGGTGGTGGCCACTGCCTCGCAGCTCCCCACCCCACAGGTGCAGCAGTCTGGTGCTGGTCTGGCCCCGTCGACGAGCTCAGCTTCGGTTGTGAGCTCCGACGCCCCCAGCGGGCCGGAACCCCCGGTGGGGGCGGCCCGCGGGGGTGCAGCGGGTGAGTATGCAGTCCAAGCTAATGCACCCACACAACTGACTTCCTGGGGGGGGGGCTGTTCAATGGCCTTGGCCTCGCTCGGGTGGCCCGGCGGCCCAATGGCCCCCGGCCCACCCAGTGACTTTGCCCGTGACACAGGGCCTGGGTCGGGGTGGTGCCCCCAATGTGCTGGGAAATGTATTGGGGATCCCTGGGCTGGCTCAGGCTCATTTTCCTTTGCCCGTAGTTCCCTCAGTGCCGGTGTCGGCTTTGCCAACAGCAGGGTATTCCTTGCCCTTGGGGGACCATTTGGCCCAGTCTACCAAGGAAAAGATTTGGAGGGGCGAGTATGTAGATATCTTCTCCCTTCTAAATAGGGAGCCGACCAAGGAAGAGAGGGAAGGGCTGGACGAGAAGGATAAGGAGCAGGCACGTCGTCATAAGCTGCCACGCACGTGGGCAAATTGGTTGCCAGCGTACCTGATTTACATGGCCGTTTACCTCAGGGCTAGGCCGGATTTGGCTACCCCTATGGTCCAGTATCTGGACAATATTTACCGGGCTATGGTTGACTTCCCGGGTCCGTCATGGCTGGCTTACGACGAAGAATTCCGCATGAGGATTCCACTGCACCCAGAGATGAGGTGGGATGAGCCCTGCCAGAAGCTGTGGATTCTGTATATGACCCCCACGCGCCCGGCGCCTGGGGAGAGATACCATTGTGGACATGCGGTCCAACGAGCGGCCCCGGTACAGGTACCCCGCCAAGTGGCGGGGCAGGGGGATCCAGCCCGCCTGCTGTGCTGGACCTTCTCGTCCAATGGTTCTTGCAACAGGAAAAATTGCAAGTACAAGCATGAGTGCCCCTCTTGTTCTGGCCCCCATGCTGCCTCCGCCTGTCCCAGGCCGGGAGGATACAGGGGCAGGGGTAGGGGCGGACAAGGGGCAGGTAGGACTGCCATGGTGGGAGCGGGTTCGCCAAAAGGCCCCCTCCCCAATTAATGTCGACATGCTGGAGCGTTGGCTCGCATTGTACCCGAGGTGAGCAGACGCTGTGTATCTCCTTCAGGGTTTTCAACTGGGTTTTCGTATTCCTTTCACGGGGGATAGGTCACCGCAGGATGCACCTAACCTTTTGTCACTTAGGGGAAGGGAGGAGGTGGCTGCCGCCAGCATTAATAAGGAGATTGCAGCGGGCAGGGTCGCTGGCCCTTTCCCCGCACCCCCTTTCCCCAACGTTAAAGTGTCCCCGCTAGGACTAGTGCCCAAGAAGTCCCCAGGCGAGTTCCGCCTGATTCACCATTTGTCCTACCCAGCCGGCCACTCGGTCAATGATGCTATCCCTGATGACCTTTGTTCTGTCAGGTGTACATCCTTTGACCAGGCATTGCGCATGGTGCGCTCATGTGGCCCGGGTGCACTGTTGGCTAAGTGTGACATTAAGTCGGCGTTTCGCCTCTTGCCCGTGCACCCGGGTGACTTCAAGTTGCGGGGTTTCAAATTCCGGGGTGAATATTATTTTGACAAAGCCATCCCATTCGGCTGTTCCATATCCTGCTCGGCTTTCGAGCGTTTCAGTACATTCCTGCAGTGGGCATTTGTCCGTAGGTCAGGGTCTCGGTCTGTAGCCCATTACCTGGATGACTTTTTATTCGGGGGTGAACGGGGCTGGGACACGTGCACACGTCTCCTCAACACATTTCAGACGCTAATGGAGGAACTCGGTGTCCCTTTAGCGCCCGAAAAGACCGAAGGCCTGTCTAATAAGTTAATATTCCTGGGGGTGGAAATTGACACGGTAGCGCAGGCTTCTAGGTTGCCCGCGGACAAGGTGTCAAGGATAGTGGCCCTTATATCGGACTTGCTGGCTAAGCGCAAGGCATCCCTTCGGGAACTGCAGGTGCTACATGGTCACCTCAATTTCGCTTGCAGGGTGGTCGCACCTGGCAGGGCATTTGCTCGGCGCTTGTGCGACGCCATGGCAGGCTTATCCAGGCCCCATCATAGGGCGAGATTGACACGGGGCATCAGGGCAGATCTGCACGTATGGCTCCAGTTCCTGAGGGAGTTCAATGGGGTCTCATTTTGGAGGTCTGACCTCCTGGCTTCGCCCCAATTTCAAATTCAGTCTGATGCCTCGGGATCCCTGGGTTATGGGATGTACTTCAATGGGAAGTGGGCATATGGTGGATGGCCACCAGCCTGGTCAGGCACGGGTCGCCTGAGGGATCTCACATATTTGGAATTTTTTCCCATACTGGGGGCCTTGATGCTATGGGGTGAGGAGTGGGCCAACTCTGTGGTGCATTTCTGGTGTGACAATGCGGCTGTTGTCCACATTGTCAACTCACAGACCTCTCAATCTCCCAGGGTCATGGATCTTGTGCGCCAGTTTGTATTGCGCAGCCTGCGCCTCAATGTACTGTTCGGAGCCAGGCATGTCCCGGGGGTGAATAATGATATTGCTGACGCTTTGTCCCGCCTGCAGATCTCCCGGTTCCGTGCCTTGGCCCCGGATGCGGAGGAATTTCCCTCGCCACTACCGCAGGAGATATGGACCTTTGGCAAGGAGAGATGAACCGGGCGATCGGCATGTCACTGGCGCCACGCACGCGTAAGGCGTATCACCACGCGTTGGTTTCCTTTCGGACCTTTTGTACCCAATCTCGCCTGCCAGATACCTGGCCGATCCCAGTTGCCCACATCCTCCCTTTCATGGTTTACCTGCACGCCCAGGGCCTGGCACCCCGCACCATGGCATCTAGGCTATCAGCGCTGGCTTTTATGGCCAAGGTGGGAGGTCTTGCGGACAGTACCGCTGATTTCCGTGTGAGACATGTTTTGGAGGGGTGGGTGCGGGAACGTGGGCGTTGCCTGGACGACCGCCACCCAATTTCCCCTGGGGTACTTACCCAACTGGCACGAGGCTGGCATGACCTATGTTTCGATAGGTATGAGGCAGCTCTGATTCGTGCGGCTACAACAGTGGCCTTTTTTGGAGCGCTCCGCATCAGCGAGCTTGGGATGCTGTCTAAGGCGGCTGCAAGTTGTAGGGCACTGGAACTCGAAGATGTCTATGTTTGCAATGATTGGGCTCAGTTGAGGATACGCTCCTCTAAAACAGATCAGCACGGCATAGGCAGTTGAGTAATACTGCTACGATGTTCCTTGGAAGACATCTGTCCGGTTGGTGCCCTACAGGAGTTTCTTGCACTGTGTGGCACGCACCATGTCCCGTTTTTCTGTCACCAGGGTGGGTCTCCCCTCACTCAACCATTCCTGCAGGATGGGGGTGGTTCCTACTGTGGCTACTTTTGGGTACTCTGGGGCTGAAATACGCCGCATGGGAAGGTGGGGATCACATTGTTTTCAGTTTTTGTGTTCACCCTCTTCAACCGTGAGTGCCAGTTTAGTCACTGCAATGTTTCTCACCCCCCCTTTTTTCCTTGACAGACCCTGGGTGTCGTTTTACACCGGTGACAGTAGGGCTGGTGGGCCGTTGCCACGTGCACAGGGCAGTGCGTTACGCTGCACAGGGCAGCACGTTACGCTGCACAGGGCAGCGCGTTACGCTGCGGCGACAGAGTGGGACCCCGACTGGGACTGGGTGCACCCGCACATCTCAGGTGGTGTGGTAAGCGCGGCATGTTATGGCGGGAACTGTTGCCATTCCTTTTCTACATCAGGGATGCTGACTCGCCTGATGTCCTGGTTATTCACCTTGGGGGCAATGGTTTCGGACAGGTCACTGGCCTATCGTGGAAGCTTGCGATTTGCAGTCACCTGGCCTACTCACATTATGTGTGGCCTGCCACACCCCTCATTTGGTCGGACATGATACCGCAGTACGCTTACAGGGGAGCATTTGGCCTCCAGGCGCTTGACCGGGCTCGTCGCTCCAGGGCTATTGCCCGGTTCCTTTTTGTCAAGGGTTGGGGACGCGTTATTCGCCTCCCCGCCATCAGTCTGCAAAATTATGAGCTTTATTCAGGGGAGGGGGCCCATCTGTCGCGAGGAGGTATGGACCTCCTGCTGAGTGATTGGCGAGCAGGCCTGTCGACCGAGCTGACGGTCTTGGGGGGGGCGTCGAGCCTTTATTGAAGCCTCTCCAGGTGGCGGGTAGCACTGGTAAGGTAAACATTTATGACCCACAGGTATCCGGCAGGTTCGCAATTGACTGGACAACACTAGATAGGCATAAGTTGTTTAAACGTTGTCCGGTCAACGACGAACCAGGCGAGGGGGTGATGGTTACCACTAGACAGCTGGAATCACCCCCTGATTTTACGGATACACGTCAGAGGGTGGGGTCATTAGTTAGATATTGACTACGGTCAACAATTTGTTTGTTGTCAACAAACAAATTGATACAAATAGATACATTGTAACAATTGCCGTTGGCAATTTTGGGTGGTACCTTACCAGTGTTACTTCGGCCTGCTTGCCTTAAAAATTATGATTGGTCGTTTTACCAATAGAAATTTATAATTCGGACTAGGGCTTGAATCAATAAATGTGGCCCATGCCGTTATCCACTTTCATTTGTGTCTGAGTCCATCATTGGGGGGGTGCGCCTGCAAAGAAGTGAGTGAGATCATGCATGCATGCAAAACAAGTCGCTATGTATCTAGAATATGCATAGAGCTCTAAGTTGGAATGCCTTGTCATCTTCTTATAGATAAGATGGAGTCAGCCTTCAATCACTAGCTCGAAGTTGAAACCAAAATTGCACAAAACCTTAAAGACAGAACACAGTCAGTTTATGGCTTTGTTGTTTGTTTTTAGGATCATAAAAATGCATCTTAGGGATGATCATTTATAGTTCTATTCTTTTCTATTTCATTGAAAGAGCATGCTTCATTTTGTTATCTGGGTGTACACACGTGTGCTTTGCATGACATCTTTTACTCTGACATTCAGTATTATGCTGAGTGGAAAGAGCAACTTTACATTGAATTCAATGAAAAACTCTTTTTGAAAAAGAAGTTCTACCTACAAGTCAATTTTATTAGAACAAAGTAGGAGCTGAGATCCATTGTTCAAATCGTAATCGCTCTGTGTTGTCCTTCTATTATTTGTACAGTGTGCATTTCATTTACCATCTGAACTGTTCTTCAGAAATATTCATTGTTCACTTTGCTCAAGACAGGCAGTGTCATCTAGTGGAGAGACTGGCAAGTGGGTAATAAGAGATGTTTACCAATTCCCAGGCAAACCACTGATGAAGGTCAACTCAACACAATACACTGATTATTATGTAATGTTCTTCATGCAAAATGCAGCACCTTTTCACAGAATACACACTGCAGAGTGAAATCTGATTTAGGTAACTGATTTACATAAGAATACCTGTACCTATAATGGACCAAGTAGTATAGTTCTAAAAATTGTTACGTTCCTGTAGCTCCAGCATTCGAGCTACTTAGAGAGTACCAATAAGAACCCACCAACTGGCTGGAGGGTGGAAGGAAGACAGGAACCCTTAAAAGTGAGGTCTACCCTCCTAACTACCTTTTTTGAGGTGCATATAGCCCACCTGCTGCCCTCTTTCTCAGGATGAGACTAGCTAGTCATTTTTTTGTCTCACTGGCAGATTGGCTTAAGTTTAGCAGGTGTTTTTACACTTACCCAATACTGTTTGCTAAGAGAAATTGGCAATGAGGACAACACTAAATAGGTCACAACTGGCAGGTAGTGCAGATGGGGGATTTAGTAACAGTGGGTTCCCATGGAAAATGTGTAGTTGATTGTGCCCAATGTCCCAGCCATCTAAACCCTGTGATTTAGTGAGGAGAACAGAAAGGATACAGGGGTGGTACACAGTGGCTTTTTCCAGTTGGTGGGCCAGGTTTTTGATGCTGGTAGCCAGTAAATATCACCCCAGAAATGTGTGCCATCCAGGGGCACGTTGTTGCTTGATAACATTGGAAGGGGGCAGTGAGAATTTGCCCTAAGGTAGCATCCCCTGGGGCTCTTGGTTCAGTCATCAGCACTAGGTTAGACCCAATTGCAGGATGGGCTGGTTCACAGGTTAAATAGTTAATAAAATTGTGGCCTTAGGTACAGGGCAGTAGCCAGAGGGTGGCCAGGGTGGGCTTGGCCCACCCTGAGTTAGCACTTTGCCCACCATGGCAAAGTGTGGTTTCCCATAGGAATGCATTGAAAGGAGGCTTTGTTGCCCATCCTGAAAAAATATTTGCCCACCCACATCTAGAATCCTGGCTATGGCCTTGCTTAGGTGAAACTCCAACAGCTATGTCTGTGTCTTTATTCTTGGGGGGAGGACGCAAAGACTTATCTTTTGTGGAGTGAGAATGCAAGCGCGGCGCCAAAATGGCCGCCGCGCCCTTTGCGGGCCCCCCCCACAGGACAGAGAATCCGGGTAGTTAGGGGCGTGGCCAGCTCCCTTATAAAAGGGGTGGCCACGAGGCAGCCGAGCTGCCATTTTACCTCAGCGACGGAGCGGAGAAGTCTTTTCCCCTGTGTCTCCGTCGCTCTTGAGCCTACCGGGAAGCCTTTTTGGTAGCGATTCTGCCTTGCTGGCTTCCCTTTGCTTCGGTGGAGATGCCTTCGAAGAAGAAGGCAGCT
The DNA here is from genome assembly GCA_035047345.1 of Bradypodion ventrale. Lineage (NCBI taxonomy): Eukaryota > Metazoa > Chordata > Lepidosauria > Squamata > Chamaeleonidae > Bradypodion > Bradypodion ventrale. The sequence goes on along the minus strand of JAWDJE010000004.1, from coordinate 141,444,401 downwards.
TCGAGTGCAGCTCGCGCGGTTAGGAGGCGCAACCCAGGTCGGAGGACCGCGGTGCCGCCTCCTCAGCAGCCGCCTTTGCCGGCCCCTGCCGGGGCCGGCGGAATGGGGGCTATTGCCCCTTGGCCCGGAGTGGGCAACCAGAATGCGGGCGCGGAAGGGGTTCCGGCCCGCGGCCCGCGAGCGGTGGACACCGCTCCTGCACCTGCCCACCCTGTTGGGCCTACTCCTCTTGGGTCGCAGCCTCTCCCGGGGCCCTCTAGCCTTGGGGGGTGGTGCGGCCCCCTGCCTTGGCAGGTTTCTCCACCGACCCTGCCGGGCTTTGGTGCTGGCCAATGGCCATATTCGGACTGGGGTACAGGGACCTGTACCCACGCCTGGACCGTGCGGGCCGGCCCTTGGCCCCAGGTCAACGTGGAAGCCTTACTGGCCCGCCTTGCGGCCCTTGAAGCGTCGTTGGCTCGGGCCAGTCAGGTGGGGCCCCCCCTCCTTTGGGGTTCCTTTTGAGGCGCTGTCGGCAGGAGGACAACAGCCGACAGGGAGGGTTGAGCTGCTGCAGGTGCGTGGCGCGGTTTCGGCCACTGCCTCGCAGCTCCCCAGCCAGCAGCCAGGTGCAGGTCCCCCGGTGATGAGCTCTACGTCGGTCGTGAGCTCCGACGCCCCCAGTGGGCCGGAACCCCCGGTGGGGGCGGCCCGCGGGGGTGCAGCATGTGAGTATACGGTGTAAGCGAGTACATCCACACACATTCCCAATATGGGGGGGGGGCTTTCCAATGGCCTTGGCCTCGCGCGGGTGGTGCGGCGGTGCACCCGCTGACGCCTCACCCGGCGATGACAGCTAACACCCAGGGCCCCGTGGTGGGGGGTGTTCCCTACCCTTAGGGGAATGTTTTGGGTGGCCGGGTTGGTCCAAGCCCCTATTCCTTACCGATGAGTGACCGCTTGGCACAGGCCGCCAGAGAGTAAATTTGGCGGGGGGAGTACGTGGATATCTTCTCACTCCTAAACAGAGTGCCCACCAAGGAGAGAGGGAGGGGCAGAATGAGAAGGATAGTGGCAGGCACGTTGTCGCAAGCCACCAAGTATGTGGGCCAAATGGTTGCCGGCCTGCATCATATGCATGGCGGTGTACCTTAGGGCCCGGCCGGATCTGGCAATTCCGATGGTCCAGTATTTGGACAACACCTACCGGGTGATGGTTTACTTTCCGGGCCCAGCGTGGTTGGCTTGTGACGAGGAATGCCGTAGGCGGATTTCCCCGCACCCCGAGATTAGGCGGGATGAGCCAGGCCAGAGGCTGCAGCTTTTGTACGTTACGCCCACGCGCCCTGCACCCGGGGAGATATACCATTGGGGGCATGCGGTTCAGCGGGCGGCCCCAGCACAGGTCACCTGCCAGGCGGCGGGGCGGGGGGTTCCAGCCTGCCGGCTGTGCTGGACTTTCTTGTCCAATGGCTCCTCTAATGGGAAGACTTGCAAATACAGACAGGAGTGTCCCACCTGTCTTGGCCCCCATGCGGCCTCTGCCTGTCCCAGGCCTAGAAGGATGCGGGGCAGAGGGTGGGGCAGACAGGGGGCTGGCAAGACTGCCGCAGATGGATCTAGTTCACCCAAGGGCTCCCTCCCCATTTAAGGTGGACATGTTGGAGCGCTGGCTCACATGGTACCCGAAGGGAGAGGATGCAGGTTATCTCCTTCAGGGTTCTAAGCAAGGGTTCCGGATCCCTTTCATGGGTAATAGGTTCCCTCAGGATGCCCCCAATCTTTTATCCCTTAAGGGGAGGGAGGAGGTGGCTGCTGCCAGCTTTGACATAGGGTCCATGCGGGCAGGGTCGTTGGCCCTGTCCCTGCACCCCCGTCCCGGGGAGCATATTATTCCAATGATGCCATGCCTTTTGGCTATTCCATTGGGGCTCGGTATTCGAGCGTTTCACCACTTTCCTAGATTGCGCTTTTGTCCGCAGGTCAGGGTCCCGGTCTGTAGCCCATTCCCTGGATGGTTTTATTCGGGGCTGAACGGGGCTGGGACACGTACACACGTCTCCTCAACACATTTCAGACGCTAATGGAGGAACTGGTGTCCCTTTAGCGCCCGAAAAGACCGAGGGCCCATCTCCACAGCTAGTATTCCTGGGGGGAGAGTAACACGGTAGCGCAGGATTCTAGGTTGCAGCGGGATAAGGTGTCGAGGCTAGTGGCCCTTGTCTCGGTCTTGCTGGCCAAGCGCATGGCATCACTGAGGGAACTTCTGGTGCTACATGGTCACCCCAGTTTTGCTGGCAGGGTCGTCGCACCGGGCAGGGCATTTGCTCTGCGCTGGGGCGACGCCATGGCGGGATTATTCAGGCCCCTCCACAGGCTCAGATTTACCCGGGGTATCGGGGCAGACGTGCTTGTCTGGCCATAGATCCAGAGGTAGTTCAACGGGGTGTCATTTTGGGGTCTGATCTCCTGGCTCCCCCTTGCTTTCAGATGCAGTCCGATGCCTCAGGATTCCTGGGTTTATGGGATGTACTTCAATTGGAAGTGGGCCTATGGTGGGTGGCCACCATCCTGGGCAGGCAAGGGTCGCCTGCATGGTCTCACGTAGCTGGGATGTTTCCCTATCCTGGGTGCTTTGATGCTATGGGGCAAAGAGTGGGCCAACTCGGTTGTGCAATTTTGGCATGGCAACCCGGCTGTGGTCCGCATCGTCACTGCACAGATTTCCAAATTGCCCGGGGTTATGGAGCTAGTGCGTTGGTTTGTGTTATGCAACCTGTGCCTCAATGTTCCCTTCAGGGCCAGGCATGTCCCAAGGGTTGATAATGATATTGCTGCTGCTTTGTCCCGCCTGCAGATCTCCCGGTTCCGTGCCTCGGCCCCCGGATGCGGAGGAATTTCCCTTGCCACTCCCGGACGAGAGATGGAACGTTGGCAAGGAGAGGTGAACCGGGCGATTGGCCTGTCACTAGTGCCATGCATGAGCAAGGCGTACCACCACGCATTTAGTTCCTTCAGAGTATTATGTACCTGATTCTGACTGCCAGGAACCTGGCCGATCCCAGTAGCCCATGTTCTGTGGTTCATGGTTTACCTGTATGCCCAGGGCCTTGCACCACGCACCATAGCATCTCAGCTGTCGGGTTGGCTTTTATGGCCAAAGTGGGAGGTCGTGTGGACAGCACCAATGACTTCCGGGTGAGACATGTTTGGGAGGGGTGGGTGCGCGTGCGCGGGCGTTTCCCGGCCGACCGCCACCCCATTTACCCAGGGGTTTTTTACCCAGTTGGCCCGGGGCTGGCCTGGCCTCTGTTTTGATAGATGAGGCAGCCCACTTCATGCGGCTACAACGGTGGCCTTTTTTGGAGCCCTCCGCATCGGCGAGCTTGAGATGCTGAGTAAGGCGGATGCAAGATTTTCCCAGGGTTTTTTACCCAATTGGCCCGGGGCTGACATGGCCTCAGTTTTGATAAATGAGGCAGCCCACTTCATGCGGCTACAACGGTGGCCTTTTTGGAGCCCTCCGCATCGGCGAGCTTGAGATGCTGAGTAAGGCGGATGCAAGATTTTCCCAGGGTTTTTACCCAATTGGCCCGGGGCTGGCCTGGCCTCTGTTTTGGAAATGAGGCAGCCCACTTCATGCGGCTACAACGGTGGCCTTTTTTGGAGCGCTCCGCACCGGCGAGCTTGAGATGCTGTATAAGGCGGATGCAAGTTGTAGGGCACTGGAACTCGAGGATGTCTATGTTGCCAAAGACTGGGCCCAGTTGAGGATATGCTCCTCTAAGACAGATCAGCATGGCGTAGGCAGTGGTGTAAGACTGCTACGGTGTTCTTTGGCAGACATCTGTCCGGTTGGTGCACTACAGGAGTTCCTGGCACTGCGTGGCATGCACCACGGCCCGTTTTTCTGTCACCAAGATGGGTCTCCCCTTACTAAATTTCAGTTTTGGAAGGGGACAGGCAGAGCCCTCACCAGGGTGGGCCTACCAGGTGCCCGTTATGGCACACATTCATTCCGTACTGGTGCAGCCTTTACAGCAGCTGCTTTTGGGTACTCTGGGGCTGACATACGCAGCATGGGGAGGTGGGGCTCGCAATGTTTTCAGTTTTATGTGCGCCCACTTCCACCATGAGTACCAATCCAGTCACCTTACCGTCTTTTTCTCAATTTTTCTCAATTTTCTTACAGACCCTGGGTGTCGTATTACACCGGTGACAGTATGGCTGGTGGGCCACAGCTATGTGCACAGGGCAGCGCGTTACGCTGGGGCGACAGAGTGGGGACCCCGACTGGGACTGGGTGAACACTCCAGTCTCACATGGCATGGTAAGCCTGGGATGTTATGGCGGGAGCTGCGGCCTTTCCTTTTTTCTGGCCTGAGTGCTGACCCGCCTGACATTCTCATCATCCACCTTGGGGGCAATGATTTGTGCCAGGTCACCGGCTTATCGCTCAAGCATGCGATTTGCGAGGACCTCGCCTACTTGCATTATGTCTGGCCTGCCACAACCCTAGTTTGGTCGGACATTATCCCGCGCCTTTCTTATAGAGGGGGCGTTCACCTCCTGGCCCTTGAACGCGCTAGGCGCACGGTCAACAGGGCGGTGGCGCGGTTTCTTGCCGACAGGGCTTGGGGACGGGTCAGTCATCACCCCGATATTAGTCTATAAGATTATGTCTTGTACGCAGGGGATGGGGTCCATCTGTCGCGAGGAGGTACGGACCTCCGGTTAGGTGATTGGCGAGCAGGCCTGTTGACCGAGCTGACGGTCTGGGTGGGGGCGTCAGGTCTTCTTTGAAGCCCCTCCGTGTGGCGGGTAGCACTGGTAAGGTAAACAGTATGACCCACAGGTATCCGGCAGGTTCGCAATTGACTGGACAACACTAGACAGGAATAAATTAGTTAAACGTTGTCCGGTCAACGACGAACCAGGCGATGGGGTGATGACGATTGCTAACCAGCATGCATCACCCCTGTGATTTCACGGATACGCGTCAGAGGGTGGGGTCATGAGTTAGATATTGACTACGGTCAACAATTTGTTTGTTGTCAACAAACAAATTGATACAATTTGATACATTGTAACCAATTGGTGTTGGCAATTTTGGGGTGGTACCTTACCAGTGTTACTTCGGCCTGCTTGCCTTAAGAATTATGATTGGTCGTTTTACCAATACAAATTTATAATTCGGACTAGGGCATTGAATCAATAAATGTGGCCCGATGCTGTTATCCACTTTCAATGTTGTCTGTGTCCGTTATGGGGGGGGGGTGCGCCTGCAATGCAAGCGCGGCGCCAAAATGGCCGCCGCGCCCTTTGCGGGCCCCCCCCCCACAGGACAGAGAATCCGGGTAGTTAGGGGCGTGGCCAGCTCCCTTATAAAAGGGGTGGCCACGAGGCAGCCGAGCTGCCATTTTACCTCAGCGACGGAGCGGAGAAGTCTTTTCCCCTCCACCCCCTCCCTAGTTAACAGTGTGATATTTTGGTCGCTTCGGGGCCGGGTGGGAATTTTTGGCTGGGACCCATATTGGCTTTCGGGTCCTGGCTTTTTTGCCCATCCCACACTGTGGCTATGGTTTGATATAGGGGTCTTTCTACGTTCCTAACGTTGACTTTGGTCACATTGGCGGGTAGCACTGGTAAGGTAAACAGTATGACCCACAGGTATGCGGCAGGTTCGCAATTGACTGGACAACACTAGACAGGAATAAATTAGTTAAACGTTGTCCGGTCAACGACGAACCAGGCGACGGGGTGATGACGATTGCTAACCAGCATGCATCACCCCTGTGATTTCACGGATACGCGTCAGAGGGTGGGGTCATGAGTTAGATATTGACTACGGTCAACAATTTGTTTGTTGTCAACAAACAAATTGATACAATTTGATACATTGTAACCAATTGCCGTTGGCAATTTTGGGGTGGTACCTTACCAGTGTTACTTCGGCCTGCTTGCCTTATGAATTATGATTGGTCGTTTTACCAATACAAATTTATAATTCGGACTAGGGCATTGAATCAATAAATGTGGCCCGATGCTGTTATCCACTTTCAATGTTGTCTGTGTCCGTTATTGGGGGGGTGCGCCTGCAAAGGTCTAATGTTTAAACTGGATTACAAAATGGAAGAGGCACCTGAGATCACATTGCAAATATCCATTGGATATTGAAGCACACAAACAAATTTCAGAAAAAAGATTAGTCTGCGCTTTATAGATGACAGCAAAGTCTTTCACTATGAGGATCATGAGGAACTATTACCTGTTCTGAAATAAATGGATGTTCCATAGCTCTTGATTGTCCTCATTTGTAACCTATATTGTGGACAAGAAGTTACCAATAGGATAGAAGATGAAAAACTGAGTGGCAAAGGTATCACACAAGTGTACTTTTTCCCCTTTATCTGTTTAATAAGTAAGCAAAAAATATACAGTATACAGAAAGCCAAATTAGATTCAGATGAAGGAGGAGTGCAAACTGGTCAAAGAAACATCATTAGTTTAAGACAAGCTGATGACACCATCTTACTTGCAGAAAGCAGAAATGACTTGAAACAACTTTTAGTAAAAGTTAAACAAGGAAGTGCCAAAGCATGACACCATTTGAACACCAAGAAGATATACTTTTTGACTCCAGAAGAACTACACAACTTTAACATTGACAACAAAAAAAAATGAAATCATAAGAGAATTTGTATACCTTGGTTCATTCAACAATCAAAATGGAGAGTGAAGTTAGGAAATCAGGAAAGGATTGAGATTCGGAGGGGCAGCAAAGAAATAATTAGAAAAGATCATCAAGTGTAGGGATGTGTCATTAGAGACCAAGATCATGCACTCTCTTCTGTACCTGATCACTATGTGTGGTTGTGAAAGCTGGACAATAAAGAAAGCTAACAAGTAAAAACAGCTGATTTATTTGAAATATGGTGCAGGATACCCTTATGGATATCCTGGACTATCAGAAAAATGAACAAGTTGGTCCTAGAGCAAATCAAGCTTAAGCTTTAACTGTTGGCAAAAATAACACTGAGGCTACTTTGGACACATCATGAGAAAGCAATATTTTCTGCAAGAGACAGATTTTCTGGCAAAGGTTGACAGAAAAAAGGAGGACTAACTGTGAGGTGGATTGACTTCATAAAAGAAACACATGCTTGAGTTTGCAAGAGATGACCAGGACTACTGAGGACAAGACATAGTTAGATATCTCATTCATAGGGTTGTCATAAGTCAGTGATGACTTGGTAGGATGTAAAACAAAACAGTAGATCAACTGCTGCTCCACCATCAGTCAGGATTTAATAAGTCAACTCCTTTGTAACTTCCATTTATTCCATTAAGGGCCTGCTTTAATTATGACATAGGGACTGCAGTAGCTCAAGTGGCTCAGATGCTGACTGGAAGGCAGGGGATCAGCAGCTCAATATCTGAATACTGCAGGGTGGAATGAGCTCCCATCTTTGTCCCTGCTCCTGCCAACCTAGCAGTTTGAAAGTGAGAAATACAGTGCCTACATATGCTCAAGTATAAGTTGATCTGAATATAAGTTGAGGTACCTAATATGGCTCCCTGACTACCTGTCTCACCCAGGAGCCAACGCCATCGGCTCCCAGGTGTGGAGACGGGTGGGAGAAGCCGCTGCAGCTGACTTCGCTCTCTGGGATTTCCTGCCCGGAGAGCAGAAAAAGGGAAGTCACTGCCACGAGAGACTCCCTGTCTCACCCGGGAGCCCACACCATCAGCTCCCGGGAGTGGAGACAAGTGGGACATGCCGCCGACACCACCACAGCTGACTTCATTCTCTGGGATTGTCTGCCCAGAGAGCAGAAAAGGGAAGCTGCCGCGAGAGACTCCCTGTCTCACTCGGGAGCCCACGCCATCGGCTCCCGGGAGTGGAGGCAGGTGGGAGATGCCGCCGCCGCTGCCAACTTCACTCTATGGGATTGCCTGCCCAGAGAGCAGAAAAAGGGAAGCCACCGCCGCGAGATTCCCTGACTCCCTGTCTCACCCAAAAGCCCATGTCATCGGCTCCCAGGAGTGGAGACAGGTGGGAGATGCCGCTGCCGCAGCTGCCACAGCTGCCACAGTTGACTTCACTCTCTGGGATTGCCTGCCCGGAGAGCAGAAAAAGGGAAGCCACCACCACCGCCACTGCCGTGAGAGACTCCCTGACTCCCTGTCTCACCTGGGAGTCCACACTATCAGCTCCCAGGAGTGGAGACAGGTGGGAGATGCCACCGCTGCCACCGCAGCTGACTTCGCCCTCCAGGATTGTCTACCCAGAGAGCAGAAAAGGGAAGCTGCTGCCACCGCCACCACCGCGAGAGACTCCCTGTCTCGCCCGGGAGCCAACGCCATCGGCTCCCCGGAGTGGAGACAGGTGGGAGATGCCGCCGCCACTGCCACAGCTGACTTTGTTCTCCAGGATTGCCTGCCTGGAGAACAGAAAAGGGAAGCCACCGCCATCGCCACTGCCGCCGCCGCCGCGAGAGACTCCCTGTCTCGCCCGGGAGCCTACGCCATCAGCTTCTGGGAGTGGCAGATGCCATGGGTTATCCTTGTCGGTGCCCCAGGATACCTCACTACCATCCTCTTGCCACTGGCTAGGACTTGGGGCCATGATGGCAATGGGTCCATTTCTCCCACTTTGGGACTTTTCAAGGGGGGGGGCTGGTGTGAGTCATTGTGCTTATAGCATCTTGTCTGCATTTGTTGCATTGCTGTATTTAGCTTATTGTGTGATTCTTGATGCTTTTGATTTTGTATATTGTTATTGTTATTATTGTTTCTTGCACTTTCCTTGATGTAAACCTCTTAGAGTAACCTCTGGTTGAGTTAAGCGGTATACAAAAATAAAGTTAAATGAAATGAAATGAAATGGACCTCTAAAACTAGGAAAAAAGGTTAACCCAAGTATAAGTCAGGGGTGGAAAATGCAGCAGCTGCTAGTGAGTTTCAATAATTTTTTAAAAAATCATGAAAATACAGTAAAATTAATTAATTAAAACATTTATGTGAGGATGTTTTTGAGTGTTTATGGTAGTTGCCTCATTTTTTAAAACTGTATTTGCACCACCAACCAGTGGTGACGCTGCAGGGGCAATGGGCAGGCAGGCCAATTGCACTGAGGCCAGAAGCAATTCTCTAGCCTAACCTCTTGCACTCCCTGCAACCAGGAAACATGACTTCCCCCTTCATTTTGACCAAATGGAGCAGGGACAAAGGCAAGAATGGTAAGTGTTGTGTTGAGGGACTTCATCCCATCCTAGGCAGGAGGGATGTTGTGTATACATGCAGTTCAGCTGCTCACCATTAGCGCAGCTGATGGAGTTCACGTGGCTCCAATTTACCCAATGAGGAACTAACGTGGGAAACCTTCCTGCCACAGGTGAAACTATGTCAGGTATGCATTACATCAGGAAGACGTCACCAATACAGTAACCAATAGGCGCCTGCGGGTGAGATTCAAATGTATCATGTACCATATATAAGGAGGCAAGGTTCCACCATTGACTGATGTACAGATTGACCATGTTACAATAAAGTAGTGTTTAGCCTGTCTGCCAGCGTCGTGTGCAATCAAATCTGCCTACATCAAATTGGTGATGAGGATGGGATAATGGCGTCCCACAGGTTCACCCTCTCTCAGTTCAATACCTCCCAGCCAGAGTCATGGGACCTCTATGAGGAGCAGTTTCTGTATGCGATGGATGCGGAGAAGATCGAGGGTGAAGTGCAAAGGCGAGCCTGCCTACTGGCCCAGTGTGGATTGCCAACCCGGGAGCTGACAGGGAACCTCCTGATGCCAAGGGTACTCAAGATGGTACCACTGGCCAAAATCTTTGCTGCCCTGTGGGCACCTTTCCGCCCAAAGGCATCAGTGTTCCCGGCAAGGTTGGTGTTGAACTGGCGAGACCAATGGCCTGGAGAAACTGTGGCGGAATACGTAGCCGCGCTGAGGCTGGCAGCCATTCCGTGTCGGTGGGGAGATTTCCTGGCTGAGGCCTTGCGAGATCGCCTCCTACTCAGCCTGCAGGACAAAGAGGCTCAGCGGAAGTTGCTAGCCCGAGATGAGGACATCACGTTCGATCAGGTCTTGCAGGCCACGCAAGCTGCTGAAGCGGTAAAGGATGGGGTGTGGGCATGCAGGACAAGGTCCACAGCCCCGGGAAGCTCCACTGTGCAAGCCCACAGATGTTCATCACCACGTGCACAAGAGTCGAGAGCTGCGGGGTGTGGGCATGCAGGACAAGGTCCACAGCCCTGGGAAGCTCCACTGTGCAAGCCCACAGATGTTCATCACCACGTGCACAAGAGTCGAGAGCTGCGGCAGCCACCGCCACTTCCTCTTCGTGCTCCGGCGACAGCGAGAGCGAACCAGAGGTCCAGAAAGTGAGCAAAAGGCCATCCGAAAGGAGAGACACCACTGTAGCAAGCTGGCGCTGCGAGGAGTGTGGGGACTCACACGACCAGGAAAAATGCCCATTCAAGAAGGCAGAGTGCCACAACTGCAGACGGTTGGGGCACATAGCAAAGGTGTGCAGGCAACGCAGAAGTCGAGACCCGGACCGGACCAGCCGCTACAGCCGAAAAGACGAGGCCATCAGAAAGGTGCACACAGGGGACACTGTGGTGAGACATGTGTCGGACCGACACACCCGGTTTTTTGTGAAGGTACTGTTGCAGGGGGTTCAGGTGAAGATGGAGGTGGATTCAGGGACTGCCTATTCCATAGTCTCACAGATGGAGTTTGTGTCAATACCCTCTTGGGACTGCCCCAAACTGAGAGCCCTCAGGACGAACTTGTAGTTCGAGGTAACTACATTCCAATCCTGGGGGTGGGAGATTTCACCGTCCGTTTCAAAAACTTCATGAAAAATCTGCCCCTGGTAGTTCTTAAGGGGGGGGGTTCCAGTTGTCTTCTAGGGACTCAATGGTTCGAACCACTGGGCATTGCATTGACTGGCATCAACACCATCCGGGCTGACCCCATTCAGGATGTGTGCATCGCACATCCCACTGTTTTTGAAAAAGGACTTGGGAAGTACAGGGGGCCTCCAGTTGACTTTGTTATAGACCCTTCCATTCACCCCGTACGGCTCAAGCCGCAAAGAGTGCCTTTTGCCCTGAAGGACAAAATCGAAGTGGAACTGGACAAACTGGTGGGTCAGGGGATTTTGGTTCTGGTGGACTCCGCAGAGTGGGAGACACCGATTGTGACTGCCATAAAAACTAACAGGGAGGTTAGGATTTGTGCTGATTACAAGTGTACTATCAATAAGGCCATTTGCCCCAATGCCTATCCAGTGCTGGTAGTTAGCCATTTGTTGGCTAGGTTACACGGGGGGTAAATGCTTTGCAAATTTGGACTTAGCACAGGCTTATCAACAGTTAACGGTTACACCTGCAGCAGCAGCTGCCCAGACGATAGTTATGCAAAAGGGTGCATTTAAGGTGACATGCCTCCAGTTCGGCGTGAACTCATCTCTCGGGATATTTCAGGCGCTTGTAGAATGCCTGCTTAAGGGTCTCCCCGGGGTCCTGCCATATTTTGATGACATGTTGATAACAGCTGGGGATGAGTCAGAGATAGCCCAGAGATTAGATGGGGTACTATCCATTTTGAGAGGGCTGGGCTATGCCTGAGAAAGGACAAATGTGTGTTCTATGCAAACGAGGTTGAGTTTCTGGGGTTTCGAATCACCTCCGACGGAATAAAACCTTCGAAATCCAAGGTTGTGGCAGTACAGAACACCCCCAGGCCAGCCGCTAAACGAGAGATGCAGTCGTTCTTAGGGCTCCTGAACTTCTACCACTCCTTCCTCCCACGGAAGTCTTCCGTGGCAGAGCCGCTTCACTGCCTGCTGAAGAAGGATGCAGTCTGGTGGTGGGCGGAGGGTCAGGAGTGAGCGTTCAATGAGTTAAAGCGGCTCCTCTCTTCTGAGGCAATATTAACTCTTCCCGCCACAGGTGAAACTATGTCAGGTATGCATTATGTCAGGAAGACGTCACCAATACAGTAACCAATAGGCACCTTCAGGCAAGATTCAAATGTATCATGTACCATATTTAAGGAGGCAAGGCTCCGCCATTGCCTCATGTACAGATTGACCATGTTACAATAAAGTAGTGTTTAGCCCGTCTGCCGGCGTCGTGTGCAATCAATCAATCTGCCTACATCAAAGTAAGTGAAACCCTTTCTTTTTATGCAAAGGTTTGGTTTCCCACTGAAATGCATTGGAAACATACAAACAGAAAAGCTTTAGAATACAAGAAATTAATTTCTAATGATTTGTGCCCTCTTGTGGCCACCTGTGGTAATGTCCCGCCAAACATATGTTTTCTTTCCCCTATCTCTCTCTCTCTCTCACACACACACACACACAAACACGCAGAAAGAGATTCAACAAAGGCTCTAGAAGACTTTGGAAAACCCCAAGATCTATTATACATCCAGATTGGTAGAAATCTGGTGGTAGAAATCTGGATCTATTATAACACCCACAGTTTATGTCAACCTGGATGTGGCCCATGTCACCATTTCATGTGGCACCCCATTGCCTCCACCACACCAGGAAGCGTTATGTGGTGGAGTAAGGGCAAAATGGCCCCCTGGCCTCTGAAGCTGTCTAAGGGAGCATGACCCAGCCCACGGCTTAAAAAGGTTGAGAACTCCTGGTTTATGTGTTCTTAATTTTCTATTATATGTTGTTCTTTGATGTGATCAGATGTACGAACAGCCAATTAGCAGTAGATAGAGCAGAACTTGGCAATCTTACTTTTTTGACTACAATTGCCAGAGTTCTCTAACTAGCATGACTATTTATTTAACTATTAAGTAATCGGGCTGTCAAGTGACTGTGGTGGCTCAAGTGGAAGGTCAAAGTTCAATACCCAAGTACTGCATAACAGAGTTAGCTCCCATCTCTGTCCCAGATCCTTTCAACCTGGCAGTTCAAAAGCAAGAAATTGCAAGTCGATGAATAGGGACCACTTCGGTGGGAAGGTAAACAGGATTCCGTACTCTCCGATGGTGAGGCATGCCTGCCATGTGTCCATGGAAACATCTGCAAACACAGATGACGCTGGCTCTTGGACTATAAACAGAGACGAGCACTGAGCCCTAGGGTCAGATACGACTGAGCAAGGTGGACCTTTACCTTTACAAATCAGGCTGTCGTAGTTAGCTCTCCTAGAATCAGTCATCTTGTCTGATCTTCTGCTTCATACCGCCTTCATCTGGTGGAACCTATAGGTTATACCAGAGAAATCCAGATTTCATCCTTCAGGCATTTCAAATGTTTACGCAACAAAACTCCCTGTACAATGATCATAAAATGTAATGAAATAATGAGAGTATTAGTTATTGAAAACATACCCTGAAGCAAAAACAGATAGTGATTGTCTGTACTGCTCATTCAGAGGGGACAGACTAATACGATAAGCAAAATCCTTGGCTTGTGTCCACATCTTATGGATTTCCTAATATATAGGCAAGGGACAGCAACCACAATTAATCTGTGACTTCTTTTGTTTTCCGCCAAGGAGCAGAGATGTCCACATTCTGCTCATTTTGTAAGGTATTTTTTCCTTCTGCATCTCTATTATGAGCATTGCCCTTAGGTTGGTATCAATCATACTTCTAATTTATCATTTCAGTGGAATTTTTTTGAAACATCCTGTCTTTATTTTTCATTTCTCTTTACATTCTAAAAAATTGGGACTATTTTCATAATGCGAAACCCCTAAGGGGATCATGTTTTCTCAATATCTAAATATCTGCTGTAGACAATTCATTTTAAAAGTACAGCTCCAAAGCACAGCTAAGTGGAGGAATGTGGGATAAGCATAAGTTTCAAATGTGGAAGCAGGTGGTACAGCTTGTCTGTATAGGTGTTGTGGGTTTTGGGGAATTTATTTTTTGAGGGGGGGGGAGGTGGAACATGGCATAGGATTCTAAGTTGTTCAAATGAATGAATGTCCATAAAATCTTAAGCCAGCAGAAGTGGTTCAAAGTACTTGCATGTTTTACTAAAGACAATATCATACTGCTAATTTACATAGCATTTCCCAATGCACATAAATTATGTTTGCAAGGAGAGAGTATGTATTGAGAGGAAGTGAGGATTGGATCCAGACTTAGTCAAAAATCAAGTAAATCCACATCAAGGAATAAACCAAATTTAGCTATCAATTTAGATAAAATGAATTCAAATAAAATACATCACAGATTACATTAGCAAACTACATAATTACTTAATTTATTTATAATTGAAAAACTTTAATATGTTTTGGAAATAATATTTCTAAAACCCATAACAAATATTTTATCCACAACAAACATTTGTACATACTTTTTTAAAAAATTAAGTTCAACTGATGAGAGATAGAACCTTAAATCTGGAACTGCATTCAATTTACTACAATATTTTTTTATAATATTGTTTTAAAGTTGTTTTCATGTTTTTAAGTTGTTGTGAGCTGCCCGGAGTCGCCCTAGGGCGAGGGGGCAGCATACAAGTTTGAATAAAATAAAATAAATAAATAGGGACATTGTATTAGACATTTTTATTGTATATCTTATTCTGTATTTTACATTGTTTATTGTATCTCTGTATTCTGTTGTAAACCGCTTCGAGTTATCAAATGATGAGGAAAGCGGTATATAAATTTTAAAATAAATAAATAAATAAAAGTATGACAAGAGAAAGACCTCTACAGCAGCTCTGTATTTGTAAAGGCAATAGAAATGTAAGCACCTGGTTAGAAAGCTGTTCATAATTCGTCTGTCTAAAATTAATAAGGGATTTTTCTTTGAATACAGCTTTTAAAGTAGCATCAGTCAAAAATTGAGCCAGTTTCTCTTTGTCCTTGATTGATAATCTGGCATCTTGGAAGTATTCAGCTTCAAAGGAATTTACAATCCAGTTGTTCTCTTCTCCAGGTTTTGAGAAGTACTTCTTGGAAGATGGCATTAATCCTTTAAATTCTTCAGCTATTTTCTCGCTCATTTTCAGAGAGTTGCAGCCTGTTCTCAGTCTGGAAATTATATAAAATTTGAAATATCTCTGGTTGAACTCCAAAATATCTATTTTTTCCATCATAGATTCAATTTTGTATGAAACTTTGAAGATTGTTATCGAGCTATTCTGAAGTGCCAAATTTAGATTAGTTGTAGAAAAATAACTGATAAGAATGCAAAAGCCTAAAACCAATGACAGTTATGCACCTTAGAAGCAATTCAGAAAGGATGGTCTTCCAAAGAAGAAGAATAAAATAATGGTGGTGGTGGTGATCCTGGACTTCATGTCTAACTTTGAACACCTGAGTAAGGATTTTACCACAAGAGAGTGACCTTACTCCTGTATGAAGGAGCAGGGTAGAATGAAGACTCATCATCTCTTCATTCTTGAGTTTTTGGACTTTCATGTTATAATGTTATACAGTTTAAAAGTTTCACCAGTGAGGTCCTTAGATGCCAAACTATTCCTGTGAATGCAGCAGTGAGTTCTAGACTAGTTATATTGGTTGCTACCTTTATGAAGACAAGAGTAAAAAGCTGACACTTGCCCCCTTCAGTGCATAGCCCTCAAGAATTAGAACAATAAATGTCCTTTTATTTGAAATAACAATCAGTAGCATTATATATCCTCACCTCTTGTGCATTGGCAGAGGATGAGAGAACAAAAGGTTTTCTTCAACTTAATAGCCTTTCAAATGCCTCGAAATAACAGACAAAACAGTGAAATAAGCAACCCTCTCCCCGACCTTATTTCTTTTTCTTGCATTTTGATTTTTTCTGATGATATTTATTTCAGCTAACATGTCTGCATGTAGCTTACTTATATTTCTTTTCTATAAGGTACCTTATGCGCCAAAACAAAAGGAGGCTAAGAGATAAAATTCCATTGATATGCAACAAAGATATTATAAACACAATAAGCAAGGCTTCCCTTCTAAGAGAAAAAGATGAATTTTTCTCAATTAACAAACATTTTTTATTCAAGACACTACCTCTGCATTTGTCAAATATCTTAATTTGCTTTCTGAATATTATACAATTAGGGTCATTGTGTGTAATAATCCTAGACAGTAAAATTCTGATTTTCATGATTTGCATTTGTTTGTTCATTTGTTCCATTTATATCCCACCCTATCGTACAAGATCTCAGAGAAGGGTAGAGTATAGAAAAGCAGTATAAAACGATTTCACAGTTTAAAAGGTTTAAAATTATCCAAAGGGATTTAGAACAATTGCACATAAAACTATATAAACAGGGGAAATAATATAAAACTTGAAAATGGTCACAGTACAAACATTTTTGCCACCTGACCAAACCAAAATCCTTAAACCCCAAAGCCTATGATCTGGTTTGAAATAAGAATAAAATCAACGTCAGCATCAATCAAGCCTCGAAAGTCTTGAACATTTCACAGTCATTGTTACGTCTGGCAGAGATCTCTCCTGCATCTCCACTTAATGTACTATTCTGAATTATGTTACAGGGAGGAGACTCTTCCCAACGAATCTTAGTCTGGGCAGAGATCTAAAAGTAGAACACTCTCAAATATCTAGGTCACAAGCAGTTTAAGGCTGAATGTGATAGTCTTTCAGCTATTTCTCAAGCATTAGATAAACAAACAACAGAAGAAAATCCCTTTTGCAAAAGTTCTTAGCTTATTGATAAAAACCCACATTTCATGCTAATCCCCCAATTTTTTAAAAAATAATGCAGTGGCAATTTTTGTGAGACAAACAACACATTAGTTCCATGTGCCACTATGATAGAAACATACTATGTATTGCAATCATAATTTAGGATTTCTTTGCTTCTTTTTTAACTCTGTACTCAACACTACAAAGGAATGAACAGAAAGGAAATAATCACCATCTCTCTAGGCTCATTGTGGAGCAGCACAATGAGCATGTCAAATGTCTTCTTTAAGATAAACGTGGTGGAGTTGGGGATGGCACTCTGTATTGCGATCAAGGCTGTTTCTCAAATTAAATTACTTCAAAAGGGAACTGTGCGGTTATATCTGTGTTAGGCAGCCCATCCCAGGGGTATCACAAGCCGGCAGTCCGTATAACATGCAAATGTCACCTTTTCGGCAGAGTTGACACATCTGACAAAAGAAATGCCATGCTAGAATGCCCCAAGTCCCAAGGTGAAGAAAATCCTTGAATGATCTTAATCTGCTTTGCTAGACATAAGAGCAATTTTGATTAATCAAAGCTACCTTTGAGATTTCTGCTTCCACACAGGTTAAGCCAATGATGTACGGGTCATGATGAAAATGAGATCAATAGAAATTTTGGGAATATGACTTTGTTCCAGTTATGTAGGTTTATGACACATGTCCAATCCTGATTTTGGACAGAATGCATCCTAGAATGAAAAACTTTAACACAGAATGAATGCAAAAATGCAAAATACACACACACACACAGCAAAGGACAACACCTGCTGATATTAGGTCAGACTAGATAACAGGGAGAATGTGTTTCCCCTAAATACCAACTCATGTTCCTTTCCACAGTGCAGGTATATGTACCAGTAAAGAGAATTGCAAAGGAAGCCTCTATTTACCTTTTCAACAACCAATCACAAAACTAAGAACACTAAATGAAATCTACATAGGTAAGGAAATTGAGCTACTATTACTTCTAAAAAAATGACTTGACATATTTGAGTCAGCAAATATAATGCAGTAGAGGTGCAATATATATTAAATTAAATATTTCCCCCTGTAACACCCTCACTCTCATTCCTGGCAATTTCCCAAGTGTCATCATGCCAAGATTGTTCCCTGAGCCCTTCTCCTGTGCCAGTGAGATTTCCAAGCTTCCAAAGATAGTTAGACTATGGGCTTAGATTTCCATTTCTCTCCTTTCCCCCTTTTTTGCCTATTGGTCTCCACAGAAAAATGCTCAGCTCTCTGGTCTTAATGACCTTCCCAATGATTTCTGATGCAGGAAAGATATCCTTTTACACAGAATCAGGATTGGACATGTGGCGTTCCTTCCAGGAAAAAAATGACCACAAAAGTTCCAAGAAGTGCTGTGAGATTTCCCAGTGGGGGATGTCTTACGCGGAAAAATCTTGCTGAGAAGAGAAAACAAACATTTATTTCTGTTTTTCTGGCTAAGAGCAAGAGACTGTTAGTTTAACATTTCTATAATTGCCTTTGCATGCAGATTTTTTTTTAAAAAACTTTGAATAATTCTCCTACATTTATGGTACAGTAACCCAAAAATCAATTCCTTATCATACAAAATGCACACTGACTCCCCTTGGATTCATCCCGTCTTGCAGCTTTGGGGAGTGAGATGGATGAAGGGCCTGGTAATTCAGCTCATGAAATTCCTCACTGATATTGTGAAGGATTTGAAGTGTGCATCTGGATGCAGTTGATGTAACTTGAAGCACGAAGCCTTACTTAGGCATTCTAAAAGGGTTACTTTGAAAGTATGAGTAGGAAAAGAGTTCATGGCCAGTCCTCTGACTGTCACTATTTCTATGGGGACAGTGACTGACTGAAGAGGAAATATCTTCACTTGTCAAGTCTTTCTCTGCAATTAGGATTCCTGAAATACAAAGGTTTCCGATCTTGTGGAGAGGCTTTACTTGTAGCAGATGGCCTTCTCTTCAGACTGCTCTTCTCATGAGAGCAGCAACAGGCAGAGATGAGTTTAAAATACTCTGCCTGTTCATTCTTTCATTGTCAGAGAACTTCATATTTACTTCAAATGGTTATTGTGTCTAGAATCAGATTGTTCCATATGTCACTGCATCTCCAAAATTCATAGCCCCAACAAGTAGAGATTATATACCCGCAAGCTCACAGGAAAGGTGAATGTCTGAAAATGAACAAGAAGAGTAACAGAAATGGCTAGCCACTTATTTGTGAACAGTTGCTACATAGCTATCATTTTAGAAATTTGCCAGATACCAGATTTAGAACTTTGAACCATAATTGCTGGAAATCTCAGCATGTCAGTCATTTCCTGCACAGAGCTTCAATTCATAAGACATTTTACGAATACCACCTTTTTTGTTCTCATTAAAAAAAAAAAACATTGTGCAGGTGAATCATTATTGTTTCCATTGTACAGCTCATAAGCAAAGGAAATTTGATACACACAGTGCTTTCTGGTCAATCTATTCTTAAATGAAGATTTAGAGCCAGAGAATTGTTCTCAGCCCAAATTTTGGGAAGTTACTTTTAGGATGAATGAATTAGAGGTGTGTGGTTGTTGCCCCCCGCCCCCCAACATTATGTGGTCAACATTCTATAAGGCAATTATATTTAAAATTCCTAGAAGGGCCTGGTGTGGATGCCTTGGGGGAAGGGTGCCATCTTGAGCTTGCAGCCAATTTTAATAGCTGTGTGTGGGGCCCAACAGTGGCCTCTGAGTTTGATCCAGTTGCAATAGCTCTGGATTTGAATTCAAGGAATTAATGTTTCTTGTTGTGTAGACTGGTCCAAGCTGAGTTTAATATTTGGATGATAATTATTGAAATCCTGGTGGAATTTCCCTAGGGTTTATCTTTCATGTGTTGTTCTAGATCTAATATCCAATATATCAAATCCAATATCAATTTGTCTTCGCTTTTAACGCAAATCAACTTAACTCAGAAATATTCTATCCTTTGCCTTCTGTTTCCATCTCTGGACAAACAGCTGGACTAACAGACCCCATCATTTCCGGGGTCTGCCTAGTGGTCTTTTGTGGTGTCTTGGTATACAGTCTGTTAGCCTACAGGTCCATCTGTTATCTTTAGGTGGGTGATATGGCCTGCCCATCTTCTTTTTGCCACATGTAATTCATTGACCACATCATGCAGTCCAGTTCTTTGGTGTAATTTCTTATTGCTGACCTTACTCTGCACATCTGTCTTTGGGTTACCACCAGTTTTTCCCCTCTGTTTTTTTTTATTGCCCACATTTTGATGCATACAACATTGCTGGTAACACTGTTGTATTGAATACTTTTGCCTTGATATTCATTGCAGACTGTCATCTGTTAGCACTGTTCAGTTTATATTAAAGGCAATCCAATCTTCTTTGCATCTTCTTATCCACTCACCATATGGTATGTTATCTGGTTGGATTTGCTGACTGAGGTAGACATAATCAGCTACTTTTTCAGTCTCAGTTCCATTTATAGTGATGGAACCCTGAGTACATTGGCTGTTTCTCATCCATTTTGTTTTTGTTAAATTCATCTCCAACTTGATCTGTTTAGAAGAGTTCACTGACTGCTGGAGGTTATATTGTAGGTCATTGGGATGTTTACAAAAAGGATGCCGTCATCAGCAAACAGAAGATGGGTCAGTCTTTCTCTGTCAACTTTAATACCATCTTTAAATTTAATTTTACAAAAGAGACTTTCCAAGTTATTGCAAAAAGCTTTGGTGATATTGTGTCTACTTGATGAACACCTTCTATTGCAAATTGGGCCTGAGGACTCCTAATTTCTAATAAATATTACAGAACTACCAGATCTATTTGCCTTAGTCCAGTTAGACATCTATTTATTGGCCATAGGGGCAAGCCAAGACTCATGAGACATCATCAAGGATTTGAGTATTTAGAAGATGTTGGAGAGCTGGACCAGGGAGATCGGGAGGATGCCTTGGTCACCTGTAATCACTTCATGGATCAAATGTCAACTATCCATGCAATTTGCTTTTAAGAGGCAGAAAAAAACCATAAACTGTACTGTAATTCCTGGTGTTTGTAGTCCTACCAAAACAATATGGCAATGGTTCACATAGTGAAGAGTGTAATGAAATTAGTTAGAGAAAACAGCATAGCTCATGTGTTGTCCTCTCTACAGATGCATAATTTTAGACAGTTGGCCCACACTGTAAAAACAAAAAACAGAGAGCTTCCCAATGAACCTGTCCCAGCTTGGAAGAATGAGGGTGAAAGGACTGTCAAATTATCACTCATGCCTAGTATCTGTAGAAGTTATCAAAAGGCTAGCACTGAAGTTCAGGGAGGAGTATGAGTTGTTGGTGGTATGGCTCATCCCGGTGTCCTACATAATGCAGTTTCTGAGGGCTAGATGATTGGCACCACATCTATCCAGAGGCATCTTGCAGTCCTGGCCATAGAGGCAAGCCAAGAGTCATGAGACATCATCAAGGATTTGAGTATTTAGAAGATGTTGGAGAGCTGGAACAGGGAGATCGGGAGGATGCCTTGGTCATCCTCAATTTCAAAAGGACTTTGGGCATGTTGGCCTGCTATTTGCAGTTGTAGTTACATTTCATTCTGCTCCACTCGTGGCAATTTTTGGAGCATGTAGGGTTAGCAAATTGATAGAGCTTCACAAAATGACAGAGTAGGTCAGGCCTTGAGGCATGAAGAACTAAAGTGGGCAGCAGAAGGCAATGAGATTTTTTTTCACATTTCTCCAGAATGGACCAGATAGGTAAAGGGAATTGGTGAAGTTGGGACACTCAAATGAACCTGAGTTTTGCATTGTAAGGGTTCTGGAGCAGTACTTGAAAGTGCAGGGACGTGGTAATATTTGGTTGTTTAGACACCAATAGGGTATGCTCCAACTAGATTCCAATTCTGGTCCATAACTAGTCATGCTTTAGTATAATTGGGGTAGAAGGTATGTACACATTCCTTCTTCATTGGGGTTGCTTCAATCGCACCTTCACTGGGAATGGAGTATGACAATTTTGCAAGAATTGGTCAGTGGCACAGGGTGCTATTTATTTATTTATTTATTAGATTTCTATACCACCCGTCTGGGATATTTTCCCACTCTGGGTAGTTTACAATAGTTAAAACCAGAAATATACATACAACAATGGATGGAATCAGGAGGTAGCATAGTCCAGTTAGACATTTATTTATTGGCTATAGGGAGAATGTTCTCACAGGGCTCTTTAAAGAGTAGTTTTCAGATGTTTCTTCGAAACATCCAACGTTGGGGCCTGATATAAGTCCAGTGGTAGAACATTCCATAGTGTGGGTGTCGCTACTGAGAAGGCTCTATTCCTCCTCACCCCCTTCCTCTCAATCCTTGATGTCAGCATTTGGAGCAATGCCAATTGGGATGAACGGGTGTTGCAAGTAGATGTTCTATAGGAGAGGTGCTCCAGCAGATAGGAAGGTCCTACTCCATTCAAACCCAAATTAAATTTTATATTGCTCAAAATATTTCTAACTTCTATGATTTAAACCTCAACTTGTTTCTGTACATCCCACTCATTTTAGCGTCAGATAGCAGTTCAGGACTTCCAACACCACCTTGGCAAATGTGTGCCCATTAGTTCAGTAGAATGTTACATTCATGTTTTAATTTGTTAATTTGCTATTGTTATTTCCAGTTTGGTTAAAATAGTATTTTATTCTGGTCAGCAAGGAGCGCAACAATGACAAAGGTGAGTGGAAAGTGCACTGAGATGGTCTTTTGCCAACTTTGCCAGGAGAAATTCTCTTGTTGGCCCTTACTGTTTAAAATGTTCACTTTGGGAATGATGATATAGATTTGTTGAAGGAGAAGGAATTGGTTGTGTAAGCAGTTAGAGACTGTCAGGAACTAAGATGCTACTGGGCAAGGATAATCATAGTCAGCCATCCTGGCCTGGCAGGCCTGGAGACATAACTGTAATTCTCACTTTATGGATCGGGCAAAGAGGGGAGGAAATTAAAACTCAAAGCCTGGTTCCATCGTAATGAAGGATTCTACTTAGAACATATGGACAACAGATTTGATTGCCCTGAGATGATTCAGGGAGATAGGGGACACTTGTCAGATGCCGGAGCAGACACCTTTCTGGATGACCTGCAGAGCGGCCTCTTAGATGTGTTCAACTCTTCATGGGGGGGAGATGAGCTAAGCATGAGCTAGGCCCCTCCTCTGATGGGTAGTGTTGGTTTATGGTGGTAAACCTCATTTAAGTCCTTCCTGTGGTGGATATCATTTGGCAATTGGGTCTTCTGAATTGGTGCCTGAATTTAGGTACACAGACAGGGTGGTCTTCCAAGACAACCTGAGGATAAATCAAAAATTGATTTATGAGAGTTAGGTTGGCACATAACACTGTCCAGCAGATAGGGAATCACTCAGTCTAGGTTGGAGAGGAGCCATGAGGGGCTACCTTCTATGGCACCAGGTTAGAGGATTAAGCAGTTAAATAAAGTTGTGGCTGAAGTTTTAAACCCAATTATTCTGACACACCTCTTGGTTTCCAGGTTTGGGAAGCAATTGTTTCATAAACTTACAGGTTGGTCTTTGTTATGTAATGCTTGATATCCTTTTTCTTGGATGCAACAAAAGCACAATACTGTATTGCACAGCAATATCAGGCCATTTCCTTGCATCTTGAATTGTGGCTATAAGAAGCACAATATCCCACAGAAGATTCCTGAGGAATTGAATATCATATCAAGCTGAAACCATCTGTAAATGAGCAGTGTGATATAACCTGTTTTCATTCATTGTGTTTGTTTGTTTGTTGTTTCCTTAAAAGTAACTTTTCAAGTTCAGTTTCATCCTGAGGTTCTTCAGTTGAGGAACATAAGTGAAAAGACACACCAAAAACTAGAATTAAGATTGCTGGGAGAAACATCAACAACCTGAGATATGCAGATGATACTACCCTAATGGCAGAAAGTGAGGAAGACCTAAAGAGCCTCTTGATGAGGGTGAAAGAGGAGAGTGCAAAAGATGGCCTGAAACTCAACATCAAGAAAACCAAGATCATGGCAACCGGCAACATCACTCCCTGGCAAATAGAAGGGGAGGAAATGGAAGCAGTGACACAATTTAACTTCTTGGGATCTAAGAAGACTTCAGATGGTGACAGCAGCCATGAGATAAAAAGACACTTACTTTTTGGGAGGCAAGGTATGGCAAACCTAGGCAGCATAATATAAAGTAGAGACATCACCCTGCCAACAAAAATCCTCATAGTCAAAGCAGTGGTATTGCAGGCGCACCCCCCCAATAACGGACACAGACAACATTGAAAGTGGATAACAGCAAAGGGCCACATTTATTGATTCAATGCCCTAGTCCGAATTATAAATTTGTATTGGTAAAACGACCAATCATAATTCCTAAGGCAAGCAGGCCGAAGTAACACTGGTAAGGTACCACCCCAAAATTGCCAACGGCAATTGGTTACAATGTATCAATTTGTATCAATTTG
Source organism: Bradypodion ventrale (assembly GCA_035047345.1). Taxonomy (NCBI): domain Eukaryota; kingdom Metazoa; phylum Chordata; class Lepidosauria; order Squamata; family Chamaeleonidae; genus Bradypodion; species Bradypodion ventrale. The sequence continues at coordinate 141,420,228 of JAWDJE010000004.1, read as the reverse complement.
TTTGTCAACAACAAACAAATTGTTGACCGTAGTCAATAACTAACTCATGACCCCACCCTCTGACGCGTATCCGTGAAATCACAGGGGTGATGCATGCTGGTTAGCAATCACCATCACCCCATCGCCTGGTTCGTCGTTGACCGGACAACGTTTAACTAATTTATTCCTGTCTAGTGTTGTCCAGTCAATTGCGAACCTGCCGGATACTTGTGGGTCATACTGTTTACCTTACCAGTGCTACCCGCCCATGTGACCAAAGTCAACAGTAGTAATGGAGAAAGACCCCTATATCAAACCATAGCCACAGTGTGGGGTGGGCAAAAAAGCCAGGACCCGAAGCCAATATGGGTCCCAAACAAAAATTCCCACCCGGCCCCGAAGCGACCATAATCACACTGTTAACTAGGGAGGGGGTGGAGGGGAAAAACTTCTCCGCTCCGTCGCTGAGGCAAAATGGCAGCACGGCTGCCTCGTGGCCACCCCTTTTATCAAGGCGGTGGCCACGCCCCTAACTACCCGGATTCTCTGTCCTGTGGGGGGGGCCCGCAAAGGGCGCGGCGGCCATTTTGGCGCCGCGCTTGCATTGCAGGCGCACCCCCCCAATAACGGACACAGACAACATTGAAAGTGGATAACAGCAAAGGGCCACATTTATTGATTCAATGCCCTAGTCCGAATTATAAATTTGTATTGGTAAAACGACCAATCATAATTCCTAAGGCAAGCAGGCCGAAGTAACACTGGTAAGGTACCACCCCAAAATTGCCAACGGCAATTGGTTACAATGTATCAATTTGTATCAATTTGTTTGTCAACAACAAACAAATTGTTGACCGTAGTCAATAACTAACTCATGACCCCACCCTCTGACGCGTATCCGTGAAATCACAGGGGTGATGCATGCTGGTTAGCAATCACCATCACCCCATCGCCTGGTTCGTCGTTGACCGGACAACGTTTAACTAATTTATTCCTGTCTAGTGTTGTCCAGTCAATTGCGAACCTGCCGGATACTTGTGGGTCATACTGTTTACCTTACCAGTGCTACCCGCCACACGGAGGGGCTTCACAGAAGACCTGACGCCCCCCCCCCAGACCGTCAGCTCGGTCAACAGGCCTGCTCGCCAGTCACCCAACAGGAGGTCCATACCTCCTCGCGACAGATGGACCCCATCCCCTGCATACAGGTCATAATTTTGCAGACTAATATCGGGGTGATGACTAACCCGTCCCCAAGCCCTGGTGGTAAGAAACCGCGCCACCGCCTTGTTGACCGCGCGCCTCGCGCGGTCAAGCGCAAGGAGGTTAACGCCCCCTCTGTAAGAGTGGCGCGGAACAATGTCCGACCAAACCAGGGTTGTGGCAGGCCAGACATAGTGCAAGTAGGCGAGTTCCTCGCAAATCGCATGCTTGAGCGATAAGCCGGTGACCTGGCCCAAATCATTGCCCCCCAGGTGGATAATTAGAATGTCAGGCGGGTCAGCCCCCAGGCCAGAAAAAAGGAAAGGCCTCAGCTCCTGCCATAACATCCCAGGCTTACCATGCCATGCGAGACTGGCGTGGTCACCCAGTCCCAGTCGGGGTCCCCACTCTGTCGCCGCAGCGTAACGCGCTGCCCTGTGCACATAGCTGTGGCCCACCAGCCATACTGTCACCGGTGTAATACGACACCCAGGGTCTGTAATAAAATTGAGAAAAAAGGAAGGTAAGGTGACTGAATTGGTACTCATGGCGGGAGTGGGCGCACATAAAACTGAAAACACTGTGAGCCCCACCTCCCCATGCTGCGTATGTCAGCCCCCGAGTACCCAAAAGCAGCTGCTGTAGAGGCTGCACCAATACGGAACGAATGTGTGCCATAACGGGCACCTGAAAAACCCACCCTGGTGAGGGCTATGGCTGTCACCTTCCAAAACTGAAATTTAGTAAGGGGAGACCCATCTTGGTGACAGAAAAACGGGCCGTGGTGCATGCCACGCAGTGCCAGGTACTCCTGTAGGGCACCAACCGGACAGATGTCTGCCAAAGAACACCGTAGCAGTCTTACTCCACTGCCTACGCCGTGCTGATCTGTTTTTGAGGAGCGAATCCTCAACTGGGCCCAGTCTTTGGCAACGTAGACATCTCCGAGTTCCAGTGCCCTACCACTTGCATCCGCCTTAGACAGCATCACGAGTTCGCTGACGCGGAGCGCTCCAAAAAATGCCACCGTTGTGGCTGCATGAAAAAGGGCTGCCTCATAATGATCAAAACAGAGGCCTGGCCAGCCCCGGGCCAACTGGGTAAGAACCCCTGGGGAAATAGGGTGCCGGTCGTCCGGGCAACGCCCGCGCTCGCGCATCCACCCCTCCAAAACGTGTCTCACACGGAAGTCAGAGGTGGTATCCACATGACCCCCTACTTTGGCCATAAAAGCCAACGCCGAGAGCTTGGATGCTATGGTGCGAGGTGCAAGGCCCTGTGCATGGAGGTGGACCATGAACCGCAGAACATGGTCCACCGGAATAGGCCAGGTCTCTGGCAAGTGAAATTGAATGGCAAAAGCCCTATATGAACTGAGTGCTTGTTGATACGCCTTACGCGTGCGTGGCGCTAGTGAAAGGCCAATCGCCCGGTTCACCTCTCCTTGCCAATAGTCCACATCTCGTCCGGGAGTGGCGAGGGAAATTCCTCCGCATCCGGGGCCAAGGCGCGGAACCGGGAGATCTGCAGGCGGGACAAAGCATCAGCAATATCATTATTAACCCCTGGGACATGCCTGGCCCTGAACAAGACATTGAGGCGCAGGCAGCGCAGCACAAAATGGCGCACTAGATCCATAACCCTGGGCGATTTAGAAGTCTGTGCATTGACAATGTGTACCACGGCAGCATTGTCGCACCAAAAATGCACTACCGAATTAGCCCACTGTTCGCCCCATAGCATCAAAGCCCCCAGAATGGGAAAAAATTCCAGGTATGTGAGATCCCGCAGGCGACCTGTGCCTGCCCATGCCGGTGGCCACCCACCATAGGCCCACTTCCCATTGAAGTACATCCCATAACCCAGGGATCCTGAGGCATCAGACTGGATCTGGAAATTGGGGGATGCCAGGAGGTCCGACCTCCAAAATGAGACCCCGTTAAACTCCCTCAGGAATTGCAACCAGACGAACATGTCTGCCCTGATACCCCGGGTGAGCCTAACTCTGTGGTGGGGCCTGGATAACCCTGCCATGGCGTCGCATAAGCGCCGGGCAAAAGCCCTGCCCGGTGCGACCACCCTGCAGGCAAAATTAAGGTGCCCATGTAGCACCTGGAGTTCCCTCAGGGATGCCTTACGCTTGGCCAGCAATTCCGAGATAAGGGTCACTATCCTGGACACCTTATCACCCGGCAACCTAGAAGCCTGCTCTGCTGTGTCAATCTCAACCCCCAGGAATACTAACTTGGTCGATGGGCCCTCGGTCTTTTCGGGCGCTAAAGGGACACCAAGTTCCTGCATTAGCGTCTGAAATGTATTGAGGAGACGTGCACACGTGTCCCAGCCCCGTTCACCCCCGAATAAAAAGTCATCCAGGTAATGGGCTACAGACTGGGACCCTGACCTGCGGACAAAAGCCCACTCTAGGAAAGTACTAAAACGCTCGAAGGCCGAGCATGATATGGAGCAGCCAAAAGGCATGGCCTTATCAAAATAATATTCCCCTTTAAATTTAAAACCCAGCAATTCAAAGTCACCCGGGTGCACTGGCAAGAGGCGAAAAGCTGACTTAATGTCGCACTTGGCCAGCAAGGCACCCGGGCCACACGAGCGCACCATGCGCAGCGCATGGTCGAACGATGTATACCTGACCGAACAAAGGTCATCAGGTATAGCATCGTTGACCGATCTGCCGGCTGGGTAGGACAAATGATGAATAAGGCGAAACTCACCTAGGGACTTTTTGGGAACCAAACCCAATGGTGAAACCTTAAGGTTGGGAAAAGGGGGTGCAGGAAAAGGTCCAGCGACCCTGCCCGCGTCCAATTCCTTTTTAATGCTGGCCGCAGCCACCTCCTCCCTTCCTCTGAGGGATAACAGGTTGGGAGCATCCTGAGGTGATCTAACACCCATAAAAGGGATACGAAATCCCTGCTTAAAACCTTGAATGAGATACTCTCTGTCCTCCCCCTTTGGGTACGATGCGAGCCAGCGCTCCAGCATGTCCACCTTAATTGGGGAGGGGGCCTTTTGGAGAACTAGTTCCCTCCGTGGCAGCCTTGCCAGCCCACTGTCCACCCCTCCCTCTGCCTCGCGCCCCCCCAGGCTTGGGACAAGCCGAGGCTGCGTGGGGACCAGAACACGTGGGACACTCATGCTTATACCTGCAGTTCTTTCGATTGCAGGAACCATTTGACGAGAAAGTCCAGCACAGCAGGCGGGCTGGAACCCCCTGCCCCGCCGGTTGGCGGGTAACCTGCGCTGGAGCTGCTCGCTGGACCGCATGTCCACAATGGTATCTATCCCCCGGGGCAGGGCGTGTGGGTGTCATATACAAGAGCCACAGTCTCTGGCAGGGCTCATCCCATCTCATCTCGGGATGGAGGGGAATCCTCATACGGAATTCCTCATCATATGCTAGCCATGAGGGGCCCGGGAAATCTACCATCGCCCTATATATGTTGTCCAAATATTGGACCATGGGAATAGCTAGATCCGGCCGCGCCCTCAAATATACCGCCATATATATCAAATAAGCGGGGAGCCAGTTAGCCCAGGTACGCGGCGGCTTACGGCGGCGTGCCTGCTCCTTGTCCTTTTCATCCTGACCCTCCCTTTCTTCCTTGGTGGGCTCTCTGTTCAGGAGTGAGAAGATATCTACATACTCCCCCCTCCAAATCTTTTCTCTGGTAGCCTGTGCCAAGTGATCACCCAGTGGCAAGGAATACCCTGCCGTCGGCAAAGCCGAAAAGGGAACAACAGGCCTGGTAAAGGGAGCCTGAGCTAACCCTGCCACCCCCAAGACATTACCAGCAGTGTAAGAGCCTAGGCCCACCCCCGTGGGCATGGTGGCAGTCGTTGTCGCCGGGTGGGGCACCAGAGGGGTAGTCCCCGCACCACCCGAGCGAGGCCAAGGCCACTGAAAGGCCCCCCCTATATTGGGAATATGTGTAGATGTACTCGTTTGCACCGTATACTCACATGCTGCACCCCCGCGGGCCGCCCCCACCGGGGGTTCTGGCCCACTGGGGGCGTCGGAGCTCACGACCGATGTAGAGCTCATCACCGGGGCTTGACCCGCACCAGGTTGCTGGCTGGGGAGCTGCGAGGCAGTGGCCGTAGCCGCGCCACCCGCCTGCAGCAGCTCAACCCTCCCCGCCGGCTGTTGTCCTGCTGCCGTTAGCGCCTCAAAAGGTACCCCAAAAGGGGCACCTGCCTGACTGGCCCGGGCCAAAGACGCCTCGAGGGCCGCAATACGGGCCAGTAAGGAGTCCACATTAACCATGGGTAAAGAGCCGGCCGGCCCACCTGATCCTTGCATGGGGACAGGTCCCTGCACCCCAGGGGCCGTATATTGCCATTGACTACCGCCAAAGCCCGGGAGGGCTGGTGGATTAACCTGCCAAGGCAGGGAGCCGGGCCACCCCCCAAGGCTAGAGGGCCCCGGGAGAGGCTGCGGCCCGACAGGAATAGGCCCAACCGATTGAGCAGGAGGATGAGCGGTGCCCACCGCTCGCGGGCCGCGGGCCGGAGCTCCCTCCGCGCCCGCACTTTGATCGGGCCAAGGGGCGATAGCCCCCATGCCACTAGCCCCGGCCGGGGATGGCAAAGGTGGCTGCTGGGGAGGCGGCACCGCGGTCCTCCGACCCGGATTACGCCTCCGAACCACCCGAGCTGCATTCGCAGCAGCCTTCTTTTTGGAAGGCATCTCACCGCAGCAGAAAGGGAAGCTAGCTAGTAAAAGGAACTAAAAGGCTTCCCGGTAGCACCAACGAGCGACGGAGACGCAGGGGGAAAAACTTCTCCGCTCCGTCGCTGAGGCAAAATGGCAGCACGGCTGCCTCGTGGCCACCCCTTTTATCAAGGCGGTGGCCACGCCCCTAACTACCCGGATTCTCTGTCCTGTGGGGGGGGGCCCGCAAAGGGCGCGGCGGCCATTTTGGCGCCGCGCTTGCATTATCAGTAGCAATGTATGGCTGTAAGAGCTGGACCATAAGGAAGGCTGAGTGAAGAAGAATAGATGCCTTTGAACTGTGGTGCTGGAGAAGACTCTTGAAAGTCCCCTGGACTGCAAAGAGATCAAATCAGTCAATCCTAAAGAAAATAAATACTGACTGCTCCTTGGAAGGACAAATGCTGAAGCTGAAGCTCAAGGACTTTGACCACCAAATGAGAAGAAAGGACTCACTGGAAAATGTCCTGATGCTGGGAAAGATGGAAGGCAAAAGGAGAAGGGAATGCCGTAGGATAAGATGGTTAGATGGCATCATTGACGAGGTGGGCACAGATCTGGGTGGACTACAGAAGATGGCAGGTGACAGAGAAGTGAGAAGATCATGGTCTATGGGGTCGGAAAGGGTTGGACTCGACTTTGTGACTGAACAACAACAACAAATGTTATTCATCAAGACAAAAATACAGTACCAAGTTGATCTCCCTGGACTGCTGACATTGTTGACTGTATAATATCATCATAGTTATATGACAGGATTTGGAGGGATGGATGGCATAAACATGCATTGTTCTTCCTCCATATCCATATTGTGTAGATTTCCTTACATGCTGACATTTTTGAAATGCCATAGTTTATGAGGAAATAATGAAAATCCAGGTAACAGGGCAGGCCCCAGTGACCTTTCAATATGAGTTTGATACGAGCTCTTAAGCAAGCTTAGGAAGGGAATTTAGAGGTAAAACTCCAGTTCTAATAAGCAGTAGAGGACTTCAAAGGTCAGGGTTTTAGCAGTATCTGGGTGAGCGTGCTGCAGTGAAACAACTATCTTTTTAAAATTGAAAAGCATTAAAACAACTTTGCAAGTAGCTTAAATAGCAAATTACAGCAGACAATTTTAATTCTAACTCTAGTTTTTAGTTATCTCGGTACCACAGATAACTCAGTCAAATAACCCAGTCAAAATCAATATCATTCACATAGAGGAAGGTTCTTAACAGGGAGGCCAACCCCTGGCACAACTAATCAATATTCTTGGGATCTTCTAAATATTAGCTATTTGGCAAGCATAACAGCACAGCCTGAGAAACCTCAGATGTATTTAAGGGAGGTGGGGATAAATAATGAAATATACATAAACACCCAGCTGCACATTTTCTTTATTGTACACAGCATATGAATTAGGATTTCCATTCTGACTAGCAGCCTATTTTCAGTGAGATAATAATAATTGCATACTGTCAAGTCAATTCAGACTATAGTGACCAGGGTTTTCTAGGCAGAAAGAAGTGGTTTACCATTCCTTTATTTTGAGAGGATCTTGGAACTGTGTAGTTTGGCCAAGGGCACACAAGATGACTCTCCTGGGGTATGCAGTAGGGAACTAAACACTCAACCTCTAGCTCCATAGCCAAATGCCAACTGGTTCTGGGCCACCTTTGCCATCTGAGGCAATCAAGAAAAATGCCACTGGCTTGAATTTGTTTAAGGTGGATCCTGGCTTGCCATGAAGTGACCACACACTATGATCTCAGAGCCATCTCCTGTGGCACATATGAAATGAGACATGCAGGATTTAACATTGGGACTACAATGGACTGACACAGCTTTATGGATATGGTGTGCCTTCACAGCCAGTCCATCTAGCATGGCCTCATCTGCCTCCATGACCATTGGGCATCAGCGTTCCTCCTCTGCTCATTTTGCCATTGGGCTCAATATGATGGTTTCCAGTGGCATTCCCTCCACTGAGGGGACCATCACCCCACCTAAAGGGGTTCATCTGCCCAAAGGTGTTGGTCCTTTTAGGGAGTCAGGTTATTTACCACTGCCCAACACTTGATGTTGAGTCGCTGGCTGTACGGTCTACTCAATTACCACAGTGGGATGTCTGGCCAGACATAAATTGCAAAGTAAATGTTGCTAACAACAGAACCTTAGGAATTATTTATGTGTGCCATTGGTGATGAACATTTTTCCATACATTTATGGGTTGAGAGTTAACATATGAGGCAAAACTGTCAAGACATCCTTGACCTGCTTCTTCAGCAGGCAACATTCTATGGCTACTTGAATTTTCTTCATCCTTTTTATTTTTCCTTTTGCATTCATAACAACATAAGAACAGCCTTGCTGGAACAGGCCACAGCCCATCCAGTCCAGCATTCTGTCTCAAACAGTGGCTCACCATTTCCTTCAGGGTATTCCCAAGGAGATGCCTTCACCTGCTTAGGATTCCCTGGAAATGGCATTGAGAGATATCCTGCCTATCTCTCCAACCCGGAGGTTGTCCTTAAGTATCCATAATTATAGCCATTGATACCCTTGTCCTCCATGCACTTGTCTAATCCTTTCTTAAACCTGTCAAGACTGACAGCTGTCACCACTTCTTCTGGCAGGGAGTTCCATAGACCAGTAATCCTCTGGGTGAAAAAGTACTTTCTCTTATTTGTTTGAGAACTAGTACCCAAACGTTTCAGGGAGTGTCCCCTAGTTCTAGTGTTATGCGATAGGGAAAACAGTTTTTCCTTATCTACTTTGTCCACACTGTGCATGATTTTATAAACTTCAATCAGGTCACCTCTTGGACGCCGTCGTTCAAGAGTGAAAAGGCCCAACCGTTGCAGCCTCAGATGGTAAGGAAGGTGTTCCAGTCCCCTAATCATTTTGGTTGCCTTCCTCTGCACTTTTTCCAACTCCATAATATCCTTCTGAACTGTACACAGTATTCCAGATGGGGCCTCACCATAGATTTATAAAGAGGCAAAATGACACTTGCTGACTTATTTTCTATACCCTTCCTAATGATCACTAGCATTGAGTTTGCTTTTTTCACTGCTGAGGCACACTGGGTTGACACCTTCATTGAGCTGTCCACCAGGACACCAAGGTCCCTTTCCTGGTTTGTCACAGAGAGTTCAGAACCCATCAGTTTATGAATGTAATTGGGGTTTTTTGCCCCAACATGCATCACTCTGCACTTACTAATGTTGAAGCTCATTTGCCACTGTTTTGCCCACTCCCCCAGTGTCAAGAGATCCCTCTGGAGCTCCTCACAATCTCTCACAGTTTTCACTACCCTGTATAATTTAGTGTCATCAGCAAATTTGGCTACCTTGCTTTTTACTCCTACCTCTAGATCATTTATGAAGAGGTTGAAAAGCAGGGGTCCCAGTACTGAACCTTGGGGGACCCCACTCTTTACTTCCCTCCACTTGGAGAAGTGTCCATTTAGTGCTACCCTCTGTTTCCTGTCCCTTAGCCAGTTGCTGATCCAGGACAAGACCTGTCCCTTTATTCCATGACTGGTAAGTTTATTCAAGAGCCTTTGGTGTGAGACCTTGTCAAAAGCCTTCTGAAAGTCCAGATAAACAATGTCAACTGGATCCCCCTTATCCACATGCTTGTTGACACTCTCAAAAAATTCCAACAGATTAGTGAGGCATGATTTGCCCTTGTAAAAGCCATGTTGTCTCTCCTTTAGCAGTGCCTTCTCTTCTATGTGCCTATTAATTCTATCTTTTAGGATGGTTTCCATCACTTTACCTGGGACACATTCTAAGCTGACGTTTCAATAAATTGCACTACAGGATGAAATATACTAAAGACAAAAGATGAAACAAGAGAAAAATCTCTTCACAGCATTCCTTAAATGGCACTGAGTAAAGATGACTGGAGATGTTCCTGCTGTATTAGCACACTGAATAAGAAGCAACAAAATTGGCATACCTGCCATCTGCCTGGACTTTTTTCACTGTGTCCTGCCTTTACTCCTGTTGCTTTATCCATGTGCTGGATGCTCAAAAAACCAGCGTTAAAGTGTGATATCATTATACCCTGCTGGTACAGAATAAGCTTTTTATAATCCATTGCTCTAACTGAGCTTTCTGCCCACATCTTCCCACTGCCAAAGCTTTTCTATGCTTTTGTTGGTAGCTTGAAAAATCGAGTTGCATATGAGACAGGAATAACTGGGTAGAAATGCTGGGAGAAACTAATCTATTGCCTTTATACCTCCTGATACAAGCATCTGCCCAACAAATGAAAACTCCAGTCTGCATAAGGATTGTTTGTTTGTTTGTTTGTTTGCTTGCTTGCTTGTTTGCTTGTTTGCTTGTTTGCTTGTTTATATGTCTACACCTATCACCGTAGCGACTCTGGGTGGCTCACAATTCATAACCCACAATCACAATAAAATGGTCCACTATCATTAAAAACTGTTACACTAAAGAAATAATTTCCCAATTAAAAACCCATTATCAAAACATCCGTAACACTAAAATCTGAAAATCTATAATCCAAAATCTAAGATGGCAGTCATTCTCATGGTCATATAAGCCAGCGGGGGGGGGGGGCTGCTCCTCCCACAGTCCCCCACACCTCATGAGCCAACCATGTCTTCAGTCCTTTCCTAAAAACCAACAAATCTGCCTGAAGACAGAGGTACTAATGCAAATTTTTTATTGATGCAGGCCTGGCTATGAAGATGCAACTCTTGCAGACCAAGTGTTTTTTGGACAAGGAACCAATTTTATTTCAGTTTGTTTTTGATAGCAACCTGCCAAAATGCACTAGTTGCTTCATATTCGGGACAGAATAATCTTGGACAATGGAAGGACTGAGTCTGAAAAGGCCAGCATTCCTGAGTTTATTCTTGTTAGTTTTCTCTTTCTTCATGTTTGATCAGCAGCTAGGTGGCATAACATTGTGGCCCAGACACCCAGCCAAGCTGGTCGGCCAGCAGCTGCTGCACAAGAGGTAGATGAGAGTCTTACTTTTCCATCTGGAAGGTATAAGCAAAGTCATAGTCATGGGTAGCCAAGGTCAGAAGCCATTCAGTAGCAAACTGTAGATACAAGAACATTCTAGGGACGTCGATCGGGTCACAGGCAAAGTTTCAGGTTTTCCGAGATCAGAGGTTCAGATAACACAAGGTGGATTGCTCCAACAAGAGCTTTTAAGGAGACCCAAGGTTCACAGCTGATGGTTGTCCCTGGAGGTGTGCCCTAGCCCTTCTCCATCTCAGCTGTAGATTTTGTCTTAAGAGAGCCCTGCACCTTTTGGATGTGCTGGGTTCTGCTCAGTCCTCCAGAGTGCTGACACCTGATGCTCCTGTCAAGCCCCAATCAGCCTAACTGGCTTGGCCATGAGGAGCCAGCTCCACACTGGCAGTAGGCTGCAGGGGTGGTGCCATGTCCATCTCCTTGTGCTCAGAGTCCAGGTCTGGGCTGGCAGTAGGTTGAGGGACTAGTAACAGGTCCTCTTCAGATTCCAACTCCAGATCAGAGCCAGTAGCAGTCTGATGGCATGGCCAACTGTCTTCCTCACACCTGGGATCCCAGGCCACAACACATAGCCAGCTGTTTTCCTAACCCACCTCTAAGAAACAAGGGCTGGCACTAACACCTGATGTGAACTTTCAACACTTTCATTGATAATCTCCCTGCACTATCCACAAGAAATTGATGTTTGCTGGAAGAAGCGATCTTAAATCACAAACCTTGTGTAATCTAAAATCCAGAAAATGTATTGTCTTTCTCCTGCATTTGTGTTGTATATGGATCACACTGCATTTTTGTTTGTTTTTGTAATGATAACAGTTTGACTCGATTTGAACTTTTGATCCAAGACATGTTGGAATTCAACTTACTTTTTCATCTTCCTTATTCTGCTTTGTCCAGTAAATATCATGTCTTTTTCAGATAGCAGAAGAGAATAAAGCAGTACATCAAGTAGGAAAAATGATATTAAATATGGCATGAGGACACTTTTACTTCTCTGGTAAATGTTGGTTTTCATAGCAATTGTACAGATCAAAAAAATTAATACACCTTGAAAAAGTTACTTTTTACTGTAATTTCCAGAATCCTAGTGGGCATGCCAGCTAGGAGATTGAGCAGTTATTGTCAGAAAAAAGTATATACAAAAATTACACTAAGCTCTATGTAACAATCAATATGTTTGTTTGTTTAAACTATTTTGAAATACCTCAGCATTCAGTGGCTGAAAACCTGTTTGTACAGCTCTGCGTGAGCAAGGCTGATGACATTTTTATGCTAATTAAAAGTTTCTGATTACCTCCCCCTACACAATTCCAAGGCTATCTACAGGGTTGTTTAATTCTGAGGAAGCCTTTGGAGGCCTAAATGGAAGGATTATATGTCTAGGAGAACAACAGTGGCAAATTCCTGACACTCCCTTACCTCATTCCAAAGTTTCCAAAGACTTCCCCAAGATGAAAGATTAAGGATGTCTCAAAATCTGATGAAGTAGAAGAAGAAGGGGGGAAAGGGGGAATTAGACACTTAATTAGAGATTAAATCTGTGTCTGATGTCATCACCAGCCTTGAGCATGTGAAAGTGTGGCAATAGCATTTCAGCCAATGAAAACTCAAGGTGGTTTACTTTGGTGTCTTGCACGGAAGACAAAGAAGGAGTCGCAGGAAGGACTAACACAGGTTTATTCATTGATGGTTAGTATGAACATGTGGTAATGGCGGAGGTACATCACATTATATACAGTAGCACAATACATTTGAATCTTGTTGCACGGTGGCTCATTGGCTGCCACCGGCATGACGTCGTCCCAGTCACGCCCACCATCTGCAGGTAGTGATAGTACGGGAAAGGTTCCCGCGGCTGTTGGTGATTTGGTGAATGTGAACCATGTGAGTAGAACGCTCGCAGCTGCCCCCTATGGACAGCTTACTCGCATTCCTTTACAGCTGGGCTACATTGTAATTGTGGTCAGGTTACATTCATATGTTTTGAGGCAACATCTCTTAAAGCAACATTGTACGTACATAACATCCCTCCCCCCTAGGATGGGACGAAGTCCCTCAACCATTGTGGCTTGCCGCACGTGCACCTGGGGCGTGCGGCCGCTTGACTTAACACAGGGGAGCCGGAGGCTCCTGGTTCTGCAGAGTCCTGTCCTGCAACGGAAAGGGGGGACTCATTAGTGGCTCGGTGTGGAGTCTGCGGTAACCTTGCATTGGGGGACGGGAATGGAATGAACAGTTGGGAAGTGAATCCCTGTCTACCGTTTGAGGAGCTTGGGGTCCCCCCCAGTACGAACCTCGGGACCGACGAAGAGGCCCTCATGGCCTCGCCACCCCCCGTTGCCTGCCCTGGAGTTCTAGAGACTGTGGTGGGCGGACTCCCCCCTGTTGCCTGTCTTGGGGGTGTTGGTTTCTGGGGAGCTGGAGCTATGGTATATTCCAAAACAAAAGGGCTAGGGGGACGGGAAGTACCAGGGGCTAAACTGAAACCCCTCTTCTCACTAGGACGGGTGGGGGACCACTCCGCGACATCCCCCTGGTACTGCAACTCATAATCGAATTCATCCCTCTCCTCCAAGGTATCCTCCTCTGCGGTTGAGAACCGAGGATATGCATTTGTATCCCCGGGTGCCGCCGTGTCTCCCCCTTGGGTAACGTGGGTGGGGGAGGACCCTAACGCTGATTTCCCCTCACCGGTGACTCGCCTTCTGAGTTGGTCGGCGTGCCTTCTCCAGAATAGACCTGAACTAGTCTCGACCCTGTAGGATACCGGCCCCGTTTGCTCAACAATTGTCCCTGGTACCCACGCTGGCCCTGAGGCCGCGTAGTTCCTGCAGTGAACCGGGTCCCCTACTGAAAAACTTTTGGAGCTCTCTCCCCCTATGTTTATATTTCTCCCTTCATCCTCCACCCTGGACGGATCCATCCGGTCAAAAAGTGTTACCGGACGCCTCCTCATGAGGAGCTCGGCTGGGGAGAATCCTGAAGCTAGGGGGGTTGTCCTGTAGCAGATGAGGAACTGACACAGATGCAGGTTCAACTCACCGGGACCCATGCGCCGCAGTGCGTCTTTTGTAGTGCGCACTTGGCGCTCTACCTGACCGTTTGTGGCGGGGTGAAACAGGGCAGCGGTAATGTGCCTGATGGCGTTTCTCTCCATAAAAGTCTTGAACTCTGCCGACGTGAAGGTACTAGCGTTATCGCTAACAAGGACGTCTGGCAGACCGAAGCAGGCAAAAAGCTTGCGCAACTGTTTAATGGTTGCGGCAGAGGAAGTGCTGTTCATGGGGATTACCTCCAACCACTTGGAGTAGGAGTCGACTACCAGTAGGAACATGGACCCGCGGAAAGGGCCAGCGAAGTCAACATGAATCCGGGACCATGGCCCGCGGGCCGTATCCCATTCCCTATGGGGTAACCGGGACTCCTCGGGCCGAGAGCTCTGGCAGCTCTCACACGTGCCCACTAAGCGTTCTATGTCCCCGTCTATCTGGGGCCACCAAAAGAAACTCCTGGCCAGAGCCTTGGAGTGCACGATCCCGGGGTGGCTGGTATGCAGTAGCCTCAGCACCTTGGCCCTCAGCTTCTCTGGGATAACTACCCGCTGGCCCCAGAGTAAGCAGCCCCTTTCCAGGGAAAGCTCTACTCTGCGCCTGAAAAACGGCTTGAACTGTTCCTCGGGGGGAGAAGTGGGCCACCCTTTCCTAACCCAGGAACTAACTTGGGCCAGCATCTTGTCAGCCGCCGTGGCCTTGGCGAGGTCGGCCGGGACAATTGGGGGTGAGTCGAGAGACTCAATCAGCAAGACTTGGTGTTCCTGCTCCACCTCGCATGTCGGGTCCCCTAAACTAGGGAGAGGGGATCGGGACAGGGCGTCCGCATGGGAGATCTCCTTCCCTGGGCGATAGACCAGCTCATACTGGTAGGCGTTGAGGAAAATGGCCCAACGCAGCATCCTGGGGGATAAAATTTGCGGGGTGGGTTTGCCGGTAGTGAAGATCCCCAAAAGCGGCTTGTGATCCGTCACCACCGTAAACTCGCGACCGTATAGGAAATGGTGGAACTTCTTTGTTCCCGCGATTATGGCTAGGGCCTCCCTATCTGTTTGCGCGTAATTGCGCTCTGCCTTCGAGAGGGACCTTGAGTAGTACGCCACCGGGGCTTCCCTCCCGCTCTCCAACACGTGGCACAGGACAGCCCCCACCCCCACCGGGGATGCATCACAGACTACTACCACTGGCTTTTTCGGATCGAAGTGGGTCAGGACAGCATCCGAAGATAGGAGTGACTTGAGCTCTTTGAATGCTCTCTCCTGCTTGTCCCCCCACCGCCAAACCGCATCCTTCTTAAGTAACACATGCAGTGGCTCCGCGACTGATGCCTTCCGAGGCAGGAAGGAGTGATAGAAATTTAGGAGCCCTAGAAATGACTGCAGCTCCGGTTTCGCGGTGGGGCGAGGGGCGTCTCTCACGGCCACAACCTTGGACTTGGAGGGTTTGATTCCGTCTGGGGTTACCTTAAACCCTAGAAACTCAACCTCCCTCGCAAAGAATACGCACTTGTCCCTCCTCAATCGAAGTCCTGCCCTCTCGAACACTGAGAGGACCCCATCTAGCCTCTTTGCTAATTCTAATTCGCTCCCCGCTGTTATCAACACGTCGTCGAAGTATGGGAGGACGCCTGGAAGCCCCTTTAAATGGCGTTCCACGAGGGACTGGAAGATTCCGGGGGCCGAATTCACGCCAAACTGAAGGCGCGTTACCTTAAACGCCCCCTTGTGCATTACGATCGTTTGCGCGGCGGCAGCAGCCGGGGTTACAGAGAGCTGCTGATACGCCTGGGCCAGATCTAGCTTGGCGAAACACCTCCCCCCATTTAACGTGGCCAGCAAGTGGCTGACCACAGGCACCGGGTATGCATTTGGCCGAATGGCCTTATTAATCGTACATTTATAGTCCGCACAAATCCTGACCTCCCCATTTGACTTGAGGGCTGTAACAATCGGCGTTTCCCACTCCGCCGAGTCAACTGGAACCAAAATCCCCTGCCCCACCAATTTGTCCAGTTCCGCCTCGATCTTGTCCTTGAGGGCGAAGGGCACTCTTCTTGGCTTGAGGCGGATGGGCCGGATTTCTGGGTCCAGCTCAAAGGAAACCGGGGGCCCCTTGTATTTCCCGAGCCCCTTCTTGAAAACGTCCGGGTGTGCGTTGCACACGTCCCGCATTGGGTCAGTCTCGATGGCGTTAATGCCGGACAGTTCGATCCCCAGGGGAGCAAACCACTGCGTTCCCAAAAGGCAGCACCTCCCCCCTTTGAGGACTACTAGGGGCAGTTTCTCGGAGTAGTTCTTGAACTTCACCTTGAAGTTCCCCACCCCCAACACCGGGATCCCATTTCCCTGCACGTCCCGTAGATGAGATCTCATGGCCCGCAGTTTGGGCCGCCTTTCTGGGGGAATGCGCATAAACTCTTTTTGGGACCGGATGGAATAAGATGACCCCGAGTCTATCTCCATCCTCACTGGGACCCCCTGCAACAGTACCTCTATGAAGAAACGCCGGTGATCCAGGCCCATGCGGTTCACGCCTTCCTCGCTGTAGCTGGCTGAGACCTTCCTGGTGCCGGCCGCCTTTCGTTGGTGCGTCTGGGAATGGCTGGAACTGCCCTTGTCCTCGACTCACCCGCGCCTGCATACTCGGGCGATGTGTCCTTTTCTGCCGCAGTTGTGACACTCGGCCTTTCGAAACGGGCACCTCGTGCGGTCGTGGGCCACCCCACAACCGTCGCAGCGGCGGTCCTGCCGCTCACGGGTCTGCCGCTTCTCACCTCGCTTCTTGATTCTCTGGACGTCGTCGTCCTCGCTGGAGTAGGGGTCCATTGCCGTGGACGACTCCTCAGACGACGTTGGTGTGCCGGCGGGTGGCTTGGAGGCTCTCCAGGCCGTCTTCGCTGGTGTCCGCCGGGCCGCCTGTACTGGTGACTTGGCCCTGTCGGACGTGGCCCCTCGGGACTTGAACAGTCTGACCCAGCTCCTGGCCTCCTCGGCTGCTTGGGCCTCCCGCAGTACCTCGTTGAATGTGAGGCGGTGGTCGCGGGTCATCAGCCTCCTCTGAAGCTCCTCGTCCCTCAAACCACACAACATGCGGTCGCGGAGGGCCTGGTCCAGGTCGTCCCACTGGCAATGCTCCGCTGCAAGCCTGAGGGCTGCCGCGTAGGCGGACACGGATTCGCCCGGTTGCTGGTCTCGCCTGTGGAACGCGACCCGGGCTGGGAAAGTCGAGACGGGCGGCTGGAAATGCTCGCGCAGCCTCTCCAGGATACGGTCGATGGGCACCTCGTCCACCTTCCGGGGGGCCACCAGGGTCATCAGGATCCGCAGCGTGGCCGGCCCCACCTGAGCCAGGAAGTGGGAGCGCATTTTCGCGTCGTCGTCAACGCCTGCGGCTTCCATCGCATGCCAAAACTGGCACTCGTAGAGCTCCCATTGTTCGGGCTCGCTGACATCGAACTGGTACGGCTTGACCTTGGGATTCGCCATCAATCCCATCCTCATCGCCAATTTAGTGTCTTGCACGGAAGACAAAGAAGGAGTCGCAGGAAGGACTAACACAGGTTTATTCATTGATGGTCAGTATGTACATGTGGTAATGGCGGAGGTACATCACATTATATACAGTAGCACAATACATTTGAATCTTGTTGCACGGTGGCTCATTGGCTGCCACCGGCGTGACGTCGTCCCAGTCACGCCCACCATCTGCAGGTAGTGATAGTACGGGAAAGGTTCCCGCGGCTGTTGGTGATTTGGTGAATGTGAACCATGTGAGTAGAACGCTCACAGCTGCCCCCTATGGACAGCTTACTCGCGTTCCTTTACAGCTGGGCTACATTGTAATTGTGGTCAGGTTACATTCATATGTTTTGAGGCAACATCTCTTAAAGCAACATTGTACATACATAACATCTACAGTAAAAAAACTGAACAAAAAAAACAATTCTACAAACGAATTAAACAAAACTGAAAAATAATCATTTGAAAACAAAGGAATATACAAGACTGAGCTGTTCTTTCTGAACAGAGAGCTTAACATGAGCTTTATAATTCAAAGTCTAAAAAAGAACAGAAAGAACACCTCTGAGCATGTGTGTGTGTGCATGCGCACACATGCAAAGACTGCCCTTGGGTGTTCTGTAAGGGATGCCTTTGATAAAGTATGCTGATAAGTCGCTTAGTCTATTAAGTTATGGTGATTCAAACTTTTATGCATCATTTGACAGAGAAAATGAGAATTTGTAGAAGTAATAGCTAATGTAAAGTATATTAGGATGCAATGCAGTTAGATAGGTGAAGAAACCAAGTTAACATGCTGATGCCATAGGAAAGAATACCAATGCATAAAAAGAGCCCTCTCAGCTTTGTATTTGTAATAGAAAAGATGTGCTTTGGTTGAAATACAGCTGAGAAGGCAACACCACCTCATGCTTTTAAAGGTTTGATGTTTTTCATAGCTGAGAAATGACTCCCGAGTAGAACTGTAGTCATCAAGTGATTAACTCCCTCAGCTTCATCCAACCAGGTCTCCATAATGCAAGTCAAGTCAACATGTTTATACAAGATCAGATCCTGGACATTAGTCGTCTCATCATTCATTGATACAGCATTCAGCAGCAACATCTTCAACCCAGGATTCCATAGCAATTCTGGCTATTTTAAATTGGAAGGCGATTTGGGGCAACATTCCATTATAGACCCTACTTCCAAGATGATTTGGGTGTTTCCCCACTGCAATCTATCTATAATGTTTGTTCCCTGCTCCCACTCAGCATCTCTCCTCTTTTGGAAACATATCCCACTTTGACAGACAGAGACCTCACTATAGCAAACAAGTTGAGATTAAATAAATCCCTGCTTCCCTCTCTTAAACAGGGTATGTGGTGCTCATTCTTGTAACTCCCCCTTTGAAAGCAACCCTGCCCTTAACAAGCTCTAGTTTTATACAATCCACACACACACCCCAACAGGAGGCAGACATGAGAACAAAGGAAACAAGATGGAAGTTTGGACAAAAAGCAGTGATCTCCCAATCTGGTGGGAGGGGAGGTTTGGTACAGCAAAGCAGTAAAGGTCCAGCAAATTGACATTCTGCAGTAGAAGTGGAGAAACAATTGTTTCCTTGGCCCCGTACACACTCCCCTTTCCTGGCAGGTGACAGAAGTAACCTCTCTGCCCCTTCCAACACAGAAACATGGATCTTATGGTATAAGGTATGATAAAGTTTAGGTAAGGGCTTGATTTATCACCCAGAACTGAACATTAATTGAGGCTTCAAAATCAGGCAAAGGATTAGAAAGAGCAAAAAGGGATGCGCGATGGCGAGAATATTGCCGCCGTGCGCTTTGCCGGCGCCCCCCATTGGGACGGGCATTTGGATGGCGCGAAGGGGTGGAGAAACCTCTCCTATAAAAGGGGAGGCTCCGCATGCCCTCATCGCCATTTTGACAGAGATTGACTGGGGCAAGGGTGCGTTTGGATGGCGCAAATGCTTGCCAAGTGTGGATCTGCATGGCTGCAGGCATGGGGGCCTGCGTGGTAGCCACAGGTGCCAACTGCTATGGCCAGGGCCATTGAACTACCGAAGTTACGGGCCCGGGGACCATGGTGTGTTCTTGGATCAGCCGATCTCCGGAGGCTCGGGCAGGCCTTGAGCCCAAACCACGACACGAGCCTCCTTCTTTCCTGCTTCCTTGGGGCGAGCCTGAGGGGAGCGGGTGCCGCATGACTGCGGCTATCAGCCTTGCAGTTTTTTTTAGTGGGCCCAGCAGGGCCGAAGATGGGCTGCGGGTGTGGTCTACACAGCCCCCCTACAGTCTCTTTCTAATGGCTCCTAAGAAGACCCCTTTGAGGGGAACTTCGGCCTCACATTGCCCCTGGCCTACTAGGCTGGCGCGGGGCCAGGCTAGGCCTCAGCCTGAAAGAAGGGCCTTGGCCCGGCCTAGGCCGGCAAAACTGGATGTTGGGCCTTTCCCGAGCCGTTGGGCACAGGTTGGGCCTGGAACAGCTGCCCCCAATGGGGCTGTGGGAAGGGATAGGGCTTGCTTTTGGCTGGGTCAACTAATGCCTGCTCCACTCAGTGAGGGCGAACCAGCGGTTATCCAGGGCCCCGCTGGAGAGGCACCCCAGTCAGCCTCTCAGGAGGTCTTGCCTGCCCAGGTGAGGGCAATCCTCGACTGCATTGCTGCCTTGGAGCGGGCAGTGGGCTTTGGGCACCCCATGGGCATGTGCCAGTCGGTGCATCAATTGGGGGCAAGGGGCCGTGACCAGCAGGCCACGGACTGGCTTCAGTTGTCTGCTATGCTGAATCCCAGAGTAGAACAACTTGAGGACACAGAGCCATTGGTGACGTCCCAGATGGCTGGGGTCACCTTACCCAGTCAGCCTGCTTCCACCCAGGCAGGCACCTCTGGCCTTTTGGGGTCCACATCGTTCGATCCCATGAGCTAGAATTCGGTCACGGTCATGGCCGGGCCATGGGGTGCCCAGTGGGGGCGGCCGGGGGGAGTGCACCTGGTGAGTATGCTGGTCAAATTAACTCACACACCATGGTCCCTGGACCCATAACTTCTGTAGTTCAATGGCCCTGGCCGTAGCAGTTGGCACCTGTGGCTACCACGCAGGCCCCCATGCCTGCAGCCATGCAGGTCCACACTTGGCAAGCCCCCTATCCGCTGGTCCCACCAGGGGTACCGCATGCTGGATCCCACATGCCGTATCTGATTTGGCCTTATGGCCCGCCGGTTAATACAGCCTACCACACCGTACCAACCTCTGCTATCCTGACTGCGGGTTTGTCCTTGCCTCTTGGGGATCACTTATTACCTGCCACCAGGGATAAAATATGGTGCAGGGAATATGTGGATTTGTTTAGCCTCTTGAATAGAAAACCAACCAGGGAGGAGAAGGAAAAGGAGGACGACTGGGATAAGGAATTGTCCCGTCGTCGTAAACCTCCTTGGACCTGGGCCAACTGGTTGCTGGCATACATAATTTACGCCACTGTGTCCATCAGAGCCCACCCAGATCTGGCGATCCCTTTGATTCAGTACCTGGACATTATATACCGGGCGTTCGTTGATTTCCCTGGTCAGTCATGGCTCGCTTACAATGAGGAATTTCGCATGCAGGCCTCCCTTCACCCCGAGATGCATTGGGATGAGCCTAACCAGTTGCTCTGGCTGTTGTACATGACGCCATCTCGCCCTGTATCCGGTGATCGTTATCATTGTAGCCATGTCATACAGCGACCCGGCACCGCACAGTCTCCCCGCCAGCCGGTGGGGCAGGGGGTTCCAGACCACCTGCTGTGTTGGAACTTCTCATCCTCGGGCGGTTGTACCCACAGGCAGTGCAGATTTAGGCATGAGTGTTCGATCTGTGCTGGATCCCATTCGGCTGTCACTTGCTTATGAGCAGGCGGGTCTCAAGGTAGGGGTCACAGGCAGCAGGGTACAGGCTGTACCCCTTCAGATGCAACAGCATCTGTGAAAGGGCCCCTCCCCAATTAAAACTGAGGTTCTGGAACGGTGGCTGTGTGTCTACCCAAGGCAGGATGATGCAGCTTATCTGTTAGTAGGGTTTTCCATGGGCGTCCGCATGCCTTTTGCAGGTGTGCATACCGCAGGATGCACCCAATTTGCAATCACTAAGGGATAAAGAGGATGTGGCCCATATAAAGATTTTTAAGGAGATACATGAAGGACGGGTAGCTGGCCCTTTCAATGACCCCCCGTACTTGAACCTAAAGGTACCCCCCCCCCTTGGCTTGGTACCCAAGATTTCAGCTGATACATCACCTGTCTTACCTGGCGGGCTCATCTGTTAACGATGCTATACCTGAGGAACTTTGTTCCGTGCAGTATATGTCCTTTGATCAGGCATTGCAGATGTTTCGTTCTTGTGGTCATGGGGCACTGATGGCCAAGTGCGACATTAAATCCGCCTTCCGGCTTCTTCCTGTGCACCCGGATGATTTTGAATTGTTAGGTTTTTGCTTTGAAGGAAGGTATTTTGTTGATAAGGCTATGCCTTTCGTCTGTTCTATCTCATGCTCAGCCTTTGAGCGTTTCAGGTCCTTCCTTCATTGGGCATTTGTTCGCAGTTCCGGGGTCCACACTGTGGCTCACTACCTGTATGATTTTTTGTTCAGCGGGAAGCATGATTCTGGAACATGCGAACAACTGCTGCACATTTTCCAGGGGCTCATGACCGAATTGGGGGTACCTTTGGCTCCTGAAAAAACTGAGGGCTCGGCCACTAAGCTGACATTTCTGGGGATTGAAATTGATACCATAGCCCAGACTGCTAGGCTACTTAGGGATACGGTCGTCCAAATCTCAGAGGCGATTTTGGCCATGCTGGCCAAGCATAAGGTGTTGCTTCATGACCTGCAGGTGCTTCACGGATACCTCAACTTTGCTTGTAGGGTGGTCACACCTGGCCGGGCTTTTGCTAGGCACCTGTGTGATGCTATGGTTGGGTTATCTAGGAAGCACCACAGAGTTTGGCTCATGAGGGGAATGAAGGCTGACCTTCGTGTCTGTCTGGACTTTCTGGCCAACTTCAATGGAGTTTCCTTTTGGCCCACAGAACTTTCTGTAATGCCCAAATTTCAGGTTCAGTCGGATGCGTCAGGGTCACTGGGGTATGGCATTTATTTCAATGGCTGCTGGTACTATGGCCAGTGGCCCGAGGCATGGCAAGGTACAAAGTTACTTAGGGACTTAACCTTTTTAGAATTTTTCCCCATTTTGGGTGCATTAATGTTATGGGGCGATATCTGGGAGAATTCTGTAGTTCACTTTTGGTGTGATAACGCTGCTGTGGTACAAATTGTCAATTTTCAGACATCCCGTTCACCCAGGGTTATGGCTTTGGTACGCCAGTTTGTGTTGCGCTCCTTGCGCCTTAATGTTCTGTTTAATGTGAGGCATGTACCAGGCATTAATAATGATATTGCCGATGCTTTGTCCTGCCTGCAGATCACCCGGTTTCAGGCTCTAGACCCAGAAGCTGAGGAACTTCCCTCTCCACTCCCGAATGAGATTTGGACATTTGGCGAGGAGAAGTGAGCAGGGCCATTGGCTTGTCCCTGGCCAGCCGCACACGTAAGGCATATCACCAAATTTATTTGGCCTTTCTTGCATTCCGACAGAACTCGTTCTTGCCTGACATTTGGCCTGTTCCGGTTGACCATGTATTGCAATACGTGGTACAATTGCACAACTCGGGACTGGCTCCTCGTACCATACGAGGGTGCCTGTCTGCTTTGGCTTTTGCCGCAAAGATCCAGGGCCATCAGGATACCACAGGAGATTTCCGTGTATGCAGGGTTCTGGAGGGTTGGGCTCATGAACGCAGCCCTCACCTTGACACGTGGCAACCAGTCTCCCCAACTCTTCTTTTGAGCTTGGCTGAAGCATGGCCGGCTCTGTGCCATGATCAATTCGAGGCGACCCTCTTCCATGCTGCCACCACGATAGCATTTTTGGGGCTCTTAGGATAAGCAAACTGGTGGCTTTTTCCCATAATGATAGGTCACGCAGGGCTCTGGAGCTCAATGATGTCTTGCTATTGACCGGATCAGCCCAATTAACAGTCCGTTATTCCAAGGCTGATCAGATGGGCAGGGGCAGTACTATTACCCTCCTTAGTTGCAGCACCCAGGCGATTTGCCCTGTCTTAGCATTGACCTCCTTTCTGGTGGTCCGTGACAATAACCAAGGCCCCCTCTTTTGTCACCAGGATGCATCCCCGTTAACGAAATACCAGTTTTGGAAGGTTACGGGTACTGCCCTTTCCAACTTGGGGCTACATGGAGCCCGTTATTGTACCCATTCATTCCGTATAGGTGCGGCGTTGACAGCTGCTGCTTTTGGGTACTCAGATGAGGACATCCATCGGATGGGCCAGTGGGGATCTGTACGTTTTAGATCATATGTTCACCCCATGTCACATTGAGCACACTGCTGGCACTTCGGTTTTTTTTTTTTCCAGTTTTATTTCAGATCTCGGGCGCACGGAGGCACCGGCACGAGTATGGATTGTGGGCCACAGTTATGTCTTTTGGGCCACCCGGCATGCTCCCTCTTCTACATTGGGACCTCACCTGGGGCTTCGTGCCGTTGCGCATTTGAGGTGGTATGGTTTTCAAGGAATGAGGTGGCATGAGCTACTCCCATTTCTCATGTCCAAAGTGGGTGCTGTTCTGCCTGATATATTGGTGATACACCTCGGCAGTAATGACCTGGCACAAATCACCGGCCTGGAATTAATTATATCCATGAGGAGGGACCTAGACCTCATTTGCCAAATTTGGCCGCAGGTCCGGATTGTATGGTCCCAGATTATCCCACATTCATTTTTTAGGGGAGGTATTGATCCTCACCGGATTGACCGGGCACAATGGTCTGTTAACCGGGCATTGGCCCGATACTTTGCCGAACATGGTTCGGGGCCATTGGTCCATCACCCCAGGATCAGGATACAGGACCCCGGTTTATACTGTAGAGATGGGGTGCATCTATCTGCACAAGGCATTGGCCTCTTCCTGTCAGCATTGCAAGCGGGCCTGGTGACTTAGTTGGTGGTCGGGGGGGGGGGCAGTGAGTCATCGAGACTCCTCCCCGTGTGGCAGCTAGCACTGGTAAGGAGAAAGTGGATGACCCATATGAATCCGGCAGGTACACAATTGGTTGGCCACCTGGAGGACAAGGTAGAGGGAAACTGGGGTAGCCAATCAAGGGTGGATCATGAACAGGATGATGCTATGCTCAAGACAGCATGCAACACCTTGAGATTTTGCCGGATTCATGTCAGATGCTCGAGTTAACATGTAGCATCCTGACAGGGGTCAACAATTTGTTTCATTGGTAAACAAATTGATACATTGTAACTAATTAAGAGTATAAAATTGTGTTTACTCCTTACCAGTGCTATTTTGGCCCGTTTGCCTTAACATTGGTTAAGGAAAGTTGAAAGTTATAAGTCAATAAAGTGGCCCAATTTTAAATCCATCAGAAGAGTTCATCTCATTATTGGGGGGTGGGATCCTGCAAGGGACGTGTGATGGCAAGAATATCGCCACCATGCGCTTTGCCGGCGCCCCCCCACCGGGACAGGCATTTGGACTGCGCAAGGGGTGGAGCAACCTCTCCTATAAAAGGGGAGGCTCCGCATGCCCTCATTGCCATTTTGACAGAGATCGACTGGGACAAGGGTGCGTTTGCCCTCCACCCCCTCCCTAGGTGACAGTGTGATTATTTTGGTCACTTTGGGGCCGGATGGGAATTTTTGCTTGAACCTGCATTGGCCCCTTGGTTCTTGTTGTTTTTGCCCATCCCACACTGTTGCTGATGGTCGAGCTACGGGGTAACAAGTTTTTCCTGTTTTTGTACTTATTTTACAGGTCACTTGGCGGCTAGCACTGGTAAGGAGAAAGTGGATGACCCATATGAATCCAGCAAGTATGCAATTGGTTGGCCACCTAGAGGACAAGGTAGAGGGAAACTGGGGTGGCCAATCAAGGGCGGATCATGAACAGGGTGATGCTATGCTCAAGACAGCATGCAACACCTTGAGATTTTACCAGATTCACATCAGATGCTCGAGTTAACATGTAGCATTCTGGCAGGGGTCAACAATTTGTTTCATTGGTAAACAAATTGATACATTATAACTAATTAAGAGTATGAAACTGTGTTTACTCCTTACCAGTGCTATTTCGGCCCATTTGCCTTAACATTGGTTAAGGAAAGTTGAAAGTTATAAGTCAATAAAGTGGCCCAATTTTAAATCCATCAAAGTGTCCATCTCGTTATTGGGGGGTGGGATCCGGCAATGATTTGTTGCACAGTCAGTTGTGAAATGGACTTCTAGTGACAAAATATATTAAAGCCTTTAAAAACTCTTCAGATTTTTGGACACATTGTCAGCAGTGGGGTGATAGGTATTTCCTTTCTGCTTCACCTCGATGCATCTGTAACTTGATGGCACTCATAAGCAATAATCTGAATTGCCTATCAGAGGAGCCATTTCTTCCTATTTACAAAATTGGGAAGTAAATAATTTAAGGTGCCACCAGTCTCATAATGAAATAAAGTGAATATGAAAATGTGCCAGATGAAACAAAATGCTCGCAGCACTTGGAACCTAGGGAAAAAAACATCCCTGCACTTAATGAGTTTTCTCCAAAAACTTACTTTTTATAATCCATTCACCCTCTTTTGGAAAGCTTTTAAAAGTGTATAATTAATCAGTATAACAACAAGGTTAAAGTTTCAGCTCCTCAGCACAATCCAACCACATTTGCATAGCTATGAGTCCTGTTGATGCAAGAGCAAGTGAAGCCAGCACAAGCATAAACGTAAATCACAGAAACTAATATTCATTCATCCATCCATCCATCCATCCATCCATTCACATGCTCTCCAGTCTCTGGTCCCATCATCTGGAGGAAAACAAAAGTGTTTCCTCCTCTTCCTTTTTCTTCACTTTAACCTATAGGAAATTGTACTAAAATGTTTACACTAGAAAATGTATATAGATAAGATAGATAAGATAAATCTTTATTGTCATTGTCCCCTTGCGGGAACAACGAAATTTCTTGGTTGCTATATATCAACTCAAAAAGGCATACCCCATAATTTAAAACAGCTACAGAAACACTAATTAAGACAGTACCATACAGTACAATATAAAATTTTTAAAATTTTAAAAAAGATAAAATGACTTCAGAGTCGAGTTTCTATTTAAGGCCAAAATTGCTCTGGAGAAGAAACTGTTCTTGAGATGGCTTGTTTTTACCTTCATTGTTCTATATCTCCATCCCTATGGCAGAAGCTCGAAGAAGCAATGGGTCTCCTACTATTTCTAATGCTTTTCTGTGGCACCTGATGGTGTAAATGTGTTCTAAAGTGGAGAGTGGACAGCCGATAATATTCTTTGCTGTTTTAATAATTCTGTGCAACATTACCCTATCCCGATGAGTACTACTCCCATACCACTCACATAAGCCATAAGTGAGCACACTCTCAATAGCGCAGCAATTGAATGCAAGCAGCAGCTTTTGCAGAAAATGTTTTTTTCCTTAAGAGTTCTCAAAAAATACAGTCTCTGCTGTGCCTTCTTCGCAAGCCCCCTTGTGTTGGCACTCCAGGATGGATCTTCCTGTATCTCAATGCCCAGAAATCTGAATGTCGCTACCCTCTCCACACAGGTTCTGTCAATCAAAAGTGGCTGGACATCGGTTCTCTGCCTCCTAAAATCAACCACAAGCTTCTTTGTTTTCTTTATGTTGAGGAGCAGATTATGTTCTACACCACTTTGTCAACTGCTCCACCTCATCTCTATAGGCTGTCTCACCCTCCTTATCA
Source organism: Bradypodion ventrale (assembly GCA_035047345.1). Taxonomy (NCBI): domain Eukaryota; kingdom Metazoa; phylum Chordata; class Lepidosauria; order Squamata; family Chamaeleonidae; genus Bradypodion; species Bradypodion ventrale. The sequence goes on along the minus strand of JAWDJE010000004.1, from coordinate 141,392,886 downwards.
GAGATGAGCCCGATCACAGTAGTGTCACCTGCAAATTTGACAATCCTATTGCTAGGGTGGACAGAGACAAAGTCCACACATCCCTGTGATACTCTTGTATTTGTACTTAGCATATTAGAGGTATAAGGGCCCAACCAGACTCTCTGGGAGCGTTCTGACAGGAAATCCAATATCCACCCACAAAGTGATGGCGAGAACCCCAGATCTCTCAACTTAGATATCAAACGTTGCGGTAGAATGGTGTTGAATGCTGAGCTGAAATCCACAAAGAGCAATCTGGCATAACCACACACACACACACACACACACACACACACACACATACACACACACACACACACACACACACACACACACACACACACACACACACACACACACACTGCTGCTGCTGCTCCAAATGTGCAAGAACAGCATGAAGGGCAATCACCACAGCATCTTCTGCTGATCTTTTCATTTTATAGGCAAATTGGAATGCTTCCAGTCCCTCTGGTAGGCAAACAATAACATAATTTTGTACTAGCTTTTCAAAACACTTCATGATTACAGGTGTGAGTGCCACTGGATGAAAATCATTCAAATTTTCCGAGTTGGATTTTTTCGGTATTGGAACAATAATAGAAGATTTTAGGCAGGATGGAACAATAGCCTGGGATAGGGATCGATTCAATATCCCTGTAAAAACCCCTGCTAGTTGATCTGCATAGTCTTTCAATACCCTTTCAGCTACTCCATCCGGCCCTGTGGATTTCCTTGGGTTAATTCCCTTCAACACCTTCCTCATCTCTCCTTCTTCTACACTGAGTACTACATTCCTTTGTACTGATGATGGTGACAGTAGTGATGGTGATGAACCCTCCGAAGATATCACTGCTGATGTTGCTTCAAAGTGGGCAAAAAATACATTCAACTCCTCTGCCAGGGATGCCCCTCCCTCACCTGCCAGCGAGCCTTTAGGTTTATACCCAGTCAATTCCTGTACACCTCACAACCCCTGCCTGGTGTTGTTACTCTGTAAATGATTTCCCAGCTGCTGTCTATATGCCTCCTTGGCCACACCAATACCTCTCTTTAGATACGCTCTGGCTATACTATACAGCGATCTATCTCTGCTTCTAAAAGCAGTATTCCTTGCCTTTAGCAACTGCTGGACCTCCCTTGTCATCCAGGACTTCCTGTTTGGATAGATCTTTATCCGGCACTTTTGTGTTACATATTGTGTTACAATGGGTACAATATTTTTTCTTATACTGAATATAAGAAATTTATAGGATTCTCTATCACTCCAGAAGTCATCACCAGGCTGCTGAATGTCAACTACAGGATTACTAGAATGACAACTAATTGTACAGATTTACATGACTGAATGTCAAGGCCTTCAATCCAGAACTTGGAGAAGTTAATTTTGGAAGCAAGGGTTTCTTGAGTCACTGAGCCATTAAACATGCTGACTGTGGAATCCTAGGCACTGTAGTCCATGAAGTAGTTTTTCCATGTTGGTCTCTACAAAGAGACTGAGACTTCTGATGTGAAGTGTTGGGTTTAATAAACAACAAGTATGAGAGTTGGGGTGGGTGGGGGAGTTGATCAGCACAGGCTATAGGACAAGCTGTGTTGTCTAGTTCATAAGATTAATTGGCTTCACAACAGGAGGCAACCAAGGCAAGGTTGTCAGCAGTTTGGAACTCAGAGGTTCCAGAAATCTTAACAGGCACATGGTTAGTAAGCAATAAGTGAAGTTCCATGTTCTCTCCCACAACCTCTCTGCTGCCAGCATGCCCATAATTTGTAGTTCTTCCACCAACCTCCCTGACACCCAACTATTTCTAATTAGCAATTGTGGAAGCTTGGGATTCTGAGCTTTTTTCTGATCTAATCTCATCAACTTCCATCTCTCCCTTGGACTACTGGACCTCACATCAGTCACAACCTCTTCATCCTCAAAGGTTTTCCAGTCAACTGTTCTGCTACCGAAAGCTTCTGCTAGTATGCTGACAGCAAGAGCACTGAATTCACCTTCTGTACCAGCCTCTTTTGAATGCACTAGATCAGGAGTTCTCAAACCTTTTCAGCCGAGGGCCAGGTCATGCTCCCTCAGACAGATTTGGGGGCCGGATGGCCATTTTGCCCTTCCTCTATAACAAGGCACTTCCTGGTGTGGTGGAGGCAGTGGGGTGCCACATGAAATGATGTAGGAATCGGGGCCGTAAAGCGGGCCTTGAGGTCCCGGAGGAGACTGGTCAAAGGAACGACACGAGGCAAGATGGAGCGAAGACCAGTGATTTATTGAGGGAAAATCATCAGTATATATTATGCAGAAGGCTGCGCATGGTAGGATGGTTATCTGACAGAGAATCACATCACCTATTTACTCAGGTTAATTGGGAATCTCCTTTGGGGAAGTTAATTAGTGCGGGCAAACATTGGCTTGGAAAACACCATTGTTCAAGGCTTAGACTAAGGCAATCATGACTCCTGTTTGCTTCTGGGATAAGGCTGAAACTCGGAGATGAGGGATTACTCTAATGAGTGATATATTCGCTCTCTCAGCAGGCTCGCTGGTCAGGTCAAGGAATTGGGTGAATCAAACCCTATCATTTTATCCACCCCCCTTAATTTCGGTGCCCGCAGAGCCCACGGGCCAGGAGCCTTTCTCACTGAAGTGGCCTCTGCCGGGCCGTTCCGTGCCCATTGGGCCACGGGGAATCCATAAAATGACACTGTGGGCCGCATTCGGCCTGTGGGCCACAGGTTGAGAATCCCTGCACTAGAATGGCTACAATCCAATATATATGGGAGTAAATCTCAACAAACTCTGAGAGATCTAGTTCTGATAGAACCAGTGTGGTACTGTGGCCAGTTCTCACCGGTTCTAGCAAACCAGTAGAAGAAATTCCAGGCCATGTCCACTTGGCCAGCCATGCTCACCTCTAGGCCTTCGGAAATGCATTCCATTTGCTGCCGGAAATGCATTCCATTTGCCTAGCCCAGGGCCAAAGGTGTGATTTCATCTCTGCACTTCCCTCGTGCCTTCGGCCCTGGGTGAGGCAAATGGGATGTGTTTCCGGTGGCACTGGGAAGGGAAGCCCAGCCAGCACCAGCCCACCAACTCACCCCACTCACCTCCCAGCATCGCCACCAGCAGGGACACATTTCCAGTGGCTCTGGGAAGAGGAGCCCAGACAGAACCAGCCCACCAACTCACCCTGCACACCTCCCAGCAGCACGGCTGCTCTGGGACTCCTCCGTCCCCCTCCTCATCTCCATGAAAAAAGAGATCAAGGTAGGTTTCTTTTTTTTCGGGGGGTTGGGGGGGTTGAGGCCATGCCCACAGATAGCCATGCCCACCAAGTGGGTGGTAAAAAATTCCACAGTGCATCACTGGATAGAACTCCACAGTAAGAAACCTTGTACACATTCCCTATCATGAATAACATCTCTTACACTATATTAAGTGTGGGGAAAACCTTTGGAATTTTCTAGATTTGTGAAATGAAAAGGAAAATCTGGAGGTTTTTTCTTCTTCAGAAAATGCATCTAGATAATGTCACAACATAATAAAAGGGTTTAATTAAGCAAAATATGGAAGTAGTTAAACCTTAATAGAGTTAGATACCAGAAAGCCTGTCTTTTACATTTTCTCTCATACTTGAATGTTTTAAATCTAGAGGCTTTTTTCTTCAAGAATAATGAAGATATTTCCAGAACTTCAAAATATCAACTCAAGCAAAATGCTCTCCCATTTGTATTGGAAAAGAAAATCAACAGGGACACCAGTTTCTTATATGGAGAAGATAATGTTGCACCTATCATTAAATACAGCTTTTCCAAACTAATATTTGTAAGAATTAAACAATTCAAACCTTAAGTCTGGTTGCAGAAATCTATTGTTTCTGGTTTCTATCACATTTGCTTGTTTGATTTTTAACTTAAAATTTCAAGTGGTCTTCATACTGACTATGAAAAGAATGCAAATTTTGCTATATTTTAAGTAAAAAGTAGTCTGTTGTTAGCTTTGAATTGATGGACAATTTGGTCACATAGTTGGGAATTTCATAAGAGTAGCAGTTAAGAATCACTATTCAATTTCTTCTAAAAAGAAATTTCAAGGTATATTTTCTGATAAACAATGTATAGGAGGAATTGAGAAGGAAAACAACATTGTTCTTGTCATGATCTATAACTATACTATACCTACAAATGAAGAAGGGGACAGCAGAGAATAAGATGGCTAGATGGTACTGTTGTCGCAATGGGCACAGCTGAGTGGGTTGAGGAGAATGGTGGAGGATAGGGGTGCCTGGCATGTGATTGTCCATGTGGTCACAGAGGTTTGGACTTGACTGTGCAATTCAACAACAATAGGAACAACAACAACAAACAGTCCTAAAAATAAACACTATTAACACAGTTGAAAACATCTATTTAAAGTACATAAAACAGATATGCCACTTTATTTTCTTGTGGAGTACAAAAACATCAGGAAGAAAAAACTCAAGTATGAATGTCTCCAACTTTTGCTGAACTTAATGAAATTCTTTTAACCTTCTCTGACATGTCCTGTACGTTCTTCTGAAATGTAAACCTTCAGATTTTCCTTTGCATTTCACAAATCTAAAAAATCCAAATGATCTCCTTTACATTTACTTAGTGCAAGCCTACTTATAAAGCTAGCAAGACTAGGAAATAAGGACAAATGGTAAAAGAAATAAGAGGTGAGCTTGGAGTACACAAACATCTCTTACATTGAGTCAGACTACTGATTCCTCTTGTCCCGTATTGTCTCCTCTGACTGGTAAGAGCTCTCAAGTCTATCTAATCACCTTATTGCTGTAGCTGGAGTTTCCAGGGACTGGACTTGGAGCCTGTGACATCCAAAGCAGATGGTCTGCCATTGAATCATTGGCCCTCTTCTTCAGATTCAGAATCCAATAGTAGACTGAATGCTTTATTAAACCTTTGTTCGCACAACTTGGGAACATCACAGGAGTTGCAGTTTACATTACTCCTTTGGAAAAGACATTTGTAAAGGTCACTCTTAAAGTTGGTCATGAAGGTGATACAGAAACAGAGAAGATTAAACTTACTGACCCTTACACAAAGAGGCTGGCTACATAGGCATTTAGTTTTTGCAGGCGCACCCCCCCAATAATGGACTCAGAGACAAATGAAAGTGGATAACGGCATTGGGCCACATTTATTGATTCATGCCCTAGTCCGAATTATAAATTTCTATTGGGAAACGACCAATCATAATTCTTAAGGCAAGCAGGCCGAAGTAACACTGGTAAGGTACCACCCAAAATTGCCAACGGCAATTGTTACAATGTATCTATTTGTATCAATTTGTTTGTTGACAACAAACAAATTGTTGACCGTAGTCAATATCTACCTAATGACCCCACCCTCTGACGTGTATCCATAAAATCAGGGGGTGATTCCAGCTGTCTAGTGGTAACCATCACCCCCTTGCCTGGTTCGTCGTTGACCGGACAACGTTTAAACAACTTATGCCTATCTAGTGTTGTCCAGTCAATTGCGAACCTGCCGGATACCTGTGGGTCATAAATGTTTACCTTACCAGTGCTACCCGCCCATGTGACCAAAGTCAACAGCAGCACAGAACAAACCCCTATATCAAACCATAGCAACAGTGTGGGATGGGCAAAAAAGCCAGGACTCAAGGGCCAATTGCGAGTCCCAGCCAAAAATTCCCACCCGGCCCCGAAGCGACCAAGAAATCACACTGTTAACTAGGGAGGGGGTGGAAGGGAAAAACTTCTCCACTCCGTCGCTTCGCCAAAATGGCAGCACGGCTGCCTCGTGGCCAGCCCTTTTATTAGGGTGCTGGCCACGCCCCTAACTACCCGGATGGCTTCGTCCGGTGGGGGGGGGGCGCAAAGAGCGCGGCGGCCATTTTGGCACCACGCTTCCATTGCAGGCGCACCCCCCAATAATGGACTCAGAGACAAATGAAAGTGGATAACGACATTGGGCCACATTTATTGATTCATGCCCTAGTCCGAATTATAAATTTCTATTGGTAAAACGACCAATCATAATTCTTAAGGCAAGCAGGCCGAAGTAACACTGGTAAGGTACCACCCAAAATTGCCAACGGCAATTGTTACAATGTATCTATTTGTATCAATTTGTTTGTTGACAACAAACAAATTGTTGACCGTAGTCAATATCTACCTAATGACCCCACCCTCTGACGTGTATCTGTAAAATCAGGGGGTGATTCCAGCTGTCTAGTGGTAACCATCACCCCCTCGCCTGGTTCGTCGTTGACCGGACAACGTTTAAACAACTTATGCCTATCTAGTGTTGTCCAGTCAATTGCGAACCTGCCGGATACCTGTGGGTCATAAATGTTTACCTTACCAGTGCTACCCGCCACCCGGAGAGGCTTCAATAAAGGCTCGACGCCCCCCCCAAGACCGTCAGCTCGGTCGACAGGCCTGCTCGCCAATCACTCAGCAGGAGGTCCATACCTCCTCGCGACAGATGGACCCCATCCCCTGCATAAAGCCCATAATTTTGCAGACTAATGGCCAGATGAGGACTGACCCGCCCCCAGCCCTTGGTCGAAAGGAATCGGGCCACCGCCCTGTTCACCATGCGCCTAGCGCGGTCCAAGGCCTGGAGGTCAAGGCCTCCCCTATAAGCATGCCGCGAGACCATATCTGACCAAACAAGGGTTGTGGCGGGCCATACGTAATGTAAGTAAGCGAGGTGACTGCAAATCTCATGCTTCAGCGATAAGCCAGTGACCTGTCCCAAATCATTACCCCCAAGATGTATGATCAGGATGTCGGGTGGGTCAGCGTTCCTTGCCGAAAGAGGAATGGCAAGAGCTCCCGCCACAACATACCGGGCTTACCGTACCATGTGAGACTTGCGTATGCACCGAGTCCCAGTCGGGGTCCCCAATCTGTCGCCACAGCGTAACGCGCTGCCCTGTGCACGTAGCTATGGCCCACCAGCCATACTGTCACCGGTGTGATACGACACCCCGGGTCTGTCAAGGAAAAAACAGGGAAGGAAGAGATATGTGGTGACTGAAAAACGGTACTCACGGTGGGAGTGGGCGAACATAAAACTGGAAACACTGCGAGCCCCACCTCCCCATGCTGCGTATGTCAGCCCCGGAGTACCCATAAGCAGCCGCAGTAGAGGCCGCCCCAATTCTAAACGAATGGGTGCCGTAACGGGCCCCAGGGAGGCCCACCCTAGGCAGTGCCTTCCCAGTCACCTTCCAAAATTGAAATTTAGTGAGGGGAGACCCATCTTGGTGACAGAAAAACGGGCCATGGTGCGTGCCACGCAGTGCAAGGAACTCCTGTAGGGCACCAACCGGACAGATGTCTGCCAAGGAACATCGTAGCAGTCTTACACCACTGCCTACGCCGTGCTGATCTGTTTTAGAGGAGCGTATCCTCAACTGAGCCCAATCATTGCAAACATAGACATCTTCGAGTTCCAGTGCCCTACGACTTGCATCCGCCTTAGTCAGCATCACAAGCTCGCTGATGCGGAGCGCTCCAAAAAAGGCCACCGTTGTAGCCACATGAAACAGGGCTGCCTCATACCTATCGAAACATAGGTCATGCCAGCCCCGTGCCAGTTGGGTAAGGACCCCAGGGGAAATTGGGTGGCGGTCATCCAGGCTACGCCCACGTTCCCGCACCCACCCCTCCAAAACGTGTCTCACACGGAAATCAGCGGTACTGTCCGCATGACCTCCCACCTTGGCCATAAAAGCCAGTGCTGATAGCCTAGATGCTATGGTGCGGGGTGCCAGGCCCTGGGCGTGCAGGTAAACCATGAAACGAAGGAGGTGGGCCACAGGGATCGGCCAGGTATCTGGCAGTCGAGATTGGGTACAAAACATCTGAAAGGAAACCAACGCGTGGTGATACGCCTTACGCGTGCGTGGCGCCAGAGACATGCCAATCGCCCGGTTCACCTCTCCTTGCCAAAGGTCCATATCTCCGCCGGGAGTGGCGAGGGAAATTCCTCCGCATCCGGGGCCAAGGCACGGAACCGGGAGATCTGCAGGCGGGACAAAGCATCAGCAATATCATTATTCACCCCCGGGACATGCCTGGCCCTGAAAAGTACATTGAGGCGCAGGCTGCACAATACAAACTGGCGCACGAGGTCCATGACCCTGGGAGATTTAGAGGTCTGTGAATTGACAATGTGGACAACGGCCGCATTGTCACACCAGAAATGCACCACAGAGTTGGCCCACTCCTCACCCCATAGCATCAAGGCCCCCAGTATGGGAAAAAATTCCAAATATGTGAGATCCCTCAGGCGACCCGTGCCTGACCAGGCTGGTGGCCATCCACCATATGCCCACTTCCCATTGAAGTACATCCCATAACCAAGGGATCCCGAGGCATCAGACTGAATTTGAAATTGGGGCGAAGCCAGGAGGTCTGACCTCCAAAATGAGACCCCATTAAACTCCCTCAAGAACTGGAGCCATATGTGCATATCCGCCCTGATGCCCCGTGTCAATCTGGTCCTATGATGGGGCCTGGATAAGCCTGCCATGGTGTCGCACAAGCGCCGAGCAAATGCCCTGCCAGGTGCGACCACCCTGCAAGCAAAATTAAGGTGTCCATGTAGCACCTGCAGTTCCTGAAGGGATGCCTTGCGCTTAGCCAGCAAGTCCGATATAAGGGCCACTATCCTTGACACCTTTTCATCCGGCAACCTAGACGCCTGCGCTACCGTGTCAATCTCCACTCCCAGGAATACTAACTTATTAGACGGGCCTTCGGTCTTTTCAGGCGCTAAAGGGACACCGAGTTCCTGCATTAGCGTCTGAAATGTATTGAGGAGACGTGTGCACGTGTCCCAGCCCCGTTCACCCCCGAACAAAAAGTCATCCAGGTAATGGGCTACAGACCGAGACCCTGACCTACGGACAAATGCCCACTGCAGGAATGTACTGAAGCGTTCGAAAGCCGAGCAGGATATGGAACAGCCGAATGGCATGGCTTTGTCAAAATAATATTCGCCCCGGAATTTAAAACCCAGCAGCTCAAAGTCACCCGGGTGCACCGGCAGGAGGCGAAAAGCTGACTTAATGTCACACTTAGCCAAGAGTGCACCCGGGCCACATGAGCGCACCATGCGCAATGCCTGGTCAAATGATGTATACCTGACAGAACAAAGGTCATCAGGGATAGCATCATTGACCGAATGACCGGCTGGGTAGGACAAGTGATGAATCAGGCGGAACTCGCCCGGGGACTTCTTGGGCACTAGTTCTAGAGGAGACACTTTAAGGTTGGGGAAAGGGGGCGCGGGGAAAGGGCCAGCGACCCTGCCCGCAGCGACCTCCTTATTAATGCTGGCGGCAGCCACCTCCTCCCGTCCTCTAAGTGACAAAAGGTTGGGTGCGTCCTGCGGTGACCTATCCCCCGTGAAATGAATACGGAAACCCAGTTGAAAACCCTGAAGGAGGTACACAGCGTCTGCTTTCTTCGGGTACAATGCGAGCCAACGCTCCAGCATATCAACATTAATTGGGGAGGGGGCCTTTTGGTGAACCCACTCCTTCCGTGGCAGTCCTGCCTGCCCCTTGTCCGCCACTACCCCTGCCCCTGAATCCTCCCGGCCTGGGACAGGCGGAGGCAGCATGGGGACCAGAACAAGCGGGGCACTCATGCTTGTACTTGCAATTTTTCCTGTTGCAAGAACCATTGGACGAGAAGGTCCAGCACAGCAGGCGGGCTGGAACCCCCTGCCCCGCCACTTGGCGGGGAGCCTGTGCCGGGGCCGCTCGTTGGACCGCATGTCCACAATGGTATCTATCCCCAGGCGCCGGGCGCGTGGGGGTCATATACAGAAGCCACAGCTTCTGGCAGGGCTCATCCCACCTCATCTCTGGGTGCAGCGGAATCCTCATGCGGAATTCTTCGTCGTAAGCCAGCCACGACGGACCCGGGAAGTCAACCATGGCCCGGTAGATGTTGTCCAGATACTGGACCATAGGGATGGCCAAATCCGGCCTAGCCCTGAGGTAAACGGCCATGTAAATCAGGTACGCTGGCAACCAATTTGCCCACGTGCGTGGCGGCTTACGACGACGTGCCTGCTCCTTATCCTTCTCATCCAGCCCTTCCCTCTCCTCCTTGGTCGGCTCCCTATTAAGAAGGGAGAAGATATCTACATACTCTCCCCTCCAGATCTTTTCCCTGGTGGACTGGGCCAGATGGTCCCCCAGGGGCAAGGAATACCCTGCCGTTGGCAGTGCCGACACCGGCACAGAGGGAAATGCAAGCAAAGCAAAGGGGGCCTGTACCAGCCCGGGGATCCCCAACACATTCCCCACCACACAGGGGGCGCCACCCGGACCCGGGCCTTGTGTCAGGGGTGAAGTCGCCGAGTGGGCCGGGGGCAATTGAACCGCCGGGCCACCCGTGCGAGGCCACGGCCATTGGAAAGCCCCCCCCCCCAGGGAAGTCAGTTGTGTGGGTGCACTAGCTTGAACTGCATACTCACCCGATGCACCCCCACGGGCCGCCCCCACCGGGGGTTCCGGCCCGCTGAGGGCGTCGGAGCTCACGACCGAAGCTGAGCTCGTCGACGGGGCCCGACCCGCACCAGACTGCTGCACCTGTTGAGTGGGGAGCTGCGAGGCAGTGGCCACCACCGGCCCGCGCACCTCAGGTGGCTCGACCCGACCCATCGCCGGCCGCTGTTCGGCAGCCAAAGGGGGCACCTGGAATCCTAAAGGCACCCCTGTTTGATTGGCCCTCGCCAAGGATGCTTCGAGGGCCGCAACGCGGGCCAGGCGGGCCTCCACGTTAACAAATGCCCCAGCCCCAACGGGGGGCGAATGGGCAATCAGCCCATAGGTAAAGGGTACCTGTCCAGGCCCCTGAGTCCCAGGGGCCAGATAAGGCCAAGAACCCATGCCCGGCCCCTGTGGAGCCGTGGGCACACCCTGCAAAGGCAGGGAACCCAACCACCCCCTGTGGTTCGCTCCCCCCATGGGGAACTGTGCACCCGGGCAAGAGGGCCCAGCCGCACGGACCCCGGCGGGGGCACTGGTCATCAGTTGCAGGCCAAGGGCCGAGGCCCCATCCGGGGCAACCTGCCCGCACCGCGGATCGGGCCAAGGGGCCACCGATCCCATCCCACCAGTCCCGGTGGGCTCCGTTAAAGGTGGCTGCTGGGCGGGCGCAGTCGCGGTCCTCCGACCCGGCTGGCGCCTCCGCGCCGATCGAGCCACGTTAGCGGCTGCCTTCTTCTTCGAGGGCATAGCTGAGTTAGCTAGGAAGCCTACGGAGAGAAAAAGCTGCCCAAAAAGGCTTCCCCTGAAAGGACTCGAGCAACGGAGGTAAGAGGGAAAAACTTCTCCGCTCCGTCACTTCGCCAAAATGGCAGCACGGCTGCCTCGTGGCCAGCCCTTTTATTAGGGTGCTGGCCACGCCCCTAACTACCCGGATGGCTTCGTCCGGTGGGGGGGCCCGCAAAGAGCGCGGCGGCCATTTTGGCGCCACGCTTCCAGTTGCTTAGTTTGCTACAGGGACAGTCTGGTTCACTCCTTGAAGGGGCTTGTACTTTTCTAGTGCAGATAGGATCACTCTAGCTTGAATTGGTCTAATGTGTGTGATCAGTGGAATCAAAGCAAATCAACTTTCAATTTACCAATATTGTGAAGTGGCTTACAAGAGGGCCAGTTCTGGCTACTGGCAAACACATCATTTCCTCTGTTCAACAGAGGATTGGGAAGAGGATATTTTTCACTGTTTAAGACTATCACTGATACACTATCTCAGATACATGCTGAATCCATGGTAGTGGCTCTAGCAATATTCTTAAACAGTCCAACAATATGTTTTTTACCTCACCTGCCCTCTGCCAATCAGGGAAAGTGATTAATTTGCCAATATTTGGAATTGGCTAGCTTGTAAACAATTTCATGATTTTGGCTTTGGAATGGTCAGGCTTGATTGAGATAATTAAGCCCAACCATTCCAAAATGGCCCCTACTAGTTTGCTCCCTGCTGCTAGTGTAGCCACACACTAAGCCGGCTAATTCTACCACCAGAGTTTGGGAATGTCACTTTTTTGGAGCGCAGGACCTAGAATCCTCAACCCACATTGGCTGTGGCCAGGCTTTCTGAGGGACTCTTGCAAATATACTTCAAAACAGCAATAGTCCCAAAGAAAATTTATCAACATTTCTGTATTCCAGTTGAATGGTAATTTGCCTGGCCAAATTTTAGAACTACTGCTTATTTATCGTAACAAAGCCTCACACATATTTCATATCACAGTCAAGATTATTTGGGTAAATCACTCATTTCAGTGGAGTTTCAGATGGATTAATGTTTTGTGATTGAAGCTGAAATGTGGCTTAACAGTGAATGGAAGAAGTCTGAACTATCCTTCATTAATCCTAATATATGAACCTCTCCACAATCATAATGCCGAAGCTATTAAAACTGACAACAGCAAAAACATGTTTTACCTTTTAAAGAGGATGCAATAAAATAAGAAAAGAAGGTATTTTCATTTTTCCCCTACAAATGACTGCTCATTATCAGAGTCAAAGAATAAGTGCATCTTTAGCACAACACACACAGGATTGCAATGGGTGTCATCCCCCCTCCTGCTGTCAAGTATAGCAATTGAGGGTTCTGTTTGTTTGCCTGCTGGCTTGTTTATTCACACATGTCTATGGTGAAAGTATAGCAGAGATGGGGAGTGCTTCTGCCTCAAAGCTGGATGTGTGAGCAAAAAAAGCATGGAACACAAAATGTAATGCAGAGAAACAGATGGAAGGTAATAAAGGTTACGTCTGGAGATGAAAGTGAAATTGCAGGCTTACTTAAATATTGCTTTTTAAAAAGCAAGTATCTTTCTGTTTAATAAATGAAGTATAGGGTTCCCGGCTTGATCGTGCAGGAGACTTCTAATCAGAAGAAAAGAAAAATGAGACAAACTTAGGGAAAATAAAAATCAACTCAAGAACTGTTTCTGGATATTTATATGCCAATCAATGCTGTCTATGGGATCCACAGAAAGAGCCACCTCGAAGATTGTGGTATTTTTGACCCACAATCGTTACTTCATGGTAACGGCAACCTTCTGTTGCCGGTTATTTTTCACATTAGATGAGGCAAAAGGAAGTGCAGAATGAACTCACCAAATGGTGTCTTTATTTTGGCAATTTCACATTTGGCCTAGACACAGAAGAAGAAGTACTGTCTATATTTTCTTTTTGACTCCACAGAGCCTGTACCTATGGGACACAGTTATCCTGAATGAAACCAGGTAGAAATGTTAGAACACAGTTTCTAACAGCACCCCAAGCCTTATGAACTCAAAGTAGGACATGTTCTTTTATGTGGTGATGATGGGAAGATTTGCTAGGTTTTATATGGACATATAATACATTACAAATAACCTGTCTTTAGAGAAGGGAATCCCTGAACTACTGAAAACATCTGATTGTCACAGCAGGAGCTTTTCTCCCCCTGCCCTGAAATAGTGGGTTGGACACAAAATTGGAGAAAACTAGGGCCACAACTTTATTAACTACTAAACCAAGTACTGCACATTTCTGTCACTGATCTTCAAAGGGGCCTAGTGTGGTGAGCTAATTTCAGACTGAACCCAAGGACAGGTGAGTGGACTGCCAGCAAGAACTAGCAGACACTGGTGGTAGGGAGCCTGTCCCATGTCACCATGGGAGGACACCATTGGCTGAACAACAATGGTCCCATTTCCTTAGATGCAGGGAAGAGGGTTGCAAAGAGCCACTAGGCTGAGCATAAGGCTCACCCAGAAGCTGGCCTTAACACCACAATGTAGTTTTATCTTGCATCATTTTATGACAAGTTACCGGGCAATAAGTACAAGCTTCAGTTACAAGTAGGATTGCTCTGTCACAAAAGTCTGCCTGAATCACTTCTCTAGAAAAAATTAATTTCAGCTTTAAATCACAGGCTATAGGTACAGGTAAAGTGTAATTTGGTCCTCACCCTTCTGAATATTTCCTTAGCAGGAAAGGCATGGAAATAAGTCTAGCCAGGGCCTGTCATGGCACAATAGAGCATCTTTGAATTTTAAAACCTAAAGCCAGTGTCTATGGCTGGAATATCTTGATCACAGCACCATACCAGCAATTACTCCCTAGTACTCTGAAGACAGTTACTTCCCATCCACTAAGCTCTCTGCAGGTGCATCAGAGGCTACTATAGTAGCAGAGCATTTTTCCATCAGTAACAGAAGGGCATCAGGATATCAATCTCTGGCTGAAGTTTTGCACATATTTACCAGGGAATAATTTCAGCTGAGTGTTTTAGGTATTTAGCTGCAGAGTCAGAAGGTGAGAGTTCAATTCCCTACCATGTATCCCAGGAGAAGAGACAGCCTGTAGCCTTGGGCAAGCTGCACAGCCCCAAGAAACCCCTGGAAGAAAGAAATTGTAAACTACTTCTGTGCATTTCTACCCTTAAGGTCTTGGAAAGTCTCCCCGCAAGTCAGAATTGACTTAACAGCACATAATTATTTATTAATTTCTGTTGAAATCAATTTGGTTTAGAAGAGCAGAAATTATATTACTGCTGACTGTGATTTTCAGTTATTAAAGACTGACCTACTGTATTTGCAAGGCAAATCTTTCCTGACAAATTCAACTAGAAAGTGTCACAAAAGTGTTACAAAGTCCACAGAGATACCTCCCCCCCCCCCAATTATTTATGAGATGGACAGTATTCTTTGGAATTGAATTGTTTTTGTAAATATTTGTGAGCTTACTGTTGAAGTAAAGTTTATGGTTTGCCTTCCTGTGGAAATGAATTGTGTAAGAAAGTCAAAAGTAGAAGGATACAAGTACAATCTTTTCATAAAGTGAAATAAATGCACTTTTGCAAAATGTTATCACTTTTCACCACTGTTGCCGCACCTTCCTTTTACCTTCCCCACTGGTGAAAGGGGCGGGGAGTGCGGCTCGCGGCATCTCCGAGCCTGATGGGGCTCCTTTTACCTTCCCCGCCAGTGAAGGGGGTGGGGAGGTGCAGCTCGCGGCATCCCCGCCCCCTTCACTGGCGGGAAAGGTAAAAGGAGCCCTCTCGAGCTTGGAGCCACCGCGAGCCGCACCTCTCCGCCCCCTTCACCGGCGGGGAAGGTAAAAGGAGCCCCGGCAGGCTCGGAGATGCCGCAAGCCGCACCTTCCTTTTACCTTCCCCACTGGTGAAAGGGGCGGGGAGTGCGGCTCGTGGCATCTCCGAGCCTGACAGGGCTCCTTTTACCTTCCCTGCCGGTAAAGGGGGTGGAGAGGTGCGGCTCGCGGTGGCTCCGAGCCCGACAGGGCTCCTTTTACCTTTCCCACCGGTGAAGGGGGCGGGGATACTGCGAGCTGCACCTCCCCGCCTCCTTCACCGGCAGGGAAGGTAAAAGGAGCCCCATCAGGCTCGGAGATGCCATGAGCCGCACCTTCCTTTTACCTTCCCCACCAGTGAAAGGGGCGGGGAGTGCAGCTCGCGGTGGCTCCGAGCCTGACGGGGCTCCTTTTACCTTCCCCGCCGGTGAAGGGGGTGGAGAGGTGCGGCTCACGGTGGCTCCGAGCCCGACAGGGCTCCTTTTACCTTCCCCGCCGGTGAAGGAGGAGGGGATGACGCGAGCACATGTAACCAGCATGTTGGGGACAAAAGTTAGTGGTTAAGGCGCTGAACTTGGAGACTGGAAGGTTGGGTTTCAATACCCAAAGGCATGAAAGGAGCCTCATTTGGGCATCCCCTGAGTGGAGTTTCGCCAGCAAAAATCTTTTCAACCCAGAGTAACCGAAGACGCCGCCGTTGGAAGAGGGGTAGTCATACGGCAAGTATATTGCAAACTCTACATTTTAACCAGAAAATTTGGGGGTTGTCTTATACGACCAGTCGCCTTATACGCCGGAAAATACGGTACATCTTTCAGAATTCCTTGGGAGAGAAAATACATACAGTAATAACGAATGCATCAAACAACACTAAAATTGGATAATGTTGGGGAATTTTAGGAACACTTTTGCACCGCACAACGTTAAGATGACATTGTGCAATGCAAAAGTGTTCCTTAAATTCCCCGACATTGATTTCTGTCCCAAAGCCCACTGGAGACCAGCCCTGCTGGCTTTGGGGCACAGCTCTCTGGAGGCCCCCTTGCTGGGGGGCAAGGGGGCCTCTGTAGAGCCTCCGTGAAGCCAAGTGTTGGACTGCCAGTTTCCTTTGGGTGAGAGCACGCGCGACCACTCTCACCCCAAGAAAACAGATGGTCTGAGTGTCAGGCTGCCGGTTTCCTTGGGGTGAGAACCCGTGTGCTCACTCTCACCCCAAGGAAATGGGCAGTCTGAGTGTCGGGCCACCAGTTTCCTTGGGGTGAGAGCCCATGCATGCACTCTCACCCCAAGGAAATGGGCAGTCTGAGTGTCAGGCAACCAGTTTCCTTGGGGTGAGAGCCTGTCCACATGCTCTCACCCCAAGGAAATGGGTGGTCTGAGTGGTTTTCCCCAAACCATGCTGGCTTATCCCTGGCTTGCTTTGAGGGAATGTGCATGGGCGTACCCTCCCGGTTTCCCCCAAATCAAGCGGGGGATCACAGTGTCTGATCCCCAGCTTGGTTTGGGGGATTGTGCATGAGGGCGCTCACCTGCTTTCCCCCAAACCAAGCCAGGGATCACAGTGTCTGATCCTCAGCTTGGTTTGGGGGAAAGCGGGTGGGCATGCCCATGTGCTGTTATCCCTGACTTGGTTTGGGGAAACCGGGTGGGCACACTCACCCCTGGCTTCCCCCAAAGGAAGTCAGGTTTTTTAAGGTTGTGTGATAAATGTATTGCATAATGTTAAAAATCGGATAACGCTAAGACTCGTGGAACCAAGTTTTAGTGTTATCCGGAGTATTAGTATACATTGCTTTTCCTACACTGTTTCCTAAGGGCCTGTATTCATCTAGTTTATATCAAAGAAAATAAAACATATGTTACACAGTACCGGAGTAAAGTATGTATATTTGTGGTGTCATTAATAAAGATAGGGCCCACAGTGGCCAAATGCTCATTAGCATCTGAAATGCTACAGCTTTTCCTGAAATTTGCACAATACAACTTTGAGATAATTCCAAAGACTAGTCATTTGTGAACTACCAGCACACAAAAGACCTGTAATTACATTTATGTTAATTTGGGGTAAGATGTGAGCTAAATAATACATTATTACAAAGGACTCTTAATTAGAAAATACACATGGATTCCATTTATGTGCCAGTGTAAATCGAAGAAGGGGAAAATGTTATGTAGTTTCCTGACTGTGTATAAAATTATGATTCAACATTATTAAGGATATACCAAGGAGAAAGACAGTTAAGTTGTCCTTTTGTATTCTTGATGTTTATTTTGAATAAAATCACTTATGCAGGAAACAAACAAAACCATTCTTTTTCTCATTGACACCTGGGATCTTCCTTGTGAGTCAGTCAGTATCTTTTCTGAAGAAAAATATTTTTACCAATGGATGCTCTCTTCTATTATATTCAATCTCTGATTTAGCCATATGAGATATTGCTTCTGTAGGTGTGATACAAGGTGTTGTGATAATCACAAGGGATGATTTCATATTTTAATTTTATTTACATTTATTAAGTCTTAAGATTCATATAGTATATTCTCTGTAGGTTTTATGATAGCTAACTCATAGGGAAGCACACTGAAGTCTGTTGCATTCCAATCCACACATACCAGACAAACCACACATTAACATGTCGTCAAGTACCAGGGTTGCTAAGTAGCAATGCCAGGCACTTAAAACACTTGTGAGGGAACTCACACTTGCATAACAAGGGGATTCCCTAAGTTACATTTTGATCAATAACCCATCACCTGAGAGAAAGGGAAAGGTGATATTCACATAGAAGTCGATCATGGGACATTAACATACGTTCAAATATCTGGGGACAGGGTGACAATAAACACCTGTTTGGGTAAACAACATTTAGTCAAAACAATTAGGTCATCTCACATGTTTAACATCCTTTTCATATAAACCCCTCCAAACCCAAACACCCTAATAAGAAAGCCTATTTTGGAAATAGTGGGGCAGAATAAAATGCCTAACAATCGGCTGTTGGTAAAATATTGCCAAAGGCCTCTAAAAAAGGTTTCAATCACTTTTTAAAAATATGGAGAGATGGTACCAGGCACAGCTCCACTGGGAGGGAATTCCACAGCATTGGTGCCACCACCAAAAAGGCCCTCTTCCTAGTCATGACCTTCCTAGCTAATCTTGGGGTTGGCACCTGGAGCTGCATCATCATGGAGGAGCGAGTGATGCAGGTTGTTGTCTTAAGGGTAAGACGTTCCACCAGGTAGGAAGGTCCCAAACTGTTTAGAGCTTTGAAAGTTAGAACTAACACCTTGTACCTGATATGGAAAGAAACTGGGAGCCAGTGCAGCCTTGCCAGGGCTGGGGAAATATGATCAAATTTTCTCATTCTCATAACCAGCCTAGCTGCTGTATTCTGAACTTGTTGGAGCATCCATAACAGGCACAGGGGAAGCCCCGCATAAAGAGCATTACAGTAGTCAATACGTGAGACTACCAGTGAGATAACTAGTGTCATGAGAGACCGTCTGTCCAAGTAGGGAACAACTGAGCAATCTGGTGTAGTTGGAAGAAAGTGGATCTGCATACCCCCGCAATTTGCACCTCAACGGTGCAAAGGCTTAATGAATTATGTTTTGACTGGTCATGAAATATTGAAACTACACTGTTGTGGACTAGCATTAACACTCTTTAATATCAAGTAATATACACCAGCTTAGTACTATTTAAAGTAAAGTATCCATATTTGCATCCATGTAATGTAGAGTGTGATTAAAGTAATTATAGCTGCATTAATTTCAGTTTCTCCAAAGATTATTATTTAAATTTTACCAACATAAAAAGACAGGTGAAGGTGCAGGGGTGCATGTGTGTATATACATGTTAGAAATCACCTATCTATTTAAACAAGGTCACACAGGCATACCAGACATTGCAGGCGCACCCCCCCAATAACGGACACAGACAACATTGAAAGTGGATAACAGCATAGGGCCACATTTATTGATTCAATGCCCTAGTCCGAATTATAAATTTGTATTGGTAAAACGACCAATCATAATTCCTAAGGCAAGCAGGCCGAAGTAACACTGGTAAGGTACCACCCCAAAATTGCCAACGGCAATTGGTTACAATGTATCAATTTGTATCAATTTGTTTGTTGACAACAAACAAATTGTTGACCGTAGTCAATAACTAACTCATGACCCCACCCTCTGACGCGTATCCGTGAAATCACAGGGGTGATGCATGCTGGTTAGCAATCGTCATCACCCCATCGCCTGGTTCGTCGTTGACCGGACAACGTTTAACTAATTTATTCCTGTCTAGTGTTGTCCAGTCAATTGCGAACCTGCCGGATACTTGTGGGTCATACTGTTTACCTTACCAGTGCTACCCGCCACACGGAGGGGCTTCAAAGAAGACCTGACGCCCCCACCCAGACCGTCAGCTCGGTCAACAGGCCTGCTCGCCAATCACCTAACAGGAGGTCCATACCTCCTCGCGACAGATGGACCCCATCCCCTGCGTACAAGTCATAATTTTGTAGACTAATATCAGGGTGATGACTGACCCGTCCCCAAGCCCTGTCGACAAGAAACCGCGCCACCGCCCTGTTGACCGTGCGCCTAGCGCGGTCAAGGGCCAGGAGGTGAACGCCCCCTCTATAAGAAAGGCGCGG
Source organism: Bradypodion ventrale (assembly GCA_035047345.1). Taxonomy (NCBI): domain Eukaryota; kingdom Metazoa; phylum Chordata; class Lepidosauria; order Squamata; family Chamaeleonidae; genus Bradypodion; species Bradypodion ventrale. The sequence goes on along the minus strand of JAWDJE010000004.1, from coordinate 141,373,086 downwards.
GATAATGTCCGACCCAACTAGGGTTGTGACAGGCCAGACATAATGCAAGTAGGCGAGGTCCTCGCAAATCGCATGCTTGAGCGATAAGCCGGTGACCTGGCACAAATCATTGCCCCCAAGGTGGATGATGAGAATGTCAGGCGGGTCAGCACTCAGGCCAGAAAAAAGGAAAGGCAGCAGCTCCCGCCATAACATCCCAGGCTTACCATGCCATGTGAGACTGGAGTGTTCACCCAGTCCCAGTCGGGGTCCCCACTCTGTCGCCGCAGCGTAACGCGCTGCCCTGTGCACATAGCTGTGGCCCACCAGCCATACTGTCACCGGTGTAATACGACACCCAGGGTCTGTAAGAAAATTGAGAAAAATTGAGAAAAAGACGGTAAGGTGACTGGATTGGTACTCATGGCGGAAGTGGGCGCACATAAAACTGAAAACATTGCGAGCCCCACCTCCCCATGCTGCGTATGTCAGCCCCAGAGTACCCAAAAGCAGCTGCTGTAGAGGCTGCACCAGTACGGAATAAATGTGTGCCATAACGGGCACCTGGTAGGCCCACCCTGGTGAGGGCTCTGCCTGTCACCTTCCAAAACTGAAATTTAGTAAGGAGAGACCCATCTTGGTGACAGAAAAACGGGCCGTGGTGCATGCCACGCAGTGCCAGGAACTCCTGTAGGGCACCAACCGGACAGATGTCTGCCAAAGAACACCGTAGCAGTCTTACACCACTGCCTACGCCATGCTGATCTGTCGTAGAGGAGCATATCCTCAACTGGGCCCAGTCTTTGGCAACATAGACATCCTCGAGTTCCAGTGCCCTACAACTTGCATCCGCCTTATACAGCATCTCAAGCTCGCCGGTGCGGAGCGCTCCAAAAAAGGCCACCGTTGTAGCCGCATGAAGTGGGCTGCCTCATTTCCAAAACAGAGGCCAGGCCAGCCCCGGGCCAATTGGGTAAAAACCCTGGGAAAATCTTGTATCCGCCTTACTCAGCATCTCAAGCTCGCCGATGCGGAGGGCTCCAAAAAGGCCACCGTTGTAGCCGCATGAAGTGGGCTGCCTCATTTATCAAAACTGAGGCCAGGCCAGCCCCGGGCCAATTGGGTAAAAGACCCTGGGAAAATCTTGCATCCGCCTTACTCAGCATCTCAAGCTCGCCGATGCGGAGGGCTCCAAAAAAGGCCACCGTTGTAGCCGCATGAAGTGGGCTGCCTCATCTATCAAAACAGAGGCCAGGCCAGCCCCGGGCCAACTGGGTAAAAAAACCCCTGGGTAAATGGGGTGGCGGTCGCCCGGGAAACGCCCGCGCACGCGCACCCACCCCTCCCAAACATGTCTCACCTGGAAGTCATTGGTGCTGTCCACACGACCTCCCACTTTGGCCATAAAAGCCAACCCGACAGCTGAGATGCTATGGTGCGTGGTGCAAGGCCCTGGGCATACAGGTAAACCATGAACCGCAGAACATGGGCTACTGGGATCGGCCAGGTTCCTGGCAGTCAGAATCAGGTACATAATACTCTGAAGGAACTAAATGCGTGGTGGTACGCCTTACTCATGCATGGCGCTAGTGACAGGCAATCGCCCGGTTCACCTCTCCTTGCCAACGTTCCATCTCTCGTCCGGGAGTGGCAAGGGAAATTCCTCCGCATCCGGGGGCCGAGGCACGGAACCGGGAGATCTGCAGGCGGGACAAAGCAGCAGCAATATCATTATCAACCCTTGGGACATGCCTGGCCCTGAAGGGAACATTGAGGCACAGGTTGCATAACACAAACCAACGCACTAGCTCCACAACCCCGGGCAATTTGGAAATCTGTGCAGTGACGATGCGGACCACAGCCGCGTTGCCATGCCAAAATTGCACAACCGAGTTGGCCCACTCTTTGCCCCATAGCATCAAAGCACCCAGGATAGGGAAACATTCCAGCTACGTGAGACCATGCAGGCAACCCTTGCCTGCCCAGGATGGTGGCCACCCACCATAGGCCCACTTCCAATTGAAGTACATCCCAGAAACCCAGGAATCCTGAGGCATCGGACTGCATCTGAAAGCAAGGGGGAGCCAGGAGATCAGACCCCAAAATGACACCCCGTTGAACTACCTCTGGATCTATGGGCAGACAAGCACGCCTGCCCCGATACCCCGGGTAAATCTGAGCCTGTGGAGGGGCCTGAATAATCCCGCCATGGCGTCGCCCCAGCGCAGAGCAAATGCCCTGCCCGGTGCGACGACCCTGCCAGCAAAACTGGGGTGACCATATAGCACCAGAAGTTCCCTCAGTGATGCCATGCGCTCGGCCAGCAAGACCGAGACAAGGGCCACTAGCCTTGACACCTTATCCCGCTGCAACCTAGAATCCTGCGCTACCGTGTTACTCTCCACCCCAGGAATACTAGCTGTGGAGATGGGCCCTCGGTCTTTTCGGGCGCTAAAGGGACACCAGTTCCTCCATTAGCGTCTGAAATGTGTTGAGGAGACGTGTGTACGTGTCCCAGCCCCGTTCAGCCCCGAATAAAACCATCCAGGGAATGGGCTAGAGACCGAGACCCTGACCTGCGGACAAAAGCGCAATCTAGGAAAGTGGTGAAACGCTCGAATACCGAGCCCCAATGGAATAGCCAAAAGGCATGGCATCATTGAAATAATATGCTCCCCGGGACGGGGGTGCAGGGACAGGGCCAACGACCCTGCCCGCATGGACCCTATATCAAAGCTGGCAGCAGCCACCTCCTCCCTCCCCTTAAGGGATAAAAGGTTGGGGGCATCCTGAGGGAACCTATTACCCATGAAAGGGATCCGGAACCCCTGCCTAGAACCCTGAAGGAGATAACCTGCATCCTCTCCCTTCGGGTACCATGTGAGCCACGCTCCAACATGTCCACCTTAACTGGGGAGGGAGCCCTTCGGTGAACTAGATCCGTCTGGGGCAGTCTTGCCAGCCCCCTGTCTGCCCCACCCTCTGCCCCGCATCCTTCTAGGCCTGGGACAGGCAGAGGCCGCATGGGGGCCAGCACAGGTGGGACACTCCTGTCTGTATTTGCAAGTCTTCCCATTAGAGGAGCCATTGGACAAGAAAGTCCAGCACAGCAGGCGGGCTGGAACCCCCCGCCCCGCCCCCTGGCAGGTGACCTGTGCTGGGGCCGCCCGCTGAACCGCATGCCCACAATGGTATATCTCCCCGGGTGCAGGGCGCGTGGGCGTAACGTACAAAAGCCGCAGCCTCTGGCCTGGCTCATCTCGCCTAATCTCGGGGCGCGGTGAAATCCGCCTACGGCATTCCTCGTCACAAGCCAACCACGCTGGGCCCGGAAAGTAAACCATCACCCGGTAGGCGTTGTCCAAATACTGGACCATCGGAATTGCCAGGTCCGGCCGGGCCCTAAGGTACACCGCCATGCATATGATGCAGGCCGGCAACCATTTGGCCCACATACTTGGTGGCTTGCGACAACGTGCCTGCCACTATCCTTCTCATTCTGCCCCTCCCTCTCTCCCTGGTGGGCACACTGTTTAGGAGTGAGAAGATATCCACGTACTCCCCCCGCCAAATTTACTCTCTGGCGGCCTGTGCCAAGTGGTCACTCATCGGTAAGGAATAGGGGCTTGGACCAACCCGACCACCCAAAACATTCCCCTAAGGGTAGGGAACACCCCCCACCACGGGGCCCTGGGTGTTAGCTGTCATCGCCGGGGAGGCGTCAGCGGGTGCACCGCCACACCACCCGCGCGAGGCCAAGGCCATTGGAAAGCCCCCCCCCCATATTGGGAATGTGTGTGGATGTACTCGCTTACACCGTATACTCACATGCTGCACCCCCGCGGGCCGCCCCCACCGGGGGTTCCGGCCCACTGGGGGCGTCGGAGCTCACGACCGATGTAGAGCTCATCATCGGGGGACCTGCACCTGGCTGCTGGCTGGGGAGCTGCGAGGCAGTGGCCGAAACCGCGCCACGCGCCTGCAGCAGCTCAACCCTCCCTGTCGGCTGTTGTCCTCCTGCCGACAGCGCCTCAAAAGGAACCCCAAAGGAGGGGGGGCCCCGCCTGACTTCCACGTTGACCTGGGGCCAAGGGCCGGCTGGCCCGCCTGGTCCAGGCGTGGGTACAGGTCCCTGTACCCCAGGACCCGAATATGGCCATTGGCCAGCACCGAAGCCCGGCAGGGTCGGTGGATAAACCCGCCAAGGCAGGGGGCCGCACCACCCCCCAAGGCTAGAGGGCCCCGGGAGAGGCTGCGACCCAAGAGGAGTAGGCCCAACAAGGTGGGCAGGTGGAGGAGCGGCGTCCACCGCTCGCGGGCCGCGGGCCGGAACCCCTTCCGCGCCCGCACTCTGGTCGCCCACTCCGGGCCAAGGGGCAATAGACCCCATTCCGCCGGCCCCGGCAGGGGCGGGCAAAGGCGGCTGCTGAGGAGGCGGCACCGCGGTCCTCCGACCTGGGTTGCGCCTCCTAACCGCGCGAGCTGCACTCGAAGCTGCCTTCTTCTTCGAAGGCATCTCCACCGAAGCAAAGGGAAGCCAGCAAGGCAGAATCGCTACCCAAAAGGCTTCCCGGTAGGCTCAAGAGCGACGGAGACACAGGGGAAAAGACTTCTCCGCTCCGTCGCTGAGGTAAAATGGCAGCTCTGCTGCCTCGTGGCCACCCCTTTTATAAGGGAGCTGGCCACGCCCCTAACTACCCGGATTCTCTGTCCTGTGGGGGGGGCCGCAAAGGGCGCGGCGGCCATTTTGGCGCCACGCTTGCATTGTCTTAGGAGAGAACTATAATGCTGATATGAAAATGCTAATCTTCAAATCATACGCCAAATTAGAGGGGAAATGGCAAGATGATGCTTAATAGTTTCCCCATACATGCTTCCTTTAAGGTGACTGTAATTGCATTTTGCCTATTTTGCTCTGCCTCCCTCTGCAGCAAGGTAAGGTATTTATTACCTGTCTCTACAGAACTCTGGAAATTTGCCTATTACCCCTCAACCATTGTGAACATGACTTTGTCACCAGAGATATCCAAGGTTTGACTTCAATTTGGCCTTTGACAGGAAGGCTTCTCCCAGGAGCCCAAGGTTATGACATGAGGATAGCTATACTACCCTGCAGTGCAAGAAGGTATAAACTGGATTTTATTTTGGCTTTCTTCCATATCAACATAAAACCCCAAAGCTCAAACAAAATGTGAGTTGCTCTATACTACCTGCCTCCACCAGTTAATATATATATATATATTATATATTATATATATATATATTTAAGATACAGGAAAGGAATAATTATCCTGTCTCTAATCTGGGGGCTTTACAGGCTAGCTCTTCTCTCCAGAGGCACAGTGGTGAATCAAATTCCAAACCTCCATCTCTACAGCCAGAAATCCAGAACCAGTGAGCATTCCAGCCAGCTATTTTTAATAAATATTTTTAAGGTATTTTAAATACTGGGTATTGATAGTAACATTGATGGTAACATAGAAAACTTTAAAAATGAAGTATTATTATTCTGAATTTCATTTCAATTTTTTTCATTTGCATTTCACTTGTTGCCTTTATATCTAAAGACAAAACTAAACACTTCATAAAATGTTTTTACTTGATTAAAGATTTCTGATATTTAAAACATCTGCATTTAGGGTTGCCATAATTCCCTCCCACAAAACCGGGGCAGAAGTAAATGTTGCCCTTGCTCAAAAGCCAGTCGTATCTGACTCTAGAGTTCAGTGCTCATCTCTGTTTCAAAGCCAAAAAGTCAGCACTGTCTGCTTCTGCAGACATTTCCATGGTCATGTGGCAGGCATGACTAGACACCATAGCTTACAGAATGATGTTTACCTTCCCCACAAAGTGGTCCCTATTTATCTACTTGCAATTTCTTGCTTTCGAACTGCTAGGTTTGCAGGAGCTGGGACAAAGATAGGAGCTTATTCCATCCTGAAATATTCGGGTATTGAACTGCTGACCTGTCGCCTTCCAGTCAGTGTCTTAGCCACTTGAGTAGGTATAACTAAGGAGCAAAGACCATTTTTCAGCAATTGGTTAAATATTTTGGAATAATCACATCTTTTCCTCCATGTTATAAATTCCAGCTCCCTCCATTTTTAAAAACAAAACTGCAGTATCAAAACATTAAAGAATATGAAGCACCTACCCATATTAATTTCAGAAACTGGAGTAATTCAGTTTACCCAATCTCTTTCTTTGGCCACTGTCCAAGTTGCTGCTACCACAACTGTGGCTGCTACTACAGATGCCACCTTCTGGTGCTTCAATAGAGGCGCCGCTCTAAGGCGGCAAGAAAAAGGTGCGATTTTTTTCTTCAAACCAAGCACACCCCTTGGTTTGAAAACCAGGAGTTTTCAAAAAAGAAATTTAACCGGGCTGGTACAGTTACAACCCGAGAAATCCCTGTTTTTCTGTAATGTATGGCAACCCTATCTGCATTGCATCTAGAAGAATGTAGGAAAAATTGGTTTGAGGTAGGATTATAAGAGTACACTGAAAATTTCTGAGCTCTTGGCAAATCTGTTTCTATTATAGAGCTCAGAGATGCAAGCATTTCACTGTCCTCTGAGGAATGTTTGTCAATTTTCAATCTATAAAAATGATTTTCTGGCAAAATTCAGGCTTATTGACAACACTGACATTTAATTAAACAGGAAACATTGTTTCAGAGCTAATGAAGAGGTTTTTTCCAAACAATGTTTTCACATAGACCACTAGATGGAACCATCACAAAACATTTCCTTAAATATTGTGCTAGGAAAACTTTTTTATTCCAATATCAATCCCGACAAGCAATATGCTGTACAAAATGTATTATATGTGTCAATATTGGCATACTGTTTTTGACAGGGCTTTCACAGTCTTTAGCAGAGCAACAGCCATACTGGCTGAAGGTTTTTCAGAGCGGTAGTCCTCAAAAGTAACTTATCCTATTTTTGAAGCAACTTCTGCCATTCTTTCAAATTGGTATCTCATTCCCCCCCGAAAAAAGTGAATACAATAGAGAACTTTCAGATTCCTCCTGTTGGATCATAGAAGTTAAAGGTAAAATTAAAACTCAGAGTTAAAAGGCAAATCCCTCTTATTTCAAGTGTCATGTCTGCTATTAGTTCAACAACTGCAATTAGTTCAACAACTTTTAGTTCAACAGCCATGCTGTTCAAGCCATGTGGCTCTAATATGTCCACCTGAAATCTTCATTTATTGTTTTCAGTGAGAAGGCTGATAAAGATCATGCACAACTGAGGAAATTTCACTTTGTTTCTAACAGGGAGGATGGGCTCATGTCTGCCTGACAACTAGCTTCTTGTACTAAGACAAGTAAGAGCCTAAATGATTCGTATGCAATCAACAGCAACACTATTAAGAACATTGGACCATGGAATGCGGGTTCCGCGCACGCAATTGGCATACTGTCCCTGACAGAACCATTACTTGGGAGATTGCTCCTTCGAGCTTTGGTTCCGAGGGGGCAGAAATTGGGGAGCAGATTAATAGCCATAGTTTAATTCACCCACAGCTGACCTGACAAACAGTTCAAGCAAGAGGAAATTGGATGACTAACTCATAAGTCATGGAATAGGTAATGTCGCACCCGCGGATTACCACAAGCCCTAAAACTAACATCGGCCATGTTTACCCCAGGATAAGCATGGAACAATGGAGTTCCCCTGTCAGTGTTTAATTTAGTTAATTAACTTCCCCGGGAGAGGTTCCCAATTAACTCGTGTAAACATGAGATGTGATTCTTGTCAGATGACAGTTTCATCACACACAGCCTCGCTTACTCGATATATACTGATGATTTTCCCTCAATAAATCACTGGTCTTCGCTCCATCTTGCCTCATGTCTCATTGCTTGACCAGTCTCCTCCGGGACCCAACGGCCGCCTCGCGGCCCCAATCCAACAATGGAAGACTCTTGCTAAAAAAAGTTGTGGCCCTTCCATGTATACCATTTGCTGTTGGTTGGTGCAGATCAGTGGTTCCCAATGTGGGGCACAGTCCCCACAGGGTGACTTCAATTCTCAGAAGCCTAAGTCAGTACATTGGCTGAACAGTGCTTTGGGTAATTGACTTAGGCTTCTGGGAATTGAAGTTCAAAAAACAAAGGTTGGGAACACACTGGCTTAGATATTAGTGGGATTTCTTCTTTTCTTTCCTTTTAAATCAGGGACCATGCACCTTTAAAACAATTATGTTTGCTGGATATTTTTCCCTTTTGCTTTACTGGATCAGTGCTATACTGGAAAGTACAAGAAGAAAAGGGTAAGAAGGAATGAAGTTACATCGCTCAAACACACTAAAATTACAGTCTAAGATGAATGAAGATCAATGAAGATCAAGGCAAGTGAAGAACACTCTTGGATAGTGATCGCAAACCTTGGCATTCCAGCTGTTCTTGAACTTCAATTCCCAGAAGCCCTGATCAGCAGGAGTGCTGACTTGAGCCTCTGGTAATTGAAGCCCAAGAACACCTGAAGTGCCAAGGTTTGCCATCACTGCTCTAGGAAATCTGAGGATCTCTCCACCCCCGTTCCAATGGGGCCTTCCCCCCCAAAAAACAACAACCCACCAACCACAACTTACCACACAGGGAGATTTTTGCTGGAAAGGGAAAGGGAGAAGCAGCAGAAGTAGGGAAGAAAGATGGATAAAGGCAAAGAGAAGAGAAGAAAGGAGAGAAAAAGAAGATGGAAAGAGAAATAAGAGGAAGGAAAGGAAGAAGAAAGGTAGCTAGAAAATGAGTGGTCCCTATGACTTTGTCCCTCCCATTACATTACATTACATTCCAGTTTTAATTTATACCCCGCCTTTCTTGGCCAAGGCTGACTCAAGGCGGCAACAACATGTTCATAATAATACAATACAGGATACAATATAGACACACAATAGCATAATAATACAAGCAGAACACTATACAATATAAAAATATAGTATTACAAACATAAAAATTGCAAATACAAATTACAAATTACCAAGGAATCCCCAGGTGTGCTCGACTACCCCGCTGGACTACCAACGCTGGACCAGGGAAGGAGCAAAGCGAGGCATGGCAGCAGGTGCGGCAGTTCTTAAGTCCCATGGTTTCCTATGGGAGACTTTCCAAATGCATCCCTTCAAATGAAGCACTAAATCAGTTTAAATAGATGTACTGTAGTTGTTTCTTACTGAAGACCTCATTGATATAAGTATATGTTGATAATTACATCAAAATATCCTCTGAAACTCATGGAAGGTTCATTTCTGCAAGAAGAAATAAGTTTTACAGTGTTTGGCAATATGGAAAAATGAAGTAAACAGACTATCTTATTTAATTAGTATGAGCACTGCAAATTTATTCAGTCTAATAACATGGGAGAAGGATTAGTAGAGATGCAATAAAATGTGGAGTTTTAAAAATGGGAATGTATTTTAGAGGAACAACTCCATAGGAAAAACAGCAGTTATTAGTGTGAGTTCAGTTATTTATCATTCTAAGTAGTGCAATGCAAGTCATAAAGCCCAGTAAAATAGAGGTTTGTTCCATGTGCTCATCAGGAGTGTAGTTTAGTAGACAGATTAATGCTATACACTCAGTTGTCCGTTAGAGCAGAACAGGAAAATCTGGCAAGAACTGTTGCTTTAGCATTGCAGGCGCACCCCCCCAATAACGGACACAGACAACATTGAAAGTGGATAACAGCATAGGGCCACATTTATTGATTCAATGCCCTAGTCCGAATTATAAATTTGTATTGGTAAAACGACCAATCATAATTCCTAAGGCAAGCAGGCCGAAGTAACACTGGTAAGGTACCACCCCAAAATTGCCAACGGCAATTGGTTACAATGTATCAATTTGTATCAATTTGTTTGTTGACAACAAACAAATTGTTCACCGTAGTCAATAACTAACTCATGACCCCACCCTCTGACGCGTATCCGTGAAATCACAGGGGTGATGCATGCTGGTTAGCAATCGTCATCACCCCATCGCCTGATTCGTCGTTGACCGGACAACGTTTAACTAATTTATTCCTGTCTAGTGTTGTCCAGTCAATTGCGAACCTGCCGGATACTTGTGGGTCATACTGTTTACCTTACCAGTGCTACCCGCCAATGTGACCAAAGTCAACATTAGGAACACAGAAAGACCCCTATATCAAACCATAGCAACAGTGTGGGATGGGCAAAAAAAACCAGGACCCGGAAGCCAATATGGGTCCCAGCCAAAAATTCCCACCCGGCCCCGAAGCGACCAAAATATCACACTGTTAACTAGGGAGGGGGTGGAGGGGAAAAGACTTCTCCGCTCCGTCGCTGAGGTAAAATGGCAGCTCGGCTGCCTCGTGGCCACCCCTTTTATAAGGGAGCTGGCCACGCCCCTAACTACCCGGATTCTCTGTCCTGTGGGGGGGGGGCCCGCAAAGGGCGCGGCGGCCATTTTGGCGCCGCGCTTGCATTGCAGGCGCACCCCCCCAATAACGGACACAGACAACATTGAAAGTGGATAACAGTATAGGGCCACATTTATTGATTCAATGCCCTAGTCCGAATTATAAATTTGTATTGGTAAAACGACCAATCATAATTCATAAGGCAAGCAGGCCGAAGTAACACTGGTAAGGTACCACCCCAAAATTGCCAACGGCAATTGGTTACAATGTATCAATTTGTATCAATTTGTTTGTTGACAACAAACAAATTGTTGACCGTAGTCAATAACTAACTCATGACCCCACCCTCTGACGCGTATCCGTGAAATCACAGGGGTGATGCATGCTGGTTAGCAATCGTCATCACCCCATCGCCTGATTCGTCGTTGACCGGACAACGTTTAACTAATTTATTCCTGTCTAGTGTTGTCCAGTCAATTGCGAACCTGCCGGATACTTGTGGGTCATACTGTTTACCTTACCAGTGCTACCCGCCACACGGAGGGGCTTCAAAGAAGACCTGACGCCCCCACCCAGACCGTCAGCTCGGTCAACAGGCCTGCTCGCCAATCACCTAACAGGAGGTCCATACCTCCTCGCGACAGATGGACCCCATCCCCTGCGTACAAGTCATAATTTTGTAGACTAATATCGGGGTGATGACTGACCCGTCCCCAAGCCCTGTCAGCAAGAAACCGCGCCACCGCCCCGTTGACCGTGCGCCTAGCGCAGTCAAGGGCCAGGAGGTGAACGCCCCCTCTATAAGAAAGGCGCGGGATAATGTCCAACCAAACTAGGGTTGTGGCAGGCCAGACATAATGCAAGTAGGCGAGGTCCTCGCAAATCGCATGCTTGAGCGATAAGCCGGTGACCTGGCACAAATCATTGCCCCCAAGGTAGATGATGAGAATGTCAGGCGGGTCAGCACTCAGGCCAGAAAAAAGGAAAGGCCGCAGCCCCCGCCATAACATCCCAGGCTTACCATGCCATGTGAGACTGGCGTGTTCACCCAGTCCCAGTCGGGGTCCCCACTCTGTCGCCGCAGCGTAACGCGCTGCCCTGTGCACATAGCTGTGGCCCACCAGCCATACTGTCACCGGTGTAATACAACACCCAGGGTCTGTAAGAAAAGTGAGAAAAATTGAGAAAAAGACGGTAAGATGACTGGATTGGTACTCATGGCGGGAGTGGGCGCACAGAAAACTGAAAACATTGCGAGCCCCACCTCCCCATGCTGCGTATGTCAGCCCCAGAGTACCCAAAAGCAGCTGCTGTAGAGGCTGCACCAATACGGAATGAATGTGTGCCATAACGGGCACCTGGTAGGCCCACCCTGGTGAGGGCTCTGGCTGTCACCTTCCAAAACTGAAATTTAGTAAGGGGAGACCCATCTTGGTGACAGAAAAACGGGCCGTGGTGCCTGCCACGCAGTGCCAGGAGTTCCTGTAGGGCACCAACCGGACAGATGTCTGCCAAAGAACACCGCAGCAGTCTTACACCACTGCCTACGCCATGCTGATCTGTCTTAGAGGAGCGTATCCTCAACTGGGCCCAGTCTTTGGCAATATAGACATCCTCGAGTTCCAGTGCCCTACACTTGCATCCGCCTTATACAGCATCTCAAGCTCGCTGTCGCGGAGCGCTCCAAAAAGGCCACCGTTGTAGCCGCATGAAGTGGGCTGCCTCATTTCCAAAACAGAGGCCAGGCCAGCCCCGGGCCAATTGGGTAAAAACCCTGGGAAAATCTTGCATCCGCCTTACTCAGCATCTCAAGCTCGCCGATGCGGAGGGCTCCAAAAAGGCCACCGTTGTAGCCGCATAAAGTGGGCTGCCTCATTTCTTAAAACTGAGGCCAGGCCAGCCCCGGGCCAATTGGGTAAAAACCCTGGGAAACTCTTGCATCCGCCTTACTCAGCATCTCAAGCTCGCCGACGCGGAGGACTCCAAAAAGGCCACCGTTGTAGCCGCATGAAGTGGGCTGCCTCATCTATCAAAACAGAGGCCAGGCCAGCCCCGGGCCAACTGGGTCAAAAACCCCCTGGGTAAATGGGGTGGCGGTCGCCCGGGAAACGCCCGGGCACGCGCACCCACCCCTCCCAACATGTCTCACCTGGAAGTCATTGGTGCTGTCCACACGACCTCCCACCTTGGCCATAAAAGCCAACCCGACAGCTGAGATGCTATGGTGCGTGGTGCAAGGCCCTGGGGATACAGGTAAATCGTGAACCGCAGAACATGGGCTACTGGAAAAAGGCCAGGTTCCTGGCAGTCGGAATCGGGTACATAATACTCTAAAGGAACTAAATGCGTGGTGATACGCCTTACTCATGCATGGCGCTAGTGACAGGCCAATCGCCCGGTTCACCTCTCCTTGCCAACGGTCCATCTCACATCCGGGAGTGGCGAGGGAAATTCCTCCGCATCCGGGGGCCGAGGCACGGAACCGGGAGATCTGCAGGCGGGACAAAGCAGCAGCAATATCATTATCAACCCTTGGGACATGCCTGGCCCTGAAGGGAACGTTGAGGCACAGGTTGCATAACACAAACCAACTAACTAGCTCCATAACCCCGGGCGATTTGGAATCCTGTGCAGTGACGATGCGGAAAACAGCCGCGTTGCCATGCCCAAGTTGCACAACCGAGTTGGCCCACCCCTTGCCCCATAGCATCAAAGCACGCAGGATAGGGAAACATTCCAGATACGTGAGACCATGCGGGCGACCCCTTGCCTGCCCAGGATGGTGGCCACCCACCATAGGCCCACTTCCAATTGAAGTACATCCCAGAAACCCAGGAATCATGAGGCATCGGACCGCATCTGAAAGCAAGGGGGAGCCAGGAAATCAGACCCCAAAATGACACCCCGTTGAACTACCTCTGGATCTATGGCCAGACAAGCACGTCTGCCCCGATACCCTGGGTAAATCTGAGCCTGTGATGGGGCCTGGATAATCCCGCCATGGCGTCGCACCAGTGCAGAGCAAATGCCCTGCCCGGTGCGACGACCCTGCCAGCGAAACTGGGGTGACCATGTAGCACCATAAGTTCCCTCAGTGATGCCATGCGCCCGGCCAGCAAGACCGAGACAAGGGCCACTAGCCTTGACACCTTATCCTGCTGCAACCTAGAATCCTGCGCTATCGTGTTACTCTCCACCCCAGGAATACTAGCTGTGGAGATGGGCCCTCGGTCTTTTCGGGCGCTAAAGGGACACCAAGTTCCTCCATTAGCGTCTGAAATGTGTTGAGGAGACGTGGGTACGTGTCCCAGCCCCGTTCAGCCCCGAATAAAACCATCCAGGGAATGGGCTACAGACCGGGACCCTGACCTGCGGACAAAAGCGCAATCTAGGAAAATGGTGAAACGCTCGAATACCGAGCCCCAAAGGAATAGCCAAAAGGCATGGCATCATTGAACAATATGCTCCCCAGGACGGGGGTGCGGGACAATGCCAACGACCCTGCCCGCATAGACCCTTTCGTCAAAGCTGGCAGCAGCCACCTCCTCACTCCCCTTAAGGGATAAAAGATTGGGGGCATCCTGAGGGGACCTATTACCCATGAAAGGGATCCGGAACCCCTGCCTAGAACCCTGAAGGATACCCGCATCCTCACCCTTCAGGCACCATGTGAGCCAACGCTCCAACATGTCCACCTTAAATGGGGAGGGAGCCCTTCGGTGAACTAGATCCATCTGCGGCAGTCTTGCAAGCCCCCTGTCTGCCCCACCCTCTGCCCCGCATCCTTCTAGGCCTGGGACAGGCAGAGGCCGCATGGGGGCCAACACAGGTGGGACACTCCTGTCTGTATTTGCAAGTCTTCCCCTTAGAGGAGCCATTGGACAAAAAAGTCCAGCACAGCCGGCGGGCTGGAACCCCCCGCCCCGCCCCCTGGCAGGTGACCTGTGCTGGGGCCGCCCGCTGAACCGCATGCCCACAATGGTATATCTCCCCGGGTGCAGGGCGCGTGGGCGTCACGTACAAAAGCCACAGCCTCTGGCCTGGCTCATCCCGCCTAATCTCGGGGTGCGGGGAAATCCGCCTACGGCATCCCTCGTCACAAGCCAACCATGCTGGGCCCGGAAAGTAAATCATCGCCCGGTAGGCGTTGTCCAAATACTGGACCATCGGAATTGCCAAATCCGGCCATGCCCTAAGGTACACCGCCATGCATACGATGCAGGCCGGCAACCATTAGGCCCACATACTTGGTGGCTTGCGACAACGTGCCTGCCACTATCCTTCTCATTCTGCCCCTCCCTCTCTCCTTGGTGGGCACACTGTTTAGGAATGAGAAGATATCCACGTACTCCCCCCGCCAAATTTACTCTCTGGCGGCCTGTGCCAAGTGGTCACTCATCGGTAAGGAATAGGGGCTTGGACCAACCCGGCCACCCAAAACATTCCCCTAAGGGTAGGGAACACCCCCCACCACGGGGCCCTGGGTGTTAGCTGTCATCGCCGGGTGAGGCGTCAGCGGGTGCACCGCCGCACCACCCGCGCGAGGCCAAGGCGATTGGAAAGCCCCCCCCATATTGGGAATGTGTGTGGATGTACTCGCTTACACCGTATACTCACATGCTGCACCCCCGCGGGCCGCCCCCACCGGGGGTTCCGGCCCACTGGGGGCGTCGGAGCTCACGACCGACGTAGAGCTCATCCCCGGAGAACCTGCACCTGGCTGCTGGCTGGGGAGCTGCGAGGCAGTGGCCGAAACCGCGCCACGCGCCTGCAGCAGCTCAACCCTCCCTGTCGGCTGTTGTCCTCCTGCCGACAGCGCCTCAAAGGAACCCCAAAGGAGGGGGGGCCCCCGCCTGACTTCCACGTTAACCTGGGGCGAAGGGCCGGCTGGCCCGCCTGGTCCATGCGTGGGTACAGGCCCCTGTACCCAGGACCCGAATATGGCCATTGGCCAGCACCAAAGCCCGGCAGGGTCGGTGGAGAAACCTGCCAAGGCAGGGGGGCGAAGAGGAGTATGCCGAACAGGGTGGGCAGGTGGAGGAGCGGTGTCCACCGCTCGCGGGCCGCGGGCCGGAACCCCTTCCGCGCCCGCACTCTGGTTGCCCACTCCGGGCGAAGGGGCAATAGACCCCATTCCGCCGGCCCCGGCAGGGGCGGGCAAAGGCGGCTGCTGAGGAGGCAGCACCGCGGTCCTCCGACCTGGGTTGCGCCTCCTAACCGCGCGAGCTGCACTCAAAGCTGCCTTCTTCTTCGAAGGCATTTCCACCGAAGCAAAGGGAAGCCGGCAAGGCAGAATCGCTACCCAAAAGGCTTCCCGGTAGGCTCAAGAGCGACGGAGACACAGGGGAAAAGACTTCTCCGCTCCGTCGCTGAGGTAAAATGGCAGCTCGGCTGCCTCGTGGCCACCCCTTTTATAAGGGAGCTGGCCACGCCCCTAACTACCCGGATTCTCTGTCCTGTGGGGGGGGGGCCCGCAAAGGGCGCGGCGGCCATTTTGGCGCCGCGCTTGCATTAGCTAAAGACACAAGAGAGATTCATTAAGTGTAATAATAAAAGAAGGATTTTGTCTGTACCACTCATTCAGAGCCATAGGTGTAAAATCATGAACTGTAGTCATTTGGGAAATGGCATATATATTAAGATCACCCTAAGGATGAACTTTGGGGTTCTTTGACTTTTAAAAATAGATTTATTATTAAAATTTTAATAAATCAAGAGGCCTATAATACGATTTTAAGTCACCAGTGGGCATAGCTTTATTAAAATACTTAAGGGACTTCATTGCCTCTCCTAAGTACCATCATGGAATGTGGATGAGATGCTACTTTGAACCTTTTCTTCTCCCATTTAAAATTTACTGCTGATATAACTTTAAAATAAAACAAATGATGTAATTCTGTGGCATTTGGGGCACCTAAAATCATAAATTTATTAACTAGGGGAAAATATATGGAGGGTTTTTTCTTGTAGCAAGACATGATGAGAGCAGATGTAATGAATAGCCTGCTAATCATACTGAAATTCTTTTCTACTTCCTTTTAAATCCCTCAGTATGATGCTCAAAAAGGAAGCTTCAAAGTTCCTATTTATTGATTTAATAAATGAGTAATTGATGGCAAACATCATTACCTCCACCACATAACTCCTCAACACAGTATTTTCCTATGCTACGTCAAAGTGCTGGGAATCTCACAGCTCTGCAGATTCTTCTCTTTTCATGCCCTGATAAAACCCTGGACAGGCAAGATGAAGCAACTTTCTTGGCTTTGTCAAATTCCCAACTTAAGTTGTCATTAGTGCCTGTTTCTGGCAGTAATTGGCAGACCAGTAAATGAGCTGGATTCTGTATCTCTCCACATTCACAACAAGTGTTGTGAACAGCTGTGCAGCCGGACGGCTACAAGAACTTTGCTGCCCATCGCCACTGCCACCACCGGTATCCCTCAGCCAGGCTGGCTGAGGGAAGGAGGAACAGCTGTGCGGCTGACCGACCGGCTACAAGAACTCTGCCGCCGCCGCCACTGCCACCGCCACTGCCACCGCCACCGCCGCCGCCGCCGCCACCGCCACCGCCGCCACCGCCACCACCGCCACCACCGCCACCAGTTTGGTGGACTTTGCCACCACCACTGTTTTTTAGTAATTTTGAAGAGTTTTTATGATGACTTGACATTTTGTAATTGTGACTGGGGATTTATTGAAATGTTTCCAAAATGTTTTGTAATGTGATATTTTGTGATGTGATATTTTGCAACTGTTATATATTGTTTCTTTGGCCCTTCCTTGTACTGTATTTTCATTTTTATGTTAGATTTATTGACTGTATTGTATGGATTCCCCATGCCCATCTGGCATGGAAACGGCCCTTGCAGAGGCCGCTTTGGTGAGAAGGCTCCCAGCCGTGGTTTCTGCGGGCAGAGAAATTAAGGGGGGTGGATTAATGATAGGGTTTGATTCACCCAATTAATGACCTGACCGACGGTTCCGCTGAGAGGGCATTTCTCCAGACTCAGTTATCCATTAAGGTAATCACTCATCTCCGAGTCAAGCCTTATCCCTGGCGCAAATAGAAGCCATGTTTACCCCGGTCTAAGCTTTAGACAATGGTGTTTCCCCTGTCAATGTTTGCCCACGTTAATTAACTTCCCCAAGAGAGATTCCCAATTAACCCGAGTAAATAGGTGATGTGATTTTCTGTCAGATGACGGTTCTTTCCTGCCTTGCCTTCTGATCTATAAATGATGATGTCTTTTCCTCAATAAACCACTGATCTGATCTCGCTCCATATTGCCTCATATCGTTTCTTGATCAGTCTCCTCTGGGACCTCCGGCCCTTAGCGGCCCCGATTCCTACAGTATTGATTGTATTTATATTATGCTGTTGGATTTATATTTGATATTGCAAGATTGTAAAATATTTTCCTACATGATATGTTAGCCGCTCTGAGTCGCTTCGGTGAGTAGGGCAGCATACAAGTCTAATAAACGAAATGAATGAAATGAAGTGTTGTATCCATAGCAACCCCCACTTGAACATGTTGGTCCTGCATTTAGAGACTCCAACCCTCAGCCTGTTCAGGATTCTCTAAGTGACATAGGGGACATTGGGTTCCTCAGCCATATTATCCTTTAATGTTGTTGCTTGTTCGGTGAGCTCCTTCTTCCATCTTCTAATTTGGTTTTCCTCTTGTGTATCCTCAAGAATGTTTGTTCTTGCCATAAAGCTACTTGGATCTGAGCCGGTGGACTTGAGGTTTATATCCATTCAGAGGATGTTGAGGGTCATTCTCTTGGCATCTGCTGCTACTTCTCTTCTTATCTTTGGTGGAGCGATAGATACCGACAAGAGGGTATACTTTCTCAACTGGTGAAGTTTTGAGGCATCCTGTCACTATACACATGGCTTCATTAGCAGTGATGTCAACTTGTTTTGCATGTGTGGATGCACTCCATACTGGAGCAGAATATTTTGCTGCGGAGACACTCAGGGTCAAAGCTAATGTACGAAGCATGGATGGTTGAGTTCCTCATTTATAGTTTGTGAATTTCCTGATGATGTTGCAGATGTTGCCTTGCAGATGATATTGCAACTCTTTAACAAGAATATTGATCATGCTGGCAGTGGCTAAACACAGTCATATTTCAACGTGAAGGCTTTCCCATCACCTTGGGGGAAATGAACAAAAGCAACAAGGCTTCTCACTTTTCTCTGATCCTATGCCTTGTTTTTTTCCTTTGGTGGATTGTGAGGGGGGAGTATCTTTCCAAAGGCCTCTTCATTGTTGACCTATACTTAATCTGCAGCAATGAAAACCAACTAATACATTAGAATGTATTGCTCTAACTTTTGTGTACACAAATTCAATCCACTCTATTCACATTTTGCCTCACCAATGTTTATGTTGGCATCTGAACTTCACTTAGATTAGTAAAGCTAAAGACAGAGCTTTATTGTCCTTCTGTTTAGAAGCTGCCATTAACCAATGAAGGATAACATGCTGATAGGAATGACAGGTGAGTAAAAAGCAGGGGAGGTTTGTTAAGGGACCATTTGCCTGCTGTGTCCAAAAAATGGACCCACACAGAATGCTGGGAGCCACAGGGCAGAAACAGTCATTTTAAGAGAGGTTTTCCATATCCCAATGTGGCACTTTTATGTCACCATTATCATATTTTTCATAGGAGTCTCAAGAGAGCAAGGAATAGGCAGTCTATTAGGCTCTACAAAGGGAGCCTTTCAAAGAATTTTGGACAGCAAATGGGATAGCTGTACTAGTGAAAAATGGGTAATCTAGTTGAAAGACATGGCCTGGGACTCAGAGGCAAACCATACTATACACTGCAGATGGTGCACTGGCCACATGTTTAGAGAATGTGTCATATGCAAGGAAAAGCAAAAATGTCTGAATTCCACATTTTATATTTTAGCATTGACATTTTTCCTCAGGATTTTATACTCGGACTTGGACTAAAATTTGTCATGTAAAAGTTGATGGGTTAGAGTGCTCTCTCTCTCTCTCTCTCTCCTGCCCAGTAGAATTTTTCCTAGTAAGTGATGGAACCGACTTGCTTTTTTAAAAAAATGCACATGCTTTTCAATTCTGTTTCAAATGTCCTGTCAGTCATTGTCTGCTGCCGCATGTCAGGCATGACAAAATGCTGTCACAATGTTGAGCACTATTGCTTGGTGAAATGTCTGATGTTAAAGACTGACATTATGCATCAAATGCTCACACTTCTGCGGTATTCCTTCAACCCACATCACAAGACTCAGGGAGGCACTCTGGTATCTTAATGCATCTATGCACCCAGACACATCTGCATGATAAAGGTAAAGGTCTCTCTTGCCCAAAAGCCAGTCATATCCAACTCTAGGAGGAGGTGTTCATCTCTGTTTACAGCCAAACAGCATCTGCAGACATTTTGTGGTCATGTGGCAGACAGGCAGAGTGCACAGAACACTGTTACCTTTCCCACTGAAGCAGTACCTATTTATCTACTTGAAATTTCTTGGTTTTCAGCTGCTAGGTTGGCAGGAGCTGGAACAGACGATGGGTACTCACTCTGTGATGCAGCACTCAAATCTCAAACTGCTGACCCAGTCATCAAGCTCAGCATCTTAACCACTAAGCCACCACAGCTCTTAACCACTAAGCCACCACAGGTCAATAGTCTTAACCACCAATCCACAGCATCTTAACCACTAAGCCACTGCAGCTGAAATAGACCTGCTTACAAACTGAAATATTTGAGTGAGAATAGGAGTAAGAAATAGCCTCTTCCAATCTGAACCCAGATGATGTTGTCAGATCACTTGGAGTGTTACTGGTTGTGTTAACTGAGATATATAAAAAACAATCTTCCCAAAAAGTGCCAAGAGCTTTAAAAAAATTAAGGAACTTCAGAAAATAAATAATGTCCAGAGTTGTCAAATCATTAGATGCTATTAAATATAATGGATGCTATTTTTGCACTGGCATCTTCAAAGTACTTAATTCCTTTCACACATAATATAGCTATTTGTTATTCAAATAACTGCAATCATTAAAAGCAAGTGGTTTTAAAAGGATGCCAATTCATTAATGTAAGTCCAAGTTTTGAAACAAAAGAATGCAAGTATTTTCAACACAGCATGCAAGAAATTGGAAAATTATCCAAACTAATCAAATAGTACCTCATGCCTCACTTGGGTTTAAAATTGGACATCCTCCAACTTACTTTCTACATGGATCTGCCACTGTCATCTCTAGTTAGGTCTCTACTTTGTCCAAGGTTCCTGAACAAGTAATTAGCAGAGTAACCACAGGTGGAGAGCATAAATATTCTTTTAAACCAACACTGGTGTTTCATTTGCTAAACCATACTGCTTTTCTAAAGGACTAACTCATGTGGAAGTAGATTTTTTTTCCTGCCTTAATATGTTTCTTGGCCAGACCCAGCAATTGCTGACTTTATTCTAGTGACAAGAAGAAAGAGCCTCCTTTTTTAGATTCTAAGGGACAAGTGCATACATGCACACACAGAGTGGCAGAAAAGCAGTTGTTTAGCATAGTAAATTGCACTAGAGTAGGCTAGTTGAATCAGTGGAGATTCAGCATGCTCCATTTATTCAAACAGGCCTACTCAAATTGTACCTAGCTTTAGCACAGTAAGACAGAAACAAGGGTAGGAACTTCAATCAATGGAAATTATGAAGAAGTTAACTCACCAAATCCCCACTGATTTCATAGGCCTACTCTATTGTCAATAAATTTATTGTATGATATGGACTCTGGATCAATATCTACCACCCTTCCATCCAGAACCACTGGAAACTTAGGCTTGTCAGCCTATTAAAAGTTGCACCTTTTTTGATATTTCACAATTTGTGGTCAAACAGCAGCTGTGATCTCACATAGTGTGCTAACCCGCCCAGACAGGCATGGAAGTCCAGTGTTTGCCAAAGCAAATCTCCAAATCCTGTCCACAGCAGTGACAGAGAAGAACAATGTGGAAATAATAACAACTGAGCTCAGTGATTGCACAGTGACATTGGTCTATAAACAACCACTTACAAAATTTTCCTTTGCTGAGCCATCAAACTTTTGAAATAAACCCATAAGGTTTATAATAGGTTACTTTAATAGTCACAACAACTTGTGGGGCTATGAAGACAACAATGAAAGTGGAGAGGCTGTTGTAGAATGGGCAGACTCCTATCAACTATCATTCATCTATGACAGCAAATTAACATCCTCTTTTAACAGTGGCAGATAGAGGAGAGGTTATAACCAAGACTTCATTTTTGTAAGTGAGAATGTAGTACATCAATGCTTAAAGTCAGTAGGGGAACCAATACCAAATACCCAACACTGCCCCATGCTGTGTGTTGTGATCCAGCCCTCCTCCAACTCCAAAGAGGACCTGGATCACGGGGCACTCCCTATGCCCAGCCCAGTTCTGCCTCCATCCAAGCCCAAGTATGCCCCAAGCCAGGGATCTTAGCCTGCATCTGGCCCAAGTCTGTTTTCCCCAGCAACTGACCTGTCAGATCAGGAGTCTGGCTCTGACAGTGGTCAGCCCTCAGTCAGGGAGAGGTCCAGTAAACAGCCACACCTGAGATGCAGGCAGGCTAGATGGAAGCACCAAAGAAGGATCCAGCAGATACTGATTATCTGGGAGGCTTATAAGCAATCTTCTTGCAGCCTGTCAACATCGGTGCAACTCTTGTGCAAAGACTGACATCCTGCTTGATTCCAGACTGCCTGCCTAAACCCTGATCTGCCTGCTGTGACCCTGACAATGCCCCTGGACACCCACTGGATTAGACTATGGACTCGGACTACTGGTAAACAGACCTCGGCTTGCCTCTTAGACTTTGATATCTGGACTATCCTCGAACAAGACTCTGTGTAGCACCACTGTGCAGTGAGCGTTCCTTCCTGGGTGGGTCAGCACAGCACCCAAATGTCCAGTCAGAATGTCTGGCCTTCACTGAGCTGGCTGGGAGACTCCCCTCCACTCTTTAAAAATGTGCTTTTTTTAATAATGAAGTACAAACCAAATTAAGGATGTAGCCAAGGGCTCTGAATGAACAGTTTAAAGTAAATAGGAGCTAGTTGCTTCCCTTTTTTTTCCTTAAGCTAGGACTGTTACAAGTCCTGCCCATTGAGTGTGTTACAAGTTCCCAAGATATATTGACAGAATCAGCATGTTACTCACTGTTCTGACTTAAATTCCATCTAGATCACTTAAACCCAGCACAGGTCCTGTTTTGATATCATATGAAACTTCATAGTATGTGAGTACCAAATTATGCAGTAAAGCCACCAGTTGTGTTCAAGTTAAATAACTCATCTATCTGCTTTATTGTAGATAGCCAAAGGTTGGTGGGACAGCCAACACTACATTTAACCTCCTGTGACTGGCTCTCATTTCACTAACAATGTGTGTAATTTAGTCTGCTAACTATATTTAAAGATACACTTTCAATAGGTGTTGTGTACTAAGGGAAGTTATCCATTACCGTGTCTTGCAAAACAGGTGCCAATTTGGCAGTAGCCAATTGGCTAATGTTTTCCCACTTTCCCGGAAATCTTGGTTAAAAGTAACAACTATCTCTATAAATCTTTTGCCCTTGTACATGTTCCACGTTCTTTTGCTACTTGCAATAAACCAATGTTGTTGTTTGAGCCAGCTCTGTCCGAGTAATTCTTTCTGGGTTCAGACACAACAATTGGCGATGAAGGTGGGATGCACCTGGCGGCGGCCACCCCACTGTTGATGGGTCCCTTCAATATTTCAAATCCGGAGTCATAGACCATGTACCAGTACCAGTTCGAAAATTATTGCACTTCTCAGAAGATCGACCCAGCCTTAAAGAAGTCAATGTTCCTTGCCTTTTGTGGTTTGCCAACACTTGAGCTTCTCAACGACTTGGTTCTTCCAAGGCTGCTCAATGATATTTCGCTCAAGGACATCCTAGCCATCCTTCAAAACCATTTCAGGCCCAATCTTTCAGTGATTCCAGCCAGGATGGCTTTTTTTTCTTTCTTTTTAAATATAAAATAAATTTTTATTACAGACACTAAAACTATACTGTTGTGTTCTAATAATGTAACCATCTTCATGTGATAACAATGTATCTTAACAATGTAACATGTCCTACCAGTAACAGTATAGCCTTCAGCTGTATCACTATAAACTCTGTATGAGGACGCGAGCTAATGACCACCAGTGGGCAGCGGCGAGCGTCCAAGCTCTCTTGGTCCATACTCATCAAAGGCCATAGCGCGGAGTTTCCCGCCACTACCTACACCTGGACAAGAAGGGCGTGACCAGCAATGACGTCACGCGGACAATAGCCAATGAGCTATCGTGGAGCCACGTTCAAATGTTTACTACTGTATATATAGAGCTATGCATCCGCCATTACCTCATGTTCCCTCTGACCACCATGCAATAAACCTGAGTTAATCCAGCCCGTGGCTGTTTCCTGTGTCTTGGTTCTCATACTCTAAATTGGCGACGAAGGTGGGATATGGATTCCCAAGGAGCCAGGGCACAGAGCGGGTTCAACATTACCAAACCGCAAGACTGGGAGCTTTTTGAGATGGACTTCCAGGCGGCACTGGTGGAACTCAAAGTCAAAGACGACGAGGAAAGGAAGAGGGCCATCCTCACCCGAATGCTTGGGATGGAAACCAAGCGAACGCTGGTGAGCATCATTGCACCGAAGAAGATGAGTGATTTCAAAGCCGAGGACATCATGAAACTGCTGCGTGAGCGGTTCCGACCCTCGAGGGCAATGTTTCCCGCTCGGAGCGCGTTTTGGAGGCGAGTCCAAGCGCCGGACGAGTCGGTCGAGACCTTCGTAACAGCCATGAGAATAGCCGCCGCCCCCTGCAGATGGGACAACCTAGAGATGGCCCTCAGGGACGGAGTTCTGTGTGGCCTGAAGGACAAGGAAGTGCAGCGCAGCCTGATGAACAAGGAGCCACCACCCACGCTGGCAGAGGTTGTGGAGGCCGCGGAATCCGCGGAATCCACGAATGCTGGGGTATACGAAATGCACCAGTGGCGTGAGTGGCGTCCGAGGGCCGGCAAAGCGGAGAATTCGGTGCACGGAAAGTCCGGACAGTCGGTGCACGCAACCCGACGAACCTCGAAGTCGTCCACGGAAGGCAGCGACAGCGAGGAGGTCCAGAAGGTCTGAAAAGGAGGGCGCTGCTGCGATGGTTGCGGAGCGGCCCATGAGCGCGCGAAGTGCCCATTCAGAAAAGCCGAGTGCTACAACTGCGGCCGTCGGGGGCACATCGCCAAGGCGTGCAGAAAGCGGAAAGAGGGCCGGAGACATTCACAAGACCGCGCGGCCAGACCGGACCGTCCAGCGAGGTCCAAAGATGGCGCCCGGACCACGAGGAAGCAGGACGGCGTGGGCCGCATCTCGGACGACAGCGAGGACGACGCCCCCGTGTTCAGCGTGTCCGCGGGACAACCCCATTACTTCGTTGAGGTACTAGTACAAGGGGCCCCTATTAGGATGGAAATTGACTCGGGGTCCTCCTATTCTATAATTCCCCAGAGAGAGTTCTTGAAAATCGACCCCCAAGTGCGGCCCAAACTTAAAACGTTGAGGTCCACGCTACGAGACGTACAGGGGAACAGCATTCCAGTGTTGGGGGTCGGGAAATTTCGGGTCCGTTTTAAGAGACATTCTGCGGAACTCCCTCTAGTTGTTCTCAAAGGGGGAAGTTGTAGCCTCCTCGGGACTCAGTGGTTTCAGCCTTTGGGTTTATTCATAGGGGGGGTGCATGCCGTGGGTGCGGATCCAATACAAGCCGTGTGCGACGCGCACCCCGACGTTTTTAAAAAAGGACTGGGAAAGTTCAAGGGACCCCCTGTAGCCTTCGACCTAGACCCGGAGGTCCGCCCGATAAGACTCAAACCACGCAGGGTGCCGTTCGCACTAAAGGACAAAATAGAGGCGGAACTGGACAAACTGGTGGGCCAGGGGATTCTTATTCCTGTTGATTCCGCGGAGTGGGAAACTCCAATTGTAACAGCACTAAAGGCTAACGGGGAGGTGCGCATTTGCGCTGATTATAAGTGTACAATTAACAAGGCGATCCGCCCTAATGCATACCCGGTGCCGGTGGTCAGCCACCTTCTGGCCAGGCTGAATGGGGGAAAATGTTTTGCTAAGCTCGATTTAGCACAAGCCTACCAGCAACTCCCTGTAACGCCCGCCACGGCAGCGGCACAAACAATAGTTACACATAAAGGGGCGTTCCAGGTGTCGCGTTTACAGTTCGGCGTGAACTCGGCACCCGGCCTTTTTCAGTCGCTTGTGGAACGCCTCCTGAAGGGGCTGGAGGGGGTGTTGCCTTATTTTGATGACGTATTGATAACAGGGGGGAGTGAGGCCGAACTGGCAAGGAGATTGGATAAAGTACTGACTGTGTTCGAGAAAGCGGGGCTGCGACTGAGGAAAGACAAATGCGTTTTTTTCGAAACAGAGGTTGAGTTTTTAGGGTTCCAGGTCACACCCGAGGGAATTATGCCGTCCAAATCCAAAGTAGCCGCCATCAAGAAGGCTCCTCGCCCCACATCCAAAACCGAATTACAGTCATTCCTGGGGCTCCTCAATTTTTACCATACCTTCCTTCCACGGAAGGCGTCTGTGGCCGAACCGCTCCATCGGTTGCTTAAAAAGGAGGAAACATGGCTGTGGGGCGACGAGCAAGAGAGGGCGTTTAAAGAGTTAAAGCAACTCCTAACATCCGAGGCAATCCTGACTCATTTCGATCCCAAACGGCCAGTGGTCTTAGTCTGTGACGCATCCCCAGTGGGGGTGGGGGCAGTGCTTTGCCACGTGTTGGACGACGGAAGGGAGGCCCCGATAGCGTTTTACTCAAGGTCCCTGTCCCAAGCAGAGCGGAATTACGCACAGACCGACAGGGAGGCGTTAGCGATAGTAGCGGGAACCAAAAAATTTCACGATTTTCTGTATGGTCGCCCGTTCAAGATCGTGACAGATCACAAGCCCCTGTTAGGAATTTTCACTGCAAATAAGCCCACGCCACAGATCCTGTCCCCGAGGATGCTGCGGTGGGCTATCTTTCTCAACGCATACCAACATGAGTTGGAATACCGGCCCGGAAAGGAGATTAGCCATGCAGACGCACTCTCACGGTCTCCTTTGCCCTTGTCGGGCGACCAAAAGGCAGGGGTAGAGAGAGACAACCAGGTATTGTTAATAGAGGTCTTAGATTCACCCCCGATAGTACCAGCCGATATTGCCAGGGCGACAGGCAAGGATAGGACGCTGGAGAAAGTAAGCTCATGGGTACAGAAGGGGTGGCCGGCGTCCTCCCCAGGTACGGAATTCGACCCATTTTTTCGGAAAAAAATAGAGTTGTCCCTAGAGAGGGGGTGCCTTTTGTGGGGCCAACGGGTGGTGGTCCCTACATCCCTGCGACCGAGGGTGCTCAAACTGTTGCACGTCAGCCACCCGGGGATCGTCCGTTCCAAGGCGCTGGCCCGGAGTTACTTCTGGTGGCCCCAGCTGGACGCAGACATAGAGCACATGATCGGCACTTGTGAGGCATGCCAGGGATCCCGACCGGAGGCGGCTCGTCTCCCGCATAGGGAATGGGACGCAGCTAGGGGCCCGTGGTCCAGAGTGCACATAGATTTCGCTGGCCCGTTCCGTGGAACCATTTTTCTCCTGGTAGTGGATGCGTACTCCAAGTGGCTGGAGGTGATCCCGGTAAAGAGCACGTCCTCCGCCACTACAATCAGCCATCTAAGGAGGGTCTTTTCCACGTTCGGTTTACCCGACACTCTGGTCAGCGATAACGCTAGTTGTTTCACGTCTGCTGAGTTCAGGGCATTCACGGAGGCAAACGCCATTCGGCACGTCACATCCGCGCCGTTTCACCCGGCCACGAATGGCCAAGTGGAGCGGCTGGTGCGTACAACAAAGGATGCGCTGCGGCGCATGGGCTCGGGGGACCTGAATCACCAAGTATGTCAGTTTTTATTAGCGTATAGGGTGACCCCCTTAGCATCCAGATACTCGCCGGCAGAGCTGCTGATGCGGAGGAAGCTGACCACGCTTCTGACCAGATTAGACCCGACGAGGGTCGAGGATAAAGGAAAGAACGTAGGGGTAGCGGTGTCGAAAGGTTTCACCGCCGGCGATCCTGTGCATTGCAGGAACTACGCCAGCGCAGGGCCAGCCTGGGTACCAGGGAGAGTTGTAGAACAGACGGGGCCAGTGTCCTATCGGGTGGAAACGAGCACCGGTCTACTTTGGAGGCGGCATGCGGATCAGCTCCGGAGCCGGGTTCCCAGAAAGCAATCCACGGACGGCACGGAGGATGCCTCAGCGTTAGGGTTCTCCTCCACCCGTTTATCCCAAGGGGGAGACAATGAAGGGCAACGGTCCCAAACAAGGGGGGGAAGCAGCGGTCCCGACTCACATCCTTTTGATACGCCAGCTCTATCCGGACCCGGGGAAGAGGGAGAGGAGTTTGCGACTGCTGCCCCCGAATTTGATTTTGCGAGCCCCGAATTTGATTTTGCGAGCCGGGGGGGGTTTTGGAGTGTTCCCCCACCCATCCAAGCGAGAAGAGGGGTTTTTCGTTAGCCCCCAGTGCCCCCGGTTCTTCCCAAATAAAGCACACACCTCCCAACAAAGCCGCAGAGCCGCGGCAAGGCACTAACAAGTCTCCCTCTCCAATTACAGGGCAGGAAGCCAGGGGACAAAGAGAAGGTAGCAAACCCGGGGCAGGGCAGCCCGCACCGAGACCCCAGCGTGTTCGAAATAAGCCATCTTGGCTGAGAGACTTCGTCTCATCCTAGGGGGGAGGAGTGTTGTGTTCTAATAATGTAACCATCTTCATGTGATAACAATGTATCTTAACAATGTAACATGTCCTACCAGTAACAGTATAGCCTTCAGCTGTATCAGTATAAACTCTGTATGAGGACGCGAGCTAATGACCACCAGTGGGCAGCGGCGAGCGTCCAAGCTCTCTTGGTCCATACTCATCAAAGGCCATAGCGCGGAGTTTCCCGCCACTACCTACACCTGGACAAGAAGGGCGTGACCAGCAATGACGTCACGCGGACAATAGCCAATGAGCTATCGTGGAGCCACGTTCAAATGTTTACTACTGTATATATAGAGCTATGCATCCGCCATTACCTCATGTTCCCTCTGACCACCATGCAATAAACCTGAGTTAATCCAGCCCGTGGCTGTTTCCTGTGTCTTGGTTCTCATACTCTAATTCAGGCCCAATCTTTCAGTGATTCCAGCCAGGATGGCTTTTTTTCTTTCTTTTTAAATATAAAATAAATTTTTATTACAGACACTAAAACTATACAAATGCAAAAACATTTCAATACAAGTACAAATGTAAGAAGTAGGAGAAAAGAAAAAGAAAAAAACCAATATGCTAGGGTCCTCAATGTTGTTACAATATTTTTCATTTTCAGTGTTATTCTTCACTTTTATATTTGTATAATTTATATTATAACTAATTTTAACTGTCTTTTTCTTATACTACATTTTCCAAAATTTGCTTTATAACACTTTTTACACCTTAAATTTCACCCAAATAGCAGCACCACACTCTTATATTAGTAACAATTAAGATAATATAAACCTCAGTGATATATACAAAGCCTCAGAGGTTATGTTTTCTTTTAAATACACATTACTTCCAGAAATTCATTTGATCTGCTGCTGGCACGCTACTTTTCTTTCTTTTTAGTGTGTAAGTCATAAAAAAAATTCCTTTATTATTCGCTTTTTTGGGTTTAATTCCCATGTGAGCTTATCATTAAATGCAATCGACCACATTTCATTATACCATTCCTTAATATTCAACAAATCTCCGCTCCTCCAAGTGCGCACTATACATAATCTTGCCACTGTTGTCATAATGATTATCAAATCTTTCTTATATCTATCAATGTTTAAATCATTCATCTCCATTAGCAATATCATATTAGCCTCTATTTTAATATCTTCAGCAATTCTCTTTTATTTCCTTCATAATTTCAATCCAAAATTGATTTAACACTCTGCATTCTGACCACATATGAATATAAGATCCAATGGTATCCTTACACCTCCAACACATTTTTGAATTCTGATTGCAAATTTGATGAAGCCTTACAGGTGTTAGATACCATCTCCATAGTAATTTACAATTATGTTCTTTAAACCTAACCAATAAGCCCTTCACAACCCTCTTTTTCCGTTTGCTCATCCAATCTGACTCACTTATTTTTAAATTTAAATCCTGCTCCCAAAGCGATTTTAATATTTCCTGTGGATTCCCTCCCTTATTCATCATTTTGATAGTTTACTTATTAAACCAGTCATTTCTACCTCCCCCATTCTTACATTATACACTAATTCTTCAAATTCTGTCTTATTTCTATTTAAACTTATTTTATCCATATAGCTCTTGTTCCAACTATTAACTGCTGCTATTTGTAACCAGTTCAAATTTAATTTCATATATATATATATATATATATATATATATATATATATATATATATATATATATATATATATATATATATATATATATATATATATATATATATATATATATATATATATATATATATATAACCATTTCATCAGTAGAAGCACATCATTGTCATTGATTATTTCCTCCATTTCAGTATTTATTTTTAATGGGAATTTTTTCAAAACTTTTAGTTCATTAATTGGAGATATTTCCGGTGCCATTATTATTTTTTTACTTTAAACCATACTTCAAACGTTGCTCTTAAATTTTTATTTTTTAGAGTAGTTTTTAATTTATTTTCATCTAAAAAAATTGCATTTCCAATCTTTTCTATTTCCTGTAATTCCACTTTTTCCCAATTATATTCCTCTCACGCTAATATCTTAATAACATTCTTTAAATGATATGCAATATAGTAATTTTTAATGTTCGGTGGCTTTCTACAGGCGTGACCAGAAGGCAGGAGCATATGTTGCAGAATACGTTGCCACACTTCGACATGCCGCCATTCCATGTCAATGGGAAAATCTGGACATTGCTCTGAAGGACCGGTTGGTGGTTAGCATCAGGGATGAGGCCGTGCAACAGCGCCTGATGAAACATGATGTTCAAACATTCACCACAGCCCTGGAGGAGGCTGAAGCTGCAGAGATTGTGAATGCTGGGGTTCAGTTCTTGCAGTCGAGACCGACTAATCCAGTACAGAAGGGCACAACTGGTCATAAACACAGGGTCTCAAGCTCTTCGTCATCTTCTGGTGAGTCAGAGGGAGAGGACGACATCAGTCAAGTTTGACGATGGCATCA
The DNA here is from genome assembly GCA_035047345.1 of Bradypodion ventrale. NCBI lineage: Eukaryota > Metazoa > Chordata > Lepidosauria > Squamata > Chamaeleonidae > Bradypodion > Bradypodion ventrale. The sequence goes on along the minus strand of JAWDJE010000004.1, from coordinate 141,342,375 downwards.
GGCATCTTCACCTCCACAAAAGGATACCACCGTGCTGTGCAGAGGGTGCGGGAGATGACACCTCCATGCTGACTGCCTGTTCTGGGACACTGAGTGCCACCATTGTGGGAAGAAAGGACACATCTCCAAAGTTTGCCACCAGACTTCAATCGGGCTGTCCAAGGTCAGCACTCATCGGGAGAAAGATCACCCAATTTCCAAGGTCTTCGAGGACCGCTGCTTTGGTTCCAGTGTCAAGGTGGTCTCCAGCAAGTTTTTCATCGATGTTTCCATCCAGGGGTGCCCAGTCAACATGGAAATTGACTCAGGGACTTCCTTTTCCATTATCACCCGGAAAGAGTTTTCCGTATTCCCCCGTCTGCCCATCTGAAATTGCAGGCTCTAAAGGTCAGACTAAGTGATGTACATGGAAGATGCATTGCTGTGATGGGTATTGGGGACTTTCATGTGCACTATCACAACATGTCTGCTCTCTCTCCCTTGGTTGTAGTTAAGGTGGGGAGGAGTAACCTGGGGATGCAGTGGTTCGGGCCCCTGGGGATTGCTATTTCGGGCATTAATTCAGTGCAGTCTGATCCCATCCAGTCCATCTCTAAGAAGTTTCCAGACGTGTTTTGTTCAGTTTTGGGTACATACAAGGGGCCCCCAGTTCATTTTGAGTTGGATCCGAAGGTTATGCCGATACGGATGAAGCCCCGCAGGGTGCCCTTTGCCCTTAAGAACCATATCGAGTTTGAACTGGACAAGTTGGTAGCACAGGGTATCCTAGAGCCGGTGGACTCTGCTGAATGGGAGACCCCTATTATTACTGCCATCAAATCGAATGGGGACATCCGCATCTGTGTGGATTACAAATGTACTATAAACAAGGCAATTCACCCAAATTCTTAGCCCATAATGGTGGTCAGCCACCTTCTTGCTTCACTTCATGGGGGAGTGTTTCGCCAAACTCAATTTGGCACAGGCTTATCAGCAGTTGCCTGAAAATCCCGCCTCAGCCTTGTGCCAAGCAATAACCACTCATATGGGGGCCTTTAAAGTCAATCGTCTCCAATTTGGGGTAAACGCTGCCCCAGGAATTTTCTAGGGTTTGGTGGAAGGACTGCTCAAAGGTCTTCCAGGGTTTTTGTCTTACTTTGATGATGTTCTTATATCATGATCTGATAGGGAGGACCTCGCTGTCAAATTGGAGAATGTTTTGGAGCATTTCCATAATGCGGGACTCCGCCTAAAGAAAGAAAAATGCTGTTTTTTTGCCTCTGAGGTGGATTTTTTTGGGTTCAAAGTTTCTGCTGAGGGTGTTATGCCAGCCGAGTCTAAGGTGTCTGCAGTTTTGAATGCTCCACGTCTGACTTCCAGGATGGAGCTGCAATCCTTTTTGGGGTTGCTCAATTTTTACCATTCGTTCCTTCTTCGAAAGGATACGGTGGTGGCCCCACTTCACAGCCTTTTGCCGAAGCAAACTGTTTGGTGCTGGGGTCCCCCACAGGAGCAGGCATTCAAGGAGGTTAAGAAGCTCCTTACTTCAAACTCTATTCTCACCCATTTTGACCCTGGCAAACCAATTTTCCTGGTTTGTGATGCCTCTCCTGTGGGCATTGTTGCTGCTCTTTGCCATGACCTGGGGGATGATCGGGAGGCCCCGATCGCATTCTTTTCCAGATCCTGGTCGGACATGGATAAGAGGTATGCCCAATTTGATAGGAAATCCCTGGCTATTATTGCAGGGACTAAGAAATTTCACAATTTCATTTATGGGCATCCTTTCACAATCGTTACAGATCACAAACCACTCTTAGGTGTGTTCACCCTGGATAAGCTGACACTGCAACTCTTGTCGCCAAGAATGCTGCAGTGGACAATGTTTTTACAGGCTTATCAGTTCACGCTACAACACCGTCTGGGTGCCTCCATTACTAATGTGGATGCACTCTCTAGGTCCCCTGCAGAGTCTCGCCGCTGCCTCTCCCCGGCCCCTGTCATCGGCCTGGGGATGTGAGGCACCTGGGGCTGCTCTCCTCTGCGCCCGCCTTGGCGGGATAAAAAAGGAAGACGCGCCCAACGCCGCGGGACCTCGCCGCTGCCTCTCCCCGGCCCCTGTCATCGGCCTGGGGATGTGAGGCACCTGGGGCTGCTCTCCTCTGCGCCCGCCTTGGCGGGATAAAAAGGAAGACGCGCCCAACGCCGCGGGACCTCGCCGCTGCCTCTCCCCGGCCCCTGTCATCGGCCTGGGGATGTGAGGCACCTGGAGCTGCTCTCCTCTGCGCCCGCCTTGGCGGGATAAAAAAGGAAGACGCGCCCAACGCCGCGGGACCTCGCCGCTGCCTCTCCCCGGCCCCTGTCATCGGCCTGGGGATGTGAGGCACCTGGGGCTGCTCTCCTCTGCGCCCGCCTTGGCGGGATAAAAAAGGAAGACGCGCCCAACGCCGCGGGACCTCGCCGCTGCCTCTCCCCGGCACCTGTCATCGGCTGACAGATTGGCTGCAGTTGCGAGGTAGCCCGGTGCGCCCATAAGAAGATCTGCCATGCCGGGGAGCCACCAACGTTGCCGGACGCTTCCCCTTGGTGAGAGCAGGGGTGGCGGGAGCGAGAGACTGGCTGCTGTTGCGAGGCAGCTGCGAATTGTACTGTTAATTGCTATCTTATAATTGTAAGTCGAACAATTTATTGTATTATTGTTCTATGATGTGTATTAATTGTATTATCGATTGTGATTTGATATTTTTGTAAAGTTTATTGTGATTCTCATTATGATTGTATTTTGCACTGTATTTTTCCCCTTCCCCCTCCTCCTCCCCCTCCCCTCCCCCTTATGTTTTGTTTGTATTTATTGGATTGCTCTGTAAACCGCTTTGAGTTGTCAGTAGACAAGTAAAGCGGTATATAAGCACAATAAATAAATAAATAAATAAATAAATAAATAAATAAATAAAAAGGTCTCTGAGGACCATCAAGTTCTGATGATCAAAGTGTTAGAGACCCCTCCTGTGTCCGTTGAGGACATTGTGGCAGCCTCCAAGAAAGAAGCCATCCTATCTAAGGTTATGTCTTGGGTTCAAAAGGGTTGACCATCACCCCCGGTGTCAGAGGAGTTCAGGGAGTTCTATGCAAAATGGCAGGAGGTGTCTTTGGAAAGGGGGTGCCTGGTCTGGGGTGACAGGGTGGTCATTCCCCCAGTACTCAGAGGGAAAATCCTTCATACTTTACATGCCAGTCATCCTGGCATTGTTTGCTCCAAGGTGCTGGCGAGAAGTTATTTCTGGTGGCCCCGGCTCAATGTGGATATAGAAGATTGGGTGGGGCATTGTAGGGACTGTCAGTCATCCCGACCCAAGGAAATTCACCAGCCCTCTAGAGAGTGGGATACAGCAAAGGGCCCCTGGTCAAGGGTCCACATTGACTTTGCTGGACCTTTCCGTGGTGCACTATTCCTTTTGGTTGTCAATTCCTTTTCCAAATGGTTAGAAGTGGACCTGTTTCTAACATGTCAGCAGCCGTTACAATTTGGAAGCTGTGGAGGTTATTTTGCACCTTCAAGTTACCTGACATAGTTGTATCTGACAACGCGTTGACCTTCATGACAGCAGAGTTTCAGGATTTCCTCAAACAAAATGGGGTTCGCCACATAACGGCCGCCCCTTTTATCTGGCTTTGAATGGGCAAATTGAAAGATAGGTTCAAACAGTTAAGGAGGCCCTTAAGAGAATGGGGTCCGGGGACTTAGACTTACCATTGTGCCAGTTCCTGTTCACCCACAGAATCACCTCTCTAGCCTCAGGGTTCGCTCCTGCAGATTTGTTAATGAAAAAGAAGTTGGGGGCATGGCCAAGATCGCAATAGAGTAATACACATTTTGATCTGCTTGTGCTCACTAATGTGGAATTCAATGTGGAATATATATATATATATATATATATATATATATATATATATATATATATATATATATATATATATATATATATATATATATATATATATATATATATATATATATATATATATATATATATATGAAGATTTAACTTTTTAAAAACTGGGTAATCTGAAGCCCTAATTACCTTCTATTGGATTGCAGCTGAGACCGAGTTCGGAGTTTGGAGATCGAGCGGTAAGAGAGGCACAGCATAGGCTGTGCCGATCGAGCCACTCTGAGGCCAGATGGGACCTTCATAACGGAAGAAAGTGGACTTCGGAGCCTGGAGTTCTCCTTTTTAAATAATTAAATGAAGCGTGGCGGTGGCCTTTCAAGCATTGCAAATTGTGAGGCCGGGAGCCCAGAAGGAAAAAGTAAGTTTGGAAGAAGGAGCATGGAGATTGTGGCCAGGAGGAGGAAGGAGGGTGGACGATAAGGAGAAAGAGATGGAGAAGGAGTTATGGAGGCGAAAAACTAAAGTTAAAAGGAAAAGTGCTGAAGTATTGAAAGCTGAATGGAGTTAAAGTGTTAAGAACAGAGTGTTGGATTTGGGCTGAAAGAAGGAAGGAGAAGTGGAGGAATTGAAAAGAAGGAAGGAAGAGAATGTAAGAAGGAGAAAGAAAGAGAAGGTGGATATTGGAGGTGTTGGGCTCTAAGAAGGAGGGGGGACGATCAAAGGTCACCGACGTGGCTTGGATTTCTTAAAAGCAGATTACTCAGGAAGCTATTTTTTTATTACTGGGATTGCCTCACCCTGAAATATTTTGTTGGATTATGTTATAAGACTTTTTCATCTCTTTTGTCTGACTCACTCCTATTTTTATTTGAGTTGAAGCTGTAGTTTGGTGCTAGTAGGGGGGTCCCCCATCTCCCCCTCGCTTTGTAAATTGGATTACCGGAGCAACGCTGCCGCTGTTTTGGGTTTAAAAGTGGATTTTTGGATAGCTGAATTGGATTATAATTTTTGGAGTGGTTTCTCCCCCCCCCCCTCCAATTTTGCTGTTTTGTTGTTTTAAGTCGGAGCCATTTTGGGGATTGGAATACTGAGTTACGTCATCTTTTTTCTTCCTCCCATCTTTATTTTTGGAGACATAATAACAACAACACCATTTTTAAAGTTACAATTTTACTAGTTGTGGATTCGCTTTCCCGCTAAATTTTTGTTTTGGACTATAATAAAAGTTACCTAAATTTTGGAATTAGATTTGGCAGATTTAATAAAAATTAGATTGTATAAGCTTAAGATATTCACTTGAATTTGGAGTTTGATTAGGAAGACAGTCTTGGAGGTCATAAAGAGGTTGCTGTATTGAGACTACTATTTGAAATTATAATGGAAAAACTTGGAAAAGGAAAGGGAAAGGATGAAGAGGTGGTGAAACCTAAGAGGATGCATATGAGGAAGGATGAGAAGAAGGATAAGGCTGCAAATGAAGAGACACCCCCATCAACACCATCAGCAGAACCTGCCTCAATGGACCAATTGCAAATTATGGTTGAGCTGGGTAAATTGTTTTAAAAAATTTGACAGAATGGAGGAAGCAAATGTGAAGGCCTTTTGTGAAATTAAGGAAACAAAGGCAAAAGACAAGGATGAAATTATGGAAAAACAGGATAAGCTGGTTGCAATGTTCACTGATTTTTCTAAGAAGGTTGATTTTAAATTTCAGAGGATGGATATAAGTGTTGTCAATTCAAAATGATGTGAAATTGTTGCAGGAGGATATGAAAGGGTTGCATGAGGAAGAAAAAGATACTAAAATGAAAGTAGAGGTACATGAGAGAAGGATAGATATGATGGAAGAGATGATGAGAAAACACAATATAGTAATCCATAATTTGGTGGAAAAAACACCAGACCAGCTGAAAGAAAGAATAGTTAATTGGCTAAATACTCTGAAAATGGGGAAAGATTTTGAGAATGAAGATATTGCTAATGTTTAAAGATTGGGGGCAAGGAAAGGGAAGAGTACTCAAAGAAATGTTTTGGTTAAGTTTGCAAATTGGGAAGATAAATTAAAGGTGAAGGCCTTTATAAAATAAGCTGTTCTGGTGTTTTAAACATTGATGGGAATGATGTGGAGGTTTATAATTACATATCAGTGGAATAACATGATTGGCGATACAAGATGAAATCAGCAATGAAAATCTTGATGGCACATGGGATAAAATATAATTGGAGATTTCCACAACAATTGAGGTTCTTTCATGATAAGAAAATGCATACAATTGATGCAGGGATGGATGCCTTGGAATAGCTGGGTTTGATTGGTCTGGTCAAAGCGGCTTCACAAGAATGGCTTGGATTGAGGAAAGCTTTAATTGAATCCGGGGGAATCAAAAGAGATTATGGAGATGTAGAAGAGAGGGGTGCTACGGGAGGAACAGATGCAGACTTTAAAGCATTGACGGTGGTTGAAGAAGGGTGAATCAGGATTTAGGGGATGGAGAAGTTAATGTGATGACACAGGGTGAAGAAATAAGTTCAATGAATGTTTTATTTTTTGAAAATATGATAGAGTGCTGGAGCAGTAGCTAGTAGGGTCATCTTGCATGTTCCCCCCTCCTCTCTTTGAAACTCAAAGGCTACTTTTGTAAAAAGAAGTGGGGAGGGTGGATATGAATGTTTGTTGTTGTAATTTATGTTATGTTTTTTGTGTGGTAGAGGGAAACACGCCCATAGGAGGAAATGAGAGTTATAGAGAATGGTTTTTGAGATTATGCTATGAGAAATTTAATTTTAATTTTAATTTAATAGTCATATTTATATATGCCGCCCACTCAGGCAGAACCTGACTCAGGGCGGCATTACAAGAAGTTCTAAAAACACATAAAAAACACTTTAAAAGACCCATATCCCACCCACTTTAAAAGACACATATCCCACCCACCCATCCCACCCACTATAAAAAGAAGAAGAGAGAGTTCTTAATTCTTTACAGAAGCCAGCAGGCTGGGACCGTGTTCCCATTAGGGCCCCACACCTGCCCTACCAGCCAGGTCTTCAATCCTTTCCTGAAGGGCAGCAATTCTCTTTGAAGTCTTAGATCTGTTGGCAGGAGGTTCCAGAGAGTTGGTGCGGACACGGAGAAGGCCCTCCTTCGGGTGCTGGATAGATTTGCACCCCTAGTTGATGACACTATTAGAGAGCCCCTCTGGTCCACTCTGGTTGGACGGGCAGACACTCTTGGGATGATGCGGTCTCTAAGGTATCCTGGCCACCTGCCATATAGGGCTTTAAAGGTCAAAACCAGCACCTTGAATTGCACCCGGAGACAAACTGGTAACCAGTGCAGCTCCCGAAGTAATGGTGAGGTGCGGGCATATCGTCCACATCCCATCACCACCTGGGCTGCCACATTCTGGACCAGCTGCAGCCTCCGAATGGTCGTCAAGGGCAGCCCCATGTCGAGCGCATTACAATAATCTTTAATAATATTAAAGTGTTATCCTGGAATGTAAATGTTACTGGCTCTCAAGTGAAGAGGAGAAGGATAGAATCAGCCCTGAGGAAAGATAAACTGGATATAGTCTTTCTGCAGGAAACTCATCAAAAATCAGAGGATGTAAATAAGATTTTTTTAGGATGAATGCAAATTTATGAAAAGTCATATGGTAAATCAAGAGCAAGAGGGGTTGCGGTTCTGATCTCGAGTAGATTAGGTTTTGAGATGATACAGTGTTTCTGACCCAGAAGACAGATATTTAATAATAAAAGGGAAGATAGATGATGAAGAAATAATTTTAGTAAATATATATGCACCAAATGATTACCAAGGGGAATTTTATATGGTTTATTGAACAAAGAAAAAACAACAAAAATGATAGTCGCTGGAGATTTCAATTTAGTAAGGTCAAATTTGGATTGCACAAATATAGCAAGGTGTGAAAGAGGATCTAAGACACAGATTCTTGATAAATGGATAGAATTACTGGGTTTGAAAGATTTGTGGAGGGAAGTTAAAGGTTCAGAAAGGGTTTATACTTTTTTCACAGGTTTATAATACATACTCCAGAATAGATTATATATTTGTAACAGAGAGTATGATCAGGAATATAGATGAGTTGGAAGTGGGAGTTTTAAAGAATTAGATCATGCAAAAGTGTTGATGGAATTGAGGATAGAGGGAGTAAAGAAAGTTAGAAGGAATTGGAGATATGATACCAAACTTTTTAGTGATCATAAATGTAAAGAGCAAATTATTGAAAATTGGAAGGAAAGTTGGTACTGTAATGATACAGATGAGGTGAGTTATAATATGGTTTGGGATGCCATGAAATTGGTTTTCAGAGAGGAGAGTATTAAGTTGGCTAGTTTCAGAAATAAACAACTTAGGGAAATACAGGACAAAGCAGAAAAAGAGATAAAGCAGTTACAAGATGAGCACACTAAGACAAACAATAAGATTTATGATAAGTAGCAAAGACTAAAGACGGAATTGGTAGGAAAGGATATTGAAAAAGTGAAACGGGATTTGGTGTACAATAATACCTCATACAACGTCCGCTTCATACAACGTCGGATCCATACAAAGTCGCTCAATTCTGGGGAAAACGGTGCCTCATACAATGTCGCTGGACGTTGTATGAGGTATTAGGGTTTCTGCAGGAGTTTGGACTTGCAGCTTGGAGGCCACATGGCATTCGACCGGCAGCCAGCCGGAGGAGGTGGGGAAGAAAGAACTTGCTGGAGAGACGAGCCCCAAGTGCAGTGAGTTCACCCTAGAGACGAGTTCTTTCTTAACCCGCTTCCTCCAGCCGACTGCCGGTCAGACTCTGCTGGAGGCGGGGAAAGAAAGAACTCACCCAAGAGACAAGTTCTTTCTTTCCCCGCCTCCTCCAGCTGGCTGCCGGTCAGACTCCATTAGAAGCGGGGAAAGAAAGAACTCGCCCAAGAGATGAGTTCTTTCTTTCCCCATTTCCTCCAGCCGGCTGCCGGTCGGACTCCGTTGGAGGCGGCGAAAGAAAGAACTCACCCGAGAGATGAGTTCTTTCTTTCCCTGCCTCCTCCAGCTGGCTGCCAGTCATACTCCACTGGAGGTGGGGAAAGAAAGAACTCACCTGAGAGATGAGTTCTTTCTTTCCCCGCCTCCTCCGGCCAGCTGCCAGTTGGACTCCGTTGGAGGCGGGGAAAGAAAGAACTCACCCGAGAGACGAGTTCTTTCTTAACCCGCTTCCTCCAGCCGGCAGCCGGTCAGACTCCGCTGGAGGCGGGGAAAGAAAGAACTCACCCGAGAGACGACTTCTTTCTTTCCCCGCATCCTCTAGCCGGATGCCGGTTGGACTCCGTTGGAAGCAGGGAAAGAAAGAACTCGCCCGAGAGACAAGTTCTTTCTTTCTCCGCCTCCTCCGGCTGGCTGCCAGTTGGACTCCGTTGGAGGCGGGGAAAGAAAGGACTCACCCAAGAGATTAGTTCTTTGTTTCCCCACCTCCTCCGGCCAGCTGCCGGTCAGACTCCATTGGAGGCAGGGAAAGAAAGAACTTGCCCGAGAGACGAGTTCTTTCTTCCCCACTTCCTCCAGCCAGCTGCCGGTTGGACTCCGTTGGAGGCGGCGAAAGAAAGAACTCACCCGAGAGATGAGTTCTTTCTTTCCCTGCCTCCTCCAGCTGGCTGCCAGTCAGACTCCATTGGAGGCGGGGAAAGAAAGAACTTGCTCAAGAGACGAGTTCTTTCTTTCACCCCTTCCTCCAGCCGCCTGCAGGTCGGACTCCATTGGAAGCGGGGAAAGAAAGAACTCGCCCGAGAGACAATCCCCAAGTGCCGTGAGTTCTTTATTTCCCCGCCTCCAACGGAGTTCGACCGGCAGCTGGCCCTGCAGTTTGTGCTGTTACAATGTATCTCTATGGGAACGACATTATACAAAGCATCGGTGGCAATAATTTGGATGTTGTATGAGGCATTGCGGCAAGGATTTTGCATGCCTCTTACAAAGTCGGAATTCATACAACGTCCTAACTTGTGGAACCATGTTTGGACGTTGTATGAGGTATTACTGTATTTAAAAAAGGAATATTTCGAATATAGTAATAAGAATTCAAAATTATTAGCAAGAGCCACTAAAGAAAAGAGAAATAAAAGGGAAATTGGAATATTGGTTAATAAAGAGGGAATTAAATGCAATAAGAATAGAGATAAATGTAAGATTGTTAAAGATTTTTATCAAGAATTATACGCTAGAAAGAATATGGACTTGATGAGGTTAAAGGATCAAATAGGGAAGCAAATTGAAAATAAGATTGAACAGGAACATAGGGATAGAATGAAAGAGCGAATAACGGAGAGAGAAATAAAAGATGTAATAGCCAACTTGAAATTAGATAAAGCCCCGGGAGAAGATGAGTTATCAGATGAATTTTAAAAGGATTTTAAAGATATTGTGGTAAAATTATATAATTATATTTTGGAAGGTGGGCAAATTCCAACCTCATGGTATAGGAAAATAATTGTTTTATTGCCAAAACCTGGAAAAGACTTAGCAAAAGTAGAATCATATAGGCCTATATCATTGATAAATCAAGTTGCTAAGATTTTCACAGCAATATTGGCAAATAGATTGAATAGTTTTATGGGAAATTATATAAATTATATAAATGAAGATCAAACAGGTTTTATGCATACCTGTCAAGTATCTTGGATTGGTCGGGATTTCCCGTATTTTCACGCCGATTTTCACCATTTCCCACCTGGAGCTGCCGCTACCCCGTAATTTGGCAGTGGGGGGAAAGGAGTTAATGCACATCCCTTCTGCGCAGGTCCTTTCTACACATGCGTAGAACCCTTCTACGCATGCGTAGAACCCTTCTACGCATGCGTAGAACACTTCTATGCATGCGTAGAAGGCTTCTGTGCAGAAGGGATGTGTAGAAGCTTTCTACGCATGTGTAGAAGTGAGCTTCGCAGAACAGTTCTGCGCAGGTCCATTCTACACATGCATAAAAGCCTTCTACGCCTCCACAGAATGGACCTCCGCAGAAATGTTCTGCACAGGTCCTGTAATCTCTGGAGCTGCGCTTGACAGGTATGGTTTTATGAAAGGGAGACATATGGCAGATTTGACAAGGAGAGTTTTGGATCTAATTGATATTGCATACCTGTCAAGTTTTTGATTTGAAAATAAGGGAAATTTTGGGCACACCCCTCTGTGGGTGTGGCCAAATCTGTGGGTGTGGCCAAATATAACCATGTGACTTGCTGGGCTCTAGTCATGCCTGCCACATGGCCAGCACTGGCTCTTTGGCTGTAAATGGAGATGAGCACTGCACCCTAGAGTTGGATATGACTGGCAGATTTTACTTTCTTGGGATCAAAGATCTCTGCAGATGGTGATTGCAGCCGTGAAATAAAAAGGTGACTGATGCTTGGGAAACAAGCTATGAGAAACCTGGGGAACATATTTAAAAGTAGAGGCATCACTAACTACAACTTGCATAGTCAAAGCAATGGTATTCCTGGTAGTAATGTATGGGTGTGAGAGCTGGACCATTAGGAAAGCTGAGCGCAGAAAAATAGATGCCATTGAAAAATAGATGCCTGTGTTAGAAATAGGTCGATCCTAGAAGAAATCAACCATGACTGCTCATTAAAGGTCAAATAGTAAAGATGACGCTAAAGTACTTTGGGCATCAAATGAGAAGAGAGGATTCACTTGAGAAGGCCTTGATGCTGGGAAATGTGGAGGACAAAAGAAGAGGGTGGCCAATAATATGATGGCTAGATGGTATTGTAGATGCAATGGGCACAAAGCTGTGTGGGCCAAAAAACCCTTTCCCCATCTTCTTGGGGGACTCTTGTTTTGTTTTCTTTCTTGTTTACTCAGTGGCTTAAGTGACTAAGATGCTGACTGGGAGACAGAAAGTCAGCAGTTCAATTCCCAAGTACTGAAGGACGGAATGAGCTCCCATCTTTGTCCCAGCTCATGCCATCCTAGCAGTTCAAAAGCAAGAAGTTGCAAGTAGATAAATAGGGAGCACTTTGGTGGGAAGGTAACAGCATTCCATGTGCTCTGGTGTCTAGTCATGCCTGCCACATGACCACGGAAATGTCTGCAGACGCAGACAATGCTGGCTCTTCGGCTTTGAAACAGAGATGAGCACTGAACCCTAGAGTCAGATACGATTGGCTTTTGAGCAAGGGCGACCCTTTACCTTTACCTAACTCAGATCCCCTTACACAACTGTGCAAGCACACTGGATCTATGAGCTCTGATAATTCTCCCCGTGTATTTTTGATCTGCTCTCTCATACAAAAAGCAGCTTCTTGCTCTAAAAATTGGCCGCTGTAGGAATCTATGACTGCGATGGTGAACCTTGGCACTCTAGATATGACTGGCTTTCAAGCAAGGGAAGCCTTTTCCTTTAGCATATAGTGATCAAGCACCATCCTCCACCCCCCCACCCCTCCCAAGTTAACTCTAGAACTCTAGAACCAGAAGCCTCCAGCCAGGAGGCAGGGCAGAAACAGCTTGATAAAGCATGAGTGTGAGAGAGAAGTCTCTCACTGATTTGCCCCTGCATATATGAAATATTGCTCACCTCTAGAGTAGACTCCCGTCTGTCCCATGTTGGCTCCAAACAGCATGAAGTCTCCATGACCACCATGTGGCAGGGAAATGAAATGAAAGAGAAACTAACTACAGAATGCCCCCACCACCTTCTCTCTCTCCCCTTCCACAAGCAAAAAGCCTGCCACACAGCGACCTCTGGTGGCCGGAAAAACATACTGCAGCTTCACCTGTGAGGGCTCCGGTCAGGATTTTTATTTTTTTTAAAAAAAAATTAATAAGTGATATTATGGGGAAATTAATAAAATGGGAGGGGGCGGGAAGAGGGGAAGTATGATATTGTAGGAGAAACAAAAGAGAAAGTTGGATTATTGTCATTAGATATTTTCAAGGCATTTGATTCACTACAGTGGGCAACAATTAAAGAGATAAAAGTTATGAATTTGGAGATAAATTTAGAAGGACGATTGAACAATTATATCAATATGGCACTGCCATTGTTAGGGTAAATGATGAGGTTACAGCAGAAGTAAAATTAGAAGCTGGAACAAGGCAGGGTTGCCCATTAAATGATGAGGTTACAGAAGAAGTAAAATTAGAAGCTGGAACAAGGCAGGGTTGCCCATTATCACCAATTTTGTTTATTACGGCAATGGAATTGTTGGCAAAGGCTATAAGAGAAGATAAGGACATTGAAGGAATATTAGGAAGTAAAATAAGTTTGTATGCTGATGATACTTTGATAACAATGAAGCATCCTAGGAAGGCGTTAGAAAGAATACAAGTGCAGTTAAAAGATTTTGAAGAGATGACAGGTTTGAGAATAAATTGGGATAAATCAGAAATGATAATGTGCAATATTGATAAGGAAGAACAGCAGAAAATAAAGGGTAAATTTAAATTACAAGTTAAAGATACCTTGAAGTATTTCAGAATAAATATTTCAAATAAATTTGAGGAACTAAAGAAATTGAATTATGGAAAACAGTATGTGGAAATTAAAGATAAAATACAGCAATATAAAAAGTTGAAGTTGTCTTGGTTCGGCAGGATTGTGTAATGTAAAATGATGTTACTACCGAGAATTAATTTTTTGTTTGATGCCCTGCCAATCCAATTAAATGATAAGGAAATCAAGGAATTTCAAAACTTGTTGAACAATTTTTGTAATGGCGGAAATAAATCCAGAATTGTAAAAAAATTGTGGTATTTATCTCAGAAAGAAGGAGGACTAGGATTACCAAATTTGAGGAATTATTATATAGTTTTTCAAATTAAAAACATTATGAAATTTTTAGCAAAGGAAAAGTTAATATGGGAAGATATTGAGATGAGGGAGTTAAATCAAATGGGGGAAAGGAAAATGGTCTTTTTAGACAGTAAAATGGGGAAAATTGTTATAAAAAACAAAATGATGAAGACAATAAGAAAGGGACAAAGGGGTATTAAGGGCTTAGTTATATATATATATATATATATATATATATAACTTTTCCTTTCCCCCATTTGATTTAACTCCCTCATCTCAATATCTTCCCATATTAACTTTTCCTTTGCTAAAAATTTCATAATGTTTTTAATTTGAAAAACTATATAATAATTCCTCAAATTTGGTAATCCTAGTCCTCCTTCTTTCTGAGATAAATACCACAATTTTTTTACAATTCTGGATTTATTTCCGCCATTACAAAAATTGTTCAACAAGTTTTGAAATTCCTTGATTTCCTTATCATTTAATTGGATTGGCAGGGCATCAAACAAAAAATTAATTCTCGGTAGTAACATCATTTTACATTACACAATCCTGCCGAACCAAGACAACTTCAACTTTATATATATATATATATATATATATATATATATATATATATATATATATATATATATATATATATATATATATATATATATATATATATATATATATATATATATATATATATATATTGTAGATGAGGCTTGGAGAAATAAATGGAAGAAAAGGATCATGAGAACAATGTCTGTGGGAGTGAAAAAACATAATTATAAAATGTTGTGGAAATGGTACTTGACCCCAGTGAGGTTACATCAAATAAATACAAATAATGATAAAATGTGTTGGAGATGTAAGGATACACTGGGAACATATGAACATATGTGGTGGGGTTGTATGTGGTAAAGGACTTTTGGGGAAAAATTGAGAAAGAGATTTGTGCTATTATGGGTATGAGACTTAAATTGGGGCCAAGTACTATTTTGTTAACAGATGTTGAAAACATGGATTTAAATAAGGATAAAAAAGAATTATTGTCAATAATGTTGACGACGGGTAGACAGTGTATAGCGAGGAATTGGAAAAATGAAGTAACTTTGAAAATAGAAGAATGGTACAAGGAGATCTGGGATCTCGCGTTGAATGATAAACTAACATGGGAAACGAATAAGAAAAAGTGTATAGTCAAAGAAAATGGATTTTGGAAAATATGGCAATTTGTGGATTATTCATTGAAGGGAGATGAAAGGAATAGACCAGTACTGGAACAAATGAGTTTTTGGAGTTAGAAAATAATTGTGGTACTCCGTTTTCTCCAGGGCATTGTAAATAACACTGGGTGTAATATCTGAAAATTGTATTTCAATTAATTATTTTTACTGCGACTTAATAGTAGTATCAAGTTGATTAATTTAAGAATAAAGTTTGAATAAAATTTTGGAAATGTAATCAATGAAGCTTGGCTGAAAGAGGAATTTGGTATATTATTGAGACGTAGTTTATATTTTAGGTTTAGTTTTCTTTTTCTTATGTTTTTTTCTTATGTCATGTATAGTGTATCTGTAAGTAGATGTTTGTATTTTCATTTAAAGTTTCTCTTATTTTAAAGTTGTATTTACTGTCAAAAATTTCAATAAAATTTTGATTTAAAAAAAGACTAAAGGTTGTATTTTTAAAAAAAAGAAAAGAAAAGGAAGTTGTCATCAGTGTTTGATCACTTAGATCCACATCGAATAGTGGACAAGGGGTGAAACCTTGATTGGACAATCCGTGTATTGTAGCAGACTGGCCCAGTTTCATATAAAGTGATTATGGATAATGGGTTGGTTTGGAGAAAGCACATGGATCAAATGCACCCCCGCATTATTGGGCAGAACACTTCTCCAGAGACGGAGCTAGATGAGTCTTTCGATTCAAGACATTCTGAGGAAAACTCGGAGCCCTCAGATTTTGAAATAGATCCTGATCTTTTCAGCCAATCCATACTTGGGGTCATTGCCGGAATGCGTGTCCCTGGGCGGTCCCCCAGAGCAGGCTGTCTCAGAGGACCCAGCTGTCCCAGGTTCCCATCCTCTGGATTCAGTAGCCAGACCATTTCTAGAAACACAAGGGGCCACCTTGAGTGCAGGGCAGGCCAGAGGATTTTCAGGAGCCACGAGCACAAGTGGGGCCCTATGCCTGTCTCTCAGAGTTCCCCACAGATAGACTGTCCAAAGAGGGCATGTCGGCCTCCCCAAAGGTATGGAAGTTGGGTCCCCCATTAGGGGGGAGGAATGTTGTGTATTAAGGGAACTTATCCATTAGCACATTTTGCAAAACAGGCACCAATTTGGCAGTAGCTGATTGGTTAATGTTTTCCTGCTTCCCCGGAAATCTTGGGTAAATGTAACAACTATCTCTGTATAAAAGCTGTTCTCCTTGCACCTTTTCCATGTTCTTTTGCTACTTGCAATAAACCAATGTTGTTGTTTGAGCTAGCTCTATCCAAGTAATTCTTCCAGGGTTCAGACGCAACAATAAGTCATATGGCTCACCACTGCAGCTTCTGGGACTCCCTGCCCTCTCTCCCCTTGTGGGGAGAGATAAAGGGCCACCACGGGCCGCCTGGCCAAACACAACCGCAGCTGCTGGGACTCCCCACCCTCTCTCACCTTGCAGGGATGGATAAAGGGCTGCCGTGGGCTGCCGGTCCAAACACTGCCATAGCTGCTGGGACTCCCCGCCTTCTCTCCCCTTGGGAAAAATAAAGGGCCGTTGCAGGCCACTGGGCCCTATGGACTGGGGAGGTTGTTTTGTTTTGTATCTTTTGGTGGCCTACCTGTGGTTACTGTATTTTGATAGCATGTATATTTT
Organism: Bradypodion ventrale; assembly: GCA_035047345.1. Classification (NCBI taxonomy): domain Eukaryota; kingdom Metazoa; phylum Chordata; class Lepidosauria; order Squamata; family Chamaeleonidae; genus Bradypodion; species Bradypodion ventrale. The sequence goes on along the minus strand of JAWDJE010000004.1, from coordinate 141,325,853 downwards.
ATATTGTGATTAATTTTATGTTTATTATCAAGTATTGATTATTTACTGAATATTTTGTGCTCTTTATTTTTGTATTATTATACTGTATGTTGTGGACATGTTGTAATTGCTGCCTTGAGTCAGCTTCGGTGGCCCCGGCTCGATGCGGAATATAAATTGTGGAATATAAATTTATTATTATATGGCTTAAGAAGAGTTTTTTAAATTCAAATTCTTCAGCAAAATTAGGATTGTCTCCAGTTATACCTAGAACTCATTTTTGTACAAATGATGTCTTTTTGGCTACATTATTGACATCACTCACAGTATAAACATGAAACAAAGAGTAACTGATATTAACTGCTAAATCTTGTGTAGATCTTCTCCAAAGGCCAATTGAATTCAACAAGTCTCATTCCTAGGATAGTCAGGATAAGATCATAGCATGAACAATCTTTGTTTCAGGATGTGTTTTTCTCACTTTATGTTTTACGTTTGCATTTTGATTCACTGCACAATGAAAAGTTAATAATTCAGGCAGTTTTTTCAAAACTGTGTGTCAGGTCATAATTCTTAAGCCTCTTCAAGCATCACTCATTCCTTAAAGCCTACTTTTTCTTTAAAATAAAAGGCTTCCTATTTCATGAATAGCCAAATCTCTTCAACAATTATAGTTATGTGGAAATGTATTCAAATAGCTCTCTCTCTTTTTTTTAAAGTAACAATGAAAATAGTGCTTTGGAGATAGAAATATAACACTGAATCAGCAGAGTAATAACTTATTCTAGTTGCAAGAATTTGAAGGATCCCAGTATGTTTCTGTTGTGTCTAGAATATTATACGTTTAAGTAATGTAACACTCGAAGGAGTGGATATAATAACCACCAGCTGTAACACTGTAACCTTCTGTATCAGGACGTGAGCTAGTGACCTCTAGGGGGCAATAGCGAGCGCCCAGCTCACATGGTTCCAATTCCCCAAACAACTACAGCGCGGGAAGATTCCCGCCACCACCTCACCTGGACAAGAAGGGCGTGACGGGGAATGACGTCACGCAGACAGTAGCCAATGGGCTATCGAGGAGCCACTTTCAAATGTATAGTCACAGTATATATTGAGCTGTTCATCCACCATTACCACATGTTCCCCCGGACCATCATGCAATAAAGATGTGTTAAGCCAACCCTTCGGCTGTTTCTATTGTGTTGGTTCTCATACACTAAAGTTTCACAAAACAGTTGTACTTTTGCTGCTCACTTTGGTTTAAGATGAGTGAAAATGACTTTATTTACTTCCTTGAAATATGCCTTGCCTGTACCAAGACAATGGAAAGGAGATGAGAAAGAAGAGCAAAGACATTTTTGTCCTATAATGTCATCTGTGCTCTTGTGCTAGCAGTGGCATAAAGATGATGGGGGAAAGGGACTGAGCTGTTCTTCCTATTGTGGGCAGGTAACTGAAAGGAAGAAATGAAAGCTGCTTGGAAAAGGCAGCAATAAAAACTTGGAATTTTCTGCAGTTTAGGAAAGAACAGAAATTGTTAAAAAAAACTATAAAGAGGCCTTTTATAAATTTTCAAATATCCTCCCTGAGATAACATTTCAAGAAGAGCCTGGCTGGTTTTCCCAGGTTCTGTATAAACTATGAAAAAAGCAAACCATACATTTATAGGTAAAAGTTGCCAAGTGTTAGAACACCAACAACAACTGAACTTTAATGGATTTGATATCAGTCTCTGGGTCCCCAAGTCAGGAGACAGTTCTCAAGGAAAACCCATCAAACTCGAGAGAAACATCCTTTTGTAACAGGAAACTTGCCGAGTGTGTGCTAAGCCATGAAGCTTTCAAGTGCAGCCTTTTTCAGTGAGCACAAATTAGGTGTGGGTTTGGCAAGTGGTATCCCATAACAGAAGATGATGATGATGATGTCATTTAAAACTTCTCTTCTGGTCAAATGGTCATTCATGGTGGTAACACACACACACACACACCACAAATATAAAACATTTAAAATACAAAAGTGGGTTAAGTGGTTTAACTAACAACCAAATATTATGAGCATCAGGCAGTGGGAAAAGATAATCCTTTAGCTTTGTTACAATAATAATCCACTCATGTAAAGTACTACTTAAACAATCATATAATTGATCATAAATAAGGCTTGGAGAACATTAATAAAATCACACCACTAAAGAGACAATAACCACATTGGAAATCCTACTTGGAAAATGTCATAAACACGGCCTTGTGTTATATTACCAAATATAACTAGCATTTTTTTTGCCCGGCAAGCCGGGCATGTTTATTGTGTGTGTTGGTAATTAGGGGTCGTTTTGGTGTGTGCACACACATACACACACTGAACAGGTTTGAAATGTGCAGCACAGTAGGTGTGTGTGTGTGTGTGTGTGTGTGTGTGTGTGTGTGTGTGTGTGTGTGTGTGTGTGTGTGTGAGAGAGAGAGAGAGAGAGAGAGAGAGGGAGGGAGAGAGAGAGAGAGAGAGAGAGAGGAGTCTACAGTTGAGGTCAGAGGCTGCGCCTGGGTGAGTACCTCCAGGAGGCGAAGGCAGCAATCGGAGCCCCATTTGCTACCTTTGCTTCCCGGGGAATTGGTTCACTTTTAAGGGCAGGGTGGGGGGCAAAGGTAAGTGGGTGGGGTGCAGGGACTGGGGGGGCAAGTGGGTGGGGCCCGTTCCACCCCCTGTCTCTCTCCCCCGCCCCACTTACCTTTTGCCAACTTGGTCTTTCTCCGGCATGGCCTTGTGAGCAGGGACACTCACTGGGCTGCCGTCTCCCTGCTATGTCACCAAAGACATGTGGGGGGGAGAGAGTTGGTGCTCCGCTCCCCCCCTCAAAGCTACAGCGAGGCTAGCACCAGACTCCAGTGCTGCGGGGAGATGATTTTATCTCCCCACTACCTCGCTGAAGCAACGGGGGAGGAGGGGATCCTCTTTCCCCTCGAGGCTATGGCAAGACCAGCGCTTGCCTCCAGGGTTGCAGGGAGATGATCTTTTCTCCCCGCTACCTCACTGAAGCCACAGGGGGAGAGGAGTGGCTCCTTTCCCCCCAAGCTATGGTGAAGCTGGCGCCGGCCTTCTCTGGTGGGGCAGAGGGCAACAAAAGTTCAGCACATTGGCGGTTTTCTTTAACCATGCGCACCGGCTTTACCAGCCTCCTCCGCACTTGCGCCCTTCAGCCTCATTGGCTGAGGGGTGGTGTGGCACAGAGGACACTGGGGCTCCTCTTCCGCCCAAGCTATGGCAAGGCCGGCACCGGCCTTCGCTGGTGAGGCAGAGGGCAGCAAAGGTTCAGCACATTGGAGGTTTCTTTTAACTGCGTGTGCCAGTTTTTCTGGCCTCCTCCACGCTCACGCCCTTCAGCCTCATTGGCACAGAGGACACTGGACCTTGTAGGTTTTTCTGTCATATTCGTGGGGCGGTTGCCCCACTCTCGAAGATCGGACCCTTGCTGTGATGCTCCAAGGGAGGTCAAGTAAGTGTAGGCGGCTCGGTACAGGATAGTAGGGATGGGTGTGGGCATGCATGCTGGACACTAATGGTTAATGGGCCTTCTAATAGGTAAAGATGAGAAGGCTCCATTTTTCGTGAGTTGTCATGGCAGGGTTGTCGACCTTGAATGGTGATCTTGATTTAGACTCTTTTCTAAAGACCTTCCCCTAGCATGTAGGCAGCAAGGTTTCAATCTAATTGCTTGTCTAAACTGGAGTATTCCCATGGAAAAGCAGTTGATTAAATGAGTCCACTCTAGCAATTGGTTTTCAGCACAAGAGTAGGGATGGAATGGAGCATGATGGTGGTGAAGAGACAGGACAAGGATCCACTTGCCCACTTCATTGGATCCAGTTGTGTTATTTAGTCGCAGTTAGCCTCTAAAGGCTGTGATTATAGTCAACATAGAACAGGGCAAGTGCACTTTTTGCTCTTGGAACCCCTTGTTTAACTCTTCAATTTTTAAAAAATAGATAAGGCTGGAAGCCTATATCTGGTCCACAAAAGCTGTAAAATAAATCTTTTTTAAAAAAAAACAAAATAAGTTTAATTAATTGTGTGAAATTTGGTTATTTATTTCTTCCATTTTCATTGACTTTTCTATTAGCTTCAATAACTGAAAAAGTAATAAAAGAATTTAATTTAAGTTATTTGCTTAAAGATCATGGCATTTTTGGAAAAGAAAATACTGTAGTATCTTAAATACACAATGAACGAAAATCTAGTTATTTTTAATAAATGCATTTCTCTGAGAATTTTTTAACTCACTGGTGATATCCAATTAAAAAAGTAATGTTATGCCTCAGAAAGTATATTGATTTTCCAAATATTTACATAGTATTGCTTTGATGCCCAGAGACAATTAATTATTTTCAGTTGGTTCTCACATTGTGAAATATTCCTCTTGCCTTTAAGGCATATCCATAAATTATCTGAAGAGGTCACTGTGACAGGTGTAATTACTTGATGGAAAATAATATTTCACATACCCATGGGCAATTCAACAGCTTATTGAGAAGAGTTGGACAGGCATTCTGAGTATTTAATGAATTTCCAGTATCCATCAAAAGATAAAGAAAGTGTTGATTTTGGATTTTTACTGGACTTACCTCCAGCAAGCCCAGTCCATAACAAGCACAGACTCCATCCCAGGGGCAAGCTTATCTCCACAAATGTATTACTTTAGTATCAATGAGATTCCTGCACAATGGTAGCAATGGTATAGAAACACATTCACAACTCCAAACTTTCATAACTCTCAAACTCTTTTACCACATTCCCCAAATTTGGCACAGAGCAACAACAGGCTCTCTACTCCTACTGCACTAAATTTGGTGCTGACCCAAAGCCCAACTTCAAAGTTATATATATATATTTGGTTTGGGGTCCTCCCATTTTTAGAATTCCTTGTAGAATGTTTAGTTGCTTTTCTGCACAGTCCTATCACCTTCATCACATTTTGGAGGGCCATAGGACTTTAACTCATATTAGCTTATTCAGGCATTTATTTCTCCAGGTGGGTATAGGGAGCCATGGGAGCATGCTCCATCCATGTTCCTTCCAAACATAGCATTCCATGTTACTAGAAACAATCTGAAAAGGAGCTTTAACTTAACTTGTTTGCTTTGAGGTTGAAAATTGCATTCACATAAAACCTTGAAACATTGGATCTCTAATTCTCCTATTGCCCTGTAATTCTGTTTAGTTTGGTAAGTTACAGCTCCTGTTCAGATCTTCTCCTGGACAATGACAACATTGGGAGTGAAGAGGATGGGGTTGAAGAAAACAGCTCCTCCTCTCACAGAAAAATGAATTCGAGCATAAAGTTATTGTTGGTATGGTGGTGTGTGCTAGTTGATGTGTGCTAGTTGGGGAAAGGAAGACTACTGCATAGGAGATGGAATAAATAAATCTACAGTGATACTTATCAAAGTGCTCAAATAAAATGCTTCAAACCTGAAACATGAAATAGAGTTTCTGGCAGTTTATTTGGGTATACCTATATTTGTTTTGTAATAACTAGGAATTTCAGAGGCTGTGATGACAAACTATGCACTCTTAAAACCTCATAGGGTAGAACTCTCATCTAAATAAAGAGACTTTATCAATGACAGTAGATTTCCTAATTAGACCAATTGTCCCCTATGTTTACACTTCATTTTTGCAGTTATTTTTTATGAAACATGTTCCTTCATGATAGTCCTTTCAGTGGGAGTTATGTAATAGCATCTTGAATGAAAAATCCCAGCCTGGTTCTAAGTTGCATATTTAAAATACTTTTCCTCTTCATTATTTTGACTTCCCACTCTTTTCTGCTTCAGCTTTGTCATCTATTCTGTTGGCCTCCTAAGAATGCATCTATGTCAAATTGGGCCTCAGATATGTTCAGGGGAATAAAGATGGCCAGTGGTTACAGACCAATACTTCATGTTTAAGAACACTTCCTAGACAGAGAGAGAGAGATCACAGCCATTAGCAGAGGTGCAAAGAGTGCTATCTGTGAGTACAGTGAGGTCTGCAGGCAGACACTACTTTGCTTCCCCCTGTATCAAACACAAAATAAAATAATACTAACGATATTGTACAGATAATGTGGTAGCCACCCCTCCCAAACTAAATTCTTTAAGCCTCCCAAACTACATTATTTAAGTTTTAAAGGAATGAGGTGGCAGTATGTGGTAGTAGGTGAAGGGTAACTGATAATAGAGATGATTCACGAGCAGGCACACAAAAGATTTTGCCTTATAACAGAATCTAACTGAGTGAAACCAGTCAGAATGTATATTACCCAGTGGTGGGCATCAGCAAATTTGCACCACTACGCGCATACCAGTAGTAAAAATGGCTGGCCCTGCCCACCTCCCCACCCTGATCACCTCCCTGCCCTGCCCACCTCCTCCTCCTCCTACAAGAGGCTTCGGAGGGGGCTAGCTCCATTTCCCCCTTCATCAAAGGCTTTTCCAGGGCTCCATTTCACCCCAAAGTGCCTCCCAAGCCACTCCGGAGTGGTTGTGAAGGCACTTCAGGGTGAAACACAGCCCTAGAAAAGCCTTGGACAAAGGGGGAAATAGCCTGGGAGGGGTTCTTCACTATAGAGCTATGAAAATTGAAGCCTCTTCTATTTTCATCACTCTATAGCGAACCTCTGAAGCCATTTCTTCCTTCTTCAAGGCTTTTCCTGGGATCTGTTTCACCCCAAAGAACATATTCAGCCACTCCGAAGTGGCTGGGGAGGTGCTTTGGGGTGAAAAGGAGCCCTGGAAAAGCCTTAGACAAAGGGGAAATGGCTTCAGTGGTTCGCTATAGAGTGATGAATATAGAAGAGGCTTAATTGAAATGCAAATCATGTAAAATATGGCGCAACATCCACTGCTGTCTAATATGATACCACTGATATAGTGATTTTATTTTTATGTTATCCTTTTGCATTGCATTACCCTCACAGTAACTGGGATTGCACATTATGTCTCATACATTCTGCACTAAATTTGAGAGAAATATTTCTGTATTATGGCAGTGAAAGCAAAATGATTGGAACAATTCACAGAACTGCATATATTCCAATAGCCCAGAAGAAGAGTGAATTTTTAATTGGTCAATTGCTTACAATATATTTTGGTATGTGTGTACATAGCCTTGTATCCATTCAAGGTAATAAAGACTTGCTAAGCTTGAGATGACAAAGAAGCATAAAACCTGAATCAATTCTGTTATGCATGAGGACTGCATCCATTAATTTTTCACAATTACAGAGCTGGTTCAGCGAAAACCAACTGGGTCTACTGTGAAGCTACATTTAGTTCTGAAACATCTGCCACAATTTTAATTTCCCTTATATTCTTTGGGGGGAAAGCAGCCTGACATCAATTCACTTATTTTTAAATTGCCTGGTCTCCCAGTTAGGAGATAAAACATGGGTGAGCAACAACTGAAATGTTTTCATTTCTCTTTTAATGAATAGTTAAAGAATGAGCCTCCCATCTCATCATCTTACATACCTTTTGCATATACAGTACCTGTATTGCTTGTATAGAGATTGATCTCATCCACCCATAGCTGTTGGCCCCTTTAGGGAGTCAGGTTATTTACTACCACCCAGCACTCAGCATTGAGTCGCTGGCTGTATGGTCTTACTTCATTACCGTAGAAGAATGTCCAGCCACCCTTAAGGTGGGGTGATGGTTCCGTCAGAAGAGGAAATGCCTCTGGAAACCATCATAATTGGGCCCAATGGCAAAATGAGCAGAGGAGGAATTCTGATTCCCAACTGTCATGGAGGCAGAAGAGACTGTGAAGGCGCACCTTGATAATATCCTCAGGACTGCGACAGTCCATTGCAGTGCTGGTGTTAAATCCTGTATGTCTCATCTCATGTGTGCCACAGGAGATGGCTCCATGATCATAGTGTGTGGGTCACTTCATGGCAAGCTGGGATCCACCTTAAACAAATTCACACCAATGGCATTTTTCCTGCTTCGGGGAAAAATGCATTCTTGGATATGAGTTGCATCCGACAACGAGAGACTGATCATTATTTAAACTGTACCACCATCGCTTAAAATCATGCATGATCTAAAGCCTAAGCTATGCTTTTTTTATCATCACCGACAATGGTTGACTTTGCATAGCAGTTTAAGAATCTGCTCGAAATTGGCCATATTACCTCTCTCCCATTTGGACATAGCAGAAATAACATCTTCCTGCCCATTTTTATCACAAGCACTACATCTGTGAAGCTTTTTGATGTGCTGGGCTGTTATTCAGAAAGACCTGTGTACTGAGGTAATGTTAATCACAGCAATGGATGGAACTGGCACCAATAAAAATCCTTTCAGAACATTGCCTCCATAAAAATATATGAGTTGGAGTTACATTGCCTGCTTGTGGAAGTGAGAAGATATTAACCTGATGAAACATACAGTAAGTAGGATGACCCTCCTACTGTCCCTAAAATTCTTGGAGCCACAACCACCCCACTCATAATGGTGCACACTAATTCTCTCCCTGCATAGAAACAAACCTGCTTTATATAGCAAGTGACACAGCAAGCTGAAGACAGCTCTCTAGGCATAGATGGATTGATACCTCTCTTCATTGTTGGTTGTTTTTCAAGGCAGATGTGAAGCACCTAGCAGACAACTCTGCAGAGCTGGTGGACTATATCTGACTTAAAACATTTCCAAGATCTTGGGCAAATATTATGTTTGAGAAATCTGAGCGGAAAGGTGGCCATTCGAAAAGATTGCTGTAAATACAATATATCCCTATGAAGTTGGGACCAGTAAGTAGTTCCCCTTCCCCTCACAACTCTGCCAGTGTAGTGGTCTTAATGTGTTAACGTTTCTACCATTAACAGATTTATAACAACTGCAACATCAAGGAAAGCTGAGGAAAATAAGGACACATTAAAATGTTGGCATTCCACTGGACAATCTGTCATTTCAAGAGGTCTCTTCCATCAGTCTAGTTTCCAGCTGCTTTCCTGAATATTTTCAGATGCAGCACCTTTTCTCCTACCTCTCCCACATGTTATTGCCCATGTTCCATCCTTATGAGGTCAGGGGAGGTAAGTGTGAGGGAAACCAGAGGGCTAACTTTGTGGAAACATAAGATACTGTTACCTTATAAAGTATCCCCTTTCCTCTCTGTTGCAACAGAATGCTTAGAAGGAGAGTCATTAGTCATCTGAGTGCTAGCAAGAAGTCTAGAAATGTCCCTTATAGCAATTTATTCTAGCATCCCTTCCCAAAAATCTTTGTGTTTATCTTTTTCTTCAGTAGTGGGACAGGCAGTTCTTCAGAAAATCATTTCTAATTTACCAAATCCATTAAGGGGTGACATTAATGATAAATGTAGGAGAATTATGTACAGACACAGACATTTTGTGCTGTACAGGAAAAACAACATAGTTTTAAATCCATTATAACTATTATGAAGGTGGGTTATTTTCATACAGAAACATGATATTCTCTGTCTCTTTCTCTGTCTAACTAGCATAAGTAATTTGAATACAACAAAATCTGCCAAAAAATTGTTCAGTTCTGAAATTTTTTGATGTCATGTAGTGTGTGTGTGTGAGAGAGAGAGAGAGAGAGAGAGAAACAGAGAAACAGAGAAACACACAGAGAGAGATTTCCTTATAGAAATCACCCCTATAACTGTTGAAGCCTTCCAAAAATCTGTGGACTTTTATTTACAACCTTGCATGTTGCCTGTAACTGTAATGATTGAGGGGGACTTTCCTGGGGTGGCCAGCACTAACTAATCGTTCCTTCCAGTCTGTGCATTCAGACAGAGTCGTGTCTCTCTCTGTTTTGTGTTCTTTCATTCTCTTTGTTGGTTGGTGTCAGTTGTTCTTTGCTGTTGCTTTATTGAATTGGTTGCTAGCATGTGTGCAGCAAAAAGAAAACAGCATGCACACATCTGTAGTTTTCAAGTACTATAACTGTAAGCAATTAAACTATCTTTTTCTCTCTCCTACAAATGTCTGTGAGGAAGTTATTGAGACTCTGAGTGCCAGTTAATGAGGAAAGAGATGGACTCTGGGAGACTTGTAGCTATCTTCTTCTGTGGATCTCTGCACTTCTAACTGCACAGCTGATGGGAATTTTATTAGAAATTCAGAACTCTGAAACAAAATCATACCATGTTACTGTTGGGTCTGCGGCTCAGTAACAAATGAATCAGATAAAGTCATTAATCTATGCTCCTTACATGTTTCCTTCCTCTTTGTAGAAAACATGTGCTTCTCCAGAGGTGTTGCCAGGAGGAAAAATGCATTATGCTCCCAGATGGAACAGTAGAGTTCTATTGCTTGGTTGCATTCTTTGGTCCATTCCTTCCTTGATGGAAAAGAGGAAGCTTGGAAAATCACAATAGTCTTAGTTTCCCTATTGGTTTGCTCCTTTCATCCCCACAAATCTTCATATTGTAGTCTGGCAGGAAAACAAAGCAAAAGGTTTAGTACTTGAAGAGGGAGAATTTGGTATTTGACAGATGGGTGGTTAGCTTATTGGTTTAGGGTGCCTAAATAGTAAATATAAATGGTTGTAAGGAAAAATGACTGCAAAGCATACCCTGAAAGAACCTCAACCAAACATTTTTGAACCTCAACCAAACATGCAAGAGAAGAATATAGTGTGAAGTATGCATTGCGTTCAGCAGATGGAATACAAGAACTATTTTAGAAGGAAGGAATGTCACACCTCTGTTAATTCCCCACACACCCAAATCACACTTAATTGGTTGAACATCCAAATATCATGAAGGAAATACATATTTTGCTCCAGATTTACATCTCCCCAACTAAAAGTCTCCATGGTCATGCTGGAAGTAATGACCTATAAGACTGCACAGCATCTGAATGCACTAAACCAATGTTCCTCAACGGGGGTGGTACCTCCCCCGGGGGGAGGATGCTGGGGGGCAGTGAACTTGTTTTGGGTGGTAGGGGGCGGTGGGCATGTTTTGGGCGGTAGGGAGAAATGAGCATGTTTTGGTATTCAAACTTAATTTTAAAACAAACTTATGCGACGGCTCCCCACACGTACTTCTAAGAATGGTGAGATGAATTTGTATTCTAGGTAAGATGACCTTGAAGAACTCGACACTACAATTCTTCTCTGATCCCAACCAGCACAGTGCATGCATCAGCTGTTTTCCTGCAAGATTAATTGCTGCGCGTGTGTTGAGCATCCTTTCAATATGAAAGTTTGATTTGACCCGTGTTTCTTGTGTTGCTTTTCGTTTGCTTCATTTCAGTTTCGATTTACTTTCATTGTGTATTTGGCCAGTCGGCTAGGTAAGTGTGCTTATTAGTTCTTTATCGTGGTCATGGATTATTAATTTTGAGAAATAGTTACTTTTCCCTCATCAAATTTTGCAGCCACCAACGATGTCAGATAATAAAAAGAAGTGTCGGCAATACAGTTTCATGTACTTGAAGTTCAGATTTGTGCCTTCGCCGTCGAACTCGCAACTACCCATGCGTTTACTTTGGAATAAAGTGTTATCTAATGAGGCAATGAAACCATCTTGTTTGCAGGAGCATCTGCAAAAAAATCATCCTAACAAACAAAATAAAGATTTGTCATTTTTCACGAACATCAGGGACACGTTTCTGAAGGCACCGTCTGTCTCAGGCTTACTAGCAACCTCATCAAAAAATGTGGTGATGGTTTGATAGCCTCTTATAATATATCAAAATTAATTGCTAAATCGGGGAAAGCTCATACCATCAGCAAAGAGTTGATACTGCCGACTGTCAAGGAAGTTTTAGAAATGGTTTTACACCATCCTGCCACATCCAATGTTATAAAAAATGTCCCATTAAGCAATGATACAGTGCGACAGCGAATTGATGAGATGGCTGAAGATGTTGAAGCTTCCTCATGCAAACTTTTGATACCCACCGAATTTTCTCTTCAGGTTGATGAATCAACCTTGCCAAGTACTAATGAGGCTTTACTGTTAGGGTACATCTGGTTTGTGAAGGAAGGACAAATTATTCAAGAGATGCTTTTTGCAAGAAGCTTGATTGCATATACTAAAGGTGAATCTATTTTTAATACTGTCAAATATTATTTTAAAGAGAAAAATATTCCTCTTGCGAACATTATGTCTGTTGCCACCCATGGAGCTCCTGCAATGGTTGGTCGTCATCGTGGGTTCATCGCCCTTTTGAAAAAAGAGGTACCAGGTATTTTAGCTGTTCACTGCATGATTCATAGACAGCATTTAGTTGCAAAAAACCTCAGTGACCATTTGCATCAGTCATTACAATATGTCATCTCTGCTGTGAACATTACTTTTGCAGTAATGTTCTCAACGATCGATTATTCGGGCAGCTATGTAAGGACAACGATGAAGAATTCAATCGCTTGCTACTACACACCGAGGTTCGTTGGCTCTCCAAAGGCACATGCATCAATAGGCTCTGAAATCTTTTCAACTCTGTACTTGAGTTCCTCGAAGAGACAGATGTAGCTCTGAGAGACAGTTTGCTACAATTTAAGATTGATGTTGCTTACATGACCAATTTATTCACCAAATTCAATGGAATTAATTTGCAGCTTCAAGGTGAAGAGCTCAATTTGATCACAACAAAATCTGTTATTTCTGCCTTCCTAAAAAAAACTTACTTTGTGGAAGCAGAATTTTGGTTGCAACAAGTCCAGCAGTTCCCAATCTTGTCGGATCTGCATAAGAGCAGTGGAATCCCCTTAGATGAAACACAAGTTTACTGTCAACACCTTGAGTCTTTGCACAAGGACATTTCTGAGCGTTTCGAGGATATTTTGTCCCTGGAAGTCCCTCAAAGGGTCATGAACACTTTTATGAATATTGAGACAGCAGAGGTTCAGATTCAGGAGGAATTGGTTGAACTTTCAACTAGTGAAACTTTGAAAGCCAGCTTCCAGAATGGTGATTGTCTCACAGAATTTTGGCTTCAAAGTAACATCAGTCACCTCTACCCAGGACTATGGACTATCGTCAAAAAATTTTTGATTGCCTTCCCTTCCTCCTACCTTGTTGAGCTAGGATTCAGTGCTGTGACTGGTCTAATTATAAAAAAGAGAAGTTGACTCCAAATCATGGAAAGAGGGGACTTGCACCTTCATCTCTCTAACAATATTGAACCGAATGTTCAGAAACTGGCTCTGAACCATCAAGCACAACCATCCCATTGACATAATCAAGTATGTTTCATTGATATTACTCTTTTAGTGTAATAAAGGAAATAAAGAATAAAAATAAAGAATTGTAAACATTAAAAAGTATTTGCAAATTTTTAAAATAAAAATAAAAAGAGCATTAAAACAAATAAATGTATTTACAGCATTTTGAAATAAATGTATTTACATAAAATAGCATTTAATCATTTTTTGCATTAGTCATTTTAATTTTAATAAAAGGAATGCAGTAACAGGATTTTCACACAGGGGGGCATTGAAAATTTTTCTGCTCCTTACGGGGGTGGCAGCTTTTAAAAGGTTGAGAATCACTGTACTAAACACTTGATGCACACACAAGCAAGGGATAGTTCTCAGAGGAGGGATGCAAAAACATTAATGCACAAGGCCCCATTAGCTTAAGGGCAGGAACATTATGAAGCAGAAGAAACCCCATCTGGTCAAAAGACACAAAAAAGTCTCTGAATTGTCTTTGAGAAAAGTTTGAATGAGTGAACTAATAATGAAACCAGTAAATGGGGGCATTCACCCATGGATTGCCTTTGTAAATCTGAGGGTTTACTAAAAACCATTCTACAGCTTCAGGAAGGTGCACTTGGAGCTCTAAGAAGTCTTCTTTTTGCAAGCACCCAGTTTCTCTTTCAAATAATCGAAAACAATTTTTTTTTCTAACAACTGCGAAGATTTATTTAACAAAGCATAGCCACATGGAAGCCAAATGTTGTACTGCTTCATGTACTAATTCAGTTAGTAACAATCTAAAACAAACCATGCTTATCATACATTGCTTTCAAAAATCTCATTGCAATTGGGAAATATGTGAAACAAACCCCTTTGGCACAGACAACTGCTTGTACAAATTTCAGGTTATTGAACAAATATTATGATTGATAAACCTGAGGAAAAAGGTAGTCATTCAAAAACACTGCTGTAAAACTGGGGTGTAAGTGCTCATGTCCTGACAAGGATAAGCAATTGCAAAAACTATTCTCCATACCCCCTGAGAAGGCAAGGTAACTTATAGCATTCTCAACAATAAAAGATAATGAGAGTGATTTGCATGTTAGCAAAATTGCAGAAAATAATACTTTAACAATACTAAAACTAAAATGGAAACAACACAATTTGTGCAAAATGAGGGTATCTGCTATTTACTACATGGACTTTGATAGATTGTAAGAATGGAGATAGTATCAGTGTCCTATTTATTTGTTTGTTTAAAACTATTTTAATAATTAGCCATTTCCCTGTGCTTGCTCTTTCTATGTATGTGTGTTTGTCCTTTGCTTCCGAATGGGAAAAGATGCTGGTTTCACACGCACAATTTGGGAAAATTAGTGGTGATTCTAACGAGTAAAATAAGCACTACTGCTCTTAGGTACAGGTAAGGAAACTTGCTGGGTCAAATTCAATAAAAATAAAGAATTTATTAACTATCGTGAGCATCCATACTTTAAGCATTCTCCTTAATTTTGCAGAATATTCCTATTTAGTCTGCCATTGTCATACATTGCCAATAGAAGGGTTACAGTGTAACACTGCAGATGTGAAAGGAATAGACTGCATACAAATTGCTTGTATTTATTCACACAGGAACAATAATTGGTTCCTTGCAATGAGTATTATAATGATTCAAAATTGCTTCTGCATGCAGTAGGCTACTGTCACATGCATGGGTAGTTTTGTGGAGCATCACTTTGATTTGTACACACAAACCTATAGCAGCTCTTTCAAATAATATAGAAAATAAAAACTGTACATATAATGTGATGTAAGAAATTCAAACAACAGTCTCTGTTGCCCAAAGGTATTCTAGTTGTCCTTTCTGAACAGTTCATTGAGTAAATATGTGTTAGTAAAAATATATAAACACTCTTGTATATCCTAAAAATGCTTTCATGTCCAACTTAAATACACTGACTGATGTTAGCGCAGTATGGGAGCTGCTAGTGTACAATCCAATCCCATGTGTTTGTGGTGAGATCTTTAAAAAGAAATTAAACACATCTATGGGTTTGTTTAAAAGGCATTAATATGTGGGCATGAAATGGGACTACACAAAAAATAGCTATTATGATTTCACAACAGTGCACAAATCAATGGCTAAATCTCAGTCACCAAGATGCAATGAGAAATTAACCATAGGGTTTTAGCCCACCTTTCTGTAGAATTAGGTATGGATGAATACTCAGGTTAAGTACCCTGCAGATCAGGGTCATAACAAAAATGATGTTCTCATTACAGTTTAGCCAATGGTGTAGGCTGGGGCAGGCAACCAAAAAGATCTGAACACTCCTTTTGATTTATGAAGATTTACTTCCAGAGATTCTGTTCAACCCTTTTCTTTGGGGTTGCATCACTTGCTTATAACCACAGAGGGGAGGTACACAGTAATATCAGTAAGTGAAAAAGTCTTAGTTTACTAAATTGATAATCCTGTGGATTTCCAACTACATCTGATGTTGGCTGTGTTTCTACCATTAGATTCTATACACATTTCCAATTCTTGTCATAGTGCTCACAATGGACTGCCAACTGATGAGCTTATCTAGTCATCATCCACTTGACTTCATGAAAACTATAGCATCATATGTTGTTGTTTGATAGACATTTAACACTCCATCCCCTTTTTCTGTAATACCCGAAATTTCTGATTCAATCTTTTGAAAGCTTTGAAGCTCCTCCTTCTTCGTGCATGGGGAACAAAATAGTACATCTATGAAGGACTATTCTGGATTGCTAGATCAACATGAAACAAACAGAAGAACATGGTTCTGCAATACAGAAGTTACAGTGATTCTTATGTAATATATTTGGACATTAGTTACTACCCCACATTATCTGATTCAAACAAGAGTAAGAAAATAGGCATTTAAGTTTAGTTTCTATAGATTTTTGTTTGGGGGATAGCAGCATTTCTTCTTTCATTGTGCAACACCACATGATGGGCACACTTGCTCTGATTTTACTGCATTTTCATCATTTCTAACTCCATGCTCAAAATAATTATTTAGAAATTATGCACAACTTTCCAGAATCATTCCTACAATTTGAAGGAGGCAGTTCTTCAGTTGACATCTACTGACCATTAAACCAGTTCTCAAAAAAGTCGCAGATGTAATAAATACATCATCTAAATTTTCACAAAATTTCAAAACAGTAACTGGTATAAAAATGTCTTTTTTCCAATGGTTTGTGTAATGCATCAAAGCTGTGTTTCTTCCCTGGCGTCTTGTCCAATGGCATTGCAGAAACTATTTTTCCGACTGGATGCAGTGTTTGGAACATATGATAATGGATCTGGGCGGATCAAATATCTAAAAAAGAGCAACAATATGCAGTTGCATTATATACGGATCAATCAGCTTTTTAAAAACCAATACTCCATATATACTGCCTCTACAGTCTTACTAACAACCACAGAACCTATATTTAAAAAGCATTTCACTCTTTGACTAATCAAAAATGGGATGAATTGAATATTTACATTAAAATATACACAGAATATATTTTAAAAACAATTTTAAAAATCCAATATTACATAAAACTATTTAAGCAGATGCCAAAGATCCAACAAAACACAATAACAGCCACCAGGCATTGCAAAGGCCCTTTTAAGCAAGGCATTCATTACCCTTCAGAAAGTTTCTAAGTTTTATTGAGATAGGGGAAAGCTTCCCATGCCATTCTTCTTCCTCTTCAAGTACCGTATCCATTCCGGATATCGGCTATCATCATGGTGATAGTCTTCCTGTTCTTAACTCCTCAGAACAGTTCTTCTAAGGACATTCCACACCAGTCTCTCAGGTTCTTTAGACACAACTACATCCAGGTCTTCTCATCCCAGGGATTTCCCCTTATATAAGCAAGTTGGAGTATTCTATACTTTATTTTGTTCCTCATGATACACCCAAGGTATTGGAGCTCTTTGCTTAATGGTCTTAAACAGTTCTTGCTCTTTATCCATCCAGCACAACACTTCCATATTAGTCACAGGGTCAACCCATTATATCCTTAGCAGCCATCTGTAGATCCACATTTCAAAAGCTTACATTTTCTTTTCAGATGTTTTATTCAAAGTTCAAACTTCACCTCCATATAGCAACACCGGAAATATGTAATATCTTACTATTTCTATCTTTGTAGCAACAGTTAGATCTCTACTCCATAACAAATGTCACATTTTTATGAAGGTGCATATTGCTTTTCCCATGCCATTAATGCTTATTAAATTGGCTCTGCTTCACATGCTTTCTACCCACTTTTGAGTCCCACCCAGAGAATGTATAACATTAATTTTGGGGTTAACACACGTTTGTTTTATTTATTTTTATCTGTATAAATCATTGGCTGAAATCTACTAGTAAGCTTCAACTAGAGTAGGCCCATTGAATCTGGTCAATAAATTCCTGTGTAAATTCCACAGATTCAATGGGCCTATACTAGATATAGGAAAACATCTGTTTCTGCAGTCTGATAATACAAACATAAGTCTGATAAATTTATCTGATATGTTCTCAACTTACACAACATCATTTAGTTCAAGGCGAGTGTCTGGCGAAGGATTGATCAGAATGTAAGAAAGGGTGTTTTGATTATCATTCATTTCATCTAGAGGAGAGAAAATGAGAGAGAGAGAAAAAATGAGAGAGAGAAAGATGGAGAGAAAATGAGAAGTTCATGTCTAGATCTGAAATGGTTCAAATCAGAAGTACCATTATCATTTCATTTCATTTTTATTTAAAGGAAAAGGAAAAAATTCAAACTAGAGGAGAGATAGATACATTGAAAATAGTTCAAAGAAGGTCTCTTATGTACTACAGGCTAAACATAATGTAAGCCCTTGCAGAGGGCAAAATACTATTTCATAAAATTACTTCAGAGTAAACTGTACCTGGTGCCAAAAACAATTATTTTAAATGAACTGAAAGCTTCAAAGCCCTCTCTTCCAAGAAGCTATTTTAAGATAAAAATAAAAAATAGCCAAAACTTACTAACAATAAAAACTCTTCCATAAAAGTCATTTCCCCCAGTTTGCCTGTCTAAATAATCTAGTCAAATAGTTTCACAATGAAATCTTTTCAATGGAAATATGTTATTTCTTTAAAAACTTTATACCTATGAGTGTTGCATAAATTTCTATTTTTGCTGCTTCCAGTAAAAGACATTTGGGCACTTGGACACACAATTGAGTCCATCAAGAGTAATCAGTGTAAGGAAATTTGGTTCTGTGCCTGGAATGCTGTGCTGGGAAGTGGTGCACGAAGAGAAAATTCATAAACTCATGTGCAAAAATGAAATTACTCCAATAATTGAAGAATGGTATAATGAGTTATGGAATATCGCACTAAATGATAAACTTACCTGGGAACTAAATTTAAGAAAAGGATTAATCAAAGAAAGCAAATTTCAGGAAATGTGGAGTTGTTTTTTGGACTATAATCTAAATAATGAGCAAGGTCAAAAGCCAAGGCCTGATCAGCATTCATTTTGAAAATGAATTATGTAAAAATGAGGTAACTCCGTCTCTATGGCAATGTAAATATCACATGGTGATTGTTTTGTATCATGTTGTTGTATTTGTTTACTGTACTGTAATGTGTTGTATTATGTATAAGATTTGTGAAATAAAATTTTAATAATAAAAAAAGGAAATCACCTCCCAAAAAGTTGACACTATAAGCTTTTTAAAATGTGTCTTTTAAAATTTTTGCGTGATGTCAGAAATCCCACATGCTCCCACCAGTATATTACAAATAGGGTAAAACTCTTCATCCATTCGTGAAAAATAGCAAATACTGAGATCCAGTGGACAAATAACTTTTTGGTACTTTTTGTTGCCTGTTTGGGTGTACAATTGAAAAAAAAAACAGTTATCATGCACAATTTTGACCCATTTGCCAAGTCAAGAAATTGTATGAAAAAGCCAAGTAAAAATGGTACACTCCTCAGTTACTCCTGGTGGGGAGATGTCTACCACAATTGCAAGAACTATCAATTTACACCTGACCTCTCTTTTCTTTGAGTCAAGAATTTAGAATGAAACTTTCCCCTCCCTTATAATATACTATGAGTGTTTACTTAGGAGCCTTTGGTAAGAGAAGTACAAACATATATCTTTATCTATCTTTATATCTATCTATCTTTATATACAGTATATCTATCTATCTTTATATTGTCACCCACTCTCCGTGGTGAGTTGGCTGGCAATATAAAATTGAATAAATAAATAAATAATCCTACCATAACCTGCTGTTGAAAGTCCCAGATGTTTCATTCTGTTTTTCACCAGTTCAGCAAGTTCCTGCCTTTCTGACCTTCTGTAAAGATTCAATCTTTGCTGACTTATTTTCTCTGTTTTTGTTGAGTGTTTTGGCACTTTCCGGCTCAGCCGCCGAGCCCACTGCATACTTTTCCGTCGTAACAAAGGATGATCTGACTGATCGCTGGATGTTGAATTGCGATGGTTGCTACGATAGTTAAATTGTTCTTTACCATCTTTGGTGTCTTCCCATTCTTCAACACTGATAGAAATTTGAGACTTCAAAGAGAAACCCATTGGAGAGATTAAATCCTTTTAGAAATTAATTTGTCTAACAGAATCCCTCTATTCCCAAAGAAGTAAGAGAAGAAGTAAAGAAGAAGTCGAACAGAAACATGGTTAAATGTCAAATGGCAAATGTCTTGTTTATTGGGCAGTTTGACATGCTGCAAAGACACACTAGGGCAGCTTTGGAAGGCAGGCCCTTTGTATTGACCAGGCCAGAAAGCACGATTAGTACATTTCCAAGAGTATTAAGCAGTCACTCCTTTATACAATTTCTCCCATTTTGCTGTATTAGCTTAAGGTTTTTGTTTTTTAGACCAACACTGGGCAAATGAAAACACATGACAAATACTTACTTGTGAAGCCATTTCTCGAGACTGACACAAAGGGAAGGAGTCAAGAGAGGAGAGAAAACAAAAGACCATTCAAACAACTGTGCCCAAACAAGGAATACACATAGACAATTTGAAATGATCAACATTCTGGTGTTATACGAGTACACACACACAGTTGGATGCTTGTTTAGCATCCATTTTAGCATATGAACAAAGGTAGGCTCATGTCAGCTGTCATTCCTCACATCATAAAATTGGCCTTTATCTGCCCACATTACTACATTAGGCTGTGGTGGCTCAGTAGTTAAGAAGCTCAGTTTGTTAGCTAGAAGACTGGCAAGTCGGGACTTTGATACTCGGGTACTGCATGACAGATTGAGTGCCCATCTCTGTCCCAGCTGTTAGGGACATGAAAGGAGCCTCATTTGGGCATTCCCTGAGCAGAGTTTCTTCTGAAAAAATCCTTTCAACCCAGAATAATTTCTGACATAAAATTATTATTATTATTTGATACAAATCAGCCATTTGATTCACAGTTCAGGACCAGAATAAAATTAACAGTTCAAGCCCTAACCAAGGACCTAAGAACTGTTAAGGTAACATCTGAGTATATAAGCAGTTCCTAGTAGAGTTGTTTTTTGGGAGAGTTAGGATGTTCAAGTCCAATAAATCCAAAATTTCCAAACATCTAGGGTGTCTTTTATGTATTGCTCCAAGGGCTCCGATCACTATGGGAACAACAACAGATTTCTTCCTCCATAGGCACTTGCCTTTAATTTGCAAATCACAATATTGTGTGATTTTGTCCAGTTGTTTGTCTTCAATTCATGTGTCTCCTGGTATGAATTATTATTATTATTATTATTATTATTATTATTATTATTATTAGTAGTAGTAGTAGTAGTAGTAGTAGTAGTAGTAGTAGTAGTAGTAGTGCTACCACAGTTACTTTTTGAAGCCATAAATGCAAAGTTATGGACAACATGCATAGTCTTAGTCTAAGTGATTGAAATATGCTCTCACATTGAAGAGGATCACTTGTCAAGTTGTGATTTTTTTTCTGGATACAGTGCTAAAATAATTAGGGGTGTGAATGTAGAAAAAACAGCCCTGAAAATGTATAATGTAGCTTAAGGCTGAAGATTGAACAATAGTTTACAAAAGTCATTACAAAACAATTAGCTAGCTCTCCAGCAGCAGGAAAATAATGTACTATAACATTCCTGACATTTGAACATGTTTTACAAATAATAACAAAGCATAAACAAAAGACACTGGTTTTTTTTTACAGTTGAAATGAGAATGTAAACATCTGCAAGAAATATAAATACTGTATAGGGAGTTAAGGAGATGCATATATGATAATACAATACACCACAACACAACTTCACACTGAAGCCACACCACACATACTAGTGATATGTAGAAGTAGCAGAGGAGAACATGAATTTTCCTCCATAGATACAGAAAGATTTTGCTGGGTGATCTAGCTAAAGACATACTTAAGAATTTATATTAGAGATGTATTCTCTGCTTTTCTAAAGTTTCTTTCTGGATGTAAGTCTTTGCATTTTTAGAATGAAGCTGAAACATTATTATTTTCTGGTATTTTTATTGTACTTTTTATCCCCCTATATTTTGGGATGAATTCTAACTTAAGCATTTACCTGAAACTGAAGTTTAGTGTGCATATATTTTAAAATATTTCTGCCTACACTTTTCATTGCTATAAGATTTGTGGATGTTTTTACAACTCTGAAGTACTGTATGTTTGTACATATGAAAAAGAAGCAGTGTTGATAAATAAAGTGTGTAGAAGTAGACAAGCTGATGTTCTCTGGAATGATTGTAGCTTGCTCAATTTCCCATTCTTCATGATCTGATAAAGACCTGTGGAAGAAGTTACCCTTTTATCTAGGCTGTAATTAATGTGTGAGAGACTGGGATTAGGTGCTGCCAAAAATGATTGTGCAAGGAAAGACAAGGCATATGGATTCATTGCTCAGATACATCATAGATAAAGGGAGATGGGGGTTATCATAAAACACACTTTTACTATAGGTAATAATTCCAGGGCTCCAATACTTTGCTGCTTCGAGTCACCTTCGGGCGAGGGAAGCAGGGTACACATAAACTTATGATGATGATGATACTATGAAACAGCAGCTCCCAAAATGTTTTGTGAGTCTCCCACCTCCAACTTAACATAGTGTATGGATATGTCTGTCTATTACTTTCAATGAGTGTGGATGAAGCTCACTATTTAAAAATAATATTATCATGACCCAAAAAAGATATTCAACCTCATTTTGGGGATTTCTACATGAACTAAAAAGCTGTGGTTTGCTTTGCTCTGGTCTGCTCCTGTTTTGCTATGGAAAATATTTCTAATAGCCTCTCAGGGAGGAGTTACCAGAGAAAGTAGATTTATCACCACCACCACAGTGAGGAACTCATTTCCCTTTTGCCACTAAGCTATTCTCTTACTATGGCTTCACCTGACTCTTTATGCCTGGAGTATCACTAAATTTAATCTCTAGTGTTTCCCATGTGCGATTAAAAACACAGGTCAATATGATTTTGGGTGTACCGTGATTGGCCAATCCTGAAAATGAAAAGAATATTAACATCTCTCCTTTAAAAATTAAAACAAACTAAAATAAAACCCTACATCTTGAGAAGCAACATCCAGTATTTCCTGAAATGTAATAATAAGAAATTGAGGTGATTAAGAGTGATAATTATGACATGGTAAAGTAACCAAAGGTCCAATAGCTATTAGACCTTATGGTATAGATGTCTCATAATTTAATAAACTGTAAATGCCATATTTTTGCAAATAAATGTGAGTGCTACTTATGCATAATACTGTGTGCAATTTTATTGTATATAAAATAATAATAAGATGAAGGAGAACTGCATGACCACTTAATTCTTCAACAAAGGCAAAGGGGAAAAAACTAGACCTTTGCTTCATAGGTTGTTGCTCATGCATTAACAATGTTCATTTCTTGTGGCCATGATTTAAACTTTAGTATGAATTTGAAAAAGATTCTCAAGTTAAATTATGTAACAAGGAAACTTTATTCTAATATACAAGCAACTTGTTCATGATATTTAGTAAGTGAACTTATTCCATGTTTGCACATTTTACATTACTACAGCATTTCTTTGTTATTTATGTAAACACTTGTAATTATTAATCTAAATCAGAAGATGGCAACCCAGACAAATAGCCCAAATATAGTTAATAAAAACTTGGCAGATTCATGTTAAATAGATAAATTAAATGTGTAAAATAGACATTAGTGATAGCCTGTAATTACAGCTGGAAGCACATTAATGTTGCAGAGAGGTGATTAAGATAATCTTTGCATATTTCTGAAATCATAATTCTAAAGAATTCTGTGCTTAAATCTTGGAGCTCAATCATCCAACAAAGCATGCTAATTTGCATATGCCTAGTGCTAAGAGAAACTCTGGTTGCGCTTGCATTATTTAAGGATTTCTTTTTCTAGTCTAGGGCCATCTCTTATCTGTGTTTCTGACATCAGGTGTCACAGCTAGGCGATCTAGCTAGATTATTTGTTTCATACTAGTTTGCATGCAAAGAAATATTTTAATGGGTTTCATCACCTCTTCCACTGTTCCAGGTATGCCAAAAATTTCCTTCTATGAAATGGCTGGAGCAGTTATCAGCAAGATCCCTCTAGCTGTAACTAAGCTATAATTCAATTAAAAAGCATAGCCTGCGATTCCAAAAATAAATTAAAGTTGGCTCAAAGCATACACTTCACAGTCGTATAAAAGGAAAATCTTCATAATTGTTTCTTGCAAACTTAAAAATAATGAGTGAATTGGTACTTAATTTTGTCATCAAGTGAATTCAAGGCAAATCAGAAAGTTGTGCCATGAAAGAAAAATAGTTGGAAATTTTTTATTATATATCTCAAAAGGATGTCTCTGATCCCTAGAATAAAAGAAAACTGAAGAGCTAGGTTCTACAATCAGTCTCATTGTGTTAAAATCTAATTGACAGGTTTATAACACAGTTCTCCACATGAGAATTTCTAGCCTTCCTTGGGGCACATTATATAATCATACTCTAGAAATGTTTCAGCACCACTATTAAATGCATTGACATCTGACATCCATTGAGCAGCATGTGAGGTGAATGTGTGTCCACTCATCTGTATCCTTTATTCTATAGGTTTTACACAGTTATTTATTCAAAAGTTTCTTGTTCACTTAAACTCAAAATGATTCTGGAGGCAATCCAAAGCAAAAAAAAAAAAATCAAAAAACTCCCTTCCGGATTTACATTCTATATGACCTGCCGCACACAAAAAATGTGGAGGAAAAAGGAAAGCAAGATCTATTTTGTCAAAATGATTATTCTAATGTTCTTCAGATTTAGTCTGATTGTTGCTATTAATATTTTGTAATCTTTATTACAGTCTGCCTCTGGGGCTATTTATTAGTCTTTAAGATACTACAAAGGACTGTGGCAGCTCAAGTGGTTAAGACACTGAACTCACTGACTGGAAGGTTGGAGTTTGATTTCTGGGTACTGCATAGCGTCTCTGTCCCAGCTCCTGCCAACTTAGCAGTCTGAAAGCAATAATTTGTAAGTAGATAAATAGGGACCACTTTGGTGGGAAGGTAAAGAGTGTTCCATTTACTCCAGTGTTGAGGCATGCCTGCCACATGTCCATGGAAACATCTGCAAACTATAAACAGAGGCTATAAACAGAGGTGAGCACTGAACCCTAGAGTCAGATACAAGTGGCTTTTGAGCAAGGGTGACTTTTACCTTTACCTAAGATACCACAAACTGCAAACATTCCTCTATGAACAACTACTTGAGCTCACAGAAGCTGTTAGTTTTTCAGATTATTATGCTATACAGTTTTCTCACAACAAAATAGCTTTATAATGACCAATGTGAAACTTGTGAGAGAGAGTATCAGATTTCTAAACACAGAGTCGTTGGCATTTATGTAATGTTTGCACAACTTGCTGTGCTTAGTTGCAGCTAATTAGAGAGGTGACATAGTGCATTTCAGTTGTCCAACTGGGCACATGACAAGGCATGTGACTCAGATGTGTCACAGCATCTTGCCAGTTTGTTACGATTAGCCATAACAACTTATGCAAACTTTATGCTAATACCTGTAGTATCCTGGTCAGTGAATAGGAGTGAAAAGTTACAACCAATTGCAGCTTTAGAAACAATCAGAAGCATTTGTTCTTTACAAAATACAAATGCAGGAGCAAAGTGATACCTTTATTAGACTACTGAAAAATCAAACAATGCACTAGCTTTCATGGTTCAAAACCACTTACAGTAAAACCCCTACTTACATTAAAAGTTTGTTCCATAGGCTTTATGTAAATCAATTTTTTTACTTAACTCAAAGCAAACCCATAGGAAAATGATATTTATGTACATTGAAGGAACCCCATAGGAAAAATGATTTTTTTAAACTTAATTCAAAGCAAACCCATAGGAAATTGTGTTATGTAAACCGGGGACTTGGTTTTAGTGCAAAAATCCTTATGTAAGTCAAATTTTATGTAACTCGAGGCATATGTAAGTCAGAGTTTTACTGTATTCAGGTATGCACCAATTTCTCATTGATAGTGTAAAAGAGCCGCTCCCATGGTGGCTTAGTGGTTAAAGCACTAGGCTAGGAGACTGGAAAGTAGGGTTCAATACAAGAGAGCTGCACGATGGGGGACATGAAAGGAGCTTCATTTGGGCATCCCCTGCAAAAAATCCTTTCAACCCAGAATAATTGCTGATAATGAAAACAAGTGTAAGAGATTTTTTTTTTTTGGATAGTGCATATTTCCAAGTATTTGACAATATTAGATGTTGCCTTTTTATATTGTATACGTATCAAAATAAAACAGCACAAACATGAATCCAGAGAGAAGTGTGAGTTAACATCTTAGAAAAACCATTACTCTATAAGAGAAGTCTATTACATTCCCTTATGATTCTCACATGGGCAATATTACTGAAATATTTCATATACAAAACTGTAAGAATATTAAACCATTCCAACCTCAGATGTTGCAAGTTTCTGTGATTCAGTTCTGTAGATTCCAATTGGTATGTCTCCTGTAGAGGAACAAAGTTTCTGATAAAGTCTGGCATATGTTCTGATCCACAAATCATCTTCTGTGATTCTCATCTAAATCAACAACAAAAAAGCAACAACAGGAGCTCTAATTTTCTGCTGTTTATTTTAAAATTGCTGGAATAAAACTGTTAAAATTGCTACAAGAGGTAAAAGATTAATCATTGTTCTTGAGTATCTTGCTAGACATAAATTTATTTATTACTATGCTTTTTTAAAAAATAATGCCCTTGAGCATCTTGACAGACATAAATTAATTTATTACACTGTTTTTGCTACCTGTAATTGGTTAGGCTGTTGTGAATCATGAATATCTTAAGTCCAGGCAGAACCATTGTGGTATAGTGGGTAGTGTCAGACAAGAACTCTGAAACTATCCACTCCCTGTTCAGCCATGAAATCTCACTGGATGGTGGCAGTGCTAAAACAATTTCTTAAACATTACACGTACATCAAAAACACTACTAGGGTTGTTGTAAAGTCAGAAATGGGTTAATGGTACATAACAACAGAAAAGCATAGATATGTGGTTCAGTGTAAAACAAAATGGCTGCAAAGAACTGAAGCTATCTCACAGAGATTTTTATTTATTTTATTTATTTTTCACGCTTATATACTGCCCACTCAGGTACAGCCCAACTCAGGGCGGTTTACATAGCGGACAGTAAATACATAAAAGACACATGATAAAACAAAGTTAAAAGTTAAAAAACCCACCCCTAAAAGATGTGAAAGAACTATAACATTCTGGGAATAAATGTAATTGTGATATAAAATCACTTAGATTCGCAACGTAAAAAACTGAAAAACATAAACAATATTGCCAAGCAGAAATTGTCATAAACTTGGTAATTTCTCAGTAGTACAGGTACTTTTTTAAATAGAGAAACCTCAAATAAGAGTAGCATATAAATCTATAATGCATAAATTTATCTTTTATCTCACTTTGGCTAAACTTTTCAAAAGATTGAACAAAGGCTGTAAAAATATATTATGAGGCTAAATACTTCAGTCAGCTACTGCAACATTTCAAGGAGGGAAGGAAGGATATAAAAAAGTATTTAGCAGCTGCCCAATAACTACAGACCAGTCTTGCAAAATCAAACTGCTCTTCAGTAATCTGTAATTAATCTTACTTTTGCTTGTAGGAAGAGTATTAGAGTGGAATTAAAAATAGAACGGATGAAAAATGAAGTGATGGAGAATGAGTTTTAAAGACAACATGGCATTTTATAAAACACAAGGCAGAAAGTGACCAAATTTTGAATGAATTGTGTCATATTTTTCTTTAATTGTTCCTATTTTAACATATTTATTCAGTGGCATCTACAAAATGCAGTGGAACCCCAACATATGAACGGTTCTACTTACAAATAATTTGACATACAAATAGAAATCCTAGCTTAAAAAAAGGCACACAAATTTTAATAGGAAAAATTCAACGTATGGTAATGCAATGTGTTTTTGACATACAAATTTTTTGACATACAAATAACCTTGTTTAACAGGAAAAAAATCGTATGTAGAGGTTTTACTGTACTATGATCTACTCTAATATCTAATATGATCTAATTTGTAATATGAGCTTGGGGTGAATTGTTGTGAAATTACGATGACTTCACCATAAGCGAGATTGTGTAGCAGAGCATATCATCAGCCAAAGAAGACAACTGTATAAAATGGGTCAGCTCAACAAAAATACCATTGAAACTGCACTTCAGATCAGTGCCAAAATTGACACAGGTCTCTTGCTCTATTCCAAATATGGGGAATCTTAGACAAATAATTTTTGAGTTATAATTTTTTAAAAAATTTTAAAGCTTTTGGATATAGACTTGGATTACTGTGATGTTTAATGGTTTGTCTTGAATTCTGATTGAGATCATTCTGTCATATTTAAGATTGTATCCCATTACTGCTTTTCTCACTCTTTTATTGAACATAAGGACCACTCAATTTTCTTCTAAGGGATTCTTATCCAGAGTAGTAGATGTGATGGTCCCATTAAATTTGCCCATCCCTTTAGTTCAATAATTCCCAAGATGTCAGTGCTCAGTGTTTCAATCTCACATTTCATCATGTCCAGCTTGCCTTGATTCATAGATCTTACATTCCAGGTTCCTATGCAATCTTGTTCTTTATAGCACCAGACTTTCCTTTTACCATCAGATCCATCCACAGCTGAGTTTCCTTTTTGCTTTGGCCCAGCCACTTTACTCTTTCTGGGGCTATGTGTACTTGTTCTCTGTTCTTCCCCAGTAGTATACTGGACACCTGACCTGAGGGGCTCATCTTCCAGTGTCATATCATTTAGCCTGTTAGTAATATCCATAGGTTTTTCTTGGCAAGGACACTGGAGTAAGTTGCCAGTTCATTCCCCAATGGATTGGACTCAAGTGAGAAGGCCTTGATGCTGGGAAAGATCAAAGGCAAAAGAAGAAGAAGATGGCAGAGGATGAGGTGGCTAGATAGTATCATTGATCTGATGGGCGTAGACCCATGTGGGCTGCAGAGAATGCCGGAGGACATAGGAGCCTGGCATGCGGTGGTCCATGGGGTCACAAAGGGTAGGGTTCAACTGTGGGACTGAACAACAAATTATAGAAAGAGTAAAAAACCCTACCTTTGTTTTTAAAGAAAGTAAGATAATTATATAGCCAAGTCCAAGGTAGACTGGGGCATTGTGAGAATACAGTGGCAATAAGAGATTAATAGTCATAGGCTCAAGACAATAGTAGTGTGCTTGTGTGGCTGCAAAAGGGAGAGCAATTGCGGACTATGAAAAAGGCACTCTAAACAGTAAAAAAAAATACATTAAAATGATAGCTTTTGATCAAATAGACAAAGAAGCAAAGAATTATCAACTTACAGAACAAAGAAACCCAGATCCTGGTGTTGTATCTAATCCCAGAAGAAGTCTCGTAATGGAGATCATATAATCTTTAACAAATGACTGAAAATTCAGAAGAAAAAGAGTTATTGTTCTAACATTTGTCAGCTAGGATAACTGATTAAAAATATGCTCCTAAACATGTTATCACAAGCATGACTGGTGAAAATATGAGACAAAGTCTGCTCTTTATCATCATTATTTAATTTGATACACCATAACTACCCCTACTTATCTGTTATGCTAACCATTCTGTACTTCTCTACCTGATGTGTATAAATTGATGCCATGAAGTCTCCCTCTTACCTGTATGTCTGACAAAGTGGGTTTGAGCCACAAAAGCTAACATTAAAATACTGTAAGCAGTTAGTCTTTAAAGTGCCACACCTTTTTTTGTTTTGCTTTCTCTCTAAAAGTCTGCTCAGTGACTTTGATGTTTGCAGATTGATATGCAGTAGGCAGCTGTCAGGGGGCCAAACACATCTTTATTGCAAGGTAAGCAATCTGAACATGAGGTAATGGCGGAGACGCAGCTCCTTATATATGCTTATAGTACATTTGAATTTCGCCCTATGGGCACCTATTGGTTGCGGTATCAGTGACGTCATTGGGACGTACTGAAAACCTTACAAGGTTTACCTGTGGCGGGAATGTTTCCTGCGCTACTCAGTGATTGGTTGATCTGAACCATGTGAGCTGAGCTCTGCAGCTGCCTCTAGTGGCAGCTGAATCGCTAGCAAGGACAGCTGAGTTACATTGTAATCACCGGGACTCATTCACAGATCATTCGGTACAAGGTTACTTGAATACAAGGTTACATCTCTTAAAGGCACAAGTTCCATACACAACATCCCTCCCCCCTAGGATGGGATGAAGTCCCTCAACCATTGTGGTGGCCCGCAAGTGTGTTTTGGCTGGGCAGTGGCTAGGCTGAGCTCAGAGGAACGGGGGGTTCTGGGTTCTGCAGTGTCTTGTCCTGCAGAGGGGAAACGAGCAGCATTAGCAGCATGTCAGGAGCACTGGGCCGAATCGGAAGAGGAACCCGGGGGGAATACTGCATATCGAACCCTGGAAGGGGAGGAGGCTGACTTAAAGGAACTTCCCGCCTGTTACTCGGAGTAGGGGGTGGCTCAACAGAAGATTGCCTCGTTTACATGGGAGTAGAGGTGGACTCGAAAACTAGAGGACGGGGGGGGTGTTCTGGGGAGAAATCTAAATCATGCTGCTTGCTTGGATGAGTGGGGGAACACTCTAAAAACTCCCAACGATCCTGTAAATCAGAATTTAAACTGTTGAGGTCTGGGCTCTCAAATTATTTCCAGTCTCTCTGTAAAGGATGGGTGAAACTGAAATCATGAACTCTTGGTGGGCTAACTGCCACGTCTCCCCCTTAAAATGAGCGGTTGGGGGAGAACCCTAACGTTGAATCACCCTGGTTCTCAACTCCCCAGGTGTCCATGACCCGACGCCTGAGCTGGTCGGCATGTTGCCGCCACGGTAGTCCCGAACTTGTTTCTACCTGGTAGGAAACTGGCCCTGTTTGGTCAATCACCACCCCTGGGACCCATGTTGTGCCAGCGGCAGCATAGTTCCTGCAATATACTGGGTCCCCAATGCAAAAACTTTGGTTTGTGCAATTTCCACATTTCTCCCCTTATCCTCCACCCTGGTCGGATCCAACCGGTCGAAATGTGAGACTGGTCTCCTGCGCATTAGGAGCTCTGCTGGTGAGAGTCCGGATGCCAGGGGGGTAATTCTGTAGCAAAGGAGAAATTGACACGATTGTAACTCTAGATCCCCATGGCCCATTCACCAAAGTGCCTCTTTAGTAGTTCGCACTAGGCGCTCAACCTGCTGTTCGTTGAAAAGGGGCAGAGGTGATATGTCGAATTGCGTTCCTCTCCAGGAATGCATGGAATTCGACAGAGGTAAAGGTGCTGGTATTGTCGGAGACAAACACATCGGGTAAACTGAAACAACTGAATAGCCTCCACAATTGCTTAATAGTAGCGGCTGAGGAGGTGTTAGGCATTGGAATACTAGGAGGAAAAGCGAGCCCCTGAACAGACCAGCGAAGTCGATTTGCAATCGAGACCATGGTCCACAGGCTGTGTCCCATTCTTTGGAAGGAAGTCGGGACTCTTCGGGTCGAGAACTCTGGCAACTTTTGCAAGTGCCCACCAAATGCTCAATGTCTGCGTCTATCTGGGGCCACCAGAAGTAGCTCCTGGCCAAAGCCTTTGAGCGCACGATCACTGGGTGGTTAACGTGTAGCAATTTTATTGCCTTTGATCTCAGTACCTCAGGAATGACCACCCTCTGGTCCCACAGGAAGCAACCCCTCTCTATCGAAAGTTTGAATCTCTTTCTGAAGTATGCTTTGAACTCCTCGGTGGGAGGAATCGTGGGCCACCCCTTCTTAACTCATGAAATAACTAGGGACAGAACCTTGTCCTTTGCCGTAGCCTTGGCGAGATCTGTGTGCACAATTGGGGGTGAGTCAAGGGACTTGAACAGCAATACCTGGTGATCCTGCTCAACCTCGCACTTGGGTTCCCCTATTTCAGGAAGGGGAGACCAGGAGAGCGCATCAGCGTGGCTGATTTCTTTGCCTGGGCGGTGGACCAGTATGAACTGGTAAGCATGAAGGAATATGGCCCACAGTAGCATCCTGGGGGACAAAATCTGGGGTGTGGGCTTGCACATGGTGAAAATACCTAGCAGTGGCTAGTGGTCGGTCACAATAGTAAAAGCCCGACCATAGAGGAAGTTGTGGAATTTCTTGGTTCCAGCAACTATCGCAAGGGCCTCTCTGTCTGTTTGCACATAATTGCACTCTGCCTTTGAAAGGGACCTTGAGTAAAAGGCAATCAGGGCTTCCCGCTCATTTTCTAGCACGTGGCACAGCACCGCCCCACCCCCACTGGTGAAGCATCACAGGCTTCTTTGGGTCGAAGTGGGTTAAGATTGCCTCAAAAGACAACAGCTGTTTGAGTTTTTTGAATGCCTTTTCCTGGCTGTCCCCCCACCGCCAAACCATGTCTTTCTTTAAAAGATGATGCAGAGGCTCCGCTACAGAAGCTTTCCTTGACAAGAAGGAATGATAGAAATTTAGGAGTCCTAAGAAGGACTGCAGTTCTGGTTTTGCGGTGGGGTGAGGGGCGTTTCGAACAGCCGCAACCTTTGAGTCGGAGGGCTTAAATCCTTCGGGGGTTATCTTGAACCCTAGGAACTCTACCTCCCTTGCCAGAAACACACATTTATCCCATCTCAATCTTAACCCCACTTTCTCGAATACTGTGAGGACTTTGTCCAACCTCTTTGCTAGTTCTGACTCACTCCCCGCAGTGATCAAAACATCATCAAAATAAGGGAGCACCCCAGGGAGACCCTTTAGGAAGCATTCCACAAGAGATTGGAAAATTCCAGGGGTTGAATTCACACCGAACTGGAGGTGCATCACCTTGAAGGCAACTTTGTGTGTTACTATCATTTGTGCAGCTGCTGTAGCAGGAGTTACCATTAGCTGCTGATAGGCCTGAGCTAAGTCTAGCTTTGCGAAACATTTACCCCCATGTAAAGTGGCTAGTAAATGACTAACTACCGGCACCGGGTATGCATTAGGGCAAATAGCCTTGTTAATCATGCATTTGTAATCCGTGCAAATTCTAACCTCCCCATTAGATTTTAAAGCGGTAACAATTGGTGTCTCCAATTCCACGGAGTCCACAGGAACCAAAATCCCCTGACCCACCAGTTTTTCCAGTTCCGCCTCAATCTTGTCTTTGAGGGCGAAGGGCACTCGTCGTGGCATGAGCCGGATGGGTTGAATTGTGGAATCCAGGTTGAACGAAACTGGGGGTCCTCTGTATTTCCCGAGTCCCTTCTCAAAGCCCGCTGGGTGTACGTTGCAAACTTCCCACACTGGGTCAGTCTCTATGGCATTGATGCCGGACAGTTCAATACCCAAGGGAGCAAACCACTGGCTCCCAGGAGGCAGCTGAAACCCCGTTTCAATACCACTAGGGGCAGCTTCTTCGTGAAACACTTGAACTTGACTTTGAAGTCCCCCACCCCCAAAACAGGAATCTGGTTGCCCTGCACATCTCGCAAGGACGTCTTGAGGGCCTTGAGCTTTGGGCGAGAATTGGGGGGAATGCTAAGGAAAATTTTCCGGGACACGATGGAGTAGGATGAACCCGAATCCACCTCCATCCTAACTGGGACCCCCTGTAACAGTACCTCAACAAAGAACCACTGGTGTGCGACAGACACACAACCCATGGTTTGGCTCCTCCGCAGAAATCTTTCCAATGGCACCTCCTTTCCATCGAGGGTGTTCGGCTGGCTCCTGGTACTCTCTCCGCCATCATCTGCAGACCTTAGCAATGTGTCCTCGGCGTCTGCAGTGGTGGCACTCGGCCTTCCAGAATGGGCACCTTTTCTGGTCATGGGATGCTCCGGAGCCATCACATCGGTGGTGGGCCTTCTCGCTGGCGTGCTTCTTGGGGGCCTTTCGCCAGACCTTCTGGACATCATCGTCACTGGACATGGACCCCGAGGACACAGAGACTTCTGGAGAGGAGGATGAGCTGGAGGAGTGTCAGGACGAACGTCGGGCAGCCTGCACAGCAGACCTGGACCCCCAGGTATGGCAGGCTTTGCCCTGAAAGCCTTTACCCCAGACCTCACTACCTCGGCTACCCGAGCCTCCCACAGGATGGAGTCGAATGTGAGGTAGTTCCAGGCCACCAGTTTCTGCTGTACCTCTTTGTCTAGCAACCCGGACAGCAGCCGGTCCCTCAGGGCTTCTTTGAGGTTGTCCCTCCAGCAAGGGGCAGCGGCTAGCTGGAGGGCCGTGGCGTACTCTGCCACAGATTCACCCGGGTGCTGGTCTTGCCTGTGGAAGGCAACTCTGGCCGGATAGATGGACACTTTCAGTTGAAAGTGGTTCTGCAGGGCTGCCAGGATTTCTTTGAGGGGGACAGTATCGATGTCCCAGGGCATCATCATGTGCGTTGCCAGGTCTAGCATGGGGAGGCCAATTTGGGCGAGGAGGCAAGAGCATATTTGCTCCTCTTCTTCGATGCGCTCGGCAGCCATTGCATGCTTGAATTGGCGCTTGTACAGAGCCCAAAATCTGGCTTCTTGATGTCGAACAGAGGTAGCTTGATGTTGTGGGAAGCCATTATCCCACCTTCATCGCCAATTTGATGTTTGCAGATAGATGCGCAGTAGGCAGCAGTCAGGGGGTCAAACACATCTTTATTGCAAGGTATGCAATCTGAACATGAGGTAATGGCGGAGATGCAGCTCCTTATATATGCTTATAATTCATTTGAATTTCGCCCTATGGGCACCTATTGGTTGCAGTATCAGTGACGTCATTGGGACGTACTGAATACCTTACAAGATTTACCTGTGGCGGGAATGTCTCCCGTGCTGCTCAGTGATTGGTTGATCTGAACCATGTGAGCTGAGCTCTGCAGCTGCCTCTAGTGGCAGCTGAATCGCTAGCAAGGACAGCTGAGTTACATTGTAATCACCGGGACTCATTCACAGTTCATTCAGGTACAAGGTTACTTTGAATACAAGGTTACATCTCTTAAAGGCACAAGTTCTATACACAACAGTGACTGCTCCCAATTTAGGAAACTCCCTCATGAGACTAGACACACCCTTTCTCTGTAGCTCTTCTGCCAGAGGCAATTTAAAACAAAAATCCAGCAAGCTATTGACAATTGAGTAGGTGTTAAAGAAAAGAGCCTTTAAAATACAATCCTGTACTTTTTTAAAAAATCCCTTTTTGGTTGCTTTTTGATGTAATAATATTTGTTCATGTTACAGTATGTTAAACTATGCTTTAAAATGACAACCTTTTGTAATTTTTTCACCTGTACCTATTTTTATTCCATTTTATCACTGCCTAGTTTAATTGTGTCATGTGAATCACCTTGGGTCCAAGATCTAGGAGAGAGCTGAGAATTTATTAAATAATTAAATGCTGCACAAATAGAAACCAGTGTCACCCAGCAGCGACTCACCTAGGGCCCATTTTGTGGCCTGATGAGGAGGAACACCAAATCAAAACACCAATGAAATCTTCCTCTCAACTGACCTTGTTCCCCAACCCCCGGAATAACAAGACAGACACAGTGCTGGATTTAAACTCAGGGCCACTTTATTAAAGCAAACTTCAAACTAACTGTTTGCCTGCGGCAGGGGCTGAGTAGCGTGATTCCAAGTGATGGAGCCAAGGTAATCACTTTACCTGCTCCACTCATGTCCAGGTGAATACCAGCTTACCGGGATTGTCCTATTCTTTAACAGTTTCCATCCCAGTTCACCATTCGGGTATAATGGTAAATGCTGTTCTCAAGCCTCAAGGCTGTAGTCCAACAGCACTTCCCTCTACCCCTGAGCATGCCCTTCACCTGGAAGTGGAAGCCCAAGGTTTTCCAGCTTCTGGTCAATAGACACGACCAAGGTCATTCCAAATAATATTAGGCCTTCACCTCACATTTAACTATGTACTACCCGCCAAGTGACCAGAAATCGAACCACCAAGCCAATTACCACAGTCCACACCAGTGTGAAGTTGGCAAAAACACCACCGTTCCACAGCCAATCAGGGACATGTGCAAAAATTCCCACTCGGCCCCGAAGCGACCAGCTAATCCCACACTGCTGTTTTGAGTGCGGGCGGGTGGGCTTTTGCTCACCTACTTGCTCTGACTGAGCCCATAATTGAGCATAGCTCCTCCCCTTTCCCAGCTCAGCACACCCCCAGGTGTGCCTAACTTCTGCCTCGCCCGGGGAAGGGAGGCAAAGCCATGCTACTGGACAATTTTTCAGTGGCATGTTACCTTGTGCCTGAGGGGAGGTTCAGAAAGCATGTGGATGTAAGGCCAATGGAGGGTGGCCAGCACTGGATAAGGTGTTTCTTGGACACAGCTGCAACATTTTTGATCCAGCCCACCAGGCTAAGATTAACAATAGAGAGAGCCTGGGGCCCTCTCCAGCAGTCTCTGAAGGTACTTCATTCACCCACTCTCCTTTGGTACATGCAATGTGTTGTAGAATTGTTACAGTATATGTGTATTTGATGATCTTGTCAGTTCTTTGTTGACAGCAGAGCGGGAGGATTGATTTAATGCAAAGAAACAGATTTGAGGTGAAGAAAACAGGCATTCTCTCCTATCCTCACAAGTGATCCCCATACATAATGGGGACAGGGGCAGGGAACTGATAGGTGTGAGCCCAGCTTGGGAGGGATGCCACAGGTCCTCACAGTTGGAATCAAGGAGTCTATCCTAACCTAGTGAATCTGCACCTTTGGAGATATATTCTCAATTTTTGTTACCAAATCTATTGACCACCCAATAACATCCTGGGAAGGTGGTCTTTGGATGGCAGGTAGATCATCCAATGCAAGGATCTGATCCTCATACTGTACAGGTGAAACTCAGAAAATTAGAATAATATGCAAATGTTCATTCAGTCCAGTAATGCAACTTAAAAGGTTAAACAAATATATGAGATAGACTCATTACATGCAAAGCAAGATAGTTCAAGCCTTACTTTGTTATAATATTGATGCTTATGGCTTACAGCTTATGAAAACCCAACCCCACCCCAATTTCATGTACCCCATAAGCATCACATAATCTCATGTATGCTGTATGCCACGATCATCACAATTATAACAAATTAAGGCATGACATATTTCGCTTTGCATGTAGTGAGTCTATCTCATATATTTGTTTCACCGTTTAAGTGAAATGAATGAACATTTACACAATATTCTAATTTTCTAAGTTTCCCCTGTATTTCATCAATGGTGTTCTGTTGCAGTCATTCCAAACAGAGGCCTTTTGTATCCACAATCAATCCTCTTCCAAATATAGTTGTTAACTTCTAATAACATGTGTGTTTCAGTGTGGGAGAGGAGGTGTCCATGGTTTTTTTATCTAGGTCTGCAACCATTACCTCCATTCACTGCATTCTTTTTTGCAGTGGATGCTGACTTATTGAGAGTGAGAGTTCACTGAACAACCGATGCTGCCTCTGCCTCTTGTAGGCTGTGCTTTAGGAGGCCACTTTTGCTTTTGTCCATAATGAGAGTCATGCTAGTTTCAGTGTATGTGTTGCTCAAACTCAAAACAAAGTATCTTAAAGTCAATGGAAATTATGTGTGGTAGGTTGGGGGTTGATTAGATGTTAATGTTGCATTTGCCAGATACAGAGATTCTTATAC
Organism: Bradypodion ventrale; assembly: GCA_035047345.1. Taxonomy (NCBI): domain Eukaryota; kingdom Metazoa; phylum Chordata; class Lepidosauria; order Squamata; family Chamaeleonidae; genus Bradypodion; species Bradypodion ventrale. The sequence continues at coordinate 141,288,500 of JAWDJE010000004.1, read as the reverse complement.
CTGTCAAGTATTCCCTGATTTCCCATATTCTGGTGCTCGTTCTTCCCCTTTCCCGCCATCGTCCTGTATTTTGAATGGCAAGCAAAGGGGTTACTGCACACACGCAGAACCAATTTGTGCATGCACAAACATGTTCTGTGTATGAACAAATGGGTTCTGCACGTGTGCACCCATGCATGCGCAGAAATTTCCCATGTTTTTGGGAGCCGCGCTTGAGGGGTATGCCTCAGCTCCAACATCTGTCTTGAAAGTCAACCAATAAGCATTACAGAGAAACTGAACAGAGCCCATCTGCTGAACACAAGGGAGAAAACCTCAGTGTTGTTTAAATTCCTGGTGACAGTAGAAAAGCAGAAGCATAGCAGCTGGTGTCATGATCTTGAGTATCCATGGCAACCTTATCTGAAGCTACTAGAGCTCTTTCACACACTCACATTCCTTTGGGATGAGTTCTTCACAGCTGCAGTCCCACGAGGGAGGTGATTGACAGCTACTGTACTTGCAGTTCCATGAGGGTACTGATTGACAGCTAGGTCAGCTGACTACACCACAAGGGAGATGACATTTCTTCTCATGTCAATAACAAAACCCAGCTGCTCTAACACCTGCAGATTAGGTCATCCCAAGAATGCAAAGGTGGGAGGGAAATCTGCTCCTTTTGTGTATATAAGCAGAGCCCTTTCCCTCAGTTCTTCAGTCCCCTTGGGTAGAAGGCAGACTCATCTGTCTCCCCAGGCTGGACTCAAACTTCCCATCGGGGCATGGCACATACCTGAGATGTGCCCCTCTGATCAAAGGGAACCCTACTTACTAAATATTGCTATGTACTTTGTCTTTGTCTGTCTCTGTTCTTTTTCAGATGCTAATAATAAAATAAAACTCTTTGTGAGTAATACAAACTGAGTGGATGTCAGTTTATCAAGCTATATCCTAGTACTTTGCTCTATGCCCCCACATGCTACCAATATGCTAAACCACCGCATACTCCCTGTAAGCGATAGGTGGAGTTCTTTGAAGCCGATTGTGGCACGGTACGGTGAGGCGACCTTAGGCTGCACTGGGAGTGTGCGGATGAAGGAAATTATCGCAGCCTAAAGGATTGATACATGCCTCCTGTAGGCCAGCGCCTGGTCGAGCGTTCAAGACATGGATGGCTGAGCGGTTGGATTTGAATCTGAGAGCCAGGCTTTCTCAAGGCAAATAGAGCAGTACTTTTGGCTCCACTAAAAAGAGGGTAAGATTATCCTGCAACATTTTGCTTCCTTATAGGCATAAGGATGGATGACCCAGAGTCATCACTGATTACCGTAGATGTTAGGTATGGCACCGACTCTGACCGAGTGTCAAACCCGCCACTGAGTGGGTCAGAAGTGCCACCATTGGGGCGATCTTCCAGGAATGAGAACCGGGTGTTCTTATTCCATCTCATTATGGGACAAAGGTTGCTAATGCCCTTAACCCTTCAGGAACTTCTGGGAATATGTGAGTCTGAGGAAGAAGCGGTAGAGGAAACCCAGCAAGGGGAAGCGGCCAGAGGGTCTAATAAACCCATCCTTGCACCACCCTCTGTGCATGGAGCCTCTCCGGCTACAGAACCGAGTATGTTACTGTCCCAGACAAGCTATGTTGTCCAGGAGGAAGGGCACCAGAGACCTACCGAGTGGAAAAGGATAAGGTCTCGGCATCCAGCCTATCGGGTAATGGATGAAGCTGAATGGGCTGATGCAGTCGCTGCTGAATGCGTCCCCCTCCATACCATGAGAGGCGAAAGCGTATGGGCAGAGGAAGAGGAGTGCCAGTCAAAGGAAGCTCGTAAGCAAGCTCGCTGGAGCTCGTCTTGGGAAAGGGAGGTGCCTGCGGGTCCCCCTACGACTTCCAAATGGCTGTTGGATGTGGTACGTAAAGCACCCTTTGAGGAAAGTGCAACAGAGTCTCAGAGGAGAGGTTTGTTGGAAGTCATTGAGCACCAGGTCCAGTGCGAGAAGTTTCTCCGAAGGTATGGTCCCCCCGGTAGGGCATGCCAGGTGCTTGAGGAAGCTATTCCCGTGCACACCGCTCGAAAAAACATCACAGAGGAGGAAGCGCCGGGAGCCGTTGCGGTGGCATCCTGAGCTCAGGAGAGCGGAATGGCAGCACCAACGGTCTCGGTCCAGGTGGGGTCAGACCGGAGTGTCGAAAAGGGAGATCGACATGAACCAGCACAGTTACCACAGGGAGTAGCAGAGCCAGGGTCTCGATCCAGCTGGGATCAGACCAACAGGTCAGATTAGGAGCCAGACCCAAGGAGGCACAGAAACTGGGCTCTGTAACGGCTAAACTGTCCGTTAAATCACTGGGAGCCACGGCACTTTCCTCAGGAGAAGGAGTTACCAGTGCCCAACCCCCTGCCACAGAGCAGGAGGATCTACAACAGAAGCTGCAGGATGAACAACAAAAGGCAGAGCGGTATTGTAACTATATCATGAACTTGCAACAGCGGCTCGTAGAGGCACAGGAAGCAGCCTCTGAGCAAGCAGCCCGCCAAGCAGAGAAAGTGGCAGCCATTCCAACACCAATGGAGGACGAGATCTGGCTTGATCAAATATATAGTCTCCTTCAACAGGAGCAGGTGGCTCGGTTGGCAGGTAATCTCGAAGTAGTGGTTGAAGCGGCACATCAATGGGCTAAGATAAAACAGGAAATGGAGGATGAAAAATATGCCCAAGCTTTACAGGAAGGAGAAGGGGCAGTGCAGTTGGCATCAGCCCAGCCTATACTGTCAGCGGTTCTGCAGCCTGCCATACTAGACCTGCTTCCCCAGATAAAGCCACCACCCAGAGCCCCTGACCTCAGTCTGTCTGTCTACTGGCGCCACCAACAGGAGTTCTCCCCCTCCTTCTTCTTTTGCACAGGTTCCACTTTTAGCAATGCCAGGAGGAAACCCTCCCTTGTTAATGGGAGTGGTAGGAGGAGTTCCAGCAGGAACAGGTCGATTGGAGGATTTTATGGCAAATTTCTTTGAAACGCAGATTCGCGTTATGCAAATGAAGCAGCAACCGAAACCTGTGACAGCTGATAATGCTGATTGGAAGCATCTGCCAATTCTGACAGACCCCCAGGACATTCTCTCTTTTCTTTCCAGGTTTGAGCATGCATGCGAGGCAAGAAAAGTGGATGAGATTGAGTGGCCAGGGCTAATCAGTACACAGCTGAGGGGTCCAATCCTGGACTATTTTGATGGATTGCCCAAAGATTATACATGGCCCCAAATACGAGATGCTTTGGAGAAATATTGTGCTATGGTCCCTGACATTCTGAAAACGAGATTACGGGAGATCAAATGGGATGGTAAACAACCATTTGTTGCCCTCATGATTCAGCTGGTGCAAACCTATGACGGATGCATCCCAGCATCTAAAGTGGAGATGACACCGAGTGCACAAGCATTCGCACTGAAGGAACAGTTTATGGAGGTCATTCCTCCTTCTTTAAGACTGAGTCTTGCTGATAAGGAAATTGATGATCCCCAGTTGCTTGCTGAGAAAGCTGATATGATTTGGATCAGCAAAATGAATGCCAAGAAGCAGATGCCTAAGACAGCCCAGTCTTCAGGGAAATTCAAAGAGGCAAAAAGACAGGCTTTTGTGAAGAAACTGCCTGCACCGGGAGGAGCAAACGAGCATGCGCCGAAACGGGATGGTAATAAGCCAAAGGGTAAGATGGCACCTATTTCTAAAATTACCTGTTACCATTGCTCCAAGCTGGGACATACCTGCCAGCATTGCCCTGTGTTGCAGAAAGGTGCAACTCAACCAGCAAAGGAGAAATCGGGAACAGTTACTTCCAGTTCCTGCATTGCTCAGGCGGCAAGCCAAACAACTGATTCAACTGAGGATCAGCCATCACAGATGGGAATAGCGGTAACTGCCCGAGATTCTGCTACAGGTCTGGACACACAGCAAGTCCAACCAGCTCGTGAGTATAGCGCTCACGTTGTTAGAGACCCTAGAGTAGCATGGCAGCTGAATATTACCACTGCACACACACAGACACCTCTAGCTCTAGATCCTACTGAACTGCTAGGGAAGGATCTCTTGTCCAAAATGGAAGAGCAAAGATATGCCTTAGTGACTTTACTAAATAAGCAGGGAGAACCATTTGTCTCTATTAAAGCATTTAAAGATTCTGGTTCTGGTTTTTGCAGCATACATGAGAGTTTTGTTAAACCTGAACAGATTTTGCAGGATTGTTATTTACCAATTGAAGGGTACCACCTAGAAACTGGGAAGAAAGTGGTTAATAGTCCTGTGGCTACAGTTAAGCTGAAATATGGTTGTTTCACAGGGGAAACTCTTTGCTTGGTCCACAGGTCTAGTAGCCACCTTTCTCTACTCCTAGGACTTTCCGTAATGATTTTAGAGGAACAACTGAGGTCCAAACAGGCCAATGTACTTAAAGGGGTAACCCAAAGTCAAAGCCAGCCTACAACTGTTCCAGATGCACCAGCACCACTTGCTGGGCGGCCCAAAGTGTATTATTGGGCTTTTTCTGAAAAACTGGACTGTGCCAATTTTGCTAAGGAACAACAGCAGTGCCCAAGTTTAGAAGAAATTAGGCAGAAGGCTAAATTGCCTTTGTCAGGTGCCAGGCCAAGCTGGTTCTTTTATTCAGCAGATGGACTTTTGTACAAACAGATCAAGTTGCCAAAACCTGATACAGGGACTAGAGACTTGCTAGTTGTGCCTCAATCTTTTCGGGACATTGTTTTTAAAATGGCCAATGACTCAACATTTGCATTGCATCAAGGAAGAAAGAAAACTCTTCAAAGGATTGCAGAACACTTCTTTTGGCCTGGGTGTACATCTGATTGTAAAATTTTTGTAAAAACCTGTTTCACTTGTCAAAGAATTGGGAATGTAGAGTCTAAAACCAAAGCTAAACTTGGTGTAACTGAAATAGCAGGAAAGCCATTTCAGAGGGTAGAAATTGATGTGATTGGTCCTTTACCTAAATCAAAAGGGGGAAAACAGTATGTATTTACCTATGTTGATACTTTTACAAAATGGTGTGAAGCTGTGCCCTTAACTTCAATTTCTGCATCCCATATTGCTAAAGCATTTATTGAAATTGTCAGTAGGTTATGTTTACCTGTTGAAATTGTCTTAGACCGAGGTGGAGCTTTTGTCTCACGTCTCATGCAGACTGTATGCAAATTAGCAGGGGTAGAACAAACATTTTCTCTGCCCTACCATCCCCAATCCCATGGGACAGTAGAGCGATGTCAAGTGTCATTGCAAAGATTGTTGACCACATATGTACAAGATTTTGGAGAAAACTGGGTGGAAGGTTTACCACTAATTCTCAGCCCATGCAGGTCAGCCCCACACGAAAGTTTAGGGGGAACCACACCAGCTGAGATGTTGTTTGGGTTCAATCTCTGAGGGCCTCTCCATCTTCTCAAAGGAGAATGGGAAGGTGCAACCTCTGAATTGCCCCAACCAATATCTAAATACATTGAAGACTTGCAGAAAAAGCTAAATGACATACATGCATTAGCTAAGAAACACCTGAAGTAAGCTCAGGATGTTACCAAGCTGTACTATGATCGTAAAGCTAGACACAGAGATTTCCAGCCAGGACAGCAGGTCATGGTTCTGAACGCGCATCCTGTTGGGCAGCTCCAAGTCCAATGGGAGGGTCCAGCCAAGGTATTGCAAAAGGTTGATAAATGTAACTATAAGATTCAATTAGAAGACACAAAAGTTTTAAAATATTTCATGCAAACTCCTTGAAACCTTATGTGTCCAGATCTAATGTACAAATGTTCAGAATTACTGGTTCAAAATCTTCAGGGGAAGAATGGGACTGGGTGAATGCTATGGAAGAATACCAAAATGCTGGAAATGTTGATTCTGTATATATTTCTGAAAATGTACCAGAAGCTGAACAGTTAGCATTGAGAAATGTAATAGCCAAGTTCAGAGATTTGTTCACTTCTGAACCAGGATGCACAAATGTATTGTCACATGATATTCCTGTTACTTTTGAACCAATCTGGGTACCTCAATACAGGTTAGCTGGAGCCATAGAAGCTAAAGTCAATGATGAGGTTGACAAAATGTTAGCTCTAGGTGTGATAGAAAAATGTGAATCACCCTGGAATGCTCCTGTGGTATTAGCTAAAAAGAAAAATGCTCAGGGGGAAATTTTACCTAAGATCAGATTCTGTGTAGACTATCGTAAACTTAATGCAGTCATACCACATGATCATTTTCCTTTACCCAGGACAGATGACCTGATCCAGAAGCTAGCTGGATCCAAATGGGTCACAACTCTGGATTTAACAAAAGGATTTTGGCAGATTCCTCTGACACAGGAAGCAAAGCTTAAAACTGCTTTCTGCACTACAAGAGGTCAATATTGTTTTACCAAGATGCCTTTCAGTTTGAAAAACTCTCCAGCTTCCTTTCAATGGATGATGGACCATATTTTAAAAGGTTTACCATTCGCTGATGCCTACATCGATGATTTGGCCACTTACAGCCAAACATTTGAGGAACACTTGCAACACTTAGAAACTGTGTTAGCCAGACTACAAGAAGCAGGCCTCACAGTCAATGCTAAGAAATGTCAATGGGGACAAGCCAGTGTGATCTACTTGGGACATGAAGTGGGAAATGGAAAAGTCTCACCTATAGATGCCAAGGTAGACAGTGTCAAAGATTGGCCAATACCAATCACCAAGACACAAGTTAAATCTTTCCGAGGCATGATGAATTACTACAGGCACTTCATTCCTCAGTTTAGTGAGATAGCCACACCTCTCACAGAACTGACGAAAAGATCACACCCCACAAAGGTAATTTGGACACCAGAATGTCAAAAAGCCTTTGAGACACTGAAGCTGAAACTGATTCAGGCACCTATTTTAGGGTCTCCAGATTATCATAAACAGTTTGTTCTGAAAACTGATGCTTCAAACACAGGTATAGGAGCATGTCTACTACAAGAAGGAGAAGATGGGAAACTTCACCCTATATCCTACTTTAGTAGGAAACTGTTGCCAAGGGAACAGGCCTATGCAGTAATTGAGAAAGAACTTCTAGCAATAGTTTGGGCCATCACCATGCTTAGAAGTTACCTATGGGGTCAAGAGTTCATTCTCTTAACAGACCACAATACCTTAGCTTTCCTGAACAGGATGAAAACCAAAAACCAGCACCTACTTCACTAGGCTCTTCTTTTACAGGACTTTTCTTATAAGGTCTCTCATATCAAGGGGAAAGATAACATTGAGGCAGATTCTCTGAGCCAGATGTACCTTGATGACAGCCAGGAAGTAGCTGAGGTCATTGAAATGGGTTAAAAACCTGTACATATCTTTTTTCTGTACTTTGCTTTGCAGTAACTAGCCTTAAGAAAACCTCTGAGATCACTTAATGAACTCAGATGAGCTATTTTTGCAATATTGGTTCCATTGCTCAAGATCACACAAACTTGAGGATGATAGGTCCATGGGAGCATACATCTTGGAAAGGGAGAGTGTGTCGTGAACTTGAGTATCCATGGCAACCTTATCTGAAGCTACTAGGTCTCTTTCACACACTCACATTCCTTTGGGATGAGTTCTTCACAGCTGCAGTCCCATGAGGGATGTGATTGACAGCTACTGTACTTGCAGTCCCACGAGGGTACTGATTGACAGCTAGGTCAGCTGACTACACTACGAGGGAGATGAAGTCTCTTTTCATGTCAATCACAAAACCCAGCTGCTCTAACACCTGCAAATTAGGTCATCCCAAGAATGCAAAGGTGGGAGGGAAATCTGCTCCTTTTGTGTATATAAGCAGAGCCTTTTCCCTCAGTTCTTCAGTCCCCTTGGGTAGAAGGCAGACTTGTCTGTCTCCCCAGGCTGGACTCAAACTTCCCATCAGGGCATGGCACATACCCGAGATGTGCCTCTCTGATCAAAGGGAACCCTACTTACTAAATATTGCTATGTACTTTGTCTTTGTCTGTCTCTGTTCTTTTTCAGATGCTAATGGAAAATAAAACTCTTTGTGAGTAATACAAACTGAGTGGATGTCAGTTTATCAGGCTGAAATCCTAATAACTTGGCTCAGTAGTTTGCATAGTAGATCCATTCATTCAGGTGGGAGTCAGTGGGTCAACTCCTTCATATTTCCCATTGACTCAATAGGCCTAGTCTTCTTGTGACCTATGTGCTAAGAAATAGGGTTTCAGCCATAATTTACATTATATACTTGCATATTTAAAATAATTCTTCATTCAGTGACTATAAAATTCCCAAAAGGTGAAAGACCTCTTCGATTTAAAGTAAAAAGTTATATTTGAATCAGTAAGAAAGACGTAAGGAAATCCAGACTTCATTATCAGATGCTTCTCCCCAAAACCTCTTAACCTCCACTCCAAGTAAGTGCAAGAGATAAGATGCACTCTTTGAATCCTTAAAAGGTGGGGAGAGTCCATAACTATCATGTATCCCGGATTGGCCGGGAAATCCCGTATTTCACCACTCTGTCACGCCCCTTCCAGCAGCCATCCCATAATTTGATTGGCCAGGAAAGAGGTTACTGCACATGTGTGCAGGGGTTACTGGGTTACTGTGCATGTGCACAGGGGTTACTGGGTTACTGCACATGTGCAGTAACCCCTTTCCTGGCCAAAGGAGTTACTGTACATGTGTGCAGGGGTTACTGTGCATGTATGCCGCTGCCTCTGACAGCCACGCATGCGCAGTAACCCCTTTCCTGCCCGACACCTGGAAACTTACTGCACTAGTGTGCCCGGCTCCCAGATTTTGAAAACCATGGTTTGACAGGTATGGGAGAGTCTAACTCCCTAAACTAAACCCATGAAACACAAATATAAATCAATGTGGCTGTACTTGTAAAAATTACACACATGTGGATGTGATTATGGTACAAATCTTTTATTTATATATGTCAGCATTATCAAAATTTTATTTCATTTCAGCTACTCTACATAGGGGTGGCTAATAGGATTGTGCTATAGTGTTTTTTTGGGTGTACACACACACATTATTACAGAATTGTTTTCGATTATATGGCTGCAAACTAGGTTTAGAGAACTGGGGTGTACACACACACAAAGATATTATTACATAATTGTTTTCGATGATATGGCTGCAGACTAGATCTAGAGAACTGTGGTACTCATCTCCTTCCCAGCTTTTTACCAATTCTGATTTTGGAAGGAAGTCATTGCAAAAACCATTTTAGAGCTGGGTAGGGATTTGATGAGGGATCCAACATCAGGTCTTCCTGTAAGACTAGACAGCTTTGACAACCTTCGATTGATCAATTGTACTAGTACATTTTCTCTACATTCCATTTACAAATCTGCCTTCTATTCCTTCTTTATTGTCTTCTGTTCTACAATAATTTGCAGTGCAAATTCTTCTGACCAGTCCTTTCTCTTGAGCTTCTCACACATTGATGTTACATAAAATATTATGACAATTATGACTGAATAATGTTCAATTATGACTGAATAATGTAGGTGGCAGATAAAGTACTGTACTTGTAAGAAAGGTTGGCAGCCAGCTGCATCCAACCTAGCATTCATTTCATCCTATTAATGTAACTCAAGAGTTTAAAGGAACCCTGGCGGTGCTGCAATTGAAAGATTGTGAGTTCGATCCTAGCCAGGGATCAAGGTATATTCAGCCTTTCATCCTTCCAAGGTTGGTAAAATGAGTACCCAGCATGTTGGGGGCAAAATACTAATTAACTAATGAACCACCCAGAGAGGGCACTATGCACTGTGGGGTGGTATATAAGTGTGATTGCTTTGATTACTTAAACAATATTTTAAAAGGTTATAGGCACTCTTTACTACCCTGCTACTTTTTGAAATAATGTTAGAAATCCTTAAGAATAAAGAAATGGGCAGAAATTCCTCACTTCCTCAAAACACCCTAAATCACCAACATTTAGGGAGTAACAACTAAGTTTTCCCCCTTAAATTCCCGCTCGAAAGACTGTCATTACTTTTCTTCAGAGGCCATTGCATTGTCTTCAGATCACTATGACTTGAGACAAGAATTCATGAGAATTCTTAGTCTTGAAATAGGCTTGAAATATATAGAAAAATAGTTAGGATATAAATGCATGGTGAAAATAAAAACAAATTCTGCCATTCACAATACCTGGTACAGCAGGGTATCCAACATGCTGATACTGAAAACTCTGCCAGCAGCAAAAGGCAGCCGGAACATGAATGCCAAATTAGAGCCCTTTTCTCGTTCTTTCTGTTTCAACATCAGGGGGCAAGAGGAGAAGAAGAGAGACAGAAAAAGAAACTGTAAATACTTTAACATGTTAAGTAAGTGGCAAAGAGAGGTTTTCAAAGTAAATACTCTGTCACAGTACACTTCTTATGGTGTTGATGATTCACTTATTAATTCATTACTTGAGGAAAACAACCACTAGAACAACCTGGCAGTTCTTAAATGTGCCTCATTTTCCTAAGAACTTCTAGGTTTTGAGAGATTGTTCTCTTTATGTTGAGAAAATAAGTCATTTGCATGTACAGATGTGTAGAGCGGGCACACATAAAGCCACATTGTTGTTTTGATATTTCTAGGCGGAAACAGGAATGTCAAGGCAACCATATGGTCTCCACTATCTGTACCACAATTAGTGCTTTAAGTGAGTATTTATTCAAGATCCTAATCCTTTCCCATCATATAGGGTGATCATTCATATATTTTCTTAATAGGTATAGAGTAATGTACATGCCTATACCCTTTTCTATAGCATGACAGGATGCTTTATGGGTTGAACTATCTTTACCTATAAGAAGGTGTGTAAACCGTGCATGTCTGGCATGCACATCCACACCCGGCCCAACCATCCCAAACCGAGCCGCCAACACTTACTTGAACACTCTGCGAGCATCGCTGCAAAGGTCGCCCAGCCGTGAGTGGGGCAACTGCCCCATGAACGTGAACATAAAAAGAAAAAACTACAAGCCCCAGCGTCCTCTGTGCCATGACCTCTCAGCCAATCAGGCTGAGGGATGCGAGCGCAGAGGAGGCTGGGAAAGCTGGCACACACACTAAAAAAAATGCTGCCTTGCCAAAGCCCCCTTCTACTCCAGGCAAGGGCCGTGCGTGTTCCACCCTCTCTTTCTCTCTCTCCCACACACGCACACACACACACCAGATACCCCTGCCTTGCCGGGCAGTTATTATCTGTGTGTTGGTCATTGAGGTGGTTTGGGGGAGTGCGCACACTACCCAAAAACACCCCAACCACCCACTCACAGATAATAACTGCCCGGTAGGGCCGGGCAATAAAAAAAGCTAGTTAGTTCATAAAGGCTGCTCATCTCTCATATTGGCCCTCACAGTTGATCCATGGCATTAGGATGGTGCCCATATACTTCAAAAGACACAGACTGGGGAATGGTAAGATAGGAAAGCTCTTCTTCCAAGAATCATTCCCATTATCAATGATCTCTAGTACTAGAACAAATATGACTATCAGTAAAAGCAACATTCAGAAACTTGTGGAAAAACATTTCAGTTTCCTAGCACATTCCATTATTACTGATGTCAGCGTTCCATCAGAGGCATTTCAAATGGAATCTACAGCATGAAGCTGCAAAAAGAATAATTTAAAAAATATATTAGAATGTTTGGTTCTATTCACCTGAGGCTGAACAAAGTTGATAGTTTCCTGTCCCAATTGTGTTAATTAGCTTAGCAGTGTTAAAAAAACACCCTAGTGTTGTCAGTGCCACATAATGTTGCTGTTAACAACTGCTTATTTGCATGCAGTTCAGGTTCTGTCAAATTGCCACAGACAGGATTTTCTGCACAGGAGACCAACAAATATCTTTCATCATAAAAAGAGAAATAGATACTTTATGATTATTGGTGCTCTCTCCCCTTCTCTCCTTCTCACTCAGGAAATTGATGTTACTGCCCTCGCCTAGTGAAGATTAAAGGCATTGGTGACCAAACAATTTCCTCCTCCTCACTCATCATACAAATAATAAAATCATTGCTTTCTCTCAGTAAAATGCTCATTTATTCCTGTCCTGTTATGCTTCTCTTATTTTTTCTCACAACAATCCTATGAGGTATATTGGAGTGAGGGAAGACTAAAATAAAGCCAAATTGCTTGAAGATTGTGAACCGAAACAGTGACTGAGGAAGGAGTCCAGATTTCAGTCCTTCATGTACACTTCTTGCAGTTCCCCACTGTGGGAAACTAAAAGTATATCCAGAGTGTCCCTTATTAGGGCGTCTTGGCTCATTCATTTTCAGGTCATTAGAGGACAATGGAGGAGCTAAATTATACTTAGCCATTTACCCACCCCCATCTTAACATCCAAAGGGACCCATTTGTCCATGTGGTGAAGTGGCTGACAAGGCAAATGATGTGGATTCTAAAAGGTTCACTGAATGGGGAAGATAGAGGCCTTAAGGCTAAGAAAGATCAATGGCAAAAGGAGAAGTGGGTGGCAGAGGATGAGGTGTCTAGATGGCATCATTGATGCAGTGAGCATAGATTTGGGAGGGCTATGAAGGATGACAGAGGAGTCTGGTGTGTGGTGGTCCTCAGGGTCACAAAGGGTCAGACTCAACTGAACAACAACAAACAGACTGTGAAATGTGTACACTATATCCAGAAGGAATTCCAAGAGCTTGGAATAGTATTCTAAGCACTTGTTTTATGAACACAAACAAACAAAACGATCCCAAATTCAACCACTCGTTCATTCCCCCCCCCCCCTAAAAGTAATTTGTCACAGTATTGGAAATTCTGTCATAATAATAACATGTCAACTGAGTGGCATTCAAGTTTACATCTGCTTTATGAATAATGAAACATGGCTCTGGATGTTAACTCTGGTCTCATCCACTGAGATTTGTGGCAAAGAGATACTTCTGAATTGCCGCAGTAATCGTTCTCATGCATTTTTAATTAATCATTCAAGCTGCACAAGAGATAGAGATACAATTTACTCCTTGGCACAAAGAAAGCCACTGCAACAGCTTTAATTATTTGGAACAGGATCCTTCTGTCTCCCTGTATATTCACAGCAGGAGCCTCAGAAAGTGGATAGATTGCAGGAGATAGGAGTGCAGTAAAATGGAGGAAATTACTCCTTAGACAGAAGAGAGCCTAGCTGTATGTTTGAGATCTGTTCAGCTCCAGCAGATTCTGCGACAACATGCCAACAACAACCAGATGGTAGGCATTTTCAGCAGGGAATAGATGCAGCCTTCATAGTCTTCTTGTAACTTCCCTGAGGCAACATTGGCTGGTACATGGAATCCTGAGCCTGGAGCTCCACAGATCAATCAAATTCAGAATTACACTTTTTATGTCCCATTATGTACATATATTTGACCGAGAACTGTCCAAGACACATTATAGTGTTCCAGCTTTGTCCCCTCTGGGCCAGACTGATTCACCAAGAACTGGATCATACTGAGAATATGGTAAACAGTCACCGTCAACTGTTCTTACCTACATAAAGACTCTTAATCCAGTGCCCCCGCTTCCTGGACTGAATACAAAGAAGCCATATTGAATTATGTTTACAAGATAAATCAAGACTGTCAAAAGTAGAGTTTTCAGCTGCTTAAAGAACTTTTTAAAAGATTAATCAAACATTTGTTTTAAATGACTCATTTACAAATCTGCAAGTTATCATATTATTCATATTTTCAAAAAAATTTAAACTACAATTTCATTGAAGAAACAATTATTTTTTTTAGAATGGCTCTCTGTATAATTTTTGTACATCTATTGTCACTGTAAGAGGTAGCAAACAAGAAAAATCTCAAAAAAAAAAGAATGTTCTTAAATTGTAAGCCTCCACAAAAACTATAGAAATTAGAGCTGATGACTGCATAAATCTATGGACATCATCATCATCATAGTCAAAAGATGCATACAGGGAAGAGGTGTTAAAGAAAAGAATAAATGCTTGTAATAATAAACAATTATCAACTCAGTACAGTAGAACCCCGCATAATGAAAAAAAACCTCCGTTCTGTGAGTTGCTTCGCTATGAGGTTTTTTCCATTACGCGAAGCCTATGGGAGATGCCCCGGATAACGAAAAAAATGTTCGTGATCCAGGGTTCCCATTGACTGGGTATACCCCAGCTACCAAAAACCCCGCATAACAAACAATTTTTTTCATTATATGGGGTATCGCCCTTGTATAACGAACGCTTCGTTGTGCAAATTTTTCGTTATGCGAAGTATTCATTATGCAGGGTATTACTGTCTATTAAAAATATCAAAGGTAAAGTGGATAATTAATGTGTATAATTATAATCTGGGATCCTAAAACAAGAGATAAACTGCTCAAGAACAAACACTATGAACCAACATAATTAAAGGAAAAATGGGGATGGGGGGACGGGAACTGAAATAAATTTTAATAAGAACAGTGTCACCTAGGCCTGAGGCACAATTGACACCTGCTCTGTGAAATCTCAAGTCTAGATTCTTCCCAGAAAACCCTAACCCTCAATAAAATTATTTATGACTCAGCATACTTGCTTAGTTATTCACAGATTTACACTCTGATTGATTTATGAGGCAGATGATGACACAAGTTCATTTTTAAAGTAACTTTACTAAACAGCCTTCCATCCTTCCAAAGTCAGTAAAATGAGTACTCAGCATTTTTGGGGCAAAATGCTAATTAACTTGTAAACTGCACAGAGATTGCAGTGGTGGGCATCAAATTTTTTTACTACCATACTGTGGGCATGGTCAACTCTGTGGGTTTAGCCAACTCAGTGGGCATGTCCAGGTGACTGTGTGAGCATGGTTAAACTGCTGTGTTTTAATGTGAGCTTTTGTGGATTGAGTCCACTTCGTCAGATCATTAGTTAGCAATTACACTTTGATGCTCTAATTTTCCTTTAAAGAGTAACTGCAGCAGAGTAACTTTTGACTCAGCCTCACCCCACTCCGGGCCCCTGGACCCAGCAGCAAGGATGTTGGAATCAGGTCTGGAGTGGGGTGAGAAGAGGAGGAGGAGGAGGTGGGCGACACAAGGAAGTGCAGTGGGTGGGGCCAACCAATTTTACTACCGGTTTTCGTGAACCTGTCCAAACCACTGGGTGGTATACAAGTGTAATTGCTATTACTATGTTTAAGAATGAGACACAGTTCTACACTTTGTCCACAGTGGGTTATCATGACAGACTAGCATAAGATGGACTTGTTGATTTCCAGTTCCTGCCAATTTTATTCATGTTAATTCATAAATCCACTTAATCTTGTTTTTATTTTGACTTGTCATTTTAAAACCCTACATCAAAAAGTGATTATCTACATATTTTGGCGGCAATTGTATTGTATTATTGTACTATAATTGTAATTGTATTTTTAAATACACTTTCCTTTAGACTATGCATACAGGTATTTTAACATGTATTAGTAGAGCTTTTGAGCCAACAACTGTATTGCAGGCTATGAAAAAGAATAATTTATAATTTACATTATGTATTATTGTATTCTAATCCACACATTAGTTTCTTAGTTGCAGAGCAGATCCACATAATTAGTATATGAGGAGACTTTGACCTAACAAATATATATATAAAGGAAAGGTAATCATTTATGGTTTACCATCATGTTCAGTTATTATGAGGTGCACTGTATAGTATGACAGCAAGGTAAAGTTTCCTAGGTACTGCATGATGGAATGAGCTCCTGTCTTTGTCCCAGCTCCTGCCAACCTAGCAGTTTGAAAGCAAGAAATTGCAAGTAGATAAATAGGGACCACTTTGGTGGGAAGGTAAACAGCATTCCGTGTACTCCGGTGTCTGGTCATGCCTGCCACATGTCCATGGAAATGTCTGCATATGCAGACAACACTGGCTCTATGGCTATAAACAGAGATGAGCACTGAACCCTAGAGTCAGATATGACTGGCTTTCAAGCAAGAGCAAACTTTACCTTTACTAAGAAAGGCATAGACAAGTGTGTGGATAGAAGGGAAATAAATGGTATAATCTTAACTGCATAATAGACATACTGTAAAATGGTCACAAATGTGTCAATGTTCTTTCTGATTCACATATATTGATTTTAATATAGTTAGTTGATTAAGTTAGTTCTGTTATGGTGACTCCGTCCATGGTTTTCAAGGTATAATGTTCTCAAAAGTAGTTTACCAGTTCCCTTCTTCTAGTGGTTTTTTTTTTTTTGGTGTTTTTTTTGGGTGGGGGGACTATGATGTTTGCCAAAGGTTGCACAATTAGCAGGACATGTAATACTATCAACCATACATGTTCTGGATGCTCTCAGCTGACGTCTCTCCCCGGAAAGCCCAATCCCTGCAAGCTCTAGAGACAAGTATCCCGATCCACTGAGCTATGCAGCCAAGTCAGATGAACTAATAAAAAATCTTTTACTTTCCTTAACTAGACAATCGGGGGTAGGGTGGGGGCTCTCCTTCTCTCATGTTCAGTTAATAACAATTATTTGTGTGCATACTTAAGTACTAAATATTTGCACAAGACTACATTTCCTTTAATGCAGTTTTGTTGTTGCTGCTTTTGATCTTTTTTCTTGTAATTATTTTTCAGAAAAGCCTTTGTAATGCAATCATAAATATAGTAGAATCAACAGACTGAAGAGTGAACACCTTAGGCTAACAATCGACTTTAGCAAACAAGAGCCAATGTTTAATTTATTCTTCATCTTCTGTAACAGTTACACAATGAATCCAATTTTAATAACACAAAATGCTATCTTAAATAAGGAGATGTATGAAGGGGTATTGTTGAGAACTTATGGATTTTATCTTTAAAGAAAAAGATAATTGCTTTGTATTTACTAGTTTATTAATCATCTATTATTTTTCATCAACTGGTTTCAAATTAGAACTGTTTTATCTTACATCAGGTTGCAAATTCTTGAGAGCAGTACTCATCTTCATTTTCAGTCAGGCAGACTGTCAGAGAGATTCTGATGGTTCAGTCCAATAACTCCATAGTCAGCAATTGCATTTTAAAATCTTTATTTCCATTGCCCACATGGCAGGTCAGTGGTGGCAGGGCTGCCGTCAGGGGGATACAACCAGGACTCCCTTCCCGGGCCCAGAGCTGGCAGGGGGCCCGGCGGTGGGCAGCCCATTTTTTAAAACTTAAAAAAACCTTTTTATTTTATTTTTAATTGTGGCATGCGGCGCCACTGCTCATGCCCCGCCAGAGGGCCCCCTGCCTCAACTTGAATCCAGGGTCCAGGCTTGCCTTCAGTCCATGAGGAGGGCCAGGCCCCGGGGCTGAATGCAGCAGCAGGAAGCCGCAGGGCGCACGCTGGCCACCACTGCCACCACCGCCACCTGGACCAGACGGGTGCTTCCGTGTGTGCTTCTGGCCATCGCAGTCTCCGCCTGCCCTGCCCTTGCCATAGTTGCCAATGCCGGGCAAAACGCCCCACAAGTGCCAGGTAAACCTGGTGTCATTGCGGACTCCCTGCCTTGGGGGGGGGGGCAGAAATTTAGAGTTTAGAGGACCCAGCAGCCTTGAATTACTGTATTATCTCTGGCTCAACTGGCTCGGGGATCGGAGACTTCTTTCTTAGATGATAAACAGCCCAAGATCTACAATGGGGGGAGGGAGGGAGGGGGAAGGTGCGGAAGTTGCACCCAGCAAACAGCCAGCGAGGAAAAGAAGCATTTCCAGCCCGACCCCCACCCCACCCCCACGCCCACCCAGCTGCCCATCTCCTTTCATTATTATCCTGCCATATGTACAAACCAGTGACCCAAAGATTAGCAGGAGAGGAAATGCACCAAGGAGGAATTAATTACTAAACACAAGCAGGTCCCCCCCCCCCAGCAGTTCAGACGGGCCACTGCTGTTCTTTGGCCTGCCCCCCCCCCCCAGGTGGGTCCGTCCATCCGTCCATCCATCTATCTATCTATCAAATTTATCTAGCTTTCTATCTTCACTAATCCACTCTTCCTTCCTTCCTTCTATCCTTCCTTCATCCTTCCTTCCTTTCTTCCATCCTTCCTTTCTTCCTTCCTTCCATCCTTTCTTCCATCTTTCCTTCCTTCCTTCCTTCCTTCCATCCTTCCTTTCTTCCATCCTTTCTTTCTTTCTGAGCCCTGGTGGCGCAAAACTGTGGTCATAAAGACTGCAGTGGCTCAAGTGGCTAAGACACTGACTGGGAGGTGGATGCTCAGCAGTTTGATTCCTGAGTACTGCAGGACGGAATGAGCTCACGTCTTTGTCCCAGCTCCTGCCAACCTAGCAGTTTGAAAGCAAGAAATTGCAAGTAGATAAATAGGGACTGCTTCGGTGGGAAGGTAACAGCATTCCATGCACTCTGGTGTCTAGTCATGCCTGCCACATGACCATGGAAACGTCTGCAGAAGCAGGCAGCGCTGGCTCTTTGGCTTTGAAACAGAGATGAGCACTGCACCCTAGAGTCGGATATGACTGGCTTCCGAGCAAGAGAAACCTTTACCTTTTAATTATGTTCATGTTGATATAAAAGTCTGTTTTTTGGGCATAATGTGTGGCACCTTAAAGACTCACTGCTGCATTTTAATGTGAGCTTTTGTGGATCAAGACCACTGGCTCTTTGACTGTAATCAGAGATGAGCACTGAACTCTAAAGTTGGATACAACTGGCTTTCAAACAAGGCTTAAAGACTAACTGCTGTATTTTAATGTGAGCATTTGTGGATCAAGGCCACTGGCTCTTTGGCTGTAATCAGAGATGAGCACTGAACTGTAAAGTTGGATACAATTGCCCATCGATTTCTTTTGGGAAATTGTGTATTCCACCCGCTGCCACCACCCCAATGCGAGGAGAGAGAAAAGTGTGTGTGTGTGGGGGGGGGAATAGGATTGCTCAGTACGGGGCCCAGAAATTTCTGATGGCAGCCCTGAGTGGTGGTCTCAAGGGTCAGCAAGGGAATGGGAAGTGGGAAAAACAAGGGTCCTTTAATAAGGTTAGATGTGGTCAGAGTGATGTCACATATGCAATGCATTATGGTACATGTAGTTCAAGGCAGTGGGCTATTGCATCTAACAAAACCCCTTCTAATATCATACGAACTGAACACATGATGGATAAGGACGACATTTCTCACTCACTTAGGCATAAGCTCTTGAACAAGTAGCTATGCTGGGCTAATGGTAGCAGTTTGGTCAGGATATCTGCTATTTGCTCCTTGGTCTCACAGTGGGTCAGATCTATAAAACCTTTTCCTACAAGTCCCTCACATTTTTATGTTTGATATCTATGCATCTGGACCTTCGTCCTATGGATTTGGCCTTTGCTATATCTATGGCCACCTTGTTGTTATCATGGACGATAATGGGGAGATTGGGTTTCCCCCAAATAGTGGAGATCAGCTCATTGAACCAGATTAGGTCATTTGCAGCACTGGATAGGCAAATGTACTCAGCTTCAGCCATGGATGTGGAGTCCAGTTTCTGCTTCTTAGTGCACCAGTATATGGGGCTGTCATTTAGGAGCATCAAATAACCTGACGTGCTCTTCCTTGTTTTTATACATCCGGCCCAATCTGCATCAGCATAACACGAAAGCTTGAGTTCATCAGTCACTTGAGGAACAACCTTGCATCCATGGTGCCTTTCAGGTACCTCAATAGCCTTTTGACTGTGGCCCAATGATGGACCTTTGGGACATTTGAATGTCGGGAAAGAAGGTTCACTGCCAGCTTGATGTCTGGCCTAGTCTAATTGGTGATATGCAGCAGTGACCCTATGGTTGACCTGTATAAACTGGTGTCTTCAAAAGGTTCTCACTCATCATGGGTATTCTTCAGGAAGTCCGTGTGCATGGGCATCCCACAAGGATGCGCACCAGACATGTTACACTTTCAAGTAGCTCAACTATCTTCTCCTTCTGATAAATAGCAAAACCATTTTGTATTCTTGAAATTTGTACCCCTAGGTACTTGTTCACTTCCCCTAAGCTTTTCAGGGAGAATTGGCTCTGTAGGCTTTGAGCGAAATCGCCACATTTGGTCTTACTTTTCCAAAAATACATCAAATCATCAAAATAAACCAGTACCTTTTCAACTCCTTCCTGTGATTTTCTCAGAAATACACATTTGTCGGCCTTGGTGGCAAAGAAGTCCAATTGTTCCAATGCCTTAGAAGGCATTCATACCATCTCTTACTGGATTGTTTGAGTCCATAGAGACTTTTGTTGAGCAGCCAGGTTTCTCCACTGCTGCATCCAAACCAGGTGGTGTCTAGACATATATCTCCTTGTCTAGTTGTGCGTGTAGATAGGCAGTCTGTACGTCGAATTGATATATCTATTCTCCCAGTATTGATGCCATCACTAGTGTAGCCTTGACGCTCTCTGGTTTCATGGTTGGGGAGTAGGTGTCTTTGTAATCATCCGGGTATCTCTGGGAGAAACCCTGGGCCACCAGCTGAGCCTTGCACAGTCTCTGGTTGTCCTTCAGTTGCTTGATTTTGAATACCCATTTCATTCTTATCATTTTTTGTTCCCCTGGGACCTGTGTAGGGGAGTAAATGTATAGGGCCATGAGGCTCTCCATGGCTGCTTTCCATTTGTCCTGCTCCTCCTGTGATAACTTGGGTACTAGTTCTCAAACAAATAAGAGAAAGTACTTTTTCACCCAGAGGATTACTGGTCTATGGAACTCCCTGCCAGAAGAAGTGGTGACAGCTGTCAGTCTTGGCAGCTTTAAGAAAGGATTAGACAAGTTCATGGAGGACAAGAGTATCAATGGCTATAATTATGGATACTTAAGGACAACCTCCGGGTTGGAGAGATAGGCAGGACATCTCTCAATGCCATTTCCAGGGAATCCTAAGCAGGTGAAGGCATCTGCTTGGGAATACCCTGAAGGAAATGGTGAGCCACTGTGTGAGACAGAATGCTGGACTGGATGGGCTGTGGCCTGTTCCAGCAAGGCTGTTCTTATGTTCTTATGACTATATCATTGTAACTGGTAGAAGTCACAGGGTAGGTATCTATGCCCATTATGTAATCCTCCAGCTCTCTAGGGGTTCGGTTCTTGGTTGACCTTGTTGACCTCCTGGGTACAACCTCAGAGGAGCCTGTCAATTAGGTACCCTCAACGTCCACTGTGCACTGGCGTGACTGTTGTCTCTCAACTTGGTCATGCAGATTGTCTTCTGGCCTGCTGGGCCTTCAATTGGCTGATGATGCTCTGGCTTCCACTTGGTTGTGCCCATTTGTCAAGATTTTGTTCATGTGTATCTTGGTCCAGTTGGTGTGTTTGTGTAAAGTGGCTGACCTGGATATCACTACCTTCAGGTTGTGGTCTAGTAATCGATAGGCCTTTGACCCTGGCTTGTATCCGAGGAATCTCAGTTTCCTCGATACCCTTTCCCCCTTTTTTCTCAATTTTTTGGGTATATGCACATTGGCAAACACCCCGAAAACATGAAGGTGGGACAATTTGGGTTTCCAATTGTACATGGCTTCATAGGGCATCTTTCCTATGATGCTGGACCACAGTCTGTTCAGTGTGTAGTTTGAGTACAGCAGTGCCTCCCCGAGTTTGAGAAACTCAGGCCTGCATCTTCAATCGCACATCTGATCATGGTTTGGAGTACCCCGTTCCTTCGTTCGGTGATCCCATTTTTAAATGTGGAGAATGGTGGGGTCTTGAAGT
Source organism: Bradypodion ventrale (assembly GCA_035047345.1). NCBI lineage: Eukaryota > Metazoa > Chordata > Lepidosauria > Squamata > Chamaeleonidae > Bradypodion > Bradypodion ventrale. The sequence goes on along the minus strand of JAWDJE010000004.1, from coordinate 141,266,826 downwards.
GCACCATCCCTCTTTCGATAATCCAGTTCTCAAATTTCTTGGATAGGTATTCTGAGCTTCGGTCCATCATCAATTGCTTTATATTGATGTTTTAGGTCTATACCCTTTTATAGAATTCCTTGAATTTGATGAAGGTTTCATCTTTGCTCTTGAGGGTGAATACGAAGCCATACCTGCTGAAGTCATCGACTATCATCAGGAAGAACCTTTTATGACCCAGGGAGCTCTTGAGTGGTCCGACTAGGTCAAGATGTACCAGCTGGAATGGGTGGTCTGACTCCCTTGTGGATGTTTTTGGCCGCGGGTCGACCTTTAACTTGGAGCTTTTGCAATCAGAGCACTCCAGGTAGTTCTCACAGTTCTTGACCTTTAGCCCTTCCAAACACTCCAGCATTTTCTTAACTATTGGGAATCCTGGGTGTTCCAGTTTTCTGTGTAGCAGGTGTGTGAATTTATCATGTGTAGGTTTCCCTATGGACATGCAGGGCATTCTTTGTTTTGCGTCGGTGACACCTTCATTTTCCATGGTGCCATGGGCATCATTCCCTTCCACTTCTGAGTCGGCATCTCCAGGTTCCTCGAGGGTATCAGGGTCACTCCCTTGTGTTCCTTCATCATCATTGCCATCAAGTAGTCCAATTGTGGCTTGATTGTCGGATTCTTCTTTGGCCAGGAAGTATGGTAGGTCCCCAATGAGCTCCATGTTCCCTTTTCTCTCTCCCCTTCTTTTGATGGATGCCTTCTCATCCTCAAAAACTATCATCAGGTCTGGGTCCTTAGAGAGCCTGATAGCGGCCAACGCGTTGTATGGTATCCCAGGGACATAAAGCATATATCTGACTTCCCCTACCCCGGGAATGTATACATCGCCTCTGCCAGCTACATTTGCATACTCTTGGTTGGCAACCTTGATCCTAAAGGAGTCTTCCTTGAAGGAACTGAATATCTCCTTGCAGCATAATGTGTGAGTGGTGGCCCCAGAATCTATCAACCAGTGTTGTCGGTGGTCATCTGTGGACTTGTCTGTTTTGTGGTGCCATTGCTCCCAGTTCTCCCACAGGTTTGGCATTGGGGAACTTGATGTGTCTTGTACCCATTGGGCTGAATCCCTTCTATGTGTGGCCGGGGCATTTGGGTTGTCTCTGGGCCTTGTTTGCTCATTTGAGCAGTCACATTGTCCCTTGGTTTTGCTAGGGGCATCTGGGTTTCCTGCCCCTGAGTTTGAATCCAGGGCCACTGACTGTGATTGGTCGGCCATCTTGGCTGGATTCAAACTCGGCGTGGTGCTAGGGATTCCTGCCATTGAGGTTCCCGGGGTTGAGCTTACCGCACCGGTGATGGGGAATCCGCTTTCTTCTTGTATCAAGGCCAATAGCTCCACCACGGAAATTGTCCCTCCTCCCGCTTGACCGATAGCCTTAAACAGGTGAAGGCATCTGCTTGGGAATACCCTGAAGGAAATGGTGAGCCACTGTGTGAGACAGAATGCTGGACTGGATGGGCTGTGGCCTGTTCCAGCAAGGCTGTTCTTATGTTCTTATGTTCTTAACAGCATGTCTACCGTGCTCACACTGCTCCGGTCAATGCCTTTGGTGGGTGTCCCTCCGGTCACGGCCTCTGTCTGGCTATCTGGGTTCATATCCGGGGTTACCTTCTGCCACCAGTTTGGATTGTTCAGTCACTGGTTCGGGGGTGTTGGGTCCTCCATTGACCCCCGCAGGGCTGGTCTTTGCTTTGGCCCCCACCTTTTTTGCTCGGGTCCTCCTTTTGGTCATTTTGATTTATTTATTTGGAGTTAATTATGGACAACCATCCTCTGCTACCATATTGTCAGAGAGATTCTAATGGTTCGGTCCAATAACTCCAGAGTCAGCAATTGCATTTCAAAGTCTTTATTTCCACTGTCCACATGGCGGGTCACTGGTGGTCTCAAGGATCAGCAAGGGAATGGGAAGAGGGAAAAACAAGGGTCCTTTAATAAGGTTAGGTGAGGTCAGGGTGATGTTATATATGCAATGCATTATGGTACATATAGTTCTGGGAAGAGGGATATTACATCTAACACAGACAGTGCTGTTCACTGACTACATGCCAAAGTGCACAGAACACTGTTACTTTTCCTGCTGAAGTGGTATCTATTTATCTACTTGTAATTTCTTGCTTTTGAAATGCTAGGTTGGCAAGAGGTATGACAATGGGAGCTCACTCTGTCATACAATACTCAGGTCCTGAACTGTTGAACTGCCAACCTTCTGATCATCAAGCTCAGCCTTTTAAGCACTAAGCCACCACATCCCCCTTGCATAGCCACCTGTACACTTGTTGTTCATTCGCTCAGTTATTTCTGATGCATTGTGACTCCATGGACTACAGCATGCCAGACTCCTCTGTCATCATCCATCCTCTGCAGTCTGCCCAGATCCTCGCCCACTGTGTCAACTATGCTGTCCTACCAATAGCTACCCTAGCAAAACCCAAATTTTTGCAAGCAATTAGGAAATCAGCATAACTGCAGAAATTGCAACCTGCAATAATAACTCACTCATGCAGTCAATGCTAGAGTGTTTAAATAAATCTAAAGACAATGATTTTAAGTAGTCTAAGTATGCATTGGAGTGCAATCTGATAATGTCCTCAAAAGAAACAATCAATCCACACTATTTTCACATATTTCATTGAAGTCCTTTATTCTTTATTCCTTCACAAGACTTATATACATTTATTAAAACACAATGCTATGACTTCTTGAGTTTTAATTTCTATGAAGAACCAGAAAGGATGGAATTTGACTCTGGGCATATGGTTGCCATCTCATCCATCCTCACATTTTCCTGCTAAGCAAAAATCTATACTTGTTCAGATGCCAAATGTGATTGCTTAGCAATCCAAAGAGAGAAACAAGGGAAGTTGCAGCTGTAGCAGCAGATGGAGTTCTGCTGTGAGTCAGGAATTTCTTGCTTCAAAAGTCTATTAAGCCATGAAGTAAATTTTCCATGTTCTGTATGTTTGTATGCTTTAGCTGCAGGCAATTGACTCATTTTAGAGTACCTTTGTAAAGGAGAGTTGTGGACAGGAATTAACAATCAGCCCATTCAACAAAGGCAAGCGCGGCGCCAAAATGGCCGCTGTGCTCTTTGTGGGGGGCCCCCAACCCGGACTCAGACATCCAGGTAGTTAGGGGGCGTGGCCAACCACTTATAAAAGAGGTGGCCACGAGGCGGCCCTTCGCCATTTTAGAGAAGTTCGCTCCGCCGCTTTGTTCCCGGCTTGCTTGGAATTGCAAGCAGTTTAGCTGTGAACGTTGGAGCGGGGGAACCCGCTCCACGAGCTCGCTGTTGTTGGGTGGCCAAGCCACCCAAAAGGCCGCACGGTCCCGTGCCGGGGGACGGGCTCGCCTGACCCCCCACCCAGTTCGCCCGGACCCATGCTGGCACTGGGCTTGGGGACTGGACAGATGGGTTTGGTTCCTGGGAGCTGCACCATGGGGACATAAAGGAGTCGGGACTGTGGTGGCTAAGTGGTTAAGGAGCCCGCCTCATTAGCTGGCAGGCTGGCAAATCGGCAGCTCAAGACCTGGATACTGCATGACATTTGGATCGCCGTTTTTTTCATTCGGGTGTCCCCTGCAAAAAATCATTTCAACCCAGAGTAATCTCTGACTGGGAAACAAACAAACTGGCCTATTTCCCCCCCCCCCCAACTGCCACCAATGAGGTTGGTTGGGCACTTGCCTAACTGCAGTCCAGGCAGAAGACTCGGGCGGGGGCGGAGCAGCCTGGCTCCCCAGGGGCTTCAAGCCCATGGACCTTGGATCTTGGTAAGAGCCCAGGTGGTGTAGTGGTTAAGCTGCTGTTCTGCAGCCAAAGGGTTGTAGGTATGATCCTTACCAGGCTCAAGGTTGATTCGTTCATCCAATGTCAGTATGTTGGAGGCGAAATGCTAATTAACCTGTAGCCACCAATAGAGTTCACTAAGTGCTATGGGTGGTATATGAGTTTGATGATTGCTTTAAATCAGGGTGGCCCAGTGCGGCCCAGTGTGGGGTCGCGCACCGCCCTTGCCCCTCCACCCATGGGCCAGATTACTTGGCCTAGCCCTACTACGGCTGTGGGTGCCCATGGGCATCTGTTGCATCTGGCCCACATTATTTCGGTGAGCCGGATTCGATCGATCATTCACGTATGGCCCATGTTCCTGCCTTGGAAGCCTCCAAGACAATTGCTTCACCACCTCAGGACCCTGGGGCAGGGCCACATCCAGCCGCTCCCCCTATGCCTACCCATGCTCTGCGGCAGGCCCTTAGCCGGGTCGAGCTGCCAGAGGCCATCAGACCTACGCCTGTTGGTGCTCCGCAGCTCCCCGTGCGGCCTCCCCGGTGGGGCCTTCTGCTAGTGCCCGGTGTGACCTGGCCTGGACCTTCGACAGCTCAGAGCTCGACTTCCATCGTGAGCTCCGACGCCCCTCAGAGGCCGGAATCCCCGGTGGGGGCGGCCAAGGGGGTTGCAACTTGTGAGTATTGTGGTCAAATTAGTGCACCATTTACACCGCCACATACAATTACGGGGGTGTAGTCCGCACCAACGCCTTTGTCTATTGGGCCTATGGCCTGTTCTCCACTCCCCCTTGTAAGTGGCCTACCTGGCTACCGGCCTACTTGATCTGTGCGGCACGAGGTGGCCAGAACTGATCCCATTCCTTACATTCATTAAGGATGCACCACCTCCGGATATCCTAGTAATTCACCTGGGAGGTACTGATCTTGCACGGATCACCAGCCTTTGGTTGAAGGTATCCGTGCGCAGGGACCTGGAGGTTTTACACCGCATGTGGCTGCGGCCGCGGCTGCTATGGTCCCAGAGCATATACAGGGAACACTATAAAGGAGGGCTTGATCCTCGTGGTTTGGACCGTGCCTAGCGGTCAGTGAACAGAGCTGTCACATGGTTCACGCACTGACCTGTTCTTCTGCCACCAGGATGGGTCTCCCCTTACCAAATTCCAATTCTGGAGGGTTACTGGGATGGCGCTTCACAGTGCGGGGGTCCCTGGGGCTTGTTACGGTACCCATTCGTTTCGGATAGGCGCTGCATCAACTGTGGCTGCATTTGGGTACTCGGAGGCTGACATACATCGCATGGGCAGGTGGGGATCTGCGCCTTTTTCTCCGTCTGTTCGTCCCCTCACTGCATGAGTGCCTTGTTATGCCCTCAATTCTCTCTCCTCTTACAGACCCTGTGTGTTTCCACACACCGGTGGCAGTGTGGCTGGTGGGCCACAGTTATGTGCACTGGGCGGCACAGTATGCGGCTTTGTCAGAGTGGGGACCCATCTCGGGCTACGTGCAACCACGTGTATGCAGTGGTATGGTGTGCGCGGCACGAGGTGGTGGGAACTGTTGCCATTCCTGATGTTCATTGGGGATGCCGGACCGCCAGATGTTTTAATTCTGCACCTTGGAGGTGATGATCTTGCACAGATCACTGGCCTGGCATTAAAGACTTCCGTGTGCAGTGACCTGGCGTTTCTTCACCATTTATGGCCGTACACACAGTTGCTATGGTCAGACATTGTGCCGAGACACTATTATAGGGGAGGCATTGACCCCCGTGGTTTGGACCATGCCCGGTGGTCAGTGAACAGGGCTGTTGCCCGGTTCCTTATCGAGAATGGCTTGGGGACAGCCATTCGTCCTCCGGGGATAGGGTTACAGGATTTTTTGCCTGTATTCTGGAGATGGGGGTTCACCTGTCAGCAAGAGGTATGGACCTCTTTTTGGATGACGTGCAAGCGGGCCTGGTGACCGAATTGTCGGTCAGGGGTGAGTCATCATGGACGCCTCCCTGTGTGGCGGGTAGCACTGGTAAGGTAAAATTTATGACCCATAGATATCCAGCAGGTTCGCAATTGATTGGCCAACATGTACAGTGTAAACAGGCTTGGCCGGTCAAGGGCGAACCATGAACGGGGTGATGCTAGGAGCTTCACAGCCTGCATCACATTGATATTTTAATGGATACACGTCAGAGGGTGGGGTCAATAGATAGTATATTGTCTTCGGTCAACAATTTGTTTGTGACAACAAACAAATTGATACAAATTGATACAAATTGATACATAATAGCCAATTGCCATTGGCAATTTGGGTGGATCCTTACCAGTGCTACTGCGGCCTGCTTGCCTTAAAGAATTACAATTGGATGAAAAACCAATTGAAAGTTATAATTCGGACTAGGGCATTGTTCAATAAAAGTGGCCCAATGCCTTAAATCCAATACTGGTGTCTGTGTCCTTATTTCAGTGGGTGCGCCTGCAAAGGACATTTCCTCTCAAAAATTTAATTGCATTTAATTTTTCATAAGAGACTTCACTATGCTTATTAAACTACAGCATTCCAACTGCTAAATTGTGCTGTAGTGACTAAAAAGGTGAGATACATGGAACACAATAGTAAGTTTTGTTATAGAACTTCTCCATAGAAGAGTAACCTTTTCAGTTGATTTTTCTACCTGTGGCTAAGCTAACTGGAGCCATATAAACAACAATTTGTAGTCCGCCCGCCCCCCATCTTTAGGCCAAAAACTGTCACGAGGCATAATTTCAAAACAACTATGGGAGTGATTTGGTGGCAGATTGCCAAGCAGGAAAAAGATGTAAGCATACCTGTCAAGCGTGGCTCCAGACATTACGGGACCTGCGCAGAAGGCTTCTGTGCAGAACCCTTCTACGCCTCTGTGGAAGGGCTCTATGCATGCGTGGAAGGGTTCCGTGCATGCATAGAAGGGTTGTGCACAGAAGGGGATGCACAGTAACTACTTTCCCCTGCCGT